>CP136063.1:28287421-29555440 GCA_032622095.1 Siphonodentalium dalli | reverse complement strand
TTGTATCTTTGTTATAATAAAAGATGTTCTAATGTTTTGGAAACTTTATGTGAGTTTTAGGTAGATTTAGTGGTCAGCAATTGTTCACAATTTTCAATTGAGAAAAGAGCAGATCTATTTTTCACAAATTATTTTTTTGCCAATACCAGTTATTGCAGTATGAGCAAAATATATATCAATACAGCATGTTTTGGGGATTTGCTCAAAATACCCAATGTGGATGATCGCATAGCAGCCGAGATCATTTTGAAACGTCGGGGAATACCTAATTTGGAAAAAAATGATTTGATCGATATCCCAAGATTTAAAGGGTCAAAACAGCAGTGGTCAATTATTGACTTCACACCAGTAACCAACATTCCTCCTGATAATTGGCTACCTTTCAAAATGGATCCAAATAAAACATCAAAAGTTGATGATTATTCAGAAGGGTATGATCATGACCGGGCTGCGGCAGAATCATATCCGGTGACCCCCCCTCCTACTTCTAGCAAACACGCCATTGAAAAAGAGCGTGCGGAAAGATATAATGCCGAAAAGTCATTTATTCAGGGGGTAAAAGAGGTGTGGGACACGCAGGATGTCGGTGTCGACACTCGACGCAAGTTGAGCTGGACGCCATCTACACAAAGTATTATGTCTCACAGTGTGGTATCAGTGGCGACCGGGAATCCACAGTCATTTGGTTCAAATGTAATACCTGGGGCGGTCACAGAAATAACTCGTGCGACCGATACTTGCAGTTTTGGCGACCAGGTCCAATATTCAACAGCGAGTGCCCACAGTACGTGGCAGGCCACTGAGAATTTACATCAAATTGTGACGTCGGCTATATTGAGCATGGGAATAAAAATCCCATCAGCTCAGTCAACCCTGCAAAATGTACAGTCTCAAATGTTGGATAATACAGGGTTATCTCTGGGAAACCAACAGTTTAGTGCTGTACAGACGTCCACAGCAAGTACACATATGGCGACAACAATTCCAATAATGACTAATCCTGGGTACTCACAGGTGACATCAAATCTCTCCTATGCTGGGGGATCTAACCCGGGTATGGTACAGTCACAAATGAGTGATCAGGCTAGGGGTGTGCAAAGGTCGACATTGAATTTGAGTGATCAGGCTAGGGGTGGGCAAAGGTCGACATGGGATTTGAGTCAGCCACCTCCAAATTATGGTTGGCCTGATCAGAAGCAAATGTGTGGCAATGCGGCAACAATACAGCATAATCCTCAAGTTGGTTATCAACTTGGAGGTCCCCATCCACAACCGGTCGTACAACTTCCGGTGGGACAACAACCGGTAAGTCAGCAGCCAGTCATGCAACAACCGGTGATGCCGCAGGTAAGTCAACAGCCGGTCATACAACAACAGGTAAGTCAACAGCCAGTCATGCAACAACATGGAAATCAGCAACAGGTAATACCACAACAGGTAATTCAGCAACCGGTAAATCCACAACCGGCATATCAGCAACCAGTAAATCCACAACCGGCATACCAGCAACCGGCATATCAACAACTGGTAAATCCACAGCCGGCATATCAACAGCCGGCTAATCAGCAACAGGTAAATAGACAACCGGCTAATCAGCAACAGCCATATCAGCAACCGGTAAATAGACAACCGGCAAATCAGCAACAGCAATATCAGCAACTGGTAAATCCACAGCCGGCATATCAGCAACAGGTTTATCAGCAACAGGCAGCACATCAGCAACAGGCTTATCAAAATCAACCTCAGGGCCAACCTGGTTACCAGGAAAACCCCGGACCAAATATGCAAGATCATGGTCAACATCACGGGCACTATGGTCGAGATAGGCGTTTAGCACAAATGCCGAAAGGTTTTTTTTATGATGGGGTGGAAGCTTGGCAACCATTTAAATTGAAGTTTGTCAATTATGTTGAATCCCAGCAGTGGGGACCCGAGGAGACCAGGCATGCATTATGTTGGTGTCTCCGAGGAAAAGCAAGTGAATATTTCACTTTGCTTACAGAAAGGAATCCGGAAATGACGTCTGATCAGTTATTGATCGGACTTGAAAATCGTTTTGGGTTTCATGACCTGCCGGAAACCACACAGTTGAGGTTTCAACAGACGAAGCAAATTCCAGGTCAATCCTTGGAAGAATGGGCTGAGAATGTGCTGTCCTTGGCTACTAGGGCATTTCGGGATTGTCCTTCCGAATTTACTTTTCGACAGGCTGTTTTACGGTTTTGTCAAGGGTGCTCGGATACCAGAGCAGCCGAGTTGGTGTCCATGGAAACTCCGCAAACAATGGAGCAGGCCATAAACCGGATAAGATGGCATCAGCATAATTATGCTGCCATCCATGGTTCAAAAACCCCTCGTCGCGATGTTCGCCAGCTATCGGCAGATAGTTCAGACGAGGAAAATGTACGAGTTGTGAGACCACAATCTCGTGGCAGGCCTAACCGGTTTCAAGGGAAACCACCAGACACGTCAGGTTCTGAGGATAATTCAAACCCGGGGTCGAAGGGAGGTTATTCCAGATATCGGAATACAGGTGAGTTTTCTTTGTGGAAATCTCGTACTCTGGCTCTGGAGACCAGTGTGGAGAGTTTGCACAAGAAAATGGAAAGTATAATTAACACATTAGCTAAGTGGGCACCTGGTACTGACAAATGGAGGGATAAATCACCTCAGGCCCCAAATAAAGATTCTGGGGCACCTTCAAGGTCAAGGTCACCTTCACCTCAATCGAAACCTCAGTGCTATTCCTGCCGAGGTTACGGACATTACCAAAGAGACTGCCCATCCAGGAACCCAGCGAACCGTGCAAATAAAGAAGCGCATGTGAGGATTTCAGAAAGTTTAAATGGGACAGGGGCAGATCAAGAGGTCTGAATGTGCCCCCAGGGAGTACACATGACCTCAACAGTAAAATGGATATTGGCAATGGTGACGAAATAACTATACAAAGGGTTAAATCATTTTCGGCTATCGAAATACCCTTACAAATTGCCGGTACCCATACCAACGCTGTTGTTGATACTGCGGCAGATTCAACTATCATTTCCGATAGGTTATTCCAGTTATTGGAAGTTAAACCGCTGTTTATAAAATCAATGAAGTTTAATACTGCTGCCCGGGACAAACACATGTTTGGAAGTCTTGTGGGTCCTGTAGAAATTAAAGTGGGTGATTTAATCTGTATGGAAAATGTTTACGTGGCTCCCATTGAGGATCACATGTTGATGGGCATGGATTTTCTTAGAAAATATGATGCCCAAATTACAGCAAATACTGGTGCGATCTCATTAGGTAAATGTCGGTTACCTACCATTCAATCTGAAGAGAAAAGAGCTAGCGTCGCCAGAGTTTGTGTGGCTCAGTATACAGTGTTACCTCCTTTATCGGTTGTACGTTTGGAGTGTGACATTGATCCACTAGTTACAGATTTTATGATTGAGCCAAATCATGAATATCTTGATTTAGTGATACCCACGGTGCATTGTGGTTTAGATAACCCAACAATATGTTTTGTTAATGCTAGTGAAAGTGAAGTGCATATTAATAAAAACGATTGTATTGGGGAAGCTCAAGAAATTATACAGATATGCCAGCGAGATGACAAATCATTTGAGGGTCAACACGGGTTATCCGATGAGTTGACACTAACTGACATTACACCGGTCACAGATACGAGTGGTCAAGAAGACAAGGCAGATGAAATTGATCCTGTTCATGTGAACAAGCTGGAATGCAGCGATGAAATAACAGAGGATATCTCTGATTGTTTTGATATGAACATGAGTGAAGTCCCAGAACTTCCTGCACATGTCCAAGAGTTATATGAACGCTCGTCTAAAAATATACCCGAAGAAGAAGCTTTGTTTTTTGCACACTTGTTACTTAAGTATCAGGATGTGTTTGCTAAAGACGAGTTTGATTTGGGTAATTTTAAAGAGATAGAGCATAGCATTCCTCTTGTGGAGGGAGCGCGTCCCATTAAACAACCAATGAGGCGCACTCCAGCTTGTTTCATTGACCAAGAAGAGGCACATTTGAAAAAACTACTGGAAGCCAAGGTCATTCAACCATCTATTTCTGAATGGGCGTCGGCTCCGGTGTTAGTCAAAAAACATGACTCTACAATGAGGTGGTGTATAGATTATCGCCGGGTCAATGCTGTTACTAGGAAAGAAGTCTATCCATTACCAAGAATCGACGATTGTCTAGACACTTTAGCAGGCAATTTATGGTTTGGTAAGGCCGACTGTATTTCTGCGTACCATCAGGTCTCGGTTAGGGAAGAAGACCGCCCGAAGACAGCGTTCGTCAGTAGATACGGGACTTTTGAATACCGTAAAATGCCATTTGGTTTATTTGGGTCGCCGTTTACCTGGTGTCGAGTCATAAATTTAGTACTCCAAGGCCTAAATTGGGACATCTGTATAGGGTACATAGACGACCTGGTTCTGATGGGCGATTCGTTATGTACTCACCGTCAAAACATAGCCAAGGTTCTCGGTAGACTTCAAAAGTACCATCTCAAATTGAAGCCTAGTAAGTGTGCATTTTACCAGAAAGAAATTGAATTTCTGGGGAGGAACGTAAGTGGAACTGGCATTACCATGTTAGACTCTTCCATAGAAACTGTGAAAAATTGGCCAGAACCAACTTGTACTCGAGAAGTCGAGAGTTTCTGTGGACTGGTGAATTACCACCGGAGTTTTATCAAGGGGTATGCCGAGTTGGCGAGACCATTATATGATGTTACTGGAAAAAAAGCTTTCAGATGGACCGAAGAGCAACAGTTGGCTTTTGACCAGTTAAAAGAGGCGCTAACAACTCCACCTGTCCTGGCATTACCGAATCTAACGGATCCACTGATTGTCGACACTGACGCTAGTGGATTCGCAATTGGTGGCGAGATGTTGCAAGTTCAAAATGGCGAAGAGAGAGTGATTGCATATGGTAGTTTTGTGTTGTCACCGCAACAGAAACGTTATTGTGCCACTAGACGCGAGTTACTCGCAGTGGTGCGATTTACCAGACAATTTCGTCATTATTTGCTTGGTCGAAAGTTTATATTGAGAACTGACCATAGCAGCCTCAGATGGATTATGAACTTTAAAGAGCCACAAGGTCAAATAGCACGGTGGTTGGAAGAGCTGAGTTCATACGATATGGTCATACAGCATCGTAAAGGCTCACTTCACGTAAATGCCGATGCACTCTCACGAATACCTGTGAGTGATGATGTGTGTGAAGAATATTTTCCCGGATGTGACCTAACAGGTCTTCCTTGTGGCGGGTGCAGATATTGCACTAGAGTTCACCAAAGCTGGGTCAAATTTGAAAATGATGTTGATGATGTCATTCCGTTGACGAAAGGTTTCATCACATTTGATTCGGATGATGAACCAGCTGAGGTGAGGCAGGTGATAAACCCCGGTATCTCTGAAGAAGTATGGTTACCCTGGAAACTGGGAGAAACGTGGGGAAACCCACCAGAATTCTCCGGATCCATTTGCCCGGTTACGGGCTGGACACATACCCAATTGGATCTCAAATATACCCCAGATATATTACCTGATCTGAGGGTGAGAACAGTGAACCAGACTGATCAGTCGTTTCTGGCTGACGTATGTAGTCGTGAGGAACTGGCCGAGGTTCAGAGGAAAGATGCTGATATTACTCCAATTATTGGCTGGTTAGAAACAGGAAGGGAACCTGGTGAGGGTGAACTCTTTCTGTGTAGTGAGGCCACCAAATATATGTGGATAAACCGGGCCAGGTTTCTCTTGAAAGACAATCTTCTACACAAAGTAAGAAGGGGGCTAAGCCAAGTCGTGGTTATACCTGCAAAATATGCTAAAGAAGTTTTGACCTTAGCACATGACATTCCCGCTTCGGGGCATCAGGGAATTGCTCGAACAAGGGAGCGTGTGCGCCAAAGTTACTATTGGTATGGGGTTTCTGATGATATTAAAACTTTTGTGGCATCCTGTCCCCAGTGCAATCAAGGTAAAAAGGCTACCAGACATGCTAAATGGGAACAGGTGACATACCATGCAGGAGCCCCCATGGAAAGGGTTCACATTGATTTTCTGGGTCCTTTAGCATTGAGTGAAAAAGGGAAAAAATATATCTGTGTAATGACATGCCAATTCACGAAATGGGTTGAGTTTATTCCTTTAGAAGATCAGACCGCAGAAACAGCTGCAGTTACTGCAGTGAATGAGTTTTTCTCGCGATTCGGTTGTCCGTTACAGATTTTTTCCGACCAAGGAGCGTGTTTTGTGTCAAAACTATTCACCGCTATGTGTGAGGCACTCAAAATACATAAAGCGCGTACAACCGCGTATCGACCCTCGTCTAACGGTGCCGCGGAACGCCAGAATCGTACGTTAATGAATGCGGTAAGATGCTATGTAGATAAAAACGAGAAAAACTGGGACAGGCATTTACCACAATTAGCAGGTGCGATCAGATCTTCCGTGCATCGACTTACTGGTTTTACGCCTAATAGAATGATGCTGGGTCGCGAGGTGAATCACCCTTCTGATCTCGTATTCAATTTTCAGCCTAAAGTTGCAGAATTTGAGAATGTTGCGGAATACGTGCAAGATTTGGTAAGAGTGTCAAAACAATGTCACGAAATTGCACGATCAAATTTAAAACTGCAGACTGAAAAAATGAAACGTGATTATGATGTCAGGATCAACAAATACACCTATAAATTAGGTGATTTAGTGTATTTGCTTGATACGGCAACGAAAAAGGGTAAAACCAGAAAATTGTCACCTTTTTGGAAAGGTCCAGGCATCATTAGTGAGGTATATACTCCATACTTATTCAAAGTTTTGTTCAAAAATGCGATTATGGTCATAAACCATGACCGATTAAAGAAATGTCATGATCGAACACTTCCTCCATGGTTGGATAAATGCATTGCTAAATTCCGGGAAACTGGAGAGGTGGCCATTGAAAAGAAAACAGGAAAATTTTGTCTATGTCAACAAAAGTATGGTGGCAAATTTATGCTTCAATGCGATTTCTGTGATGAATGGTATCATGGTGAATGTGTTAGCATCACCCAGGAGGAAGCAGATAGCATTGACAATTATAGATGCCCAAAATGTTAGTGGCATCAAATTTAGTCTAGCTTTGTTTTCCAGATACCATGAGTGATTCCAACGACAGCGTATTGCTACGATCAGAACCAGGTTCTCCAGCTCCGGAAGTACCAATAAAAGATGGTCGGTTATCGACCTCATCCAACCAGAGGATAGAGAAGACGGGGGAGGAAAGTATGTTGGTGGATATCACCGACTTGCCTGCAGGTGATAAGTACACCAGTGGAAGTTTCAATCCTTTCGGGATTGATTCAGTATTTTCGGATGTATTTGGGACATTGCCAGAAATTGTTCCATCCGATACTCCAATGGTGGTTATCAATCCATTGGAATCTCAACCAGAAAGAGCTGAGGCTAGTCAGGGCAAAAATGTGCCCTGCAGTACAAGTACAGGTTTCGAGTTAAACTCTCTCACCTTACCTTTACCATCCAATCGTGTTTCCGAGCAGTCCCTGATCTATGACCCCAGAAAGTGCCCAGTGAAGGGGTGTGAGCAAGAAGTTAAAGGAAAGCAGAAGGAACACGTGTACTCCAACCATTTGAGGCCTTGTTGGTGGCCCTTGGAACAAAACTATGGACCACCACCCAAGATCTTTAGAGTCGAGATCAGAAAGGATCTCAAGAAATTTGCGAGAATCCTATGTCCAACCAGCGACTCGCCAGACACTCGGGATGAGCAGCTACTGCTCCGACAACTGAGACGACTCCTGAACTCAGAATGGGATGGTCAGGCGATACCTATGGTGGTGAGCGCAGGAGCCATGGAAACGATTCGGGTCATGGGAAAAGATTTCCATGAGGACGAACCTGAAGGCGGATATCGCCTCTCGCCATACATTAATGGGAACGCCTGTCTGGTTCATTGGAGGGTGCTGGTAGCAGTTTTAAACAAACTGACCAGAGAACAGAAATTGTCATTTGCCAAGTCAACCAGCCCACTCTGGAAAATAGACCTAATGAGAGGAAGACTGGCAAGACGATACCTGCCCAGCGCTGACATAAAGGAAGCGAGAAAGTGCATCAAGGCAGGGATGTTCCCAGAGGAGGCTCCAGATGAACTAGCAGCTGCTCTCATCATTGAGGATGCCTACCAGGGTGAGACGTCTAGGGGTAGGCATCTTGGTGTTTCATCTAGAGATGCTAGACCTCAATCTGGGTTATCCAGAGACAGGCGTCAGGATTCGGATAGGGATTCAAGGCGACATCGAAATCATTACGAATCATCGAAAGATATAAAGTCTCGCCGCGAAGTGTATAAGGGTGGTAAGCGTCACCGTGATATTTCCTCAAAGAGAGAGGCAAATAAGAAAGTCAAAATCAATACGATGGTTTACGAACGTAGTGGCAAGGCAAATAGTTCAGCGTCAAGTGCCACTATAGCTACTGGTAGCTCCGGGGTGAAGCCTAAGATGACCAGAGAATCGCAGGGGCCACCACTAGTTACTGGGGTGGATTCCCATTTCCACCGGGATAGAATGTGTAAAAACTTCAAAAAAGATCCACACACCACCACCGAGGAGCTATTGAAAACGGTTACCGTTTCGGTGAACTATCCCGTCCAGGTGAGAGGAGGGGTAGAAGTGTGTTGCGACCCGGACACCTACCCAGCAATTGGAGATTTGACCACCAATCCCCATTGGAAAGTCGCTGTGGGATGCCATCCCAAGAAATACAACCAGCTTAAATCGATCGAGAAGATGACGGCGTTTAAGACGCTCATCCATCACCCTGCAGTTATTGCAGTTGGCGAGATTGGATTGGATAGGTCTCGGAAGATGACCACAACAGAAATGTTGGAACAAGATGACATTTTCCGCGAATTGCTGAGGGCGGCAAGGACGACAGCTAAGCCATTTATCCTCCATATTAGGGGACCCGTAGATGACCCTTTGAGTCATGATGTTAGTTTCACTGCGCTTGAGACAGTGAGAAGCCAAACGTTTGAGGACCAGAGTTTACATTATCACTGTTTCCAGGGGTCCAAGCGCACGGTACATGCCTGGACGCATTCTCGACCAAATACCTTCTTTGGTTTCACTGGGGCATGCGCAACTTTCAGTGACATACAGAAAGAGGGTGTCAGAGCAGTGCGAACTGACAGGTTGCTCTTGGAGTCAGATGCTCCACATTTCGGGACACCAGGAAGGATGAACACCACACCCGCGGTTATCGGCGAGGTGGCGGTAGAGATTGGGAAGATAATAGGGATGGACACCAAAGAGGTTTTGAGAATAACGGCCGTTAATGCTCGGGTGCTTTATGGAGTTATGGTTTAAAATTGGTTTCAAATATTCCGAGCATCAAAGATTACCGTTGAATGCATAATGAGTACCGTTTAGTATTTTCAAAAAACATTCTGAGCATCAAAGATTACCGTTGAATGCATAATGAGCACCGTTTAGTATTTTCAAAATATTCCGAGCATCAAAGATTACCGTTGAATGCATAATGATTACCGTTGAATGATACTGGTGATCTCAAAAGTAGATGTAACCCCGAGCATCAATGGAAGATTACTGTTTTATGGCTCATGTATTAAGTATTTCCAACCGAGCCTCAAAGATCAGCGTAGAGTGGTGAAGTTAACTACCTTGTTAGTCTAAATTGGCATTTGTGTGGAAATAGATCTATTTCTAAAACAAATTATCGTTTTTCACATACCGTAGGCTACCTACGATGGCTCTTGATCTTAAAATTTCAAAAATTATCTAAAGTGGCATCAGTGATATCATCCTCATCTCACCAAAACAATCAGCAATTGTACACCAACCTGGTCTGGTATTTTAATTTTGTATTACTTATGTAAATTCATACGTAAAGTCAGCTATTGACTCCCAAGTATTGTAAACCAGCTAGGTATGGTCCAAATTACTTTTTATTTCTGTGGATTCTGTGTTCCCCATTGGAAGTGTAAATTTTTAAAGAGGGGAATAGTGTTGTGAAATTACCATAAACATTAGAATCCGGCGCCACCTATCGGCAGTATTCATCTGGCTGGAAGCACCAGTCTGGTGTATTTGTTATTGATCAACAGCGACGCCTAACGGAGCCCGGGAAATGGAGGAACCAGTTTCCGGGAGTTGAGAGGTCAGACTAAATCTTCGACCAAAACAAACAAGCTGTTAATTATTCTTGATCTATTGAAATCTTCATTCATCGTGTTATTTCGTCAACCATATCTAGTAAGTATAATATCCTTTGCTTTATTATATATTATTCTTGTATGTAACAATCGTATTTTTACATCAAGAAAACAATGTTCAATTCGATGGCTCCACCACTCCGTCAGTCCATACATTGTACAATGATATAGTTTACTGTTGTGTTTCCGTTCAGAAGCCACTGCTGACCTTAACTTGAATTATCTGACTAAAACTAACAGAACAACTCATACAATAGTTAAATTTATCGAATAGATGATCGACACAGTTATGTTAAGATACCTTCCCATAATAGGTGCCAAAGAAAATAAAAATGTTTCTATCACGAAAAAATCATTTTAAAAAGTGGTCTCAAGCAGCGGATGGTGGAATAGAACAATGTCACAATACGTAGTTTTATATATAAATATATAGTTTGAAAACTTGACCAAACCAAAGACGAAGATAGAACGTAGACGATGTCGGATTTGTCATCATTGAATTCATGAGGTGTGTATGCACCGAATGTGAGAGTGGCGTGGTTTGGTTCGAGGGATGTCATTGAATACATGGGTTGTGCATGTACCGAAGGTAAGAGTAGCGTGGTTTGGTTCGAGGGACATCATTGAATACATGAGTTGTATATGTATCGAAGGTGCGAGTAGCGTGGTTTGGTTCGAGGGACATCATTGAATACATGAGTTGTGCACGTACCGAAGGTGGGAGTAGCGTGGTTTGGTTCGAGGGACATCATTGAATACATGAGTTGTACATGTACCGAAGGTGAGAGTGGCGTGGTTTGGTTCGAGGGACATTATTGAATACATGAGTTGTGCATGTTCGGAAGGTGCGAGTGGCGTGGTTTGGTTCGAGGGACATCAGTGAATACATGAGTTCTGCATGTACCGAAGGTGAGAGTAGCGTGGTTTGGTTCGAGGAACATCATTGAATAGATGAGTTGTTCATGTACGGAAGGTGTGAGTGGCGTGGTTTGGTTCGAGGGACATCATTGAATACATGAATTGTGCATGTACCAAAGGCGACAGTAGCGTGGTTTGGTTCGAGGGACATCATTGAATACATGAGTTGTGCATGTACCAAAGGCGACAGTAGCGTGGTTTGGTTCGAGGGACATCATTGAATACATGAGTTGTGCATGTACAGAATGTGAGAGTAGCGTGGTTTGGTTCGAGGGACATCATTGAATACATGAGTTGTGTACGTACCGAATATGAGAGTGGCGTGGTTTGGTTCGAGGGACATCATTGAATACATGAGTTGTGTATGTACGGAAGGTGAGAGTGGCGTGGTTTGGTTCGAGGGACATCCCAATGTACCCTACCATTCCGATCAACAAATGACCATCTCGATAAGAAATGAAAAATTGAAGTTTGACGTTTTATTGATAGCTCATGACGAAACAAACATATCACATTTGGCTATAAATTATAATAATAACAACAATGATGATGATAGCGTAATTAAATGTAAATACAGTAACATGTGGTCGGAAATGTAGATTGATAAGTGTCATATCAACATCTCTTTTGTTTTTTTTTTGTTTTTTTTATAGTTTACTTTTTTGTTTCTTTTTTTGTTGATAAACACATGTGCACACACAAAAACAAACACAAAACCCCAAAAAGTGTGATATGCCGTGTATGTGGTAACGTATTCGCATAATCTCGAAATCTGACTGTACATAAGAGATTCCACATTGGGCCATTTCAGTGCGATAGATGCGGGGAAACCCTGTGTCAATGCAGTATATATGACCATAGTTGACCATAGGTCGCCTCCCATTTATAGCAATAATTCCCCCTTTCTCCCCCCTTTCGCCAAATCAGGCGTATTATACAATAGTTTTTTTTTTATAATGTAAGAAATAATGATAAAAAATAATAATCTTTTCTTGCATTCTTTAAAGGTGGATTATCTCTTTGTAAACATGTATTATATAGCTAGTGGGATAAAATATTAGATCGGAATGGAAAACTCCTGTCCGGAAATGCTTCTAGCAATTAATATTAATTTTATTTCGAATATTTTCTGGTCTAAAAAATGTGTTTGTTCAGCTACCGAACAATAGTGGTTACTGTTAACAGAGACCAGAAATTTGATTGTGTAATTTGGTCACAACTAAGCGTTAATTATACTCATCGGTTATATATGTGGAACAAAACAATACAAACAATCAACCTGTGACAATTGGCTTTCGGTGCGTAGCTATAGGAACAGCCCAGTGCTCTATATTGCAATATTGTATCATCCGAGTGGTCTATTCTAAAAATAAACACATAAACGGTCCCGATTTAATATTCTAAATAAAATCAATATTAATTGATACAAGTTTTTCCGGACAGGGGTCTTCAGTTCCTATCTATTATTTTATACCCACGCAACTATTTAAAATTTACTTAAAAGATGGATTATCTCTTTAAATAACAAATTTTAAATAGTTGCGTGGGTATAAAATAATAGATATGAACTGAAAACCCCTGTCCGGAAGAGCTTCTATCAATTAATATTGATTTTATTTCGAATATTAAATGGGGACCGTTCATGTTACTATTTTTAGAACAGACCATTTAAAGATGGATTATCTCTTTAAATAAAATTTTTTAAATAGTTGCGTGGGTATAAAATAATAGATATGAACTGTAGACCCCTGTCCGGAAAAGCTTGAATCAATTAATATTGATTTTATTTCGAATATTAAATCGGGACAGTTCATGTTACTATTTTTAGAACAGACCGTTCGGATGATACCATATTGCGATATAGAGCACTGGACTGTTGCTACGGCTACGTAACGAATGTCAAATGGCACAGATTGGTTGTATGTATAGTTTTGTTCCACATGTATATAAGCGCTAATAAGTATAAATAACATTTATTTGTGACAAAATTGTTAAATAAAATTTCTGGTCTCTGTTAGGGGTAACCACTATTGTTCGTTAGCTGAACAAACACATCTTTTTAGACCAGAAAATATTCGAAATAAAATGAATATTAATCGATAGAAGCATTTCCGGACATGGGTCTTCGATTCAAATCTAATATTTTATTCCTCGGTAACTATATAACAAAGTTTACAAAGAGATAATCCACCTTCAAATATAGAACGAGAATGAATACTGGGCGTCATCGTTGTTCCATTTACACGAGAACGAATACTGGGCGTAATCGTTGTTCCATTTACACGAGAACGAATACTGGGCGTCATCGTTGTTCCATTTACACGAGAACGAATACTGGGCGTCATCGTTGTTCCGTTTACACGATAACGAATACAGGGCGTCATCGTTGTTCCATTTACACGAGAAAGAATACTGGGCGTGATCGTTCCATTTACACGAGAACGAATACTGGGCGTCATCGTTGTTCAATTTACACGATACCGACTTGTTTGTCACATTTAGACAGGGAATACATTAAATCATACATTTATTGTAGACAGGGCATACATTAAATCACACATTTATTTAGACAGGGCATACATTAAATCACACATTTATTTAGACAGGGAATACATTAAATCATACTTTTATTAAGACAGGGCATACATTAAATCATACATTTATTTATACAGGGGATACATTAAATCATACATTTATTTAGACAGGGCATACATTAAATCCTACATTTATTTAGACAGGGCATACATTAAATCATAAATTTATTTAGACAGGGAATACAATAAATCATACATTATTTAGACAGGGGATACATTAAATCATACATTTATTTAGACAGGGCATACATTAAATTAAGACAACGTGTGAACTAAATCTCCATTCCAGACGTCGTATTGACAGCTATCTCTGATTACGAAGGATATTGTTCTGACTACAATTATATGAAATTAATAAACAACATGTATTTATATTCTTGCGACCAATTAAAGGTGGATTATCTCTTTGTAAACATGTATTATATAGTTACCGGGGTATAAAATATTAGATTTGAATCGAAGACTCCTGTCCTGAAATGCTTCTATCGATTAATATTAATTTTATTTCGAATATTTTCTGGTTTAAAAAGGTGTGTTTGTTCAGCTAACGAACAATAGTGGTTACTGTTAACAGAGACCAGAAATTTTATTGTGCAATTTTGTCACAAATAAACGTTAATTATACTCATTATCGCTTATATCTGTGGAACAACAGAATAAAAACAACCAATCTGTGACATTTGACATTCGTTGCGTAGCCGTATGAACAGCCCGGTGCTCTATATCGCAACACGGTCTCATCCGAATGGTCGGTTCTAAAACTAGTAACATAAACGGGCCCGATTTAATATTCGAAATAAAATCAATATTAATTGATAGAAGCTTTTCCGGACATAGGTCTTCAGTTCATATCTATTATTTTATACCCACGCAACTATTTAAAATTTGTTATTTAAAGGTGGATTATCTCTTTGTAAACTTGCATTATATAGTTACCGGGGTATAAAATATTAGATTTGAATCGAAGACTCCTGTCCGAAAATGCTTCTATCGATTAATATTGATTTTATTTCGAATATTTTCTGGTCTAAAAAGGTGTGTTTGTTCAGCTAACGAACAATAGTGGTTAATGTTAACAGAGACCAGAAATTTTATTGCACAATTTTGTCACAAATAAACGTTAATTATACTCATTATCGCTAATATCTGTGGAACAAAACAATATAAACAATCAATCTGGGACATTTGACTTTCGGTGCGTAGCCATAGGAACAGTCCAGTGCTCTATATCGCAATATGGTATCATCCCGAATGGTCTGTTCTAAAAATAGTAACATAAACGGTCCCGATTTAATATTCGAAATAAAATCATATTAATTGATAGTAGCTTTTCCGGACAGGGGTATACAGGTGGATTATCTCTTTGTAACTATGTATTATATAGTTACCGGGGTATAAAGGTGGATTATCTCTTTGTAACTATGTATTATATAGTTACCGGGGTATAAAATATTGGATCTGAATAAAAGAGTCCTATCAGGAAATATTTATGTCGATTAATAATTAATATATTTCGACTGTTTTCAGGTCTACAAAGGTGTAGTTGTTTAAGTAATGAACAGTAGTGGTTAAAACAAAACAAAATAAAAGGTCAGCAGACCACAGTGTCCCCCGACAACATGGCAAGTCGATGCCGCTTTGTTAAAGAAATTAAAAAAAAATGTTGAAATTTTCTAAGTCGAAAAGGGTTAATAACTCCATAACAAAATATTAGCTATATAGATGTTGCAAATCACCAACATGTTAGGAACAATATCCCAGAGTTTCAAATCTCTACATTTAAAACTGTAGGAGGAGTTGATTACACCTTGAAGGTCCCAATCTCATCCAAAAGGCAAAAATGTTCCAAATTTTCTAAGTAAAAAAACCCCCCGAAAATATGGAAAAAATGATATTTTTTATTAGCTATATAGATGTTGCAAATCACCAACATGTTAGGAACAATATCCCAGAGATTCAAATCTCTACATTTAAAACTGTAGGAGGAGTTGATAATACCATGAAGGTACCCAATCTCATCCAAAAGGCAAAAATGTTCCAAATTTTCAAAGTCGAAAACCCGCCCAAAAATATGGAAACAATTATATTTTTGATTAGCTATATAGATGGTGCAAATCACCAACATGTTAGGAACAATATCCCAGAGTTTCAAATCTCTACGTTTAAAACTGTAGGAGGAGTTGATTACACCATGAAGGTACCCAATCTCGGACGCACGGACGCACGGACGGACGGACGCGGGTCATTTCTATAGTCCTCCGACGGAAACGTCGGGGGACAAATATACGTGTACATATATGTATATATGAAAGCTCAACTCAAAAGCTCTTATGTGTTAATATACATGTACACAAACAATAATCTCATCTCTCAACACACTATCACTACAAGTTTATAAATTCTTATCATTATGACAGTTTTACTACATTTTTACCACCATTATTGTATATACCCAATATATAGGAAAAGCATAATGCCCTACGCCACAATGTGGTATTACCCGAATGGTATGTTCTAAAAATAGACAAATAAACGGTCCAAATAAAATATTCGAAATAAAATCAATATAACAATAACATGATTTTTTAGGGCGTTATGGTTTATTAACGGCCCGGCTGGAATGATTAACAGCCCAAGGGCCTATTAGCGGCCCGAGACGAAGTCGATGGACGCTAATAGGCCCGAGGTTTGTTAATCATTCCAGAGGGCCGTTAATAAACCATAATGCCCGATGAAATCATGTTATTACTATTATTACCACAGTATTGGACATTTGACCCATTTGAGGATTTAGTGGGATAATGATATAGATTAAGAGAGAAATATTTTCAAGAACATTTAAATTTGATATCATTTGACTTGTCAGCTTACACGGACTGACGGAGTCTCGAAAATAGGACAGGGGGAAAACCAGCATTGGAGACGAGTAACAACCAATGAGAGGTTGACAGCTAAAATTATCATCTTTATATCATTATGAATCTGAGTGTATGTTTACATAGACTGGATCGGAAGTTGAAGGGACGTAACTCTCGCGATAATAAACGAGATCTATAGTTTCCGGGCGGCGGGCCGATATTGAACTAGGCTTCTCATTATCGGCCCGCGGCCCGCTGTTTTGGTAACAATACGCTATTTGGAACGACCCGAAAAACATTATCAATGGCCTAGAGAACGCCATATAAAGTGGTAATAATATTAATTGATAGAAGCCTTTCCGGACAGGGGTCTTCAGTTCATATTTATTATTTTATACACACGCAACTATTTAAAATTTGTTATTTAATGAGATAATCCATCTTGAATGAGTTTTTATATTTGTTCTTGCCTTGGGGAGGAATTGAGCAAAATATTGTCAATTATTTGAAATTTCCGGTTATTTCGCCAAAGAAAAAAGACTATTTTATTGCTATGACGAAATTGATCAAATACCAGTTTGTTCGAGTTCATTATACATCAATAACATGTGGAACACGCTCGTATATTGTAGAATGGAGAGCTGTCATTTCCAAGCTGCCAAAAAATTTAAATTTCACCATAGAATACGTTTATACAAAAGTAATATTCACATTATATTTAAACATTTTGACTGTTCTATACATAGTTGATAAAACGTGCATCATAAAACAAAGAATACCAGATGATAAAATTTTACATCCATTATGTGTATGTTATTACATGATGTGCATGTTATTACATGGTGTGTATATTATTACATGGTGTGTTCATTATTATACGGTGTGTATAATATTACATGATGTGTATGTTATTACATGGTGTGTATATTATTACATGGTGTGTATGTTATTACATGGTGTGTATATTATTACATGGTGTGTATATTATTACATGATGTGTATATCATTACGATGTGTAAATTATTACATGTTGTTATCCTTCATCCCATTTTCCTCTCTTCTGATTGGCTGAGAGTGCGTCACATGGTGGGCGATAAATCACCATATTACCCTCGAGGGTAACATTGTCTCAGTTATTGACCGCTCAGCTGTTACCAGCAAACATAGAACTACGAAGAACTCACCACGCAGAGATTCTCTGACAGCTCTCTGATAATTTCGAAAAACACTGTTTTTATAAACCCCACTGTTTCATAACAACCGCGAACTGTGGTGTTTGCTAATTTGCATAATTGTGTGTTTTTTTATTTACTATAGTAGCACGCTATGTATAAATGGTGTTATCACAGACACATATCTGTTATAAGGTGTAATATTCTTATTGGACCTTTTTATATCAATAATAAAGACCGTGGGACAAATAGATAAACCTTATTATGCAGTTGGTATTTGCTGCAGACAATTGCACATACGATGTACATACGTTACAACTACGTTTATGTGCTTGATCAAATAGCCACTCTTTGCTGTTTATCAATTGACTATTTCTTTTCTTCAATAAATTCCTCAGACTTCAGAGAATACCCGTATGTTGCGTAACAATCTGTGACATATTTCAAATTCTTTTTGCACCACTACAACGTGTTAGTTTCACATTTTAGCAATCTGGAAATGAACACGTCTGTCGGCGTCTTCACGGCTATTAAAATTTGAAACGAAACCGAACATTTCGCTGCATGGCTAATCAACTTCGAAATTGCTTTGCTCCTCTTTCCGTGAACCGATTTCCACCATGCAACCAGCAAACTGACGGGAGAATAGCTGCGCGAATGACGGGTCTGTTAATCGATCCAGATTATGAATGTTTTATTTTCTAAATAGCGATGATTCCAACATAAAATTAACTTTTCGAACTGGATTAAAGAATATATGCGCGCATGTATGCCTGCTATTAAGGAGGTTCGTGTGTACTCATTTGTCAGATAACAAAACAGTTATCACCCTTGTTTTCATGAGACACGGGGATTTGTCGCCGCTCTCGACCTGGAATGTCACCCTCGGGCCTGGCGGCCCTCGGGTGACATTCCAGGTCTCGAGCGGGCGACAAATCCCCGTGTCTCACTCAATCGGGGGCGATAACTGTATAATATGTATATTATTATATTTCATTATATTTAAAGATGGATTATCTCTTTAAATAACAAATTTTAAATAGTTCCGTGGGTATAAAATAATAGATATGAAATGAAGACCCCTGTCCAGAAAAGCTTCTATCAATTAGTATTGATTTTATTTCGAATATTAAATCGGGACCGTTTAATGTTACTATCTTTAGAACCGACCATTCGGATGATACCGTATTGCGATATAGAGCACTGGGCTGTTTCTACGGCTTCACAATGCATGTCAAATGTCACAGATTGGTTGTTTGTATTGTTTTGTTCCACATATATAAGCGCTAATAAGTATAATTAACGTTTATTTGTGAGAAAATTGTTGAATAACATTTCTGGTTTCTGTTAACAGTAACCACTATTGTTCGTTAGCTGAACAAACACACCTTTATAGACCAGAAAATATTCGAAATAAAATTAATATTAATCGATACAAGCATTTCCGGACAGGAGTCTTCGATTCAAATCTAATATTTTATACCCCGGTAACTATATACCACAGGTTTACAAAGAGATAGTCCACCTTTAAACATTTTGTCTGTTGCATTGATAAAACGTGCATCATAAAACAAAGAATACCAGATGATAAAATTTTACATCCATTATGTGTATGTTATTACATGACGTGCATGTTATTACATGCTGTGTATATTATTACATGGTGTGTATATTATTATACGGTGTGTATATTATTACATGATGTGCATGTTATTACATGGTGTGTATATTATTACATGGTGTGTATATTATTATACGGTGTGTTATTCTTACATGATCTATACAGTATTACACGATGTGTATATTATTACATGGTGTGTATATTGTGACATGATCTATACAGTATTACACGATGTGTATATTATTACATGGTGTGTATATTATTACATGATGTGTATAGTGTGACATGACCTGTACATTATTACACGATGTGTACATTATTACACGATGTGTATATTACACGGTGGGTATATTATTGCATCATGTGTATGTCATATCGCATTGATACGGGCGATCCCCCGTGTGGATTCTCTTATGTTTCGTCAAGTCACCCTTCAGAGTAAATGATTTCTCACACACATCACAATGATACGGGCGATGACCCGTGTGGATCATCTTATGTCTCGTCAGGTCACTCGACCGAGTAAATGATTTCTCGCACACATCACATTGGTATGGCCGATCACCCGTGTGGATCATCTTATGTGTAGCCAGGTGATTAGATTGAGTAAATAATTTCTCACACAGATCACATTGGTACGGGCGATCCCCGGTGTGGATCCTCTTATGTGTAGTCAGGTTAATAGACTGAGTAAATGATTTCTCGCACACATCACATTGATACGGGCGATCCCCCGTGTGGATCATCTTATGTTTCGTCAGGCCACTCGAGTGAGCAAATGATTTCTCACACACATCACATTGATGCGGTCGTTCACCCGTGTGGATCCTCTTATGTTTAGTCAGGTCACTCGACTGAGTAAATGATTTCTCGCACACATCACATTGGTACGGGCGATCCCCTGTGTGGATCCTCTTATGTGTAGCCAGGTTAATAGATTGAGTAAATGATTTCTCACACACATCACAATGATACGGCCGATTCCCTGTGTGGATCCTCTTATGTGTAGCCAGGATACTAGACACAGTAAATGATTTCTCACACACATCACATTGGTATGGCCGATCACCCGATTGGATCCTCTTGGTTTTCATCAGGCTACTCGAGTGAATATTAAATTATTTCGACTGGATAATTACCTTCCAGCACAGATCACATTAATACAGTCTTGGTTCCTATGTCTATGGTATGGGAGATCCCCCGATGTGTACCAGGCTTCGTCGACTGGATAATTACTTTCTAGCACAGATCACATTAATACAGTCTTGGTTCCTATGTATATGGTATGGGAGGTCCCCGGTGTGTATCGCTATCAGCCTTCTCGACTGGACGAATGCCTTCTTGATTGAGTCAATTATTCCCTGCATACATCGCATTGATGCGGGCGACACCATGTGTGGATCCTCTAACATGTATATGTAGTCAAGGTGTTCACCCGTTTCTATGCTTTACCACACTTTAACAGTTTAATAACAAAACAATGTTCAATTCGATGACTCCATAGATGTACGAATTACAATGATACAGTTTACTGTTGTTTCCGTTCAGACGCCACTGTTGACCTTAACTTGAATTATCTGACTAAAACTAACAGAACAACTCATACAAGAGTTATATTTATCGAATAGATGATATACACAGTTATGTTAAGATACTTTCGCATAATACGTGCCAAAGGAAATAAAAATGTTTCTATCACGAAAAAATCATTTTAAAAAGTGGTCTTAACCCTTTGAACCCGTAACACCGATATTTAGGTGCAAACGAACCGTGACTATATCCCGTAACACCGATATTTCGGTGCAGCGACGACATGATTCGGTAGCAAATTTATATATAGTATAAAGAGCGTCAGACCCACTGATTTATATTTAAATTGCCCCCACATATGTCAGCGGCGCCCATGGTGCGTATGGAATGGTTGACCGCTAGTATCGGGTAGAAATATATGCGCATGCGCATAGCATATAATCTACAAAAACATACGATATTTTAAGCGAACTGTGCCGCTATATTTACGGCATATAATTTCGTGTTCCCCGTGTGTGTAGAGAACAGACATAATTTAGACACACAATTTAAGTTTAAATTACCCTCGCGTATATTAAGGCCTCTTTTTTTTGATTTAGTGGTTTACGGATCCGCCGACCCCTTTAAAATACGTCCGCTCAAAAAAAAAAAACCCGATTATAAATTTTTTTATTATTATTTCCTCCGACTATAAAAAATAAATCATTCCTCCGACCAGCATACTTTTCATATCAGTTTTTGATCGGGCAAACTCATCCCCTGATCTCGGCGAGTCATTCCCGTACAATTAGTACAGTATTTAATCGATACTGGGTAGCTTTTGTAATAGTCGCGCTCTTCGTGGTGACGGCGTTTCCAAATTTCGTGATATGATTTATCACTACGAGTACGACCGTCATGGAGAGCGCGACGAAAATCAGTATACCTAGCTATGAAGAAGAAGATACATGTAGGTGGCGCTGTTACTTGACAGGTGCGAGAAATGTATTTTTAAATGGCGTCTGCTTGGATCGTTGTTGTTGTGAGGGGTGCAGATAACAAAACAACATACCGAACTTCAATCGAAACACCATGGGGCCAAACTATATCGAACGTTGCCAAAGGAATTCCGGAAGCCGCTGGTTGTCAAGAGACATGTATGGGATACCCGGACGATCCCGACAAGATTGCGGGATGCGGGACTGGTCTGCCAAGGAACATGCCCGTGGCCGTTGCCGTGGAGAGATTCAGTGTGAAATATTTCGTTTTCCAAAAGCAGGAAAGAATGGAAATCGAGGTGGAGCCTGCGAAACCTTCACGAACTATTATTGATGTAATGCTCGATGCAAAAAAGAAAAAGAATGCTTATCAAAATCTTCCACCTAAAAGGTACATGTCCAGTTATACTTTTGTAAAAATCTGCACTTTTAAATCGATTGGAATTTGGAGTTATGTCCCATGTATTTCATCTTCCAAACCCGGAAGTGTGGCCAATTGTAAACAGGTGTCATCAATTTATCGGACATTTGTCGGCTTTATACATTTATTGGTCACGAATACCTTCAGTTTTCAAACGCTGGTCGGAGATGCAAACCGGTATACTGCAGAATTATGGTACCATTAAAATTTAAATCCGTTTGTTGATAATAGATTATTTGGGTGTCCTGTTAAAAATTTGTTTAGAATTATTTTGACCATGGAGTAAACTAGAAGTTTTTGTGAACTTGGGTGCAGCCATGGGGTGAAGTTAATTTGGTGGGGGAGGGGTGAAGTAAAACATACTAATTGGGGTGGGAGTTGAATAAGCAATGGGGAGGCATCATCACATGATGAACTGTGTCCACACACATGATTTTTGTAAACTTGTACTACCCGTTTAAAGGGGCTGACAGGCTTCCTGTGATGTCATTCTTTGATATACTCTCATGTCCCGAATAAACGTACGGGTCGGAATAATCGTACGGGGTGGAAAATGCTATGATTTCTAATAATCGTAGGGGTCGGAATAATAGTACAGGGTGGAAATGTTTGGGAAACTGGGAGCAGAAATGTGTTTCCATGTTGGGACAACTGCCGAAAACACACCAACGTTGACCCGATCACATATATGTTGCACTGGGATTGAGAAGGGCGGTGTCTTGGCACAAATTTACATGTTATTCTTACACGTAATGTACACTTTTATGTGAGCATTCCAATAAATCAGAAATGTTTCATTAAATGTAATAATCGTAGGGCCCAAATAAGAATCGCACAGGGTGGACTTTCACTTTAAAAATAATAATCGTACATGTACATTTATTTGGGTCACTAGAGTATAAACACTATTGTTTTATAGTTTCAGCCTTTAAAATTTTATAGTTAAAAATTGTTGGATAAATGTATATATTAATTATACCTCCACTTTCGCAGAAAATGGGGGTGGGGGGGGGGGGGGTAATACTGGATTATAATGCCATCTCTATATATGCTATAGCATATATATATGCTATAGCATATAAACATGTCGGACATGTGCAAAATGAGTTCCCCAGAGGGTGAATTTAGTGACGCTACCCCGCATAGTTTGCTAGCGTCAACAAATTCAGCCTCTGTGGACCTCATTTTGCAATAGTGTTTCCTGATATGGCAGATTTTTAATCACACGGAATTTCTCAGATCTATGGTGAATCTTTTTATTTTCACCCATTCGTTAAACATGGATTTTGTCGTCTGCAAGTTTGGGGATATAGAAACTGAACACAATGGAAAAATAAACTAAAATATATGTTAATTTGAGAATATAGATACTTCCCACATACGATGATACTAGGCAGAATGAGGTCCCCAGAGGGTGAATTTGGTGATGCTAGCCTGCTGTGCGGGGTAGCGTCACTAAATTCATCCTCTGGGGACCTCATTTTGCATATGTCCGACACAATATTTGCAGGCCTGTTAATGCTGGCATTACAAAACAATATTTGTATTAATGGAAAGGTATACCATGGGATGTGATATTTTAAAGGAGAGTCGCCGCGTTAGGACAAATTTTTTTTCTATAAATCATTCAGTGGCTAAAAACATTCAATTTGCATAATTACCGAAATATGATCGATTAATAAAATACAAATATGTACACATGGGCATATATGAAATTTGCTGTCCCGTTTCATTTATGAAATACGCCCATGGTGTATATATTTGTATTTTATTAACCGATCATATTTCGGTAATTATGCAAAACTCCGACCCACCGTATATATCAAACTGAATGTTTTTTAAATAGCCACTGAATGATTTATAGAATATTTTTTTTTGGTCCTAATGCGGTGAGCTCCTTTAAATCAAATACATTTGAAATACTAAACTGTCGATGTGACAAATCAGTTGCTGTGTCACCAATCATGTGACATAGTGTCATATCTTCGTTTCTTGCCCGATATATTGTTGCCTTGCTTGATATGACATTGTGTCGCCCAATTGATGACACAACAACCTATAATATGCAGGTTAACGTTAACAATTAAATTACCCGACAGATGTCCAGTGGCGTCATCGTTTATACGCTGGTGGATCTTTACCCCTTCAGCCAATGTATATGATGACCCTTTCACCGCAGAAAACTTATACAATATTTTACAGGATTTAGTTGAAAATATGGTTTGTTGGCATTCATCTGAAAACTCTCGACGTGAATGACAACAAGCACTATTTCTGACTAAATACTGAAAGATCCTATCTTAAATTATTGTGTGGTTAAGAAACATATTGCAACAGATGTGTAAATTATCTTCTACTATCTCTTTTCAGGAGAGAAATCAACAATCGAGATAAAGTACATAATAAAATACTGGATGTCCTCGACGAAATGGGAATCGGATTCCGAGAGGAACAGATCGAAACAAAGCATAGCATCGGGAGAAAGATTGTCGACAGCCTTGAAAGCACTTTGTGGTATCTTGACTGCCATAGAGAAAAATTCAAGAACCGGTCAATACTGTTGCCGTTTGAAGATTTCCAGGGCTTCTATGACTTTCGTTCACAACACAAGAAGGCACCAATCATCTTGGCCGATTCGTTAAATGATCATATTGGCGTATGGTCTGACCTCGTCATGGCTCCAGTCTTCACAGTGTCTATTTTAAAACCATTGTTGATTAACGTGACAAAGTTACTTTCAGGAATGAAAAAATACCACGTATTCCTCACCCAACAACAAGATCGTACGAGAGAAAGCCACACAGTTAGTGTTCAGTCTGTGAAAGACGATTGGGTATTGAGACATGTGAATGCTTTTCCTGGACTTGAAGTAGGAGAACAATACAGGGAACTGAACAACAAATTAGATGATTACGAATTATATAACATTTTGCCTATCAATGAATACGAACCGTTTGATAGGTATGATCGTCGAGCATGGATAGAGAACATTAAGCTCCCATTTCCAATATCCATTCTTCAATTCCATTATAGAAACTATAAGGGGAACATAAGTTTTGTCTGGAGAACAGACGTACTGCGTGATGACGTTAAAACTGTTACGGCTGTGAATGCTGCAAAAAACCTCCTACCGAAATTCAGCAACCGTGAGATAAGGAAGGTGTTTATTGATAGATATTCGAAGGTGACCGGGACAAAACCAGCTATTTTACGTTCAATGTTGAAATTTATTGGTCATGACAGTTCAAGTGCCAATAGTAGTGAACAGGACACAATGGACAAACGTTTGGAAGAGATTCTCGAAACCCAGGATGTTAAAATGCTAATGGATCTTCGAGCCAATAATGGCCGAATAGCTGACACAAAGTATGATCCATTTTGGGACGAGCTTAAAAAGTTCCTGGATGAATTTGCCATCGTTCACGAGCGTAGAACAAATCAGACAATGTTTATACCGTGTGCTTTATCAGTTCGTGATTTGAGGAACAAAATATCCGAGAGATTGCCAAAAGATACATCTATTCCTTCTCTATCCTGCATTCGCTTTCAGTTTTGGCCAAGAAATCCGTATTCATATTCAGCGTTGTCATATACAGGCCGATTTAAAGTAAAGTATTCACTGCAGAAAAGACTTCTACATGCCCAGCACCCAGATGGACCTTTCTGTGCATTCCAGTGGCATATGCTCAAAGAATTTGCCGTACTCTGGAGGGATGATTGCCGAATGATTTCAGTCGACGATAAAGCTGTTGTGCCCATCGGGGAGCCTAATATGGCCATATCCACTGGTGTTCGACCTAACTGCAAGGCTCTTGTTTTTAAAAATGCCACGCATTTACTTGCCGGTGATCATGATTTCCATGTGTCGGGAGCAGTTCCGTCAGTCTTGTTCGATATCAACATTCCAGAAAACTGTCGCGATAGTTTCTATAATGGCGAAGCTCATGTCACTTTGAAGGAAAAAGTATTTCAACCATCTTCTCCATTGCGACACTGTGTGGAACAGGTGAACATACTACGAGAGAAATGCTCTGATGGTATCAATGTTGACAAACCAATACTACTAGTATACAGTGACGGTGGCCCAGATCATCGGACTACATACCTTTCCGTTCAACTGGCTGCCGTATCAATGTTCATCTCTCTCGACTTGGATATGCTGGTTCATTGTAGGACTGCACCAGGACAATCTTATGCAAACCCAGCCGAGAGAATCATGAGTGTTCTCAACTTGGCTCTTCAGCATGTGGCACTAAGACGAGAGAATACTGGAGATTTCGAAATGCGATTCAAGTCATTAAGTAACCTAACGAAACTTAGAAGAGCTGCCGAAAAGGATGAGCGACTGAAGACTAAATATGAAGAGTCTGTTCACCCAATTATCAGTGTTTTGGATGAAAGATTTTCATCTTTGGAGTGGCAAAAGAAGCCAATCAAGACACATAGTCCAGCTTCCGACGAGGAAATATCAAAGGCATCCGTTATGACTATTCTAGACAAAGATGTCGATGACGTTAAATCAATTAAATCAATCGACAAACATCCCCAACTCAAAGAATTTTTCGACCGACACACCCGTACTCGTCAGTATAACTTCCAAATAAAAAAGTGTGACTTATCTGATTGTGGTTACTGCTGCATGAATCCACCTCGGTTGGAGAAAAACTTTGGTAAACTTCATTTTTTGCCGGACCCCGTCCCAGATGCAGATGGCGTGTACAAGGATTTCACAGAAGTATATGGTAACGAAACAAAGGATACTGCAAGACCGAGCCTCATCTTGAAACCGCAACCGACGGAGAACGATAAAAAAAACAAAAAACTACTTGTAGCCGAAAAGGCACGTAGGGCGCTCACATGCTGCGAGTGCGGAAAAGCCAGAGTTATATACTCTAAGAGCGTGTTAAGTGTCCAGGAACACAATACAATAATTCGCATTGAAGAAGAATGTTTCTATGTATGTGGAGCTCATCTCGGTCCATACCCAGATATCATAGTGCGAGAAGGGATAAACTGTCATTCTCCTGTCGAGACATCGTATTATTCCGCAAAGGGACAGTTGTTCGCGCCCGTATGTATTCACTGTGGTGATTCTGAAATATACAACGGCCCTGCAGTTGCTGACAAAAATCAGCAATTTGGTATTGTGCGACCAATTTGTGAAACCTGTTTCACAAATGGAAAACCAATAGTGACCAGGAACGCGCTGAAGGTTGGGCAGAAAAAAAAGAAAATTTAAAACTTCAAAGCAAGCTACATGTATCAAATTAAGCATCAAAAACGTTGAGCACAAAATTTCGCTACCTGAGTTCCATGTTGTCCTACATGTATTAACTGTATACTAAAAAGCACATACAACTACTTTTAATATGTCGATGTATGTGGTGGCTTTCATGAAATATATCCGCTTTAGACAGCCCGGACGAAGTCGGGCACACCTGCTAGTTATAATATATTTAGGCAAGAAAATAGTGAAATTTATATTATATTTATTAAATTAATGCAAGAAAACTATAAGACATATGAATTTATTCAAGAAAATCATGAAAATTATAATATATATTATGTTAAATAGGACAACTTGGAACTCAGGTAGCGAAATTTTGTGATCATAGTGTATTTAAACTACAACATGTCAAGTTGTTAATTTCATGATACATGTATTTCTAAATATTTTGTTATGTAATTCTACAAGTGCCAAGATTAAAAATGTGATTTCTTCTGACAAACATGCCTCCTTTATTTAAATAGATCTACAGTGATTCTACACCCATGTAGGTGTAATATATAGTGGGTACTGGTTTGTTCAATGTTTAATATATAAAGATTATCAATTTCTCATTCATTCATGTGTATTAAAGGATGTTGAGATAATAATGCCAACAAATGTGTTTTTTGAACGAACATGTTATCTCAACATCTGTACAAATGAATGAATAGAACACATTTATATATCACCCCTATCCCAACTGGTGTAAGTTATCCAAAATCCTATAACATTTCATAGTTATATGGATGGAAAGCCGTGACTTTAATACTGTCAGATGCAATATATCTGTGGAGCAGTATACTCAACATTAAAAAATTCTCAAATCTTTATTTTTTTGAATTATTCGGAATATTGACACCAAATATTGTGTTTTTTCCCAAATATAATGTATTATCTTCATTCTGGAAGCCCCCTGACAGAAGTGCTGACATACATGTTTACGAACCTAAAAAAAAAAAAATTGATATTGCCATTTTATTTTTATTTTTTTTTCGTCCGACCCGACTGAACCAATGGGCAAAAATTCCGTAAACCACTTTATCAAAAATAAAAGGCCTAACCAGTGTTCTGCTACATATGGGGAAGGGTCTATCGCATATGAAGTTGATTTATTCGCGCATGCGCAGACTAGCGCAATGACAAATAAATGGTTTATAACGTACTTATACACGACATACCCACTAATATATATATTTAAATTGGCCTATTGAAGTCAGCGCTGGCAAAGGTGTATATATGGATTGGCTGCCCGCTAGAAACGGCTAGGTAAATATGCGCATGGGCGCAGGCTATAATTATTTTTTTTTAAATGCGTTTAAGTGAAATGTGGCGCTATATATGACGTTTTGTTGCATGTTTCACATGTTAGTACAGTAGACACAATCTAGACAGCTTACTTGAACAATGGGGCAACGACATGTTACGGGAAATTACGTTGTTTCTGGTCTCTGTAATATCAGTCTGGTGTGCCACATGCAGCAAAAGGTATATCGCATATCAAGTTGACTTACTCGCGCATGGTCAGGTATATCTTAATTTCACATTAGGATATTGGTTGCATCGAAACGCAATTCGCTGATGTATAATTACAACGTTATAAGCTATAATTCATTTATCCTGAAAATTTCGGGTAGTCGCCTAGTAACCGTTTCTAAGGCGAGATAGGGTGGCAAAGTCTCCCGATCTTACAATGATCAGTGGTCCGTGCATGCATATATCATGCATGCACAGTTTCAGGTAGGTGTCCCCTTTCAACATAGCCAACACCATGCGACTAGACATGTCTAAATTAAGGCAAAACATACAACTGAATGGTTAGTACAATTATGGCATTCGATCAGTTGTTGTATTTGCTTAGAAACCGTTGCTACCCTTAAATGGGATATTTGGTTCACTATTCTGGTCGGGTATATCTCAAATTACACGTTAGGGTAGTACCTGCATCAAAAAACGCAATCACTGAGGTTGAATTACGACGCTATAAGCTATATTTACATTTTCCAGTCAATTACTGGTAGTTGCCTAGCAACTGTTACCAAGGAGTTGCCGCGAGGCAAAGTCTCGGGATCTTATAATGATCGCTGATCCATGGGGGACAAACCTGTAAAGTTTCAGACCGGTATCGCAATTTGAACATAATCAACACCATGCTACTAGACACTGTCTAAGTTAAGCGGACATACCACTGGGAGCCCCGGGTCAGGGTGTCGATCACTGTGGGGCGCCAGGGTTCAAAGGGTTAAGCAGCGGAGAGTAGAATAGAACAATGTCACAATACCGGTACGTAGTTATATATATCTATTATATATTTTTGGAAATCTGTGTGGGTGTGTGTGTGTGTGGGTTTGTTTACCTGGGGTTGGGAGGACATACACATGTTTGCACACCAACGTTGTGCGTACCATTTGGTTTATGAGGACATTCCAATGTCCTCACAATGATGTCCTTGCAATGGTATCAAAACTACATTCTGATTGTGTATTTCAATTTTAGGAACGGTCCCCATAACTCGGTTTGTATTCTGAACCCACACACACATACACAAAAATATTCCATTGGCGAATCGCGGGTCGCTTCGCACAAACAAACTATATTACACGAGTGTATAGATAGCCAATGAAAACGCTCGACTCTTCGGAGTACTAACATTTTTAACCAATCAAAGCGGTCCTTCCGGTGACGATTTGTGAGTCGTCCAATCAAAGGTCTCTTGTTTCCGCTTCATTTCTAGTGCATTTAGCAGCCATTTTTAAAAAGATCAGAAGTATTTTCTATCAAAGTAAGTATAGTTAGTATAAATATTTAAAGAAATAAAGTTAAATATATATATTCTTTCTAATCTAAATGAGTTTATCTAACCGATCATGTATTACTTTTAATAGGGGCGAGCAGGGTAGTTTCGGAAAACGGGATTGACCATTTGATTTTCATTTTTCGTGATTTGGAAATGTCTGTCGCAGCTCCGTGAACAGCACATGTGTCATGATGTGATTAAACTTAAAGCACCAGAGAATACTTTTCACCAGTGACAATTTAGTCAGTGAAGAGTGACTACAGAATGAAACAAACAAACATTATCTGACTAAATTGGAGATTATTTTTTTTATTTTAAATTGAATTGTTGTTGTTGACTGTTAATGTTGACATTGTTGTTGTGTTCTGTGATCTCTCTATCGTTTATTCAATTTCAAGGTCCCTGGTGCTGTAATAATAGAGCTGTATGAGCTACTGAGAGCTAATTGAAGCTCAAAATCACATGTACATAAACATCGCACAGAAAATAAAAAACAAACAAACAAACCAAGTGTACATAACTTAAGTAATGCAATCTTATTCTTAACCATTACTTTTTAACCATTACAGTTTAACCTCACATTTTATTGTCTCACAACTAAGACTAGGTTTTATATTTATTTTAACCCACACGTGGGGTGCTCCTCATTAATAAAGGAGGTATGTCCAACACAACAACAACAATAATTTCAAATTTGCTTGACCCTTGGTACGTTAAACACTACATGTATATGCTGTCCTCGGTGCTTCATATCATCAGTAAAGTTGAACTGCAAATATAATAAATAACTGTTGGCTTCTTGTCCAGTTTTAACCAAGTAATATTCAGGAAATTATATTAAAACAGTTTAGTTTTAGGAAAAGTATTGTGATGCATGGAAATTAGGATATACGAATATGGTTCAAAAGATGCAAGGAATACATGAGAAGTCGGCCCCGCGCGAAGTCGGCCCCAAACGAAGACGGCCCCACGCGAAGTCGGTCCCAGATAAGTCGTCACCCAAATATAACAAAACCATTGATTATAATCATTCTTTAGTTATTTTATGATATGAATTATGAAACTGATAATAATATTAATAATGACAATATAATAATAAATTCAATTAACAATTTCAATATCTGCGATCCATCGTAGTAGCTGACTTATCAAATCATATGTAGGCCTGAGAAAACGCAGTCAACAGGCATTGTGCCGAATTATTAATTAATGTATAAAAATCGGACAGCTGGGCTAACCTTATATTAGTAGGCTACGTCTATAAATCCGAGTGAGAATAATGAGCTAATGGCTTCGTTCGCTATAAAGCAGCAATCAACAGTACATGTACATGTACTTCGCGCTTTCTTTAATTGTCTGTCGACAACTATCATTGTGAAGTTATAACTGAGCCGCAGTCCGTGACTGCCCAAAAGTGTAGCTCATTTTGTTATTACAACTAAGAAAACATTGTGGATTTCACAATTGGCCTGCACAAAAACTATATTAAATCAATCAAATTAAGTTGGGGACCTCAAAATTAGCCAACATAAACACTATGTCAATAAAATTAAGCCGATTTAATCCCTTCTAATTAATGGGGCCGACTTCGCATGGGGCCGTTTTCATATGGGGCCTGTTAGTTTGACACCTTCAAGGACACTGCAACAGTGGTTTCGAAATTTGAATGAGCAATATAAAGGCTGTCCAGATCTTATTAAATTTAATGTTCATGGGAATCTGGATTACTTATACTATTGGGATCGATTTTTACAAAATATCATTTAATTTGCGAGTGACTACGGGCGTGTTTGTCGCTCTATTTTGGTCCCCGTTCTCCGTGACCAGTTTATTTATATTTTTAGGTACAGCGCGAATTTTGTCATTCTCGGTTTTCAATGTTTTGCGATTGTGGGTGAAAGACGCCGAGATTTAAAAAAACCAAACCAACCTGTAAGCTAGTAGAATAATTAAATCCAAATTAGGTACATGTAATCGTCGAGTAAATATACGTCCAGGTCCAGGGTTGGCGATTATCGCAATACGATAGGGGAACACCGTGTGCGTAACGTAACCATCACAAGTATAACGTACTCTGGTAACAACATATCGCCAAATTCATGCTTCAAACATTTTAAACATGTCATCTTCGGCTTCTTTTATTTTATTTTTATGAAAATGAATAATAAATGGGGTGATAAATATGTATATAACGACAAATAGAATCAAATTAGCCATTTTCCCGTGAAACTTAGGACAGGCAATCCAGGTACAAAAATTGGTGAAATATGAGTACGAACGTCAAAGTGTTCCCCTATCGTATTGCGATAATCGCCAACCCAGGTCCAGTGGCCTGTCCGGAATGACACAACTAGATTGTTCTATTTTTGCACAGTTACTGGACTGTCAATAAGGTTTTAATCGAGTTTAGAAATCGGTATCCTTATAACGAAGTAGAAGGATACCGATTTCGAAACTCAATTAAAACCTTATTTTTGGGACTTTATTTATGTCCAGTAACTGTAATTTTTGTCTGTCTTGACCTCATGTAAAATCAACTAATTGTGTCATGGTTGTGCTTGTCACCCAACACAGATATGTGTGGGTCCAGGGGAAGTATGTAAAATATTTCCAGTGTATTCTTTTCACCAAACAAATTCAAGTTCATACAGTATTCTAATTGCTATTATAGCGCCCGCTCTCCCGCGGCAAAGCCGCGGAAGCGAAGCGACCAGGGTATACGTATGCGAATATGAGATATATATAATGGACTTTTTCGGCCCAATCTAAAAATAAATTGAAATCACCTAAAATAGGATAATTTATTCATAACTGAAGGGTCAGCCAGGGTCAGCGGAGTCCATAATTCTATTGTTGGCAACGGTCGCCATTTTGTATACTATAGATTAATCATGCCACCTCGAAATGTGTAATTGGGCAAAATGCTCCAGGGCAAAAATAAAAAACTTTGATCTAGCAACTGTTAGCTATACTTCATCATATGTAGGAACATCATGCTCCTAAAGCCAAATATATTTTCAAAAAGTGAATGTAAATTGAACAAAAGCTCTGGTTAACAAAAAAGTTAAATTGCATGAAAAAGTTTTGTTTACATATTTCATAAAATTATTAAAAATATTTACCCCGAAAGAGGAATCTAGCGACCTTGCTGTCCGTTTACATATTATCTTCAATTTTCTAACGGTATTTCTGCCTAAAAAATTGATGAAATATTCTTAAAGTTCAAGGCCGACAAACGGAAACTTTTAAGTTCCGATTGAAAGATCGCAGAGTCATTTTAAGATTGCTTCTTGGGAAACCAGTAAAGGCGTCATGACATCAAGACGTACATCATGACGTCACTACCTACACCGGCGCGCAAAATTCCAGACAGGACTGCGTCGATGGCCAGACAGCTGAGACTCGTATTACATGGCAGGCTAAATATCCACATTTACATTATATGTGATTATTTACATACATTGAAAAAATATCACCATAAAGAGTTTGACATCAACACATCATTGAAAGTTTTCGGCCTTGACTCAGTCATCAGATGGGGAACCTTCATTCTGTTCATCTTTTGGTTGTTGGTTTCTCCAAGGCCCACTCTCATATGCAATAAATTATTCCCGCGACATCCGCGCGTAAATCACGTACAGTGATAGTAGATAGTGTGCCTTTTCGACTGAGATCAAAATTACCCCAGTCGCTGCCGACCTCAACGTCACCGACACCCGAAATACCTATGTCGGATCCGTCATCAAGCTTTACGTTATCGAGGAAACATTGGATAGTGGAGTCTGCGTCACAGTTTGTGATCAACATTATCAACATGATCAGTACAACGAAAACATGCAACGGATTTTGAGAAAAATCCTTGATGGAAGTTGTAAATTGATCCCCCGTCTGGTTCGACACGAACTCTGGAAAATTTGCCATGCGTTGACGATAATAAAGGAAATGCGCTATTATTATTACCAAAAAGTGAAATGCGGCGGGTTTTATTAACAGTGGCCTCCTGCATGTTTGGTTCTTGCTATTGGGTAATCTCCCATTTATTTTTGTTTGGAACAAGAGAAGCATTGTATTGTCAACATCGCACAAAGCATTAATTGTTTGTTTTAGGCACGCAATAAAACGCGTACGCTGAATAAAAATTAGGCAAGCGGTAGGTGCGAATTCGAACTGAAGTGAAACATGGATAGTAACGATTCAGTGATCCACATTGAATTTATTCTCTGCCTTCATGGGGCATGAGTAATACCCCTCTCATATCCATACATGTGGCATTGTACAGTAATGAGAATGTCCTTGAAGTCCTTGAATTTTAAAGCTTAAATTTAGACTATGGGAACCTGTATGAACCCTGATTAGACCACTTGCCATGGTATAATTGGCTCAAAGGCTTCAGTGTATCCCGCCGACCACCCAATAATAGAACCTAATGACCATGTCCCTATCAAAGGCAAGTGATTCAAAAGCGATGTCATTCGACCTTGACCGAATTTGGCCATCAACTTCATGAACGTCGACGTATGTCGGTCATCTTCAAAGAACATGAAAGGCTTCTATGTTTTTGTTGTTCATCGCTGATCGCCAACAGAATACAGCCATGATTTGGTTGATTTATCGGTCACGAATTATGGTTTGTCTCTCATTCCCACCGTGAATCTGAACAAACTACTTAAATCGGTCCATACCCCTTCAAACATTAAACAAAAATGTCATACAAACAGTCCAATCTCTGGGGATATTTTGATGAACGTCTCATCTTGGATCAAAATAAGTTTTTAAAAATGAATTGCGAATGATGCATTTTAGTGTTTGAACGAGAACGGACGGTAATGTTGACCACATAACATCGCTAAATGTGATTGAATTAGTGTAATCTTATCGTAATACTGCCTTTATCGCAAATTGCGATTCGTTACCGGTTATTTCGATCCCTACGTCTCATTCATTCTACAGACATCCGATGTACACACAATGTCCTCATAAATAAAATTGTCCTCGCAATGTTGTTGTGCAAGCACATACATGTACGTGTCCTCCCAACGCAACGAAAACGAACACAATCACATATGTGGCATTTTGCCCGGCCTTTTAATGTTGATGCATGCTCAGTATAATCCGCTCACAGTCTAGATATATTAGCACTTCATCTGTTGTCACACTCAACTTTTACTTTATCTACCAGTTGATAATAATCCCTGTTAAGTATGAGAGAGTTAGTTATCTTCTTGTCAATAAATCTTGTCTTCTGGATTCGATAGACGTCTCATCTTGGATCAAAATGTTTTGAAAAATGAATCGCGAATTTCTATATACTTTCAAATGAACATGAGTGTTGGACGATTTTAGATTGAATAATTTTCCTATTAAGTTGGTTAATAAAAATATCACTGGATGTATTCACAAGTGTTTGTCACAAATTGTGTGACGAATGTGAGGATTTCTCAAGTTTACACTCTCCTCTGGTAAATAATTCCTCCAATGCAGTTTTGAAATAAAGAAGATAGGTTCCATAGAATGGGAGAGTCCTAATGCATTTTAGTGTTTGAACGGGAACGGACGGGGATGTTGACCACATAACATCGCTAAATGTGATAGAATGAGTGTAATCTTATGATTGTTATCGTACTATAGTGCCTTTATTTATCGCAAATTGCGATTCGTTACCGATTATTTCGATACCTACGTCTCATTCATTCTACAGACATCCCATGTACACACAATGTCCTCATAACTAAAAAATTGTCCTCGCAATGTTGGTGTGCAAGAACATATGCATCCTCCCAACGCAACGAAAATGAACACAATCACATATGTGCCATTTTGCCCGGCTTCTTAATGTTGATGCATGTACAGTATAAACCGCTCACAGTCTAGCTAATTTAGCACTTAATCTGTTGTCACTCAACTTTTACTTTATGTACCAGTTGATAATAGACCCTGTTACATGTACAGAGGCGGACTGGGCCAAAAAATCGGCCTGGGAAATGAATATAATACTGGCCCATCTGCAAAAGGCAGTTGCCGAGGTGCCGAGTGGAGGAGTGTCTCTGTTTGGGGGGTGTCCACCTTGGAATTCCAACTGCACCCCCCCCCCCCCCTCTTGAATCTAAATCAGACCAAATACATGTTTTTGCATAATTCCATTGCACACCCCCCCTGCACCTCAGTGCTCTGGCCTAATATCCTATAAATTCATCAACCATGGTTCTATATATTCCTGGTATGAGACCATTCAGTTATTTTTACCTGAAAAATTGCATAAATTCTTACATCTAGCGGTCTAACCTCAGACAAATACACACGGCTACAGACAAGAGACCAGGACACACCGGGCTGTCCATGGTTGTTTGGCCCGGGGTGAGAAAATTTTGAAAACTATACAAGAAAATCGCTATTCCTAGGTACTAGTAGCATCTAGACTGGCCTCAATTTTTGGGGGATTTACAGCTGGGAGTTACCGTTAATATCTCGAGATTAACCGGGTCTTTACGTGGTGTTATATGATGCTGACAAGTTCATTTAATGACAAAATTATGATTGGCCAGTTAGGCTGGTTAAACAACACATGTGGCGGCCCACATCAGTTTCATTTGCGGCCCAACTACATATACCCCCCCCCCCCCCAAACTGTAAAAAAAACCCTCAGATTCTCGCTTGATAGAAAATCACGTGGAATCAGAATTTTCCGGCCTCCGGCCCATCGGGAATTTACCTGGTCTCCCAATCGGCCAATCCACCTCGGTACATGTAGGTATCAGAGAGTTACTAGTAGTTATCTTGTCAATAAATCTTGTCTTCTGGATTTGATAGACATTATTTTATTTAGCTACCGGTACTATATGTCCCTCAGTGAACATACTTTTGAGTTATCTGAAATTCTGTACCATTCTTCATCAAATCTGCGGTCCGCTTAGGTACAACATAGATCATGGGCATTTTAATCAATAATCTATATAGAGTCCAATTTAGATTATGTTTCCGGAAATTCCGGTAGCCGTCATGTCCGAGCAATACTAATATTGTTTTGTTGCTTCAGAAGTTTTGATTAAGTGTAAACATTAAATATAACTTTCAAATCATTTATTTATTTATTCATTTATTTTTCAGGCTGTGTTAGATGTTATATGTGGCAACTGTATCACAGCTCATGAATTTGAAGAACAATGAGTTGGATGTTTTAGCTAACTTTATGGGACATGATATACGCACTCACAGAGAATATTACAGACTGCCGGAAAAGACCCTACAACTATGTAAATACAGTAAACTGCTTCGAGTGGTAGCGAAGGGGAATGTGCACAAGTATTAGGGCAAATCTTTGGATGAAATAGAAATGGATGCTGATTCAGAAGTTGGTAAGTAACTTTAGTTGTTATACATACACATTATCAATAAGTATAGTGATATGGTCTGCCATATCACGTCGAGTTGAAGTCAGATCTGTATCAAACGAGCTGTTTTTGGCAGTGAGGTTGAACTTGATACAGCAATCTGATCTCAATGAGACGCGATACTGCGATACTTATCACTACCCTGTATAGATAAAGCGTTTATTATATGACTACTGGCGTTCTGAGTTGCCAAAAGTTCAATGAAAAATGAGACTTTTCTCCCAACTTACTGGTAGGTGTAGGTCGATTGATATTCTGAGACTTCGACGATCAGCAAATAATAATTCCTCAAAGGTAATAGCTTGCGGATTGCTATAACAAAAGAATATTCATGATATGGTTCAATTAATTACTAAATGAACATCTTTTAGTTCAGATCGTAACATATTTAGGCCTAGAAACGAATGAATCGATTTCTCGCTTCATTGATGATTCAGTATATGATGTTTACAAAATGACGACATCGATGACATGCTGAGTAGCATAAGAAATCGGAGAAAAAAACACTCTTGTTTTCTAATAGAAAAACTAGAACGCGTTTAAGCAAGATACGGGGAGAGAAAACTATAGTCATATAATAAATAACTTCAGTTGTTATACAGTCACTTGAAAGATATTGGTTTAAATTGTTACTGGATTATTTCTTGATTTTTAAGACCTTAATTAAAACAGCAAACTAATTTCTCAGAATATTAATTCTATTAGTTTCTGACATATGCCTCTTTAAGTTTATAACTTGGGTCAGAATAAGGCGCATGCTTTCTCTTAATCAGGTACACTCGTAAACTATTGGGCCTATATCAACAAAATTTGCTATCTAAGGTATTTTGGGACTGGAAGGGTATAATTTGGGAATGCTGTCAAGATAATTTGCCCTTCCGATGTTCCTGTGACCTTGTGTATGACCAAGTGACTTTTAACTGTCTCAGGAACTACATTGCCCATAGAGATTAAGTTTGGTATATAGAGGTATTTTGGGGTGGGCAGTAACCTCATCATGTCTGTCTGCCCATCCTTCCATACAGGTACCCACAAATTACCTTTAACTTTATCTTGGAATCGATAATATATTTGGATAGACTTCACTTTTTGTATGCACTGTACAGAGTCATACTGCCCCTATCATATGACCTTGATGACATGAAATCTACCGCGGAGTCAGCGGGCACATAGCTAGTATACTGATATTATGAAGAAGTGTTTGTCCTTTGTCTGTCATGCTTTGATGGTATCACCCCCCCCCCCCTTCGGTACGCCGGATTCAGGGTGTTTTGAAGCCGTACGCGGGATTCATACCCCCGAATTAACTGGTATTCAGGTTCAAGCAAAACATATTGGACGTAGGTTTTGATGGCGCAAAATAATATTGTTGTGCTAGTTATCTTTATGAATGACTGGGTAGAATAGCTTCTTGGGCATATTCGACCACAATGCCATCATAAAGTATCATTAATCGTATCATAACGCCCATAATGTGACACCGGCGTCAATTTGTATGTCATTTATCGCATATTATTTCTTAACATGTATTCAGGATTCACCCCCCAAAATTAACTGGTATTCAGGATTCACCCCCCCCCCCCCCCAAATTAACTCGTATTCAGGATTCAGGGGGAGGGGGTGATACCCTCTTATATCACCTCTGTTATTAAATTAATCCAATTTTGGACTACATGCTGGTACACGATCTCAAAACATTGGCATCAATTTCCTCACTAGCAGATGGGCATAGCCTAAATATAGCCAGAGAATTCTGGACTGTTATATTTATGGGCACAACAAATTTTCTATATTCAGCCCAATTACGTTGCCAGGTATCCGGTAACCTAATCAATATTGGGCAGTAAACAACATTGTGACCAACATTGGGTCAAATTTCTGACAAGCTAAGCTTTTGCATTGGCTGTTTCATAGCTCAGTGCATATGTGTTAAGTAAGTAAAGTGATCAATCAACGCACATTTCTCTATTAGAGGGCATTCAGGGTGCGCAGTTGTCATCAGAATGTAAAATTACCTCTTTGATAAATTGACAGAATTTGGTGATGCAGAACAATCAGAAGATATACAAGACATACATGTGCAATCACAAGAAATACAGACGTCTTCTACAAAACAAAGAACTAATGACGTCACACATGCCGCTTCTTCAGAACAACCAAAATAAAGACGGAGAAAATCAACCATCCGGAACAAATGGACTGATGAACAAAAGGCTGCTATCCATATTTAAAGCATCTAGGAAAGTATTTCACTTGTAATCAGGGATGGATCCAGGAATTTTTTGGGGACACCTGTTTTGGGACCATGATATGCCGAAGAGCCTGCATAAGAAAATGCACTGGCTTACATGTACAAGGTCACGATAAAGGCCAATGTATTATCTTATATATGCGAGGCTCCTTAGATGGGAGGCTCTCATGTATATAAGAGAATGCATTGGCACAGGAATTTAGCAAAATTTCAAGAAGCCCCAGTCATGAAAGGGTTCAAATATTTCTCACTGGACACTTGATTAAGCAAATAAAGACTCTATATCAACTGTATATTGATGATTTGCATTGCATGTTGTTGAATTATAATATAATATTTTCCTTCAAAATATAGAAAATTCAGCTTTAATAAAACTATGCACTTGCAATTTGGGGGCATTTAGGACACCAGAGTTTGGGCGCCCAAACCTGTAACAGGTATCAAAAGAGCCCTGGATCCTTCCCTGCTTGTAATAGCCTACCAGGGAAATTTCAATGTCTGGAGCCTATGAGGAAGGCTCCTGTCCTCAGTGCTTGACCCTGGGACCAGATTAAGTTTTTCATAAAAAACAATAAGTAAATTGTATGTCCACAGCGAGGAAACTTAACCCTTTCAACCACAGGTCCCCGGAACAAAAATTGACCCCACCCCCAATAATACTTCATTCTATAGAGTGGGTTCAATTTTTGTTCTGGGGACCTGTGCTTTCAACATGTAAGACGAGTATACCGGTCAGAACCTTAGGCTTAAAAATAACCTTTTTATGTTTACCCATACCACAGTATGGTAAACATAGTGTCGTTGTCTGGATTGACCACTCGTCGTTCGTCCGTCTGTCTGTCCATCCATAGACACTTTACGCATAATGTGATAACTGAAACATTTCCAATCTTATCGCAACCAATTTTGGTATGTGAGTTTCCCAGCCTCAAATACAGATCAATTTCGAATATGGGTTTGATCCGACTAGTTTTCACTGAGTTGTGGCCCTTTAAAAAAAAAAATATTCACTATTAAAAAAAATTACAAATATTTAGATTGATTTTCTTGCTCAATTTAACTACCAAAAACAAAAAAATTAATAAATAGAAAATATATAATAAAATATTTATTTTTTTGAAATAATTAACCACACCAAATTTGTTTAAATCGGTCCAAAATCTTGTGTTATGTACTGGTAAATTTGTTTGGAGCGACATTAAATCCAATTCACCAATTCCATCCCATACCTTTGGACTACTTAGCTAGTGATATGGCTATGTTATTTTCTGATGTCTCTTATGCCAATTGATGTGCAAATAATCTGATTAAGAAAGCTATGGTATCTAATTTAAAATAAAGATTCAACAATAAACATCACATGATATTAACAGTAGACTCGGATATCTGTGCTGTAGAGTGATATCTTCAGATGTCTGAGGTCATTATAATTGTTATTGGTTTAATAGAGAGGTCAGTGTTCAACATAAACAATTCCTGTGATTTGTTGACGACTCTGCTATATAATTGATATTAATGGGTCAGCAGTGAGGTGGCTAACCTGTATACTATATTGTTGGTATAATTTGATACAGTATTATTGTAAACTTAAATTGGACTCTCTTAACCCGAAGATTCCATGTCCAGGTCACCTTTCACATCTAACCCGAGGTTGTGGTGGTTTAGCTGTACCAATGCATTCTCTTATTAAAATGCGAGTGACCCATAAATTCCAATAATTTGTGTTATGTACATTCTCTATAATAGTACATAACAGTATACTCTATAATTCAACACCAAAACTCCGATCATAGTAATTTATTATCGCCAAGGGATGGGTTAACATCTGCCGATCGTGATCGGCCTCTCATTGTTTCCTATTACCCTACCTACCTGGAAAAATTTGCGCTGCCTCGAGAAATATTTAAATATATAGAAAAGTTAACTTATGCGACTGTCATTTGTATTGACTGTTCCAACATATATTTACCATAGAACACAACAGTTATGTTGCATTCTTCGATTTGTATGGTAGAAGTCTACATTTTAAATCTGGTCAATGTTCACTGATAAACATCGCCTCACAGGACATATTATTTTGAGGGAATTTCAATGATGCAATCATAATGGTAGCATTTTATTTCACCCATGGTAATTGCAGTCAATATTACCCGTAATTTTAGCGTGAAATTGAAAATAATGTTTTTTTTTTAATGCAAAATAAAGAAAAAAATTGACATACCTACCTGGAATTTTTTGGCCACATAACAGGAAACAAATGATTTTTTTGCCTTTGCTATATCCCGTAAGACAGGTATACCGGTCCGGTGGTAGTGTGTGTAGTTTTCTCCGTCTCCCTGCATATGTCGCCTATATTACTTGTCGTACCTTTTTGGAAAGGAAATAGCATGGGCTATATGCTAGGATAACTCCGATCTTGTGCCAAGGCAGGGCTGTGTTACAGTGTAAATACGTGCAGTTACGTCATTTTAAGTGAAATTCGAGACTAATGAAGCGTGGAATTTATTTGTGTGTTCTCCAATAAGTTGAACGAAATGATGGTCGAAATCAATGTCGCATTGCTCATAAATGTTCATCCACGAGTGTCTCCAATGATAGGTTTGCCCATAAAAGCATCTGTTTGAGAGGGGGTCCTCGTAATGGCGTATGCGCAGTCATAATTTTGTAGGATTTCTGTTCAATGCTTGTTTGTGTGAAAAACTTCATATAGCTTTTTTCCATGGGACATAAACTCTATTTGTAGTTCCGCAAAGTATCACGCTACGGTAAAAAAAATTGAATACATTTGCTAATAGTCTACAAGCCGTATTTCTAATTGGATCATTACCAAATTTCATATGCATGTTCAGATCAATGTCTAGACGAGAAAATCCTGTTTTGGTTCCTGTCGGCCACACAAAATGACCGCCATCATTGATTCCTTTTTCACAGTCTACAGAATTTATACATCAATTTTCTTTAAACTTTGAGTGACTCATTATGACCCCAGGATGAGAATGTCCCATTTTGGTTCCGGTTGGCCACCCCAAGATGGCCGCCATGGGGGGCATCTTGATTTTGTCTGCACTGTTGACAGGCTGCATTTATACATGAGTTTTCTCGAAACTTTTCATATTGACTCATCATGACTCCAAGATGCGAACAATCTATTTGGTTCCTGTTGGCCGCCATGGTGACCATCTTGGATTTCTTCCGCACAGTCTACATGCTGCATTTATGCTTATTATGGCTCTTAGATCCCAGTCAATTATCCTTAATGACCAACAAATTTGAATGTATACTGAATTTTAGTCATTTTCAACTAGAATACAGCAGGTTCTTATTGGTGTTCGGAGCACATGCACATGTGTACACACCAGCGTTGTGAGGACAATTTGGTTTATGAGGACATTTCTCCTTAATGAAGTCGTCGAAATGGTTTAAAAGTTTCTAGTCAATAACAGTCTCTTTCGGGAAGGTGTTCATTGAATATTGATAATTAGTCATTTAAGGACCTAAATTAGATTATGCTGAATACATACGGCTGTTTAAAGGATCAATTGAGTTGAAATAATCTGTGTGTATATCAATTTCTGATAACATGTGGTTTCACCGTGGTCCTGACCTGTTGTTTCTGACGTCAGTGCCGGACTTCCTTATTTGGTAAACCTTGAATTGTCGCACATGCAGCTAAGTATTTTCACTGCCCATTCTATATTGATAAAACATGGGGAATTGCAGGAAAGTTGATTTTGACTTTTAAGAGCAGGTTACCTCAATAGAGTGAAAGAAATAATTCATATCTATCAATCAGAAAGGTTCTATCAGAACTTATTTAAGTGGCGAGCATTACGGTAGTGGTCATGTCATTGCCTGTCATGATTGCTACATTGTCATTGACACTTACTTTTAGTTAAAAGAAATCTTTCACCTAGATTTTACAACTAGGTCAGGTGCTTAAGTGCTAAATGAGCTGGGATTAAAATGCAAACTACTTCTCAAATGGAAATACACAATCAATCAGAATGTGGTTTTAAGACCTTCGTGAAATAAAAAAAATTGTCCTCACAATGTTGGTGTGCAAATATGTGCATGCCCTCCCAATTCCATGCATACAAATGCAGATTTGAAATATTCTGAACTTGTCTGATAATTGTTAACACAAAGATGACACAAATAAACTAAATCCATGCTAATCATGAGTACACCCACAAGACGCTCCGTGTCGCTGACACATCTTCAAAGAATACCTCAATTGTCAAAAATTGTCTGGTGGCTGGGTGTCGTCGAATCAACCCGCACATATTCACTTGTCTTGGATGAGGGGGCGGTGGGAATTATATTCCACGAAGCGAATATATTTCGAGATGAATTATCAGTTTGAAAGAAACAATGACAATTGGAAACAGAAAAGGAAAGATTAAATTCCCATACATGTATGTAATAATGAATGAAATTTGCTAGCTTATTGTCCACTGCAGACCCTTCCAGACCGGATCTTGCTAAACTAACATTTGGAAAACTAAATGTTGTCATCTTCCTCTAACTGAGAGTCTCAATCTTGGTAGAGTGATTTTTAATTTTGAGTCAGATGTTGATGTTTTGATATGTGCAATGCTTCAGCGAGGTGGGATGGCCTGAGAATCGATATTTTAATTTTGTGTAGCATTGGCCTGAATTGAATTATTCTCATATGTCCAGATATGACCTTAGCTGTTGAAAGTGACATTTGACACTAATTGAACCTGCTTACAGTTAGGTGCCGGTGGGGCCTGATTTGACAATTTTATGAAGAAGCGAGAATGTTAAATAATGATAAGAGCACACAGGCCGGTTATATATCAAAACGCTCTGCATCCCACATAGATTCCATTTACCTAGGTCAGAACATCCATGCTGATTCACAGTCCTCAGGAATAGTTCCCGAAAGTCTGCTGGTGGGGTTGTTCAGCACGTACATGTACATGAGAACAAGAAAACTGGCACTGTGTCAGTGAATATTTTTGATACAATATGTGCCTCAGACATGCAGGTAGAATATGCTGTATGAGTCATTTCAGACATCTAACTAGTTGATTAAATAAACTTGTTTTCATTTCAAGGTCAAATCATCGACATGTTTCAAATCAGTATATTTTTTTCACATGGTCATACTGTATCTGCATGTCTGGGACGCATTTTGAACCAAAAATATTCACTGATACAGTGCCAGTTAGGTTGTTCTCATGTACGTGCCATGATCCCACTAACAGACTTACAGGAGGTATTCTTCTGAATATTTAGCTCACATGGGTTACGTAGCGATTCTCCGAAGACCCATAACTCCGAAGGTCTGATTCTCCGAAGGTCCGATTCTCCGACGCCTCGATTCTCCGAAAGCCCACAACTCCGAAGTCCCGAAATCCCATAACTCCGAAGACCCATAACTCCGAAAACCCATAACTCCGAAGGTCTATAACTCCGAAGGGCCGATTCTCCGAAGGTCCGATTCTCCGAAGATCATGTTTATCGCTTATTAAATAGTGTACAGTCCAGTGATGGAGTCAATGGGGCCCTAGGGAAGACCGCCCCCCAAAAAACGTGTCAAATTTCATGTAAACGTGTCCGGAAATCCGTCGCGTATGGTTATATTTTGTATGGAACATGTACATGTAGATAATATATCCCCCCCCCGGAATCAGGAATCCAGCTTCAAATTTACCATGGAATCCGGCCTCAAATTGACACTGAATCCGGCGTCCAGTTTCAAATTAACCCTGGAATCCGGCGTCCAGCTTCAAATTGACGTCTGGAATCCGGCGTACGGTCCAAAATGGGTGGAATCCGGCGTACGAAAAGGGGGGAAGGGGCCCTCATATATTGGAAACGTTAACTATGTATTATAATAAGGTGATATCTACACCACCAGTAGTGTGCGACAAGCCTTAATTTTCCACAGAATGCTTAAATTTATGTAAGAAATACAATTATTTTGCCACAATGTACGTCTTAATACAATTAATATGATTAAACTGTGCACATCCGACTGCATTGGGGTGATTTGATGCAATCAAGTTCATTTTATATATGAAAAAAGGACAAGTTCTTCCCCGTTCACCCCTGTACATTTTACTCTGGCATCTCATGGGCCAACGTAACGTTATAGTATCTGGTGTATCATCAGTGGCGGGCCAGAATTCCCATTTAGGTGGGGGCAGTAGGAAAAGTTTGAATATATTGATGCCCCATGAACGATTTCCGGGCGTTTATATGACATTGGACATGTTTTGGTAGGGGCCCATATTGTCTGAAATAGCAAGTAGAGGTTTAATGGGGGCAGTAGGAATTTTGGGACCCCTTGGCTTCGCCACTGGACTGTACACTATTTAGTAAACGATAATACCCCGATAAAACAAAATCTTCGGAGAATCGGACCTTCGGAGTTATGGGCCGTCGGAGAATCGGGCCTTCGGAGTTATAGGTCTTCGGAGAATCGGCCCTTTGGAGTTATAGGTCTTCGGAGTTATAGGTCTTCGGAGAATCGGCCCTTCGGAGTTATGGGCTTTCGGAGAATCGGATCTTCGGAGTTATTGGCCGTCGGGGAATCGGGTCTTCGGAGTTGTGGGCCGTCGGAGAATCGGGTCTTCGGAGTTGTGGGCCTTCGTAGTAATAGGTCTTCGGAGAATCGGTCTGACACCCTCACATGTATGTCGTAGCCACAACCATTGGGAACTATATGAAATGCAGTTCATGTTGATAGTTAACTTTACTATGTAGTATGTACTTCACTTGCTGACAATTATTCTGACTGGGATAAAAATTACAAAAACTGTAAGATTCACCAGACCTCATCTGACCTTGACCTTAAATATATGTACATGTATACAAAGCTCCAAAGAGATGACAATTATTATCTTCTACACCAAATTTTGGCCTGATGTCATAGTATTCTGGGTGTCTGTATTATATCATATAAATTATGTCAATTCTACTTTAATAGTGATCATATAATTTATATGATCACTATTAAAGTAGAATTGACATAATTTGTATGAATTACTAGTGGTTCAGATTTATTTGTCATTTTGTTTAATATTATTTTTGTTTTAATGTACAATGCATGTATAATTTACATTAGCCCTTTTAATTGATGTGCATGGCATTACACTTTTCAATTGAGATGGCAAGACAAATTCTAGCTACCATTTCACAATCAGTGAGTTTGGAAATTGAATATATATTTGCTATCTTCTATATTTATGTGCTGTGAAAATGCATACTTTGTTCAAATCAGAATGATAATTTTATTTTACTCTGTTTTCTGTGAATAAAATTATGTTGAATCAATTTTCGTCATTCAATCTAACTCTATGAGATGGGCTTATTGGCACCTTAAATGTGGTCAACTTGACAGAGTTCCAGGTGTCATCAAATTGTGAATATCGGGCTGACTATTGATAATTTTTTCGATATTAAACATTTGTCACAAATATGAAAATATGACATGACATTTTTAGTAAAATTATATGGTGCTATATATTTAATGGCTATAATGTACATGTGGGACCTCAAGCTGATGTTTATGACCACTGTTAGAGTTGGAAACTGCTACCATTTGGCTTAGCACTGCAATTTTGGTCATTTCAGTGCCCCTTGTGTGTACTACAGTACATATATTGAAAATGTTCCGTCTGATGGTATGTTACACAACATGATTTCACTTGTTGTTGTAACTGTTGTGTTCAATGTGTTGTCCAAACAATTTCAGTCATGTTTCACAATCCTGGGTCACTTTTGGAGAAAACTCCTTAATTCATTTGTAGTAATCGATATAAACCATTGCATGTTGTAAATTTTTTACTGACTATTTGTAGATATCCTCAAAAATTGGTTATCTATGTTGATAGGTGTTTTATTTATTTTTTCCCACCTTATTGAAACTGTTACGTTGGCCATCTTAAGTTGGGAGGGACACTTTTAACTCAACCTATTGTTACAAAATATTGTGATATATCACTGGGGATGAAATTACTCATATTCTGGTAGACCTCAATTGCTTCACTTCTATCAGACACTGAAATGCCAAAACATTTTAACCTGTTTGATCCCAGGTAGTCACATTGTCTAGACGAAGGGTACAATTTCAGCACGAATATATGTCCCCAGGCCCCAGCATCCATCTTTATGCCCATCAATCAAACTTCGTTGTCTGAATGGTATATTTATCAATGGCATCAAATGTTCACATATCACATTTGGTCCGGCCCAACAACTACAGTAATGCTCTATTAATCAACCCCTTAACCACAGCAGAATTATGGGTAACTTTTCAGGATCTAGTCGGAAATATGGCTTGTTGCCATTCATCGGAAAGCTCTCGGTGAGAGCTTTCCAATGAATGGCAACAAGCCATATTTCCGACTAAATCCTGAAAAGTTACCCATAATTCTGCTGTGGTGAAGGGGTCGATTAATTAGAGCATTACTGTATTATTGACCGATGTATGTACATTTTCAACTTATTTGAAGAATATGTAGTTTTTTGGGGGGTTATCCGATTGACAAGTGTAGTATTTATTAATCAATCACCTCCAAACTTGTTAGGTATCGTAATAAAAAGAGGACGTGACTAAAATTAGAAATTGGTTCCATTCAGACAATATTCAACTGAGTTATTGCCCTTTTTCAATATGGAATATTTTGTTTCTGAGTTGTTCAGATGATAACTTGAGTTCTATACAATGCACTGATTAAGTTCGAATTTGGGTCTGGCAATGTTCGAATTTCTGAAACTTCGCATAGGGTCATGGTAAGTATTAGTTTCCGACCGAGGTATGGGTCATGTATGGCGGCGAGACCTGTTGAAAAGCGATGGTACAACCGAGTCTCCCATAGGGAGATGAGGTTCCTCGCGAGAGACAGTTCTTCTCGCCGCCATACATGACCCACACCGAAGTCGGTAACGAACTTACAGACATTCTTTTCACATGTACACCACTTTAAAAGCTACATTAAATTGAATTTGAATATTCGAATGGACCCATCCGACAACCTATCTGATTTGCGATTCAGTCAGCTAGATAACAGCGATGATCATTTCCGTTTAATTCAGAATTGACGTTACAATGAAATTCTGGTGGAATTTGACGGATATATGATGTAATGCATTCGCATGCACTTTTGGTGTCATGTTGACACAATTTGTATCCAAAAAGTATTGATTCATCCCTTCAGATACTTCACATAGTATATTATTATGGGCCCATAGTAATAGCCCCATACAGGCTCGAAAGTTGAAAAAAAACATATTTCCATATGCATATCAGCATCTCTGTCCCTGGTGTCCGAATAATTGGTACCTCATTCCCAGAGCTCTAGTATATTTTATTAAAAGGACGTCTCCTGTACAGATATATACCATTTCCATGGCCATAAAAAGGGAATTAGGGGTTACTTCCCTTATATGGTGTACTTATTGACTTGAAATAGGGGGAAAACCCTATTTTCATATTATCAGCATCCCTGTCTCCATCAATTTGTGTCTCCATCCCAGAGATCTAGTATATTTTATAAAAGAGACATACCCTGCACAGATCTACCATTTCCATGGTCATAAAAGGAATCTAGGGGTTACTGGGGGATTGCTTCCCTCACATGGTGGGCCTATATAGACTTGAGTGATGTGTTTAGGCCTGTGCCATTTAAAATTAATTCAGGGGGATCAATGAATATTAATTTTTATTTGCGCTTAAGGTAAATGATTTGCGCTTAAGCGCAAATGATTTACGCTTAAGCGTAAATATTTGCGCTTAAGCGAAAATGATAGAGGTTATTTGCGCTTAAGCAAAGCGTAAATGAATAATAAATGTGAAAAGGGCCTCCCATAGGCGCATTACATATGATTAACTCTGCGCGTCACATTGTCGATGTGTTCATGGATGTAAACAATAACCCGACTCTGCTATTGTTTAAATCCATGAAACACATGAAACATTGTCTATCGCCGAGTTGATCCGGTGGTGCGGACCCGAGTCAAACAATATGGGAGGTGTGTAATAAATGGAACCATCTTTGTGAGTACGTCCGTAATGTGACCCCATAACGTAACTAGTATATGAAACAATCTGTGCTTGTGTGTTTCATTGTGGGGACATGCAAATGTCCTTACAATGTATGGACTTCCAGATGTTGTGCATAATAGTGAAGTAATGAATCGAACCAGCCATATGAGGACGTCCTCACAGTGTGTCCCCACAACTACGGTCCCTTTGAAAATATAGTTATAGAGCTAATTATACAATTTAGTACAATACCGAGACACTGTGCATCACTTGTGAATATATCAACCCTGTAGCTCCATGGGAAACATGTGTCCCCATAACGCTGGTTTCTGGTTGGTTTCTCATGGGGTCCCCGCAACGTAACCTATACAAACAGGTGTGTGTGTGTGTGTGTGTGTGTGTGTGTGTGTGTGTGTGTGTGAGTGAGTGAGTGTGTGTGGGTTGGTTTACGTTGCGTTGGGAGGACATACACATGTTTGCATACCAACGTTGTGAGCACAATTTGAGTTATGAGGACATTCCCATGTCCTCACAATGATGACCTTGCAATGGTATCAAAACTACATTCTGATTCTGTATTTCAATTTTAGGAACGGTCCCCATAACTCGGTTTGTATTCTGAACCCACACACACATACACAAAAATATTCCATTGGCGAATCGCGGGTCGCTTCGCATAAACAAACTATATTACACGAGTGTATAGATAGCCAATGAAAACGCTCGACTCTTCGAAGTACTAACATTTTTAACCAATCACAGCTTTCCTTCCGGTGACGATTTGTGAGTCGTCCAATCAAAGGTCTCCTTTTCCGCTTCATTTCTAGTGCATTTAGCAGCCATTTTTTAAAAGATCAGAAGTATTTTCTATCAAAGTAAGTATAGTTAGTATAAATATTTAAAGAAATAAAGTTAAAGATGGATTATGTCTTTAAATAACAAATTTTAAATAGTTGCGTGGGTATAAACTAATAGATATCATCTGAAGACCCTTGTCCGGAAAAGCTTCTATCAATTAATATTGATTTTATTTCGAATATTAAATCGGGACCGTTCATGTTACTATTTTTAGAACAGACCATTCGGATGATACCATATTGCGATATAGAGCACTAGGCTGTTCCTACGGCTACGCAACGAAATTCAAATATCCCAGATTGATTGTTTGTATTGTTTTGTTTCACACATATAAACGATAATGAGTATAATTAACGTTTATTTGTGACAAAATTGTACAATAAAATTTTTGGTCTACGTTAACAATAACTACTATTGTTCGTTAGCTCAACAAACACACCTTTTTAGACCAGAAAATATTCAAAATAAAATTAATATTAATCGATAGAAGCATTTCCGGACAGGGGTCTTTGATTCATATCTATTATTTTATACACACGCAACTATTTTTAAAAAAATATTTAAAGAGATAATCCATCTTTAAAGAGATAATCCATCTTTAAAGGTGGATTATCTCTTTGTAAATATGTATTATATGGTTACCGGGGTATAAAGGTGGGTTATCTCTTTGTAACAATGTATTATATAGTTACCGGGGTGTAAAGGTGGATTATCTCTTTGTAACTATGTAATATAGTTACCGGGGTATAAAGGTGGATTATCTCTTTGTAACTATTTATTATATAGTTACCGGGGTATAAAGGTGGATTATCTCTTTGTAACTATGTATTATATAGTTACCGGGGTATAAAATATTGGATCTGAATAAAAGAGTCCTATCAGGAAATACTTCTGTCGATTAATAATTAATATATTTCGACTGTTTTCTGGTCTACAAAGGTGTAGTTGTTTAGGTAATGAACAGTAGTGGTTAAAACAAAACAAAAATATACGTGTACAGATATGTATATATGAAAGCTCAACTCAAAAGCTCTTATGTGTTAATATACATGTACACAAACAATAATCTCATCTCTCAACACACTATCACTACAAGTTTATGAATTCTTATCATTATGACAGTTTTACTACAGTTTTACCACCATTATTGTATATACCCAATATATAGGAAAAGCATAATGCCCTACGCCACAATGTGGTATTACCCGAATGGTATGTTCTAAAAATAGACAAATAAACGGTCCAAATAAAATATTCGAAATAAAATCAATATTAATTGATAGAAGCCTTTCCGAACAGGGGTCTTCAGTTCATATTTATTATTTTATACACACGCAACTATTTAAAATTTGTTATTTAATGAGATAATCCATCTTGAATGAGTTTTTATATTTGTTCTTGCCTTGGGGAGGAATTGAGCAAAATATTGTCAATTATTTGAAATTTCCGGTTATTTCGCCAAAGAAAAAAGACTATTTTATTGCTATGACGAAATTGATAAAATACCAGTTTGTTCGAGTTCATTATACATCAAAAACCTGTGGACCACGCTCGTATATTGTAGAAGGGAGAGCTGTCATTTCCAAGCTGCCAAAAAATTGAAATTTCACCATAGAATACGTTTATACAAAAGTAATATTCACATTATATTTAAACATTTTGACTGTTCTATACATAGTTGATAAAACGAGCATCATAAAACAAAGAATACCAGATGATAAAATTTTACATCCATTATGTGCATGTTATTACATGGTGTGCATGTTATTACATGGTGTGTATATTATTACATGGTGTGTACATTATTATACGGTGTGTATAATATTACATGATGTGTATGTTATTACATGGTGTGTATATTATTACATGGTGTGTACATTATTATACGGTGTGTATAGTATTACATGATGTGTATGTTATTACATGGTGTGTATATTATTACATGGTGTGTATATTATTACATGGTGTGTATGTTATTACATGGTTTGTATATTATTACATGGTGTGTACATTATTATACGGTGTGTATAGTATTACATGATGTGTATGTTATTACATGGTGTGTATATTATTACATGGTGTGTATATTATTACATCGTGTGTATATTATTACATGGTGTGTATATTATTACATGATGTGTATATCATTACGATGTGTAAATTATTACATGATATGTATATTATTATATTTCATTATATTTAAAGATGGATTATCTCTTTAAATAACAAATTTTAAATAGTTGCGTGGGTATAAAATAATAGATATGAAATGAAGACCCCTGTCCAGAAAAGCTTCTATCAATTAGTATTGATTTTATTTCGAATATTAAATCGGGACCGTTTATGTTACTATCTTTAGAACCGACCATTCGGATGATACCGTATTGCGATATAGAGCACTGGGCTGTTCCTACGTCAATAAGTACGCATGTCAAATGTCACAGATTGGTTGTTTGTATTGTTTTGTTCCACAGATATAAGCGCTAATAAGTATAATTAACGTTTATTTGTGAGAAAATTGTTGAATAACTTGCTGGTTTCTGTTAACAGTAACCACTATTGTTCGTTAGCTGAACAAACACACCTTTATAGACCAGAAAATATTCAAAATAAAATTAATATTAATCGATACAAGCATTTTCGGACAGGAGTCTTCGATTCAAATCTAATATTTTATACCCCGGTAACTATATAACACAGGTTTACAAAGAGATAGTCCACCTTTAAACATTTTGACTGTTGCATTGATAAAACGTGCATCATAAAACAAAGAATACCAGATGATAAAATTTTACATCCATTATGTGTATGTTATTACATGGTGTGTATATTATTACATGGTGTGTATATTATTATACGGTGTGTATATTCTTACATGATTTGTACAGTATTACACGATGTGTATATTATTACACGATGTGTATATTCTTACATGATGTGTATATTACACGGTGGGTATATTATTGCATCATGTGTATGTCATATCGCATTGATACGGGCGATCCCCCGTGTGGATTCTCTTATGTTTCGTCAAGTCACCCTGCAGAGTAAATGATTTCTCACACACATCACAATGATACGGGCGATGACCCGTGTGGATCATCTTATGTCTCGTCAGGTCACTCGACTGAGTAAATGATTTCTCGCACACATCACAATGGTATGGCCGATCACCCGTGTGGATCATCTTATGTGTAGCCAGGTGATTAGATTGAGTAAATAATTTCTCGCACACATCACATTGATACGGGCGATCCCCCGTGTGGATCATCTTATGTTTCGTCAGGCCACTCGACTGAGTAAATGATTTCTCGCACACATCACATTGGTACGGGCGATCCCCCGTGTGGATCATCTTATGTGTAGCCAGGTTAATAGACTGAGTAAATGATTTCTCGCACACATCACATTGATACGGGCGATCCCCCGTGTGAATCAGCTTATGTGTAGTCAGGTTACTCGACACAGTAAATGATTTCTCGCACATATCGCATTGATACGGGCGATCCCCCGTGTGGATTCTCTTATGTTTCGTCAAGTCACCCTTCTGAGTAAATGATTTCTCACACACATCACAATGATACGGCCGATCACCCGTGTGAATCCTCTTATGTTTCGTCAAGTTACTCGACTTAGTAAATGATTTATCGCACACATCACATTGGTACGGGCGATCCCCCGTGTGGATCATCTTATGTGTAGTCAGGCCTATATACTGAGTAAATGATTTATCACACAGATCACATTGATACGGGCGATCCCCTGTGTGGATTCTCTTATGTGAAGTCAGGTTACTCGACTCAGTAAATGATTTCTCGCACATATCGCATTGATATGGGCGATTCCCTGTGTGGGTCCTCTTATGTTTCGTCAAGCCACCCTTCTGAGTAAATGATTTCTCACACACATCACATTGGTACGGGCGATCCCCCGTGTGGATCCTCTTATGTGCAGCCAGGTTAATAGACTGAGTAAATGATTTCTCACACACATCACATTGGTACGGGCGATCCCCTGTGTGGATCTTCTTATGTGTAGCCAGGTTAATAGATTGAGTAAATGATTTCTCACACACATCACAATGATACGGCCGATTCCCTGTGTGGATCCTCTTATGTGTAGCCAGGTGACTAGACTGAGTAAATGATTTTTCACACACATCACATTGGTATGGCCGATCACCCGTGTGGATCCTCTTGGTTTTCATCAGACTACTCGAGTGAATATTAAATTATTTCGACTGGATAATTACCTTCCAGCACAGATCACATTAATACAGTCTTGGTTCCTATGTCTATGGTATGGGATATCCCCGGTGTGTACCAGGCTTCGTCGACTGGGTAATTATATTCTAGCACAGATCACATTAATACAGTCTTGGTTCCTATGTATATGGTCCCCGGTGTGTATCGCTATCAGCCTTCTCGACTGGACGAATGCCTTCTTGATTGAGTCAATTATTCCCTGCATACATCGCACTTATGCAGGCGACACCATGTGTGGATCCTCTAACATGTATATGTAGTCAAGGTGCTCACCTGTTTCTATGGTTTACCACACTTTAACAGTTTAATAACAAAACAATGTCCAATTCGATGACTCCACAGATGTACAAATTACAATGATACAGTTTACTGTTGTGTTTCCGTTAAGACACCACTGTTGACCTTAACTTGAATTATCTGACTAAAACTAACAGAACAACTCATACAAGAGTTATATTTATCGAATAGATGATATACACAGTTATGTTAAGATACTTTCGCATAATACGTGCCAAAGGAAATAAAAATGTTTCTATCACGAAAAAATCATTTTAAAAAGTGGTCTTAAGCAGCGGAGAGTAGAATAGAACAATGTCACAATACCGGTACGTAGTTATATATATCTATTATATATTTTTGGAAATCTGTGTGTGTGTGTGTGTGTGTGTGTGTGAGTGTGTGTGGGTTGGTTTACGTTGCGTTGGGAGGACATACACATGTTTGCATACCAACGTTGTGAGCACAATTTGAGTTTTGAGGACATTCCCATGTCCTCACAATGATGACCTTGCAATGGTATCAAAACTACATTCTGATTCTGTATTTCAATTTTAGGAACGGTCCCCATAACTCGGTTTGTATTCTGAACCCACACACACATACACAAAAATATTCCATTGGCGAATCGCGGGTCGCTTCGCACAAACAAACTATATTACACGAGTGTATAGATAGCCAATGAAAACGCTCGACTCTTCGAAGTACTAACATTTTTAACCAATCACAGCTTTCCTTCCGGTGACGATTTGTGAGTCGTCCAATCAAAGGTCTCCTTTTCCGCTTCATTTCTAGTGCATTTAGCAGCCATTTTTAAAAAGATCACAAGTATTTTCTATCAAAGTAAGTATAGTTAGTATAAATATTTAAAGAAATAAAGTTAAAGATGGATTATGTCTTTAAATAACAAATTTTAAATAGTTGCGTGGGTATAAACTAATAGATATGATCTGAAGACCCCTGTCCGGAAAAGCTTCTATCAATTAATATTGATTTTATTTCGAATATTAAATCGGGACCGTTCATGTTACTATTTTTAGAACAGACCATTCGGATGATACCATATTGCGATATAGAGCACTAGGCTGTTCCTACGGCTACGCAACGAAATTCAAATATCCCAGATTGATTGTTTGTATTGTTTTGTTTCACACATATAAACGATAATGAGTATAATTAACGTTTATTTGTGACAAAATTGTACAATAACATTTTTGGTCTACGTTAACAATAACCACTATTGATCGTTAGCTCAACAAACACACCTTTTTAGACCAGAAAATATTCTAAATAAAATTAATATTAATCGATAGAAGCATTTCCGGACAGGGGTCTTCGATTCAAATCTATTATTTTATACCCTGGAAACTATATAAAACATGTTTACAAAGAGATAATCCACCTTTAAATATATATATTCTTTCTAATCTAAATGAGTTTATCTAACCGATCATGTATTACTATTAGCGGCGAGCAGGGTAGTTTCGGCAAAACGGGATTGATCATTTGATTTTCATTTTTCGTGATTTGGACATGTCTGTCGCAGCTCCGTGAGCAGCACATGTGATTAAACTGAAAGCACCAGAGAATACTTTTAACCAGTGACAATTTAGTCAGTGAAGAGTGACTACAGAATCAAACAAACAAACATTTTCTGACTAAATTTGAGATTGTTTTTCTATTTTTAATTTAATTGTTGTTGTTGACTGTTAATGTTGACATTGTTGTTGTGTTATGTGATCTCTCTGTGTATCGTTTATTCAATTTCAAGGTCCCTGGTGCTGTAATAATAGAGTTGTATGAGCTACTGAGAGCTAATTGAAGCTCAAAATCACATGTACATAAACATCGTACAGAAAATTAAAAAAAAACAAACAAACCAAGTGTACATAAGTAATGCAATCTTAACCATACGATGACGAAGTATGTATCCAAGATGAACTTGCGTGGGGAGAAGATGCCATTGCTTACGTGAAAGAAGTAATCATCATCATATCCGATAATGATGAGGACTAATTTGTTGTGTTTGTATGTGTTTTCCTATAATATTGGACTATATATATATATAAATATTTTCTATATCATGTAAGTAAACATCATATACCTCCCCATTTTTACCCCCCTTTTTTAAAAAGGGGAGGGGATGGGCCCCCCGCCCGCCAACTCAGGGGATCAATTTATAACACTCGTACTATAGTACAATATTCTATTTATAGTAGGTGCAAGTTAGCAATTGAAAACGAATATTCTATTTATAGGGTGCAGGTTAGCAAATAAAATCTATTTATAGTAGGTGCAAGTTAGCAATTGAAAACGACCTTTTTATGTCAATGACACTGTTCAAATTGCTAACTGTCGTGTATACACTACTGAGATCGACCATTCGAATTGAAGATCATTATCTTTGTTTTGTCTAAATTAATTTGTAACCGATTTACATCTAGATAAGTACTTAATTTATCTAGACATTTCTGCAGACCATGTTCTGTTTTGGAGAAAAGAACCAGGTCATCGGCATACATAAGACAAGATATAGTGGATTCTCCTGCTTCCACCGGATGACAGGTTGTGTCAAAAATATTCGGTAGATCATTTAGGTATATATTAAATAGTTTAGAGCTTAATATACACCCTTGTTTTACCCCTATATTGGACCGAAAAGTTTCAGTTGGTCCGTTCATTAATTTCACGGAAAATCTGACGTCGCGATACATTTCGGTCAGAATTGTGACGAACTTCCCCTATGTTAGCAACTTTCTTTAAAATATTAGTGCGACAAATCGTGTCAAAAGCTTTTCGAAGATCTACAAAACAAGCATATAATTTGTTTCCTTTGGTTGTGTAATTTTGTATCAGATGGCTCATAGAGAATATAGGATCTGTTGTCCAGCAACCCGGTACAAATCCTATTTGACTCGGGCTAATGGTTTGAGTTGCTTCAATGAATGATAGCAGCCTGCCATCAAGTATCTTGAGATACAGCTTGCAAAGACAACTAGAGAGAGCGATACCTCTATAATTGTTTGGATCATAAGCATCTCCGCCATTGTGGATAGGTTTCATGTAATTACTCCGCCAAGCATTGGGAAACTGGGATGACGATAAAATAAAATTAAAAAAGATTAAATAGCATTGAGATAGTTTTGCTTTTGAATGTTTAATCATCTCGTTAGTGACTCGATCCGGTCCACCGGATTTTCCACATTTGAGCGAAGCCACAGACTTTTCAAGCTCTTCGAGTGTAATTTCGAAATCAAGATCTTGTTTGGAATCATCTACCTTAAAGTTAGAGTTTTCGATATTCGAAGTTCTACTCATGATGATTTTGAAATAGCTGACCCATTCATCGGGAGTTATTGCATCAGACAAGTCTGGTTTGGGGTTTCCCTCTTGAAGTGAATTGATATCGCCCCAAAAAGCGCGCGAATCGTGATCGTAGGACGGATGGAGATCATTCACTCTGAAGTATAAAATATTAGACAAGAGCGATTCGCTCACCAGACACCAATCTATAACGGACGAGGCATTATATCTGTAATACGTGTACCCACCGCGGAGAATCCCCTAACGTTCTGCCATTAAGAATTCGGACACCAGATGTTGTACAGAGGTCAAGATCATTTGCTTTAATCTGGTCCTTCGACAGGCGAGGATGCATTTGTATATCGCGGCTGTAAATATCTGGCAATTTAATAAAGTCTTCCGATTCGTCAATAATGAAATCTAGGTCAGTATGATGAACCCGTGTGTTAAAGTCGCCGATAACCACAACCTGCCCTTTCGGCTTATACTGTTTGATTTCCACTTGCAAAGAATGTTAGTGGATGAACGGAATTTATTTTGTCCTTATGTATAACATATACAAATATGTCATTGTTAACATCAAAGAATTCCTTGTGCAATTTAAATCAAATAAAGTGCTTATTTGTTTCTTTGTGAAATGTGACACCAGTCATTAATGACTGTCGGACGAAAATTGCAAGAGACCGCGTTTTTTACCTTGAACTCGCGGTCCGCAGAAATGGAAAGCTATATAATCTGGCAAATGAAGATCATCTACTTTTGAAGCACAATGTGTCTCACCGAGACAAACAATATCAGAACAAAGTTCTTTTCTGAGTGTTAAATCTAGTAATTTACATTGTCGCGTCCGCCCTATCCGTTCATACATTCCATTTATATTAAGAAAACTAATGCTTATTTTATGTTTCTTCATAATGTAGGTTTTATCTAAGTTGAAGTGAACAAGTAATGCGTAAAACAATGAAAACAATATATCAATATAAGGTCCATAGAATGAATGACTATGACCCATGCATCGATGGTACTTAAATTAATAGTAATTAAAGTGGGTATATATTGAGTTTACCTGTGCAGTATACTGTTTTGAATAGACAATGGTTATGCTAAAGAGTAGCAAACAACTGTAGATGTGTTGACTTCAGAAATACATAAAATACAATGGATTCACTGCACACGTGCGAATTGTGCAAGTCCCATTACATCATTATACAGCTGCTTCCTGTTGGGATGTCGCCACTGAGAGGGACTGTTTAGGCCACCGGGTGACCCCCCCCCCCCCCCCGACACTGACAGGCAACCGTCTTTGTTGACTCATCCCGTTATCGTTGGTATATCCGCTAGAATTGAAGGATTGTGAAACCCTTCTGACGTAAGAGTTCCTACCTTCATAATTGACCGGGCGTGACCTTTGGTGATATTTTGCGTTATTGTTTTTGTGCGGCTGATTCTGATTTCGTTTAGGAACATTTCGTCGTGGTAGTTTAAGGCTCGAAATCATGTTTGTGGCTAACTTTGCCGTACCCCTGGACGATAGGTGCCTCTGATCGTTTTCGAAGAATCTCACAATCACACCATGTTATCATGAAATATCACCAACATAACCAAGTGAGCCCTGTATCATGGTATTGAATTGCGAACAGCGATCCCGTAGACTCCTGTCTTGTGAACAGTCATTAGGGGCGATAAGTGAAATCATAACATATGAACACTTCGATTTACAAAGAGATAATCCACCTTTAAACGAAACCATTTTGGCTTTCAGTTTGTATGCGCTGGATCAACCTGTTCATAATTGGCTTTCTTCGCTACTCCTTTTGGTGCAACTCTTGGAAGATCCGTTGGACGATAGTCCTTTAGCAGCTTCCCTGATTCTGATATCTCTCCCACAGTTGGTAAATCCAGTTCGAACATGGCTGCACGAATAAAATAGTGAAGAAAAAGCCTCTTAACGAAAGAATTGCGTGTTTCTTTTCCACAGAATCCTAGAGCGAGTGAACATCGTCGGTACTAATCGCTTGTAGAGGTTAATCCATTGTTTGAAAGAAGTTAAAAGACATTTTTGAATCTATTTTATGGAGCGATCAATATCGTGGCGTCTCTGGTAAGTACGCCCAATACCAGTTTGGTTTGAGGTACATCTCAATGTACCGTACCATTCCGATGAATACAAGGCCATTTCGATAAGAAATGAGAATTTGAAGTGTGAAGTTTTATTAATATCTCATGACGAAACATATATATCACATTTGGCTATGAATTATAATAATAACAATGATGATGAAATATCACCAACATAACCAAGTGAGCCCTGAATCATGGTATTGAATTGCGAACAACGATCCCGTAGACTCCTGTCTTGTGAACAGTCATTAGGGGCGATAAGTGAAATCATAACGTATGAACACTTCGATTTGATGTCTTTGATTACTTCTGTATAATCACGAACATGTTGTTCCATATCCAGGAAATTATTCGACTTCATATCGTTGATGCCTACATGAATTATGGCCGTTCCGCATCATTTCACATTGGCTACTTCTACTTTCAATTGTGGAATCGTATATGTTTTGTGCATTATTGTGTCACCAACATAAAATTTTGTCAAAAGTCGTCTCGTGTTAATGCTACGACATATAGTCATGGAAAATGTATACGTCCTTATTTTGTGGGTCTGTTGTAACTTGTAACTTGAGTTTTGTCTGATCGGTCTGTTATAATCGGTCTCTTGTCTGATGTAGGGTCCTTCTGAGAAACATCTGATTCATCGAGCTTCTTTTTCGATTTATTTGAAGATTCACCTGTTGGGCGCCTTTTCGGAGGAACATCAATAAATGGGCCACCTGATAACTCATACTCAAGGTGTCCGATTTTTTCTCTCGCTTGATTTAACATATGTGATGTTTCCTTCATATTTTGTTCGAGACATACATTTTGTATTCTAATGTTATCCCTTTCAGCTGTAACCGCTACCAGCTGTGTTGTTGCGTCGCTCAATTGGTCTTGGAATGTCGTTAATGTCTCCATTCGTTCCGAGAAAGCATGTGTAATATCTGGTATGCTTTTACTATTTCCTTTTCCGATAAACAGTTCGACCCTTTTAATCAAACTGTCCATGTGTCCATGTGACTTGTGAGAAACCATCTGGGTTAACCGCGTAACTTCCTTAGTGAGGTTCAGTAAACTGCGTTCGGGTAAGTCGATACGTCGAGAATTAGGTTCACTTGTGGCTTCTTTATTCTTTTGATGTTTGTCTTCTGAGACATCATTCGTCTTACCGCTGTCCGGATCCTGCTGTGTCTGTTGGAGATATTGGTCGGCATACTCTGTTCCATGGAGTTAGGTATCACCGTAACTTGATCCAGGTGTTCCCGTGCCATGGTCGCGTCTACGGTGAAATATGCATCGTCGTCGTTTGGGCTGACTTGCAGCAACATCCCCTTCGTAGAATAATGTGTCTGCTACAGATAATTAGTTGTCATGTGTCATGACTATGGTGTTGAATAGATCCATGCTATTGTCAACATCAGAATCACCAGAAATTACATTCTCAGTCCCAACAGCGAGAAAAGCCGCTGCTATCTGAGACAGAATTGTAATTCACTCCTGTACCATTCTTTGTAACAGTTTCCTTGCACAGTTACTAAGTGTGTACCGTGGAAGAAGCCTATTGTTACACGAGTTTGATACAAAGCTGTTCGTCACCATCTCTCCAGTCGCACTTGTACTCTTCTATAATTCGTACTTTTACGCGGTATCTAACGCTGAGGGCTTTGATCCATGCAATTATGTTTTGCGCACCGTTTTGAAGCTTAAAGATAAATTATCTCTTTAAATAACACATTTTAAATAGTTGCTTGGGTATAAAATAATAGACATGTACTGAATACCCCTGTCCGGAAAAGCTTCTATCAATTAATATTTATTTTATTTCGAATATTTATATTACTATTTTTCGGATGACCATTCGGATGATACAATATTGTGATATAGAGCACTGGGCTGTTCCTATGGCTACGCACCGAAAGTCAAATGTCCCAGATTGATTGTTTGTATTGTTTTGTTCCACAGATATAAGCGATAATGAATAAAATTAACGTTTATTTGTGACAAAATTGTACAATAAAATTTCTGGTCTCTGTTAACAGTAACCACTATTAGCTAAACAACTACACATTTTTAGACTAGAAAATATTCGAAATAAAATTAATAATAATTGATAGAAGCCTTTCCGGACAGGAGTTTTCGATTCAAATCTAATATTTTATACCGTTAACTATATAATGCATCTTTACAAAGAGATAATCCGCATTTAATTTTGTTATGCGTTTCATTATGTATTGCTGTATCTGACAATTGACAATCAAATTATTTGTATTCGTATATTGTGTTGAATAAATTTCGAAAGGAGACTAAACCTTTTGGTATCAAGAACATTGAGATTTAAAGATGGATTATCTCTTTAAAGGTGGATTATCTCTTTGTAAACATGTATTATATAGTTACCGGGGTATAAAATATTAGATTTGAATAGAAGGCTCCTGTCCGGAAATGCTTCTATCGATTAATATTAATTTTATTTCGAATATTTTCTGGTCTAAAAAGGTGTGTTTGTTCAACTAACGAACAATAGTGGTTACTGTTAACAGAGACCAGAAATTATGGGTCCTACTAAACAACCAACACAAACGAACATAAACGAACACAGGTCCAAAAAGCGGAGTAGAAGGGTGAAATTTGGTTTGTGGATGCGCGTGGGTCCATTCTATGTGTATGTGGTGTTATTTCCAACTTTGATGATTTATTTTTTGAGTTATTAGCATTATTTGAATACAAAACTACTAAACAACGAACACAAACGAACATAAGATTAGCGACAGTGCAGAGGCTACCATGCAGGTGTTAATTAACTACGGCTTACTCTGTCTCCTTGTTTTTACTGCAAGATGATTGTCAATTTTATCACTGATGGCAATAAAAACACGGGGAAACATCATAGGTCGGCGTTTTAATGCATAGCTAACAAAACATTTGAGTGAATGTGAGTGAGTCATTGTTGTCAGTCTCTGAGATGTCTATATATATTTTCTCAGTCTCGGAGATCACTCTGGTAAATGCTATTTCTGCTTGCTTTCCTGATACACGCATACGCTATGTACCAGGCATCTTAAGGAAAATCTCACTCGTAATTTAAGTAAAACAGACTGTGATCAAACTGTCAATAAGATGGACAAGTATTCAATAGCGAGAGCGGCTTGGTAACAATAGAAAACAAAATCATTTATGACGAAATACAGACAGACATAATTGACTTGTAAATATATGTGACAACAGACGATACCTTACATTTATGGAAAGACTAAAGACGAAAGTTTTCAATGCTAGAAAACAAAATTCAACAATTCCGAAATGTTGGACAAATAACAATTATGAAAGCATTAAAGATGGATTATCTCTTTAAATAACAAATTTTAAATAGTTGCGTGGGTATAAAATAATAGATATGAACTGAAGACCTATGTCCGGAAAAGCTTCTATCAATTAATACTGATTTTATTTCGAATATTAAATCGGGCCCATTTATGTTACTATTTTTAGAACCGACCATTCGGATGAGACCGTATTGCGATATAGAGCACTGGGCTGTTCCTACGGCTACACAACGAATGTCAAATGTCACAGATTGGTTGTTTGTATTGTTTTGTTCCACAGATATAAGCGATAATGAGTATAATTAACGTTTTTTTGTGACAAAATTGCACAATATAATTTCTGGTCTCTGTTAACAGTAACCACTATTGTTCGTTAGCTGAACAAACACACGTTTTTAGACCAGAAAATATTCGAAATAAAATTAATATTAATCGATAGAAGCATTTCCGGACAGGAGTCTTCGATTCAAATCTAATATTTTATACCCCGGTAACTATATAATACACGTTTACAAAGAGATAATCCACCTTTAAAGGTGCGGGAGTCCTTGGCAGTGGGTATATGCTGTGAAAATATTTCCAACGGTCAACAACCCGACACAAAAAGGAAAATGTAGACAGACTTTGTCCGTATACAAATAAGAAATATCGCATAAACAGTAGGCCTATGTTATTTTCATATGTTTGACCATTGAGTAAACAAAAGCATAAAAAGTTAATTTCCTTGTGTTTGTTTATATTATGATGGTAAACATAAAGAGCGTTCTTTGTTGCTGAATTCCTGATATGGAACTAATAAAGAGCGTTTATATCATTTGTGTGTGATTAGCCAGTAACACGTACGGTGCTGTCTTCTGTAACACAATCAGGCTCTTGCGTGGGTAAAATATAATAGGTCTTTATGATAGCATGCTGTTTACACGATGAACGAAACTGTAAGCGTTTTAGTGTTTTTCTGTTTACCGTGATTGGAACAAATATGAATATTTTCGACAACTAAGGCCTCCGGTGCCTTTAATAATATAATCAACAAAAAAATTGACTGAGTTTACAGACAATTTAAATGAAACAGTGCCTGACCAACTGCGTGACATTCGACTGGAGGGGATTTTACATGATCAGGCATTGCATCATCTTTGGAAGTGAGACACGAAATTTGAACAAATGTGACGGCCGAACAACGAGACAGACTAATGCGAAGACTTCTTAATTTTGTGAGTGACAATTCAAAATTCCAAACTTCAACTGACGACAATTAACTATACCCAAAACTACCGCTCTCGCAAAAAAAACCTGGACAAAAGAAAGGAAAGAGTGAAGGCATCAAAAACCAAGACGATCACCAATAAACGACAGAAAGTTAGCATATAGTATGCAAATATACATAGATGATCTCACATGAGTTTCTATTTTATACGTAATTTATCAACCGAGTTCACTAAATTCGATTTGAGCCGTAGTTTACCGACGATGTTGATAAATTACGTATAAAATAGAACGAGTTTGAGATATTTTTTATCACATGATCATATAATCGCTTAAATTTTTATCGAAAACAACAATAATTAACAGACAGAGAACTTTGTCACAAAGAGCAGCGTGACGTCATTGCACGCAGCGATATTACGCGTGTCTATTACGCTCGAATATTACATAGGAAAATAGTGCTAATCATGTGATAAAATAACATATAGACTTCTTGGATTCATATCAAATAAGTGCATTACTTGATTTTAATGATTTAAATAATGCAACATTTTGCTGGAGCCATTTTCATCTATGCACTGACTTCAAGGAGAACAAACTCTGCCCATCGTTCCGCCGGGGCTGAGTTGTAAAATAATATATAAATATTCGATTGTATATAAAACAAACTTTGATTCTAGTACCTGAAGCTCTACTGAAAGAGCAGTGTGATGCCAGGGAAGTTAAACGAAGTAATAATAAGACAAACTAACTAAGTCAAAACAACTCAGTGACAAAGAGACAGAGTATAAGCCATAGAGAAGGCGGTAGTTAATTAACACCTTTATTAACACCTTTGCAATACGGCTAATCTCATGTTCGTTTGTGTTCGTTGTTTAGTAGCTTTGCATTCAAATAATGCTTATAACTCGAAAAATAAGTCATCAAAGTTGGAAATAACACCACATACACATATAATGGACCCAGGCGCACCCTGTTTAGTAGGACCGGAAATTAAATTGTGCAATATTTTTGGACATGACAATCTGCGGGATGGGATGGGATATGGGACAAAACGACAATCTGCGGGACAGAATTTCAAATTGCGTGGGACGACCGATATCTCGAGGAATACAGGGCGTAGGGGGCTCATGTTGGTGTCTAACGAAAGGCACACGTTCGCCCTATCCACACATATTAACCCAACACTGACCGGACACCGGAAGTTACATTATTCGGTCGACAACTGACCTAACATAAAATGCCACAAACACGAAAAACTGCGTTCGACATTAATGTTTAGAATTTAGATTTCTCGATTTCTCGGACATCAGAAGTTGCATTATTTGATCGACAACTGACCTAACATGGGGTGGAATTTGGGATAGAAGTCTCAAATCGCAGTAAAAGAAGTGTTTTGGTGACATTTTTCGGTCCGAAACAATATATGAAGTACATTTTTTTACTTAGATCACTCAACTTCTATGTATATACTTTTCATCTCATCCTTTTGTTGTGTGATAATAGGTAATTTGTGGAAATACTAACGCCGAGGTGGTGAGTTCTGTATTTGAACTACAAGGCTTAGCAACAACCATGTCTATGCAACGTCAAATCTGATTGGCTAAGATACAATCTGACCAATCGGTTAATCGTTTTTATTTCGCCTTTCATTTAAGAGAGCGCCACTTTACGTTGCGTTAATTGCGTGCTCTGATACTATTCTCAGGTAACGTGAACTATATATAGAACACAATAATACAGCTTCATAGGTATGCGGATCTCATGCGCGTTACCGTCATGAAAACATTCAGATTTAAATCTGATTAAGTTTTCTATTATGGGGATTTACATGATGTGTATATTATTACATGGTGTGTATATTATTACTTGGTGTGTATATTATCACATGGTTTGTATATTATTACATGGTGTGTATATTATTACATGGTGTGTATATTATTACATGGTGTGTATGTTATTACACGATGTGTATATTAATACATAGTGTGTATATTATTACATGATGTGTATGTTATTATATGGTGTGTATGTTATTACATGGTGTGTATAGTATTACACGATGTGTATGTTATTACATGGTGCGTATATTATTACATGGTGTGTATATTATTAAATGGTGTGTACATTATTATACGGTGTGTATAATATTAAATGTGTATGTTATTGTAAACATGGTGTGTATATTATTACATGGTGTTTACATTATTATACTATACGGTGTGTAGAGTATTACATGATGTATATTATTACATGGTGTGTACATTATTATACGCCGTGTATATTATTACATGATGTGTATACCATTACGATGTGTAATCCATTATGTGTATGTTATTACATGATGTGTATATTATTGCATGGTGTGTATATTATTACACGGTGTGTATGTTATTACATGATGTGTATACTATTACATGGTGTGTATATCATTACGATGTGTATATTATTGCATGATATGTATATTATTATATTTCATTATATTTAAACATTTTGACTGTTGTATTGATAAAACGTGCATCATAAAACAAAGAATACCAGATGATAAATTTTTACATCCATTATGTGTATGTTATTACATGATGTGCATGTTATTACATGGTGTGTATATTATTACATGGTGTGTATTATTATTATTATACGGTGTGTATATTCTTACATGATCTGTACAGTATTACACGATGTGTACATTATACACGGTTGGGTATATTATTGCATCATGCATCATTATAAAACATCACATTGATACGGGCGATGATCCGTGTGGATCCTCTCAGGTCTCGTCAGGTCACTCGACTGAGTAAATGATTTCTCTCACACATCACATTGGTATGGCCTATCACCCGTGTGGATCATCTTATGTGTAGCCAGTTGATTAGATTGAGTAAATGATTTCTCACACATATCACATTGGTACGGGCGATCCCCGGTGTGGATCCTCTTATGTTTCGTCAAGGCACTCGAGTCAGCAAATGATTTTTCGCACACATCACAGTGATGCGGTCGTTCACCCGTGTGGATCCTCTTATGTTTCGTCAGGTCACTCGACTGAGTAAATGATTTCTCGCACACATCACATTGGTACGGGCGATCCCCAGTGTGGATCATCTTATGTGTAGTCAGGCCTATAGACTGAGTAAATGCTTTCTCACAGACATCACATTGATACGGGCGATCCCCCGTGTGGATCATCTTATGTGTAGTCAGGTTACTCGACAGAGTAAATGATTTCTCGCATATATCGCATTGATACGGGCGCTCACCCGTGTGAATCCTCTTATGTTTCGTCAGGTCACTCGACTGAGTAAATGATTTCTCGCACACATCACATTGATACGGGCGATCCCCCGTGTGGATCATCTTATGTGTAGTCAGGTTACTCGACCGAGTAAATGATTTCTCGCACACATCACATTGATACGGGCGATCCCCCGTGTGGATCATCTTATGTGTAGTCAGGTTATACGACCGAGTAAATGATTTCTCGCACACATCACATTGGTACGGGCGATCCCCTGTGTGGAACTTCTTATGTGTAGCCAGGTGAATAGATTGAGTAAATGATTTCTCACACACATCACAATGATACGGCCGATTCCCTGTGTGGATCCTCTTATGTGTAGCAAGGATACTAGACTGAGTAAATGCTTTCTCACACACATCACATTGGTATGGCCGATTCCCTGTATGGATCCTCTTATGTGTGGCCAGGTTATTAGACTGAGTAAATGATTTCTCGCACACATCACATTGGTATGGCCGATCACCCGCGTGGATCCTCTTGGTTTTCATCAGGCTACTCGAGTGAATATTAAATTATTTCGACTGGATAATTACCTTCTAGCACAGATCACATTAATACAGTCTTGGTTCCTATGTATATGGTATGGGAGGTCCCCGGTGTGTATCGCTATCAGCCTTCTCGACTGGACGAATGCCTTCTTGATTGAGTCAATTATTCCCTGCATACATCGCATTTATGCAGGCGACACCATGTGTGGATCCTCTAACATGTATATGTAGTCAAGGTGCTCACCTGTTTCTATGGTTTACGACACTTTAACAGTTTAATAACAAAACAATGTTCCATTCGATGACTCCATAGATGTTCGAATTACAATGTTACAGTTTACTGTTGTGTTTCCGTTCAGACGCCACTGTTGACCTTAACTTGAATTATCTGACTAAAACTAACAGAACAACTCATACAAGAGTTATATTTATCGAATAGATGATCTACACAGTTATGTTAAGATACTTTCGCACAATACGTGCCAAAGGAAATAAAAATGTTTCTATCACGAAAAAATCATTTTAAAAAGTGGTCTCAAGCAGCGGAGAGTAGAATAGAACGATGTCACAATACGTAGTTATATATATCTATTATTGAGGTCCCCAGTTTTTCTGGCACCAGCAAATAGACGAATGGGGACCTGGGAACAGAGCACACATAAAAATTAACTAGTCCCCAATGTATGGTTTCAGTCAGAAATCCTCACACCTCGCTGGGTGTGTGTCTCGCTGAAATATCTTTCATTCACACACTGTCAAGTTTCTGTGCATGCACATTTGAGTATGTTAACTGCGCATGTGCGTGAAGATCTCAGAATTCAAAAACATGGCGGCATCCCCAATTGATGCGATTGAATTTTTTTTTACAGTACCGTGTATGAACATGGACGGAAGACACAAACAAACATCAGATTTAGACATTTTATATTGGACTCGGACTCGGCTTACACGTTGTAGCGTGTGCCAGTTTAGGTACGATGTTCTCTTGCTGAGGTGCTTTTGAGATTAGGAAAGTGAACTTTTCGGAAAATCATCAATTTTTTTTTTCAGTTTTGTGTGAGAAATTGGACCTAACTGGCTTCTCAATAACCTGGAATATTGTTACCACTGTGTGGATTATGTTTGCGCATGGACGGGCAAGATGATATATAACCTCCGAAATATTAACTGGCGCTAATTTTGATATTCTCCTATGCAAGAGTCTGAAGAAACTGAGAAAGCAGCAATTTTCGGTGAACTGAGACAGATTCAAATGTCGTTGACTGCAGCGGGGTTACATTTTACATGCATGACAGTATTGACTATTGTGAATTACAAAAGACAAATACTTAAGTTTCACAAATTTATAAACTGCCCAATTTTACTCACAAGAGTCAACCACTGGTGACAATTCTGTAGAAATTAGTCTGAGTTATGACGTCAATGATCAGTTATGACTCATGAGTCAGTGACAAATTGTTGGCTACAACGTACAAGTACAGGTCTGTGCAGAGGACGATGGATCATATTCTTCAATTGTCATCGAAACGTGATTTGAGAACCATGACGCCCAGTTACGGAGTCTGCTATTCTTTAAATTTGATCGAAACGCCTGTGATGCTGTGATATTGTTCTGATACCGTATATTTATGGAATGGCGGATAATCTCGGAGATACGAATCCAATTCTGGGAAACACGTTATCACTGAATCAAGCGCAAGCTTTTAGTAATGTACTACGGCTAAGCTCTAATTAATCACCGCCCCCATAACAAGGTTGTAGGGCGTTAATGACACCGGTTATATCATGTCCCGCCGTACAGCCACAGTCAAGAGGTTGACACGATATGTGGCAACCGCAGGTTATCTTTCTACAGTACTATCAATATTTTGCGACCATTGTACTCCGCGTAAATTTTTCACATGGCCAACTTCAACCTTGTTAACAACCAGTCCAGCTTTTCATCAGTGCCATGCACCATGTCAACTATACACAAAACTATATTTCAATTAATAATTTGTTTACTGTTCAATGGAACATTCAATAATGGTCACTGACCGACATTCGCAACTAATAGTACTAGTACCAAGGCAGCGTCAAGCCATGCCAGAAATATACACTATGTGGTGGTTATAATGCTGACTTTAAAACGGTTCGAAGGTATGCCATGGTAGGATTAATCAATGTTAATAGCGTCAACAACGTGGTAATATCGGTGACCAATATGGTTGGTGGTGGGGGGGGGGGGGTCAATTAGAGCTTAGTAGTATAAATACATGTACGTGTAGACCATTCCAATGTCTACAAAAATTCTACATCATATGGCTCTGGTGATCAGGCATTGACATGTTGACACACAGATGTGAATGGAGAATAATTTTTTAACTACGGTTGTACCAAACTTTATCATACCGGTATCTTAAATACATTAAACTCTCTTTGTGTTATCTTAGCACTTGTTCATATACCGATACAGTACAGGGGAAGTGTACGATAAGCAAAACACTGAACACCATGGCAATTTTTTTGGGAGAGTGATAAAAATTATGGTACCCCATTCAACATCACCTTGTAGCGAGGACTAGTTAGCGCTATAGCGGTATTTTGCATACAACATGGTGTCAGTTTTAATTAACCAAAGTTAAATATGGATTATCTCTTTAAATAACAAATTTTAAATAGTTGCGTGGGTATAAAATAATAGATATGAACTGAAGACCTATGTCCGGAAAAGCTTCTATCAATTAATATTGATTTTATTTCGAATATTAAATTGGGCCCGTTTATGTTACTATTTTTAGAACCGACCATTCGGATGAGACCGAATTGCGATATAGAGCACTGGGCTGTTCCTACGGCTATGCAACGAATGTCGAATATCACAGATTGGTTGTTTGTGTTGTCTTTTTCCAAAGATATAAGCGATAATGAATATAATTAACGTTTATCTGTGACAAAATTGCACAATATAATTTATGGTCTCTGTTAACAGTAACCACTATTGTTCGTTAGCTGAACAAACACACCTTTTTAGACCAGAAAATATTCGAAATAAAATTAATATTAATCGATAGAAGCATTTCCGGACAGGAGTCTTCGATTCAAATCTAATATTTTATACCCCGGTAACTATATAATACATGTTTACAAAGAGATAATCCACCTTTAATGTATATTTCCAGTTTCCACTGTGCTGATCAAGTAATACTTTCCCCACAACACAGATTGGCATTTTATGTCACTTCGGTCAATGTTGTTCAACATTTCTGCAGCTGGATAAAAAATATCGAAATAAAATTAAAAACAAATATTTCCCTACCTACCTACCTTAATTTTTTCGCTCCGATACCTTTGGCCTAAGCGACATAACGCGAAAGCAATTCTGTAATATCGAGCTGGGAACTTCACATACCGATGAATAAATCATTAAGCCACAGGTACATGTACATGTATGAACAAAGAAGTACATTCCCCATGTTACTTTTTTTTTTTACTTTATAAGGTTCCCTGTCAAAACTTAAAAAAGTTCCCGGGTTTTGTACAGGTGGAATATTATCTCTACGGGCGTCAGCTTTAATAGAGATTCATGGCATAATCTAGTTTATGTCATGATGACATGTAAATCCTTCCACACAGTGGCGCTCTCTATTTGTGGAATTCTTGGGCAAATTGCATGCTGCTTCGGGGAAGGTTGTGCAAACTTACTATAATTTCTACATTTCAGTCCGTTTATACCTATAATTCAAGTTATTAGCTCAACTTTACTTTGTAAAGCTTGAGCTATTGCCATGGCTTTGTTATCCGTCGTCCATGTGTGCATGTGTACGTGTGTACATAAGGCATCAACAATGCAGGCTACAGGTCGTAACTTTGGTCGGATCATTATGAAATTTGTCATACCGGTAGCTGTTGACATCAACATTTAGACCAGAATGATTAATTTTGGGGTCATTTGGAGAGAAAAAAATGGTTGCCAGTCGCCATATTGGATTTCAAAATTCAATTCATTAGCACGGGCTACAGGTCGTACTGTTTGTCTGATCATCATGAAATTTGTCATGGATGTTAATATTGACATGTAGATAGGAACGAGTAATTTTGGGGTCATTCGGTCCAACAACATGGTCGCCAGGAGCCATCTTGGATTTTACTCTTTGTATGACTAAATCCTTTAGCACGGGCTACAGGTCGAACTTTCAGTCTGATCATCATGAAATTTGTCATGGTTGTTGAAATTGGAATGTAGATTGGAACGAGTCATATTGGGGTCATTCGGACAAAAAAACATGGCCGCCAGTGGCCATCTTGGATTTTACTCTTTGCATGACTAATTTTTTTAGCATGGGCTACAGGTCGTACATTTAGTCTGATCGTCATAAAATTTGTCATGGATGTTATCGATGACATGTAGATGGCAACGACTCATTTTGGGGTCATTCGGCCGAAAACATGGCCGCCAGCAGCCATCTTGGATTATACTCTTTGTATGACTAAATTATTTAGCATGGGCTACATGTCATACCTTTAGTCTGATCATCATAAAATTTGTTATGAATGTCAATAATGACATGTAGATGGGAATGAGTCATTTTGGGGTCAATCGGCCAAAAAACATGGCCTCCAGCAGCCATCTTGGATTTTACTCTTTGTATGACTAAATTCTTTAGCATGGGCTACAGGTCGTACCTTTAGTCTGGTCGTCATAAAATTTGTCATTGATGTTAACGATGACATGGGAATGACTCATTTTGGGGTCATTCGGCCGAAAACATGGCCGCCAGCAGCCATCTTGGATTTTACTTTTCTCTTCATGTCTGTAAACTAGTATTAGACATTCAACTTTCCACATTCCTAATCGATGCATTTGACTGTAATACATTAAATTATTCCCTTTCCAAGTTGAGCTACAACGTCATTGACACTTTCATTTGAAATGGGTTTTGCTGCATACATGCAATGCATATTCTGAACGGATAGTGTGCCCTTTTTTTGGAACTTCTCCGGATACCAAATGTATTTGTTAGAGTGTTTATTTTAGCTTTGGAATGGAATAGGATGCTATTTTAAATGAGAAACAAAATTATCATTATACCATTCGTCACTGCTTGCTGAAATTTCAATAATTTTTCCAAGTCTAAAAGACTAAATTGAATCGCGATATGGATATAATATCATATTATTAGCTCCAATAGTGCTATCAAGTACCAATCACTGTAGCAGAAGTGTACATGCAATATCCAGTTCATTGAAAGAATCATGAGTATAGCCTGGTTGAAATACTACTGTGTGGCGAGTCACAATCGTCTTCGGGCTATTGAGGCCATGTATGCATGGTGTTATGAACGGTTTGTATTGTGAATGGGTTAAATTATCTGCTCGTAAACCCTCACAGTAGACAATTTTATACCATGTTCTATTCAGTATTCAGAAATAGCTCGCAATGGAAATTTGCATGGTACATATTTTGTTAAGATATTTTGGTCCAAGGTGGTAGCCGGATATTTGGTTTAAATAACCATCAGTGGCAGTGCTTTCGTTTGTTTTGTTCACCAGTCTGTCTGGATCACTTTGTTTTACTTTTGGATGGCCTTGGATGGAGTAAGTTTTCGAATAACGTAGTACGTTATTATCATATTATTCGTTCTTGCCTTGGGGAGGAATTGAGCAAAATATTGTCAATTATTTGAAATTTCTGGTTATTTCGCCACAGAAAAAAAGACTATTTTATTGCTATGACGAAATTGATAAAATACCAGTTTGTTCGAGTTCATTATCGATCAATAACTGTGGACCACGCTCGTATATTGTAGAAGGGAGAGCTGCCATTTCCAAGCTGCTAGAAAATTCAAATTTTACCATAAAATGCGTTTATACAAAAGTAATATTTACATTATATTTAAACATTTTGACTGTTCTATACATAATTAATAAAACGTGCATCTTGGTGTGTATATTATTATACAGTGTGTATGTTATTACATGGTGTGTATATTATTGCATGGTGTTTATATTATTACACGGTGTGTATATTATTACATGGTGTGTATGTTATGACATGGTGTGTATATTATTACATGGTGTGTATATTATTACATGGTGTGTATATTATTACATGGTGTGTATATCATTACATGGTGTGTGTTATTACACGATGTGTATATCATTACAAAGTGTGTATATTATTACATGATGTGTATGTTATTACATGGTGTGTATATTATTACATGGTGAGTATATTATTACATGGTGTGTACATTATTATACGGTGTGTATAGTATTACATGTGTATGTTATTACATGGTGTGTATAATGTTACATGGTGTGTACATTATTTTACGGTGTGTATATTATTACATGTGTATACCATTACGATGTGTAATCCATTATGTGTATGTTCGTACATGATGTGTATATTTTTACATGGTGTGTATATTATTACATGGTGTGTATATTATTACATGGTGTGTATGTTATTATATGGTGTGTATATTATTACATGGTGTGTATATTATTACATGATGTGTATATCATTACGATGTGTATATTATTACATGATATGTATATTATTATATTTCATTATATTTAAACATTTTGACTGTTGTATTGATAAAACGTGCATCATAAAACAAAGAATACCAGATGATAAAATTTTACATCAATTATGTGTATGTTATTATATGATGTGCATGTTATTACATGGTGTGTATATTATTACATGATGTGTATTATTATACGGTGTGTATATTCTTACAGTACTACACGATGTGTACATTATTACACGATGTATATATTACACGGTGGGTATATATCATTGTATGTTATTACACATCACATTGATACGGGCGATGATCCGTGTGGATCTTCTTATGTCTCGTCAGGTCACTCGACTGAGTAAATGATTTCTCGCACACATCACATTGGTATGGCCGATCACACGTGTGGATCATCTTATGTGTAGCAAGGTGATTAGATTAAGTAAATGATTTCTCACACAGATCACATTGGTACGGGCGATCCCCGGTGTGGATTCTCTTATGTTTCGTCAGGCCACTCGAGTGAGCAAATGATATCTCGCACACATCACATTGATGCGGTCGTTCACCCGTGTGGATCCTCTTATGTTTCGTCAAGTCACTCGACTGAGTAAATGATTTCTCGCACACATCACATTGGTACGGGCGATCCCCCGTATGGATCATCTTATGTGTAGTCAGGCCTATAGACTGAGTAAATGATTTCTCACACAGATCACATTGGTATGGGCGATCCCCCGTGTGGATTCTCTTATGTGTAATCAGGTTACTCGACTCAGTAAATGATTTCTCGCACATATTGCATTGATACGGGCGATCCCCCGTGTGGATTCTCTTATGTTTCGTCAAGCCACCCTTCTGAGTAAATGATTTCTCACACACATCACAATGATACGGCCGATCACCCGTGTGAATCCTCTTATGTTTCGTCAGGTCACTCGACTGAGTAAATGATTTCTCGCACACATCACATTGGTACGGGCGATCCCCTGTGTGGATCTTCTTATGTGCAGCCAGGTTAATAGATTGAGTAAATGATTTCTCACACACATCACAATGATACGGCCGATCACCCGTGTGGATCCTCTTATGTGCAGCCAGGTTAATAGACTGAGTAAATGATTTCTCACACACATCACAATGATACGGCCGATTCCCTGTGTGGATCCTCTTATGTGTAGCCAGGATACTAGACTGAGTAAATGATTTCTCACACACATCACATTGGTATGGCCGATCACCCGAGTGGATCCTCTTGGTTTTCATCAGACTACTCGAGTGAATATTAAAATATTTCGACTGGATAATTACCTTCCAGCACAGATCACATTAATACAGTCTTGGTTCCTATGTCTATGGTATGGGAGATCCCCGATGTGTACCAGGCTTCGTCGACTGGATAATTATATTCTAGCACAGATCACATTAATACAGTCTTGGTTCCTATGTATATGGTCTGGGATGTCCCCGGTGTGTATCGCTATCAGCCTTGTCGACTGCCTTCTTGATTGAGTCAATTATTCCCTGCATACATCTCATTGATGCGGGCGACACCATGTGTGGATCCTATAACATGTACATGTAGTCAAGGTGTTCACCTGTTTCTATGGTTTACCACACTTTAACAGTTTAATAACAAAACAATGTTCAATTCGACGACTCCATAGATGTACGAATTACAATGATACAGTTTACTGTTCTGTTTCCGTTCAGACGCCACTGTTGACCTTAACTTGAATTATCTGACTAAAACTAACAGAACAACTCATACAAGAGTTATATTTATCGAATAGATGATCTACACCGTTATGTTAAGATACTTTCGCATAATACGTGCCAAAGGAAATAAAAATGTTTCTATCACGAAAAAATCATTTTAGAAAGTGGTCTTAAGCAGCGGAGAGTAGAATAGAACGATGTCACAATACGTAGTTATATATATATATATATATATATATATATATATATATATATTATATATTTTTGGAAATCTGTGTGTGAATGTGTGCGTGTGTGTGAACAGTAGTGGTTAAAACAAAACAAAAATATACGTGTACATTTATGTATATATGAAAGATCAACTCAAAAGCGCATGTGTTAATATACACACACAAGTTTATAAATTCATGGCATTATGACAGTTTTACTACATTTTTACTACCATTATTGTATATACCCAATATATAGGAGAAGCATAATGCCCTACGCCACAATGTGGTATTACCCGAATGGTCTGTTCTAAAAATAGACAAATAAACGGTCCAAATAAAATTTTCGAAATAAAATCAATATTAATTGATAGAAGCCTTTCCGGACAGGGGTCTTCAGTTCATATTTATTATTTTGTACACACGCAACTATTTCAAATTTGTTATTTAAAGATGGATTATCTCTTTAAATAACAAATTTTAAATAGTTGCGTGGGTATAAAATAATAGATATGAACTGAAGACCTATGTCCGGAAAAGCTTCTATCAATTAATATTGATTTTATTTCGAATATTAAATCGGGCCCATTTATGTTACTATTTTTAGAACCGACCATTCGGATGAGACCGTATTGCGATATAGAGCACTGGGCTGTTCCTACGGCTACGCAACGAATGTCAAATGTCACAGATTGATTGTTTGTATTGTCTTGTTCCACAGATATAAGCGATAATGAGTATAATTAACGTTTATTTGTGACAAAATTGCACAATATAATTTCTGGTCTATGTTAACAGTAACCACTATTTTTCGTTAGCTGAACAAACACAACATTTTAGACCAGAAAATATTCGAAATAAAATTAATATTAATCGATATAAGCATTTCCGTACAGGAGTCTTCGATTCAAATCTAATATTTTATACCCCGGTAACTATATAATACATGTTTACAAAGAGATAATCCACCTTTAATGAGATAATCCATCTTGAATGAGTTTTTATATTTGTTCTTGCCTTGGGGAGGAATTGAGCAAAATATTGTCAATTATTTGAAATTTCCGGTTATTTCGTAAAAGAAAAAAAGACTATTTTATTGCTATGACGAAATTGATAAAATACCAGTTTGTTCGAGTTCATTATAGATCAATAACTGTGGACCACGCTCGTATATTGTAGAAGGGAGAGCTTTTGTTTCCAAGCTGCCAGAAATTTCAAATTTCACCATAAAATACGTTTATACAAAAGTAATATTCAAATTATATTTACACGTTTTGACTGTTCTATACATAATTGAATCAACGTGAATCATAACACAAAGAATACCAGATGATAAAATTGTACATCCATTATGTGTATGTTATTACATGATGTGCATGTTATTACATGGTGTGTATATTATTACATGATGTATATATTATTATACGGTGTGTATAGTATTACATGATGTGTATGTTATTACATGATGTGCATGTTATTACATGGTGTGTATCTTATTACATGGTGTGTATATTATTATACGGTGTGTATATTATTACATGGTGTGTGTTATTACATGGTGTGTATATTATTATACGGTGTGTATAGTATTACATGATGTGAATGTTATTACATAATGTGCATATCATTACATGGTGTGTATATTATTACATGGTGGTTATATTATTACATGATGTGTATGTTATTACACGGTGTGTATATTATTACATGGTGTGTATATAATTACAGAGTGTATATTATTACATGATGTATATATCAATACGATGTGTATATTATTACATGATATGTATATTATTATATTTCATTATATTTAAACATTTTGACTGCTGTATTGATAAAACGTGCATCACAAAACAAATAATACCAGATGATAAAATTTTACATCCATTATGTGTATGTTATTACATGATGTGTATGTTACTACATGACGTGCATGTTATTACATGTGTATATTATTACATGGTGTGTATATTATTATACGGTGTGTATATTATAACATGATGTGCATGTTATTACATGGTGTATATTATTACATGGTGTGTATATTATTATACGGGGAGTATATACGGGGAGTAAATACGTTACATGATATGTAAAGTATTACACGATGTGTATATTATTACAAGGTGTGTATATTATTACATGATGTGTATATTGTGACATGAATTATTACATGATGTATATATTGTGACATGACCTGTACATTATCACACGATGTGTACATTATTACACGATGTGTATATTACACGGTGGGTATATTATTGCATCATGTGTATGTTATTACACATCACATTGATACGGGCCATGACCCGTGTGGATCATCTTATGTCTCGTCAGGTCACTCGACTGAGTAAATGATTTCTCGCACACATCACATTGGTATGGCCGATCACCCGTGTGGATCATCTTATGTGTAGCCAGGTGATTAGATTGAGTAAATAATTTCTCACACAGATCACATTGGTACGGGCGATCCCCGGTGTGGATCCTCTTATGTTTCGTCAGGCCACTCGAGTGAGCAAATGATTTCTCGCACACATCACATTGATGCGGTCGTTCACCCGTGTGGATCCTCTTATGTTTCATCAGGTCACTCGACTGAGTAAATGATTTCTCGCACACATCACATTGGTACGGGCGATCCCCCGTGTGGATCATCTTATGTGTAGTCAGGTTAATAGACTGAGTAAATGATTTCTCGCACACATCACATTGATATGGGCGATCCCCCGTGTGGATCATCTTATGTGTAGTCAGGTTACTCGACACAGTAAATGATTTCTCGCACATATCGCATTGATACGGGCGATCCCCCGTGTGGATCATCTTATGTGTAGTCAGGTTACTCGACACAGTAAATGATTTCTCGCACATATCGCATTGATACGGGCGATCCCCCGTGTGGATTCTCTTATGTTTCGTCAAGTCACCCTTCTGAGTAAATGATTTCTCACACACATCACAATGATACGGCCGATCACCCGTGTGAATCCTCTTATGTTTCGTCAGGTCACTCGACCGAGTAAATAATTTCTCGCACACATCACATTGGTACGGGCGATCCCCTGTGTGGATCTTCTTATGTGCAGCCAGGTTAATAGATTGAGTAAATGATTTCTCACACACATCACAATGATACGGCCGATCACCCGTGTGGATCCTGTTATGTGTAGCCAGGTTAATAGATTGAGTAAATGATTTCTCACACACATCACAATGATACGGCCGATTACTTGTGTGGATCCTCTTATGTGTAGCCAGGATACTAGACTGAGTAAATGATTTCTCACACACATCACATTGGTATGGCCGATCACTCGATTGGATCCTCTTGGTTTTCATCAGGCTACTTGAGTGAATATTAAATTATTTCGACTGGATAATTACCTTCCAGCACAGATCACATTAATACAGTCTTGGTTCATATGTCTATGGTATGGGATATCCCCGGTGTGTATCGCTATCAGCCTTCTCGACTGGACGAATGGCTTCTTGCTTGAGTCAATTATTCCCTGCATACATCGCATTGATGCGGGCGACACCAGGTGTGGATCCTCTAACATGTATATGGAGTCAAGGTGTTCACCTGTTTCTATGGTTTACCACACTTTAACAGTTTAATAACAAAACAATGTTCAATTCGATGACTCCATAGATGTACGAATTACAATGATACAGTTTACTGTTCTGTTTCCGTTCAGACGCCACTGTTGACCTTAACTTGAATTATCTGACTAAAACTAACAGAACAACTCATACAAGAGTTATATTTATCGAATAGACGATCTACACAGTTATGTTAAGATACTTTCGCATAATACGTGCCAAAGGAAATAAAAATGTTTCTATCACGAAAAAATCATTTTAAAAAGTGGTCTTAAGCAGCGGAGAGTAGAATAGAACAATGTCACAATACATATATGTAATTATTCCAAAGTGGCTCAAACAGGCGTTACGCTACTTAGTGCAATGAGTAACACAAAGGGGCGTCGATCAATGAATAGAGATTAATTATGCGCAGTATGTATAGGGGATAAGTACAAACAGGCGTTACGCTGCTTAGGGCATTGAGTAACACAAAGGGGCGTCAATAAAATTAAAGAATTAATTACGCGCAGTGTGTATATGGGATCAGTACAAACAGGCGGTGGTTTTGACAAAGAGTCTTTTCAAATGACCACGCGCAGATCACCACCAGTCGAGCACCAATAGGCGTGTCCCAAATATGCGGCGCACCAATGAGCGTTCGCCAACATATACGATAATGTTTGCACCGCCGGTTTTGGACACGCCTATTGGTGCGCGAACGGTGGTCACCTGCGCGTGGTAAGTTGAAAAGACTCTTTTTCATAAACAACGGAAGATTTTGCAATAATAATATTTTATTTAAATAACACTAGATAATTATACACAGAAGATCCATAAACACTTTATGTGATACTCATACATTGCTAATAACAGTTATATTATATTTTTAATCAGTGTCAGTCAAGCGCATAGCCAGGGACAGGGTTCCGAAATAAGGGGGGGGGGTTTGAAAATTGGGGGTTCCAGCAATGCCACAGGCATATCCCGAAGGGTGTAGGTCTGAGTTGGGGGAGGTTCCGGCAGGGGGACACTCTGAGGGTTTTTTTTTTAGTGGTGTTGTAGATCATGTTAAGTTCTTTGGATTTTGATTCACATATCGTAACAAACGATGCAATCATACACACAATAACTAACAACTCATGGAATATTAAAGATGTTCTGTCCGCATGGAATATGCCTGGGATTTCAAATAATGTTGTCATATGAATTGCACCAGACAGCTCTTGATATCCAACTGAGACACTTTGATAACGAAATGAGACGAAAGATAATATATGACAATTCGTGCAAATTACACTTATACGCGCTGCTACCTGATTCGGCCAGATTTGAACATGCAAAGTTTTATGTCGACCGATTGCATTTGCGGTGCTCGTTTTGAAAAAGATATGCGAACTTACAAAGCAGACACCACTATTATAGAGACACATGTTAAAACAGCCATGCAGCTGGTGGAACAGGTCCATGGCGGTCTTAGACGCATACAAACTCAACTGACGTACTACTACTATGGTAACTTTTTTTTTTATCGATGCACACTTCCCCCTGTTTCGAAGCGCAAGAAATACGGCTGCGTGTACCATTAAGTTTTTAGGTGGCGTTTATTGTCTAATTATTTGTAACCACCAACACATTGTGTTGAACACAATAACGACTGTGTGACAACAGCTTAGCCAAATGCACGCCATCAACAATGGCTTCTTATACCCAGCGTCCCAACGCCGGATACCATGCCCATAAATACTAAGCATCTCGAATTACGGTATCAGTTTCCAAAATGCCTTTACGCAAATGTGAGATAAATCGTGCTCTCGAGAAGGGCAAATATGCTGTGGACAAACTTCTTGCCGTGGATATACCAGCAGCTTTTGTTTAGGCCAAAAAAAAGAAGATGCTATGTTTCCGTACATCGACCGACCCTAAAAATAACCCGCCGACCCTAATCTTTTTATTTATATTTTGAGAAAAAGACAAATTTTTCACTGTTTTTACCACTAAATGCTCATAAATATTGATGATCATTAGTGTGCAAAACACATGGTTTCTAACATATGCCTGTGAAAAGTGACCGTTATCGGAAACATACAATCTTTTTTTTTTGGCCTTACACATCGACCAAGAAGACGACTGCGACATACATGGGCGCATGGAAGATTTCGCACCCACCACGATCACGCCGCCACAACCAAGCAATCGACGCCAACGAAAGCCAAGAATTCTTTATACGCCAAACTGATATAATTATAAAATAATTCGTGTATTATTATTAGCCATGCATCATACATAACTATCGCATTCATAATTATCATTAAATAATGTATAAACAAAGTGTTTTTTCTCAATCAACAACACATTACCAACACGGGTCCAGGATTGTTTTATTTGTTTTATTATATTATTTTGAAAAATAATTTGACATAAAATAATAAAATAACAAAATAATGTTACCGGGCACCTGATCACAGAACTGTCAAGCCTCTAGTTTCCTACCAGTACAAAAATCCCTGAATTATTGGCCAAATCGCGGCGATCCCAATTGGGCGTAATTTGAACTGGAGCGCGCGAATGGGTAATTGGATACTGGCCGCAACTGAGTAAAGTATCCAACGCCGGTATGAGTGATTCATTGTACACAAGGCGCGTAACGCTCGATTGGGCGCTTTTGGGAAATTTACATACCTCCACAATACGCAGTTATATATATCTATTATATATTTTTGGAAATCAGGGTGTGTGTGTGCGCGCGCGTGTGTGTCTGTGTGTGTCTGTGTGCGTGTGTGTGAGTGAACAGTAGTGGTTAAAACAAAAATATACGTGTTCATATATGTATATATGAAAGCTCAACTCAAAAGCTCTCATGTGTTAGGCCTGTTTTATACGACGTGTGATACACGTGTAACGTTAACTCGTCGTCAACACGAGTTTTTAACGTTTGATTTATATGACGTGTTAACTTTACACGTGTAATCTAGACTGGCGTCAAGGGACGTAATCCGACTAACTAAAAAGGGAGTTAACCCATCGTAAACAAATAAAGTCATGTCGTCTGCTATAAATCTACGACATCTTGTCCTTCTAAAACTATTACGGATGCGCGCTGAGCGTACAAAACGCAATGGAATTATTCTCATGCTTTTGCGTCAAAGGGAGTTAATGTTGAGAACATTAATGTTGTCAGTATCTCAACTGTATATGCAATTGTGTGCCCCTAGGGAGCAAAATCGGTCATGCCGACGCCTTCTTCGAAACCAGGGTTGGTTCGAAACAGTCAATGCCTATGGCGACAGACACTTCAAAAAAACATTTCGAATTAGTCGGGGGACTTTTAACCACATCCTTGACAATATTCGTCACCATCTCGTCAAGAATGAGCTCGTAGAAGACCCAATTGGCCCCGAAGAACGTTTTGCAATAGGCATCTACCGTTTAGCCAGGGGCGATTACTACTATACCATTTCCCAAATGACGGGTCGTGGAATAGCAACGGTTAGAAATATCACAAAGGAAGTTTGCGATGCCATTGTTGCCGTCCTGTGGGAAGAAAATGTCACCAAATACACCCCCAAATCACAGGAACAAACTCGCGATGCATTGCTGGATATGCATGAAATGTGGCAGTATCCTTTCGCGTGGGCGGCTGTCGATGGGTGCCACATTCCGATTAAGTGCCCATCGGGGGGCAAAGAGTCACAGAAAGAGTACCACAACTTCAAGAACTTTTATAGTATAGTACTCATGGCCATGGTGGATTCAAGATATCGATTTGTTTGGGCGTCGTGCGGCTTCCCCGGAAATTCACATGACTCTAACATTTTTCAGTCGACCGAAATGTGGAGTGATTTGTCAGAAGGGCGAGCAGTGGCAAGTGTAGTGACGAACGAAAATGACAACCTTGAAATTCCGCCACAAATTATAGGGGACTCGGCCTTTCCCATTAAGAAATGGTTGATGAAACCATATTCCAATGCAGTGTTGTCCGAAGAGGAGAGTTACTTTAATTACAGACTGAGTCGTGCTAGAATGGTGATCGAGGGAGCGTTTGGACAGCTAAAAGGTCGATGGCGTGTAACACAACGTAAAAACGAGTGTGCACCAGCTCAAGTAAAAATGTCGGTGCTTGCGTGCATCGTGTTGCACAACATTTGTATAGCCAGGGGTGACTCCGTGTCAAAAAAAATTGACATGAGTTTGGATCCAATTACGCAGGAAAGACGACCAAGGGAGGTGATCGAAGACCTACTCCATTTAATTCCATGCGAGCCCACTAGAGATAACGATCGCGGAGGTGCAGCATTGAGGGATGCAATCAAAGACAAATTCTGGGTAGAAAAAACCTCAATGTAGACATTGTATTGATTGTAGGCTAATGCCATACTTATTAAAAATAGATGCATACCGGTACCTTGTCTGTGTATAGTCTAAAATACACCACCCACGTATTAATAGACCAGTTGGTTCCAACGTCATAATTATGTGATGCAGTAGTTCTGTCAACAACTTTCAAGCTCTAACCTGCCTTGGTAATAATAGTGTAATTCTTTTATGATTTTTTTCAAATTCTGATTTGAATTCGCTGATTCTTATATTGAAGTATGTATCACCTTTGTAATGATATCATGTGAATTTCCTGTTGTACGAACTTTTATCTTGCATAACACTAGTGGTGTATACCAATAAATATAACATGGATTTTTTTTCTGTGATATTTGAATCCTATTTCAAGTGGGTTCATGTGATATATCTTAACTTATTAGGCAGGTGAGAGTATACCAGAACGAGAGGCCGATAACGATCGGCAGATGTTTAACCCATACCTTGGCGATAGTGATAAGCTATTTTCAGTTCGGACACGAAAATCCATAAGCCATAACTATGTTTAAAATATAAAAAAAATGGATCAAACCCAAATTCGAAATCTACATGTATCTGTATTTTGGGCTGAGAAACTCACATACAAAATTCTCTCTCTCAGTGCTAACTGATATCACAGGGGTTAGCTGCTATGGTTCTACATGATAAGCATACAAATATTGAATCTGTTCAATCCTTAGTTAAAAAGGGCCATAACTCTGGAATAAAAAACAGGATCTAACCCATATTCAAACTTGATCTGTATTTTGAGTTGAGAAACTCATACCAAATTTGGTTCCTATCAGACGATAACTGGTTGATCTATCGAAGCATGGATGAATTCTATATCAAAGGGCCATAACTCCATTAAAATAAAACTGATCAAACCCATATTCGAACTCGAACTGTATTTTAGATAGAGAAACTCACATACCAAATTTGGTTCTCATCAGATAACATTTTTTTTAGTTATCGTAGCATCCATGAATTCTAAGTCGAAAAAGGGCCATAACTCCGTAAAAAAAAACTCGAATCAAACCCATATTCGAACTCGGTCTGTATTTTGGTCTGAGAAACTCATATACAAAATTTAGTTATGATCAGATAGGAAATATTTGAGTTATCGGACCATGCATAAAGTGTCTACGGACAGACGGACAGACGAACGAACGACAAGTGGTCAATCCGGACGTCGACATTATGTTTACCATACTATGGTATGGGTAAACATAAAAACTAACACAACACATTGGTTGGATATACCATTTCCATTTCAAAGATGAGTCTAGTGTCAATCATTATGGTGGGCAATTAATGCAATACTCTGGGATGCGGTTGTGGTTTTCTTAACTGGCATAAACAGACTATGGATTGCGGTTTGACAGTTTCGCATCGGAATCATCAACACGTTGTTATATGGTACATATTAATGTTAGGCCTTCTATTGTATTTCATTCACGGTTCTTAAATGCATTGTGTGGAGTGTGATTTTGCCTTCAAAAGTTCAAATGCCAAATGATCAAAAATGCACCAATGAGTATATATGAGTATATACATGTATGTCGATATGAGAAAGACATACATACTAAATTGTGCAGTATACAAGTACGACAAAATATTTGGAAGCATAAATAGGCAGCAGTACTTGGTTACAATATAATAAAACTGCATCGCAGAGTATTGCAAAAATTGCTCACATATCATTATTTACCAACCATCCTATGATCCCAAGGTCAAAATGAAACAACAATATTATTTTACATTTGGTAATAAGTATTGTTACTGGTATTATTATTGAATTGATCAAATTGGTCAAACAAATTTCGTTCAACATTCGCATTAGCTGCAGTGCCTGGCCCTGTCCTAGTGGAACCATACTCATGTCTCTGCAGCAACTCCAAAACCTTCAGTTCATGTGCCCTTGATCGCTCGGCTTCCTCCTTCATGTACGAGAGGATGTCCTTCGTTGTGTCTGCCTCAACTGCCTTCTTGACGACGTCAATACACTCCGCAATCATATCCGGAATTTTTCGCTTTTGCGCCTTCCTGACGGGAGTGAATAAAGGTACACTGCCCGGCTCCTCACCACTTGCTGCCGCAGTACTCGCTGTCGCAGTACTCGCTACCGCAGTACTCACTACCGCAGTACTCGCTGCCGCAGTAGGCCTAGCAGACGGCTCTACAGCCAGGTCCGGCTGACACGATTCTCTAGCTTTTACAAGCTGAAATAGTGTTTGAAACCATGGTCCGTACCCCTTTTCTTCTTGAAACCTGGCGATGCCAGATGACGTTTTTATCCGCAAAGCAGTGCTCTTGCACATCGAGATAAGGCTTTTGAATTTGTTACGTATTTGAGTGACGTTTAGACCGAACTCTGGGTGACGACGTAGTAGCTGCTCCCTGACCTGTTCATAGGCAGCCGAGTTCTGCTGTTTTTTTGTGTTCGTGTATATTAGTTTACGTTTCAGGTTTTCCGAGCCGGAGATGATGTCAACGAGATCCGTGATATATCTCTCCACCCAGTTCGCGCGTCCGGGCTCCACCGCAGTCCCATGCTCTTCGACTTCATCAACAGACAACCTGAAGAAGAAAAAATAGTTTATGGTCACTATACTAGTACCGGTACTAACTAAACTAAGTCAACAATCTCAACACTACTTACTAGGGGTCCTACTAAACAACGAACACAAACGAACACAAACGAACATAAACGAACACAGGTCTAAAAAGTGGAATAGACGGGTGAAATTTGGTTTGTGTGTGCGCGTGGGCCCATTCTATGTGTATGTGGTGTTATTTTCTAGTTTGATGATTTATTTTTTGAGTTATTAGCATTATTTGAATACAAAGCTACTAAACAACGAACACAAACGAACATAAGATTAGCGGCAGTGCAAAGGTGTGAACACAGGTGTTAATTAACTATCAACTTCTCTGTGGCTTATATCGGCCTACCCTGTTTATTGTCACTGAGTTGTTTCATCGATCTATATTTATAATATGTATACGTCGGTGGTTGTTTTGACTTATCTATTTTGTCTTATTATGAGTTCGTGTTATAACTCCCCTCATCCGTTATATGGGCTTGGGACCAGCAGACTTCAGAGAAGTCAGGCGGATTTAAAGTTTTGTTTTATACACACACACGCTTATATATATATAAGATAAGATTTTAATGCAAAATACACCCAAATGGGCAGTTGCAAACATGAATAAAATACATATAATTTGACAAAAAGTAACTATATATATTAGATGATTAACATATATGCATATACACATATACAATGTAGTTTCCTGACGAATTTCTTTTTTCTCTTTTCATCTTAAAATTGACTAGCTTTTATTGGAATCCCGAGCGGTGAAGAAAGACCGGATCATGTCACATATAACATTAATGGTTGGTTCATGTTCATTCTTCATAATAAATCTGAATTTTTCACAATTCGTCATATCTGAAAAATGTGGGAACTCTGTGATTATGTCCCTAAAATATGTATCGCGCATACTTGTGTAGGCTCTACATTCTAATATAAAACGGTATTCTGTTGCAATTTGTTTACATTTACAAAAAGTACATAGTCATTGCATAATGATATCGGGGTGATTCTCCATTAAATGAAAAATTTCGTCCAGAAATTTCGTTGTTATAATACCCCCCACCACTCATTCACTCACCCCCCCCCCCCATCAATTGTATATAAATGTACTAAAACTGGTCTGCGTTTGTGTAACGACGCTGAATAAACCTAGCCAAATCGTAGCAATCAAGCACTGTTTGATTTTACCAGGAAAATCGTGGCGTGACTTTGGCAACGCGCGCGATCGTAGCTGTCACATGACCACTGTCGCACTGGTCATGTTGTAAATAACACGAAAATCGTAGCTGCATAGATCGCAGCACCGTAGCGTCTGCGGGCAAGCTACGATTTCTCCACCTACGATTTCCCCCACTTACGATTTTAATCGTAGCGTCTGCGGTGGCACTAAATGATATTTACTCCACGATGCAACCATATAGATATGAACAAGCTATTTTTCTTGTAAAAATATCAGCCGTCTGTCTTTATCGTGCGTTCTATAACGGGACATGCTTTTGGAAGACTTCACATGCTTTCCACTAACTAAATATTTAATTTCATAAAAATTATATAGGCCTACCTGAATTGTTGTATAATCGCGTCATGTATTGCCGGGAATCGTCCCAATTCTATGCGTACGCCATGATTCATGGCCTTTTGATTAACCCCTAATATCATTTTTTGCAAAACCTCAGGTGAACTTGCTCGCATGGTAATGTGTCAGAATGAAGCATTTTTATTTCTCCGAAGTCATAATAAGACAAAATAAATAAGTCAAAACAACCACCGACGTATATTATAAATATAGATCGATGAAACAACTCAGTGACAAGAAACAGGGTAGGCCTATTTCAGCCATAGAGAAGGTGATAGTTAATTAACACCTGTGTTCACACCTTTGCACTGCCGCTAATCTTATGTTCGTTTGTGTTCGTTGTTTAGTAGCTTTGTATTCAAATAATGCTAATAACTCAAAAAATAAATCATCAAACTAGAAAATAACACCACATACACATAGAATGGGCCCACGCGCACCCACAAACCAAATTTAACCCTTCTGTTCCGCTTTTTAGACCTGTGTTCGTTTATGTTCGTTTGTGTTCGTTTGTGTTCGTTGTTTAGTAGGACCGCTTACGGGTACACTAGTACAGTTAGCACAATATCGGTATTTGTAACAGTACCAATTTATTAGTAGTCTAAGCTAGGCTAGGCCTATTAAATGTTTATTTCATTGAAAATAAAAGTATAGCCTAAATCAGTAAATGTGACAATCACAATCATGAATCCATGATGTTATTCAAATTCAATTACATGTACAATTGCCTGAATTGGCATGGATTGGATTAGAGCAAATTCCACTCAAAACTCGCTAAAGCCTAAATGCTTGCTTGTAGTAGCCCGCGCTATGGCAGTAGGCTATGACCTAGGATTGGATGTAAATTGTAATTTGTAAACATGAAAAATACACAATTCAGAATCAAATTGAATATCAGATTCAAGAATATAATTACTCTTGTAAGCCGAGGCCGACACTATAGATACACTAGTATTACTATTCATCTTGTCAATAATTTGATTTTGATTTAAATTGATATTGAATGAATGAACTTATAAATCACCTTCAAGTTTCAACAGACAACAATCATGAATCAACTTGAAGTTGAACTTGAAACTAATGAAAGTTGAAGAGAAATAACTCTATATTTTTCTTGAAATGTCCGCGACATTTAAATAAATTCTTCTCGTTATTACGCTATATATTTTCAATAGGTCTACGTTAAACATAGGTATGTCTGTGATTATTGTTATCTGAAAAATATAACGTTTTAGCCTGTTTCGGGAATATTCTTCTAAAAGTACATTTCTGACAACAATTTGATTCATTTTTGAATGTTTTCAATTTTCTTTTAAATTCGCAAAGATACGCGCAAATGCTAATAACAATAACGTCATCGTTTTCCCCACATATATACGCAATGAGACATGCCATAATGGCGTGTTGGGACTTACAAAGAATCGTCCAAATCTGCGACAGTGTGCGTTAACATTCCTCCCGATTCAACTATTTGTTGTTCAGACGCCATTGTTGTTGTTGTGTTGAATATTCCTCCGTAAAATCGGAGCACCCTGTGTTGACAGGTAATGTTCTGTATTAAAATGGTTGTTGAGTTTATCCTCTGATTGTATCCTTGAATAATCACATTATATAAGCACAATAAATCACAAGTCGGATGAGTTAGTGGAGAGTTAGTATGAAGATACTATATTTTCAATCAACAAGTGATATCGATTTCAGTACAGCCCGACAAAAACAAGTTGTCATAACTCTTCTGCGCATGTGCGATCGCCCTGGGGCTCAAAATGGGGTGAAATATTATGCCATATTGTGTTCCGTTACTCGTGTCATACCCGTCGTATAAATCAGCGACGCGTAATTGACGAACAAGTGATGAGTTACGCGTCCAGGCCAGTCGTGTAATACGTCGACACGTGTAAGGACGAATTTCGACGAGTATCGTGGTTTTATACGACGTGTAACACACGATCAATTGCCGACTCTCTTATTTAACCAGGAAAATAGTCAGTTATACACGTGTATCACACGTCGTATAAAACAGGCCTTAATATACACACACACAATAATCTCATCTCTCAACACACTATCACTACAAGTTTATGAATTATTATCATTACAGTTTTACTACATTCAACTACCATTATTGTATATACCCAATATATAGGAAAAGCATAATGCCCTACACCACAATGTGGTATTACCCGAATGGTCTGTTCTAAAAATAGACAAATAAAATATTCGAAATAAAATCAATATTAATTAATAGAAGCCTTTCGGACAGGGGTCTTCAGTTCAGATTTATTATTTTATACACACGCAACTATTTCAAATTTGTTATTTAATGAGATAATCCATCTTGAAAGAGTTTTTATATTTGTCCTTGCCTTGGGGAGGAATTGAGCAAAATGTTGTCAATTATTTGAAATTTCCGGTTATTTCGCCAAAGAAAAGAAAAAACTATTTTATTGCTATGACGAAATTGATAAAATACCAGTTTGGTCGAGTTCATTATCGATCAATAACTGAGGACCACGCTCGTATATTGTAGAAGGGAGAGCTGTCATTTCCAAGCTGCCAGAAAATTCAAATTTCACCATAAAATACGTTATACAAAAGTAATATTCACATTATATTTATACATTTTGACTGTTGTATACATAATTGATAAAACATGCATCATAAAACAAAGAATACCAGATGATAAAATTTACATACATTATGTGCATGTTATTACATGGTGTGCATGTTATTACATGGTGTGTATATTATTACATGGTGTGTATATTATTATACGGTATGTATAGTATTACATGATGTGTATATTATTACACGGTGTGTATATTATTACATGGTGTGTATATTATTACATGGTGTGTATATTATTACACGGTGTGTATAATATTACATGATGTGTATATTATTACACGGTGTGTATATTATTACATGGTGTGTATATTATTATATGGTGTGTATATTATTACATGGTGTGTATATTAATACATGGTGTGTGTATTATTACATGGTGTGTATATTATTACATTGTGTGTATATTATTACATGGTGTGTATATTATTATATGGTGTGTATAGTATTACATGATGTGTATGTTATTACACGATCTGTATATTATTACATTGTGTGTATATTATTACATGGTGTGTATGTTATTACATGGTGTGTATGTTATTACATGGTGTGTATATTATTACATTGTGTGTATATTATTACATAGTGTGTATATTATTACATAGTGTGTATATTATTACATGGTGTGCATATCATTACATGGTGTGTATAAATACATGGTGTGTATATTATTACATTGTGTGTATATTATTACATGGTGTGTATATTATTACATTGTGTATGTTATTACATGGTGTGTATATTATTACACGATGTGTATATTATTATATGGTGTGTATATTATTTCATGGTGTGTATATTATTACATGGTGTATATTACACCGTGTGTATATTGTAGCATGATTTTTATATTACACGATGCATATATTATTACACGATGTGTATATCATTAGTGTGTATATTACATGTGTTTATTATTACGATGGTGTATATTATTACACGTGAACATTATTACATGTTCATATTATTACATGTGTACATTATTATATGTGCATATTATCACATGATCTGTATATTATTACACGATGTGTACACCTATATTATTCTGATAATTCGCAAACACGTGAGAAATAATTTTTCAAATCAGTAGTAAGTCAGACAGTTCTGATTTCATGTACAGGTTTCGAATATGGCATATCAGATTCCCCATGATAATGCGAATTGTTATGTATACGCAATATTGACATTTTAAAGAGGTTTTATGTGACTGCGTGCCAGACTGTCGTTTCTGTTGAGTAATAGTTCATTCAACTCCATTGTTTATCATTTCATCACACACCAGTTGCAAAACATCACGGGACTGGTTTTATTTTGGATTCATATTCTATTGTCTGGCGGTCATTTTGGAATTCGAAGTGGGTGGAATAATTTGTGACAGTTATTAACCGATTATCTAAAATATCAAAATCCGGTGCCCATCTTGGACGCCATCTTGGATTTCTCAAAATGCTCAAGAGTGAGATATCATATGCACTACTCTATAAATAATTACAGAGATCCTCCCCATGAATAATCAGAAAGAAACAAAACTACAACAGAAACAATTGGTTTACCTCCTACTCCCCTTGGACTTGTAAATAATGTTATGGGCGATCCCTGGTGTGGGTCCCAGTATGTTCCATCAGGTCACTCGATTGCGTAAATAATCAGTTCTCGCACACGTCGCATTGATATGGGAATTCTCCCACCTGAATTATTTTGACTGTCATCAGGCTACTCGAGCGAATGAATTATTTATGGAACACATTACATTGATACGGGCGATCCATATGCAGTGCGGATCATTTTATGTTTCGTCAGAAACGTCGACTATGTAAATGATTTATCGCATATATCGCATTGATATGGATAGTCCTCAGTGTGGATCATTTTATGTGCAGCCAGGTTACTCGACTGTGCGAACACCTTCTAGCACAAATCACATTGATACGGGCGATCACCCGTGTGGATTCTCTTATGTTTCGCCAAGTCACTCGACTGAATAAATGATTTCTCGCACATATCACATTCATACGGGCGTTGACCAGCGTGGATCCTATTGTGTGTAGTCAGGTTTGCAAATGAGTAAATGATTTCTCAATAACATCACATAGATATAGGTGATCACCCGCGTGGATTCTCCTATGTGAAGTCAGGTGACTCGCATGACTAAATTATTTCTCGCACATATCACATTGATACGGAAGATCCCCTGTGTGGACCCTCTTATGTGTAGTCAGATTTTTCAAATGCGTAAATGATTTCTCACACACATCACATTGATATGGGCGATCACCCGCGTGGATTCTCCAATGTGAAGTTATGTTATCAAACGCAGTAAATGATTTCTTGCACACATCACATTGATACGGACGTTCAGCAGTGTGTCTCCTCTTATGTGTAACCAGAGTACCCGGCTGAGTAAATTATTTCTCACACACATCGCAATACGCGAGATGCCCGGTGTGGTTCTTCTTGTGTTTAGTCAATTGACCAGACTGAATAAATTATTTCTCGCACACATCACATTGAAACGGGCGATGCCCCATGTAGATTCTCTTATGTGAAGTCAGGCTACTCGACTGAGTAAATGATTTCCCACACAAATCACATCGATACAGGCGATCTCCGGTATGGATCCTCTTATGTCTCGTCACGTAACTCGACTCAGTAAATGATTTATCACACATATCACATTGATATGGGCGATCCCCGGTGTGGATCCTCTTATGTCTCGTCAGGTGACTCGACTCAGTAAATGATTTCTCGCACACATCACATTGATACGGGCGATCTCCGGTATGGATCCTCGTATGTCTCGTCACGTAACTCGACTCAGTAAATGATTTATCACACATATCACATTGATACGGGCGATCCCCGGTGTGGATCCTCTTATGTCTCGTCAGGTGACTCGACTCAGTAAATGATTTCTCGCACACATCACATTGATACGGGCGATCTCCGGTATGGATTCTCATATGTGAAGTCAGGTTACAAAACAGGGTAAATGATTTCTCGCACATATCGCATTGATACGGGCGATCACCTGTGTGGATCTTCTTATGTCTCGTCAGGTCACTCGAGTGAGCAAATGATTTCTCGCACACATCACACTGATGCGGTCGATCACCCGTGTGGATCCTCTTATGTTTCGTCATGTTACCAAACAAAGTAAATGATTTCTCACACACATCACATTGGTACGGGCGATCTCCCGCGTTGATCATCTTGGATGCCATCGGGATACTGGAGTGAATATTAAATTATTTCTGGAACACATCACATTGTAAATGATTTCTCGCATTAGTACGGATACTCCCACCGGCGTTGATCAGTGCATATATACATTTAGTCAGGCTTCATCGACTGGATAACAACTACCTTCTAGCACAGATCACATTAATACAGTCTTGGTTCCTATGTCTATGATATGGGAGATCCCCGGTGTGTATCAGGTTTCTCGACTGGACGAATGCCTTCTTGACTGAGTAAATGATTTCCTGGACACATCGCATTGATACGGGCTACAACCTGTGTTGATCCTCTTACATGTATGCGTAGTCAAGGTGTGCACCTGTTTATATGGTTTGCCACACTTAACAGTTTAATAAGAAAACAATGTTCAATTCGATGGCTCCATCACTCCGTCAGTCCATACATTGTACAATGATATAGTTTACTGTTGTGTTTCCGTTCAGAAGCCACTGCTGACCTTAACTTGAATTATCTGACTAAAACTAACAGAACAACTCATACAATAGTTAAATTTATCGAATAGATGATCGACACAGTTATGTTAAGATACCTTCCCATAATAGGTGCCAAAGAAAATAAAAATGTTTCTATCACGAAAAAATCATTTTAAAAAGTGGTCTGAAGCAGCGGAGGGTAGAATAGAACAATGTCACAATACGTAGTTTTATATATAAATATATAGTTTGAAAACTTTACAACACGAAGACGAAGTTAGAACGTAGAGACGATGTCGGATTTGTCATCATTGAATACATGAGCTGTAGCGTGAGAGTAGCGTGGTTTGGTTCGAGGGACATCATTGAATACATGAGTTGTGCATGTAGCGAAGGTGAGAGTATCGTGGTTTGGTTCGAGGGACATCATTGAATACATGAGTTGTGTATGTACCGAAGGTGAGAGTATCGTGGTTTGGTTCGAGGGACATCATTGAATACATGAGTTGTGCATGTACCGAAGGTGGGAGTAGCGTGGTTTGGTTCGATGGACATCATTGAATACATGAGTTGTGCATGTAGCGAAGGTGAGAATGGCCTGGTTTGGTTCGAGGGACGTCATTGAATACATGAGTTGTGCATGTAGCGAAGGTGAGAGTAGCGTGGTTTGGTTCGAGGGACATCATTGAATACATGAGTTGTGTATGTACGGAAGGTGTGAGTAGAGTGGTTTGGTTAGAGGGACATCATTGTATACATGAGTTGTGTATGTACCGAAGGTGAGAGTAGCATGGTTTGGTTCGAGGGACATCATTGAATACATGAGTTGTGTATGTACGGATTACGGAAGATGAGAGTAGCGTGGTTTGGGTTGAGGGACATCATTGAATACATGAGTTGTGTATGTATCGAAGGTGGGAGTAGCGTGGTTTGGTTCGAGGGACATCATTGAATATATGAGTTGAGCATGTAGCGAAGGTGGGAGTGTGTGGTTTGGTTCGAGGGACATCATTGAATACATGAGTTGCGTTGACTGATAAATTGAATTGATACCACTAAATGATCATGTTATATGTTACTTTGCAAATTTTTTTTTATAATTAATTTCCGAAATCTGATGGGTTTGTTTGCTTAGTGATACTTAGAGGATGAAGCCTAATTAAATTACGTGATTTATGATCCGGAAAGTAAGAGGATTATCTTACTGGCTTCGTGGACAGATATTAATTGGAGAATAACTGATTGTATTTTTGCATTGATTTATGTGACTTTTGGAGCAGAAAATAAGAGGATTATCAGATTTCTCGATTCATCAGTAAAGGTGAGTGGGCATGGATGCGTTAGATAAGATAATTTGATATATTTCATAGTTTATTGAATATCAAAATATGCAACAAAACGTTTATAACATAATATGTAAATGACAGCACAAAACAATGAAGCACAAGCAATGGTATAAAACATATATATATGTACATGTATAAAATAGCTGAAAAAGAATGGGGTTATTATAGACCCAATTGAACAGTAGAGGGAAAGAATGAACTCAAGAGCTGAAAAATATTTATTCAAAATATAATTTTCATGGTACAAGGTAAGTTATATTTATTTATTTTCTTGATATGTGATGTGATATTTCTAGATTGCCCGCAGATAGCGGGTTGTGAAGACTGTGGTAGTGGAAGGGTGTGCGTTTCACACAAGGAGATTTGCAACTATGTGAAACTTGTGAGAAAAAGAGATTCGAAATGTCGACGGGCGGCAAAAAAGATATGCCTGCAAACAAACCGGATACCCGTAAAGGGAAGGAAAAGGAAGATTCATATTGACAAAAAGAACCTACAAGTAAACAGATTGTTATGAATGAATTGTTGTGTTTCGTGGTTAACAAATTTGTGAAACTTACAACAGATGTGTTAATGAAACTGTGCTCAGAAACATTCGACGATTCAGAAATTGAACAAGCAAAATTTCTGCTTTACGACATGGTAAATGGTAAATCAAGCTTTATAAAAAGAAAGGGAACAGATAGAAAGGTCAATAATTTGAAAGATATTATAACACTCTTGCACGAAACGGACATGGATGATCTGCCTCTATTCGTCGCATATGATTTATCCAAGTTATCACCTATTGGCCTTGACCATGTGGATATCTCCACAATATCCAGGGAAATATCAAGTATGAAAACTCAGTTCAAGGATTTAACTGGTGTTATTGGTGCGGAGATTTGTGAAGAGATTAAGTCAAATGCATTGATTAAATTAAAAGATGATAGTCGCCTCAATCAAGAAGGACTTAAAGATGGATTATCTCTTTAAATAAATTTTTTTAAATAGTTGCGTGGGTATAAAATAATAGATATGAACTGAAGACCCCTGTCCGGAAAAGCTTCTATCAATTAATGTGATTTTATTTCGAATATTAAATCGGGACCGTTTATGTTACTATTTTTAGAACAGACCATTCGGATGATACCATATTGCGATATAGAGCACTGGGCTGTTCCTACGGCTACGTACCGAACGTCAAATGTCCCAGATTGATTGTTTGTATTGTTTTGTTCCACAGATATTAGCGATAATGAGTATAATTAACGGTTATTTGTGACAAAATTGTACAATAACATTTCTGGTCTCTGTTAACAGTAACCACTTTTGTTCGTTAGACAGTGGTCTTCAGTTCATATCTATTATTTTATACCCTCGCAACTATTTTTTTAAAAATATTTAAAGAGATAATCCATCTTTAAAGGAGGAAATTCGACATTATATTATATCCAAAAACACACCAGTTTTCGTGTTTTCTTGACGCTAGCAAGGCGTTTGATTGGGTAAACCACAGAACGCTGCTGGAAATCCTGGATCAGAGATCTGTACCACATGAATTCACCAGAATTCTTAATGATTGGTTCCATAACCAAACATATAACGTGCGCTGGGGACAATGTTTCTCAACTGGCTTCAAAAATAGTGACGTTAGACAAGGCCATATTTTCAGTCCCTACTAATTCAATGTATATACAAACTCGATTAGCGAGAGACTGAATGCATGCAATGTCGGCTGTGTTGTTGGTGGAGATACCATCAACCATTTATGTTATGCTGATATGTGCCTTATTGCACCCTCGTTAGAGGGATTGAGACGTCTGTTGAGAATATGCGAAGAAGAAGCCTATAATATTGATTTGGCATACAATGCAAAGAAGACACAGGAGATGGCCTTTATCCCAAAATCCCTACCCATTAGGATATTTCCGAAACTCTTTCTTGTATCAAATGAAATTAAATTCGTTTCCACCTTCAAATATCTGGGATATATTCTCAACAACGATCTTTCTGATGACAATGATATCAGGCGCCAATACAGACCAATTTGTTCACGGTCAAATATTCTGATCAGGAAATTCTACAAATTCTCTTCTCATGTTAAAATGTACTTATTTGACATGTATGTATCTCCTCTATACTATGCTCACCTTTGGGTGAATTACACCAAACGTTGTTTTAATAAGTTAACAGTTTGTTCTAATAAGGCATATATAAAGTTAATGGGATATGAAAGAGCGTGCAATGCCAGTGGATTGTTTGTGAATGACAGAATGTGTTCGATTTCAGTGTTAGTGCGCAAGTGTGTGTATGGGTTCCGAGAGAGAACGTCTAATTCTACAAATAAGATAATATATGCCATTTATAATTCTGATTTGTTATTCACCTCATACTTATTTCGTCATTGGAATAATCTACTTTATATGTAATCTTTAATATAATCTCTATTATAATGTAACACATGTATGCTAAATTGTGATATACTATATGGGCGCTTTATGCCTGATACAAAATAAATAATAATAATAATAAATAATTATGTTCACTCGCCGATCCTTGGGATTTTTGGAATGGATGATGTCTTTGCTGTACACTTTCGTTTGGTCTGTCCTGGTTTATTCCCTCCATTCGTCGCAGTTAAAACAACTATATGTCCGTCCGTTGTCTGTTGCAGTCTATCGTTTGCTGGTCTGATCCAGGGAACATATACAACGGGAAGGTTCACTTCCTATTGGCTCAACGTAATGCATGACGTCGCCAGCATCCGCCATTCTGGTAGGATAGTTCTAAGAGCGAATGGCGTCATTGGTTACCGCAGCGCTATTCGCCTTGTGTGTAAACAAAATCGAAATAGTAGGCCTATAAAAGAATAAACAATCAGACAAAAAGCAACATTTGTGACTATATATCATACTTTAATCCACCAACATGAAAAAAATATATTTTAAAGCAAATGAGTATTTATTTCAATCAAATTACGCTGTCTTTCTTGCCAATTTTCGTTTGTTATTCAATGTCGAAATTTTGGCTGAGATCATTCAATTCATAACTGTGATGATGCCAATTTTAAATTAAAATGCCGGCGTACCAAATATTGAAACATAAACTTAAAATAAAATTAATTTGGAAACATTACAGAATAATTCCATGCTTGTTGGCTCTGGCGGCTATGAAGAGTCAAAAGTGTCAAAATCAAAGTGTGGGTGGACCGTGGAGCCCTGTGAGATTTTACACAATTCTGAGGCTTCTCAAGTCAATAACATCAATGCTAGTTCAAGTAGTTGCTATGTGGTAATGTACATGCATTGGGCTGCACTAGCCACACCCTTACTCCCTTAGTCATTGATACATTAATAATTTAATATTTGGAATCAAATACTTAGTCATTTCAAGCATTACCCATTAAAACAAGAATTCTGATATAAATATCAAATATTTAATTATGTACTAGGTTTATAGATTTTGTTTTGTTCTGAAGAAAGATTAATTAATTAGTGAGTGTTCAAACATTTAAGGCTATATATAAATGTATTTTACTCATGTTGAGCCTTGCTTAGTCCTTGCGTTCATGGTATATGAGAACTCAGAGAATGATAATTTGGGAAATTTAGGCTATATGCTTCTTTTTTATTTTAATATTTAACAAAGATTGAAATTTTCACACACATCAACGCAATATATTTTTATAACTACATCAAAATTTCCCAAATAAACTCATCATATTTAATATTGATAAACATTCATGACCCAGAGATGCTATAATTTATAAATTCTTGAATAAATACTGGGTATTGTAAGTTATGTTTGCCAATATATTACATAGCAGTAGGCATGTAGTGTAGCCATGAATATAAGAACATAATGTCATCGGTTATTTTTGGAAAACATAGAGGATGATTGTATCTCCATGGAACCTCATAATGATTGACACCATAAGGTAAATTAATCATGATTGCGTGACACATGTCTATCACATTGTAGGTACCGGTACCAAACCCTTTGCTGAAAATGACACAATATTATATAGTGCTGTATGCTAATAACAGAACTTTAAAATTATTGTTTCCCCATACCATAGACTATATTTAAGTAGGCGGGTAGGCCTATATATTATATGTGCGATTTTACTTAACTTATACTTGCAGGTAGGTTTAAATATTTAAACTGTTATTTTGATATTGAAAATCTATAGATATCACACAAATAATTAAATATATAGGCCTACATCTGCCGCCATTCACTATACATAGTCTATCCAACAGACAATTTAAGTACTATAAGGACAAAATATGGATATGAAATGTAAATGAAATATTTGCTACTACCTGGTAAGTCTTACCGGTAGGGTTTTTTTGTATGTGGGTAGCAGGATAGGTATAGGACCAGGGAAGTTTATGATGTTAAATATCAAGTATTTCAGATTGATAAAATGGCACTGCAAACATAATGAAATGTAGTGTATAAAGTGTAACATACTATTTATTTGTAATACAGTATACTGGTAGCATGTATACGGTATGTGTCCCACCAACCCCTGTAATTGATGTAAACTCATCATATATTGATGGTACATACATATAGTGTATGCGAGATTAGTGAAATAGATCATGTATGCAGGACTCAATATAAATGGCATTAACTTGTACTCAGACTCCATAATTATTCCCATATCAACTGGTATGCCAGTTTCATAATAAAAGTGGCATCTGGAATGTAAGCCCTACTGAATGGTGCCCTTGGTGGAGCTTTTAAAACATGTTTAAATTGTGGTTATATTCTAAGCAATTAATTTAAATGACCAAGCCAGTCCAAGGTTGTGAACTTTGATCCCATAATAGATCATAATAGATCTCAATTTTTTTTAAATTAGAGACATGACTCAGGTAATGTTATGGACATTGTCATTAGTCAAATTATGAAAGACAGCCGTATTTGACACAGAAATCCCACCCAGTAAGTTTGTTTCCTAGTAGGCCTACTGGTAGACATACAAGTTAAATGAATTTTCAATTCGATTCATTCGAATATATCATATATGGATTACCACTTTAGTTCCTCTACTTCAGCGATATGTTGATCCCACAAATATCCTGGATGCCACTTTGATTTGCAAATCATTTTCAAACTCCCACACTTTTAACTTATTAGTAAAAGTAAACAAGGAAGTAACGATGCGATGACGTACGTTCCTACCAGGGTATCCTACCAGAATGGCGTCATGACAACTTCCGGTGATTACCACAAATGCGCGGAGTGAACCTTCCCGTTGTATATATTCCCTGGTCTGATCTGTCTTAAAAATTTATCAATATGTCGTCGCCGAACTTCCGTCGATTTCTGGTTCCATATATCAGCTGCAACTTTAAATTTACGGAACTGCTCTATGAGTTTGAATTGTCCGAAACTGAAAATACTACATTGTAATTCGTCATACTCACCTTTAACTACATTGTATATTTTAACTAAGTCCACTAGAGGCTTCGATTTCCTACTCAACGGCCTGTTTCAGAATATGGTTAAGCGATTCACAGTTATCCCGTACACTCAGTGCAGTCTTTGAAGCATCTCAAACTACACACTCCGCACGGGTATCGTGGATCTGTAAGTCGCATATTGAATAATATTTGGTTCAAATCAGTTGGGCTGTGTAAACTTACCATTCAGTTAAATAAGTTATGTTTAGTAACGTACTGATCACTTGTCAGTCCTAACTTTAAAAAAATTAAATCTAGTCAACGCTCAATGTATCTATTTTAGAGTCAGGGTAGATGTATGCTCCAAAAGTTGAATTTTTTCGACGAGTCGAGAATTCGGAAAATGGCTGTCCTCGCTTGAAGTTGAACTCAGCGTCGGCGGGAATCGAGGATCGAAAGTTCACTCCACTTCAACATCCGAGAATTCCTGCAAGTCGTCATAGAAGCTCGCAAAAGATGGATTATCTCTTTAAATAGCAAATTTTAATAGTTGCGTGGGTATAAAATAATAGATATGAACTCAAGACTCATTTCCGGAAAAGCTTCTATCAATTAATGTTGATTTTATTTCGAATATTAAATCGGGACCGTCTGTCTATTTTTAGAACAGACCATTCGGGTGATACCATATTGCGTTATAGAGCACTGGGTTGTTCCTGTGCTACGCACCGAATGTCCAATGTCCCAGATTGATTGTTTGTATTGTTTTGTTCCACAGATATAAGCGATAATAAGTATAATTTACGTTTATTTGTGACAAAATTGTAAAATAAAATTTCTGGTCTCTGTTAAAAGTAACCACTATTGTTCGTTAGCTGAACAAACACACTTTTTAGACCAGAAAATATTCGAAATAAAATTAATATTAATCGATAGAAGAATTCCGGACAGGAGTCTTCGATTCATATCTATTATTGTATAACCCGGTAACTATATAATACATGTTTACAAAGAGATAATCCACCTTTAACAAATTGTTTTATTTTTTTTATCATTATTTCTTACATTATTTAACAATTTTGTATCATTTGTTCTTACAGTTGTTAAAGGTGTATTATCTCTTTGTAATCATGTATTATATAGTTACCGCGGTATAAAATATTAGATTTGAATCGAAGACTCCTGTCCGGAAATGCCTCTATCGATTAATATTAATTTTATTTCGAATATTTTCTGGTCTAAAAAGTGTGTTTGTTCAGCTAACGAACAATAGTGGTTACTGCTAACAGAGACCAGAATTATATTGTGCAATTTTGTCACAAATAAACGTTAATTATACTCATTATTGCTTATATCTGTGGAACAAAACAATACAAACAACCAATCTGTGACATTTGACATTCGTTGCGTAGCCATAGGAACAGCCCAGTGCTCTATATCGCAATACGGTCTCATCCGAATGGTCGGTTATAAAAATAGTAACATAAACGGGCCCGATTTAATATTCGAAATAAAATCAATATTAAGCGTCGATTATTTGTTTAGCATATAATGAATAGAATACCTGCGGTTCTTGAGTGAATAACAGAATTACCTCAGCCGTGGCTATGGCTACCGGTACATTGGAATATAACTATTCCCACTTTCGACCAAGGCCGCTCGTGGGAATAGTTGCTTGTATATTCCACTGAAGCCCCTCATGAAGTAGTTATGGCATTCATTCGAGAGACTCAGGGCGTCATCGTTGTTCCATTTACACGAGAACGAATACAGGGCGTCATCGTTGTTCCGTTTACACGATAACGAATACAGGGCGTCATCGTTGTTCCATTTACACGAGAACGAATACTGGGAGTCATCGTTCCATTTACACGAGAACGAATACTGGGCGTCATCGTTGTTCCATTCACACGAGAACGAATACTGGGCGTCATCGTTGTTCCATTTACACGAGAACGAATACTGGGCGTCATCGTTCCATTTACACGAGAACGAATAGTGGGCGTCATCGTTGTTCCATTTACACGAGAACGATTACTGGGCGTCATCGTTGTTCCATTTACACGAGAACGAATACTGGGCGTCATCGTTCCATTTACACGAGAACGAATAGTGGGCGTCATCGTTGTTCCATTTACACGAGAACGAATACTGGGCGTCATCGTTCCATTTACACGAGAACGAATACTGGCCGTCATCGTTGTTCCATTTACACGAGAACGAATACTGGGCGTCATCGTTGTTCCATTTACACGAGAACGAATACTGGCCGTCATCGTTGTTCCATTTACACGAGAACGAATACTGGGCGTCATCGTTGTTACGTTTACACGAGAATGAATACTGGGAGCCATCGTTGTTCCGTTTACACGAGAATGAATACAGGCCGTCATCGTTGTTCCATTTACACGAGAACAAATACTGGGCGTCATCGTTGTTCCGTTTACACGAGAACGAATACTGGGCGTCATCGTTGTTCCATTTACACGAGAACGAATACTGGCCGTCATCGTTGTTCCATTTACACGAGAACGAATACTGGGCGTCATCGTTGTTCCGTTTACACGAGAACGAATACTGGGCGTCATCGTTGTTCCATTTACACGAGAACGAATACTGGGAGTCATCGTTGTTCCATTTACACGATACTGAGAACGAATACTGGGCGTCATCGTTGTTCCATTTACACGAGAATGAATACTGGGAGTCATCGTTCCATTTACACGAGAACGAATACTGGGCGTCATCGTTGTTCCATTTACACGAGAACGAATACTGGGCGTCATCGTTGTTCCATTTACACGAGAACGAATACTGGGCGTCATCGTTGTTCCATTTACACGAGAACGAATAGTGGGAGTCATCGTTGTTCCATTTACACGAGAATGAATACTGGGCGTCATCGTTGTTCCATTTACACGAGAACGAATACTGGGAGTCATCGTTGTTCCATTTACACGAGAACGAATAGTGGGAGTCATCGTTGTTCCATTTACACGAGAATGAATACTGGGCGTCATCGTTGTTCCATTTACACGAGAACGAATACTGGGCGTCATCGTTGTTCCATTTACACGAGAACGAATAGTGGGAGTCATCGTTGTTCCATTTACACGAGAATGAATACTGGGCGTCATCGTTGTTCCATTTACACGAGAATGAATACTGGGCGTCATCGTTGTTCCATTTACACGAGAACGAATACTGGGCGTCATCGTTGTTCCATCTACACGAGAACGAATACTGGGCGTCATCGTTGTTCCATTTACACGAGAACGAATACTGGGCGTCATCGTTGTTCCATTTACACGAGAACGAATACTGGGCGTCATCGTTGTTCCATTTACACGAGAACGAATACTGGGCGTCATCGTTGTTCCATTTACACGAGAACGAATACTGGGCGTCATCGTTGTTCCATTTACACGAGAACGAATACTGGGCGTCATCGTTGTTCCATTTACACGAGAACGAATAGTGGGAGTCATCGTTGTTCCATTTACACGAGAACGAATACTGGGAGTCATCGTTGTTCCATTTACACGAGAACGAATACTGGGCGTCATCGTTGTTCCATTTACATGAGAACGAATACTGGGCGTCATCGTTGTTCCATTTACACGAGAACGAATACTGGGCGTCATCGTTGTTCCATTTACACGAGAACGAATAGTGGGAGTCATCGTTGTTCCATTTACACGAGAACGAATACTGGGAGTCATCGTTGTTCCATTTACACGAGAACGAATACTGGGCGTCATCGTTGTTCCATTTACACGAGAACGAATACTGGGCGTCATCGTTGTTCCATTTACACGAGAACGAATAGTGGGAGTCATCGTTGTTCCATTTACACGAGAACGAATACTGGGAGTCATCGTTGTTCCATTTACACGAGAACGAATACTGGGCGTCATCGTTGTTCCATTTACACGAGAACGAATACTGGGCGCCATCGTTGTTCCATTTACACGAGAACGAATAGTGGGAGTCATCGTTGTTCCATTTACACGAGAACGAATACTGGGAGTCATCGTTGTTCCATTTACACGAGAACGAATACTGCGCGTCATCGTTGTTCCATTTACACGAGAACGAATACTGGGAGTCATCGTTGTTCCATTTACACGAGAACGAATACTGGGCGTCATCGTTGTTCCATTTACACGAGAACGAATACTGGGCGTCATCGTTGTTCCATTTACACGAGAACGAATAGTGGGAGTCATCGTTCCATTTACACGAGAACGAATACTGGGAGTCATCGTTGTTCCATTTACACGAGAACGAATACTGGGCGTCATCGTTGTTCCATTTACACGAGAACGAATACTGGGCGTCATCGTTGTTCCATTTACACGAGAACGAATAGTGGGAGTCATCGTTGTTCCATTTACACGAGAACGAATACTGGGAGTCATCGTTGTTCCATTTACACGAGAACGAATACTGCGCGTCATCGTTGTTCCATTTACACGAGAACGAATAGTGGGAGTCATCGTTGTTCCATTTGCACGAGAACGAATACTGGGCGCCATCGTTGTTCCATTTACACGAGAATGAATACTGGGCGTCATCGTTGTTCCGTTTACACGAGAACGAATACTGGGCGTCATCGTTGTTCCATTTACACGAGAATGAATACTGGGCGTCATCGTTGTTCCATTTACACGAGAACGAATACTGGGAGCCATCGTTGTTCCATTTACACGAGAACGAATACTGTGCGTCATCGTTCCATTTACACGATACTGAGAACGAATACTGGGCGTAATCGTTGTTCCATTTACACGATACTGACTTGTTTGTCACATTTATTTAGACAGGGTATACATTAAATCGGGGGGCGGGTGTCGTCCGTGCAGCCAGCGCGACGAAATTTACATGTGAACTAATTCACAATCTCCATTTCAGGTGTCGAATTGACAGCTATCTCTGATGACGAAGGATATTGTTCTGACTACAATGCTACGCAATTAATAAATACTATTATGTATTTATATTCTTGCGATCAATAAAAGGTGGATTATCTCTTTATAATTACAACTACTTTCGCTTTGACTAAAATGCGTGCATTTGATTGGTCAATGCCCTTAGATGCGCTTGGTAGCGACAATATCTATCAGTGGAGGGAAGTGTCGTTTCCCGCATCACTGGGGGTAGTGATACCTTAAAAAGTTCGCAAACCAAGTCGAATATCCATGGGGCGAATTAACCCGGAATTTTATTTTGTCCACCAATCAAATCGCAAGAAATCACTTCCGTTTCTAGAGGTAACACAAGACGCCAAATCTCAGCGAAAAATGATCGCCGATTAAACAGCAAAATAGTACATTAATTTATTTGGGGATAAAATAATGTATTACATAACTATTCCACCATTAGTATTAGCATTTATCCAGCTTCGTGCCAATACTAATATGACATGGCAGTGGTCATGAGAGCATAGAATGCGCATTTGTAGCGATTGATTACTTTTCGAGTCGCCGGAGACCACATTTATTCGATGGCGAAGTTTGGGAACACCGCTTCGGAATTGCTATCGAATCGGATTGCCTTTATGACAATACATGTTCTAGAATCGTTTTAAATAAGTGAAATTTACACCAGCAAGTACAGTTTAATAGTTTACGGGTGTGGTCTCTTGCTTTTGTGTAGTTGGAATGTCGGAAACAGCGATCGAATTGTGTGTGTTCATCTCGAACTTCCGGTCGGTCGCCCAATTTATTCTCGACCCAAATTCCCATTTCGGTTAAAAGAGCAGCTGAGTCCAGACACAAATATCACTTGGGTAGTTTAACCATTTTAGTGTTTTTAATATAGTTTCTTTAAAAAGAACTTGTTTAATCACCAACTAATATGCGGATTGTCGTAATTATAAGCAATCAACGTCGTTTTCGATGCATCTGTCGGCGTATAGAAGTGTCGGATGCCGAACTACATACTTTGTATAATTTCGCTTCGCGAAATTATACAGTGTGTAATTCGGCATCCGACACTTCTATACGCCGACAGATGCATCGAAAACGACGTTGATTGCATATGTAAATATGTATTATATAGTTACCGGGGTATAAAAAGTGTACAGATATGTATATATGAAAGCTCAAATCAAAAGCTCTGTGTTAATATACACACACAATAATCTCATCTCTTAAAGATGGATTATCTCTTTAAATAACAAATTTTAAATAGTTGCGTGGGTATAAAATAATAGATATGGACTGAAGACCTATGTCCGGAAAAGCTTCTATCAATTAATATTGATTTTATTTCGAATATTAAATCGGGCTCGGTTATGTTACTATTTTTAGAACCGACCATTCGGATGAGACCGTATTGCGATATAGAGCACTGGGCTGTTCCTACGGCAACGCAACGAATGTCAAATGTCACAGATTGGTTGTTTGTATTATTTTGTTCCACAGATATAAGCGATAATGAGTATAATTAACGTTTATTTGTTACAAAATTGCACAATATAATTTCTGGTCTCTGTTAACAGTAACCACTATTGTTCGTTAGCTGAACAAACACACCTTTTTAGACCAGAAAATATTCGAAATAAAATTAATATTAATCGATAGAAGCATTTCTGGACAGGAGTCTTCGATTCAAATATAATATTTTATACCCCGGTAACTATATAATACATGTTTACAAAGAGATAATCCACCTTTAACACACTATCACTATAATTTTATGAACTCTTATCATTATGACAGTTTTACTTCATTATTTTACTACCATTATTTTCCATACCCAGTATATAGGAAAAGCATAATGCCCTATGCCGCAATGTGGTATCACCCGAATGGTCTGTTCTAAAAGTAGACAACTAAACGGTCCCAATAAAATATTCGAAATAAAATCAATATTAATTGATAGAAGCCTTTCCGGACAGGGGTATTCAGTTCATATTTATTATTTTATACACACACAACTATTTCAAATTTGTTATTTAAAGAGATAGTCTATCTTTAATGAGTTTTTATATTTGTTCTTGCCTTGGGGAGGGAATGAGCAAAATATGGTTTGGGGACAATTATTTGAAATTGCCGGTTATTTCGCCAAAGGAAAAAGACTATTTTTATGTGACGAAATTGATAAAATACCAGTTTGTTCAAGTTCATTATAGATCAATAACTGTGGATCACCCTCATATATTGTAGAAGGGAGAGGCTGTCATTTCCAAGCTGCCAGGAAATTCAAATTTCACCATAAAATACGTTTATTCCAAATTAATATTTACATAAGATTTAAGCATTTTGACTGTTTTATACATAATTGATAAAACGTGCATCATAAAACAAAGAATACCAGATGATAAAATTTTACATCCACTGTGCGTATGTTATTACACGATGTGCATATTATTACATGATGTGTATAATATTACATGGTGTGTATATTATTACATGATGTGTATATTATTAAATGATGTGTATGTTATTACACGATGTGCATATTATTACATGGTGTGTATGTTATTACATGATGTGTATGTTATTACATGATGTGCATGTTATTACATGGTGTGTATATTATTACATGGTGTGTATATTTTTACATGATGTGTATGTTATTACACGATGTGCATATTATTACATGATGTGTATATTATTATATGGTGTGTATATTATTACATGATGTGTATGTTATTACATGATGTGTATATTATTACATGATGTGTATGTTATTAAATGATGTGTATATTATTACATGGTGTGTATGTTATTACATGGTGTGTATGTTATTACATGGTGTGTATATTATTATATTTCATTATATTTAAACATTTTGACTGTTGTATTGATAAAACGTGCATCATAAAACAAAGAATACCAGATGATAAAATTTTACATCCATTATGTGTATGTTAATACATGACGTGAATGTTATTACATGGTGTGCATGTTATTACATGGTGTGTATATTATTACATGGTGTGTATATTATTATACAGTGTGTATATTCTTACATGACCTGTACATTATTACACGATGTGTACATTATTACACGATGTGTATATTACACGGTGGGTATATTATTGCATCATGTGTATATTATTACACATCACATTGATACGGGCGATGACGCGTGTGGATCCTCTTATATGCCTCGTCAGGTCACTCGACTGAGTAAATGATTTCTCGCACACATCACATTGGTATGGCCGATCACCCGTGTGGATCATCTTATGTGTAGCCATGTGATTATATTGAGTAAATGATTTCTCACACAGATCACATTGATACGGGCGATCCCCGGTGTGGACCCTCTTATGTCTCGTCAGGTCACTCGACTGAGTAAATGATTTCTCGCACACATCACATTGGTATGGCCGATCACCCGTGTGGATCATCTTATGTGTAGCCATGTGATTATATTGAGTAAATGATTTCTCACACAGATCACATTGATACGGGCGATCCCCGGTGTGGATCCTCTTATGTTTCGTCAGGCCACTCAAGTGACCAAATGATTTCTCGCACACATCACATTGAGGCGGTCGTTCACCCGTGTGGATCCTCTTATGTTTCGTCAGGTCACTCGATTGAGTAAATGATTTCTCGCACACATCGCATTGGTACGGGCGATCCCCTGTGTGGATCCTCTTATGTGTAGCCAGGTTAATAGACTGAATAAATGATTTCTCACACACATCACAATGATACGGGCGATCCCCCGTGTGGATCATCTTATGTGTAGCCAGGTGATTAGATTGAGTAAATGATTTCTCGCACATATCGCATTGATATGGGCGATCCCCCGTGTGGACTCTCTTATGCTTCGTCAAGTCACCCGTCTGAGTAAATGATTTCTCACACACATCACAATGATACGGCCGATCACCCGTGTGAATCCTCTTATGTTTCGTCAAGTCACTCGACTTAGTAAATGATTTCTCGCACACATCACATTGGTAAGGGCGATCCCCTTTGTGGATCCTCTTATGTGTAGCCAGGTTAATAGATTGAGTAAATGATTTCTCACACACATCACAATGATACGGCCGATCCCCGGTGTGGATCCTCTTATGTGTAGCCAGGTTACTAGACTGAGTAAATGATTTCTCACACACATCACATTGGTATGGCCGATCACCCGTGTGAATCCTCTTGGTTTTCATCAGGCTACTCGAGTGTATATCAAATTATTTCGACTGGATAATTACTTTCTAGCACAGATCACATTAATACAGTCTTGGTTCCTATGTCTATGGTATGGGAGATCCCCGGTGTGTACCAGGCTTCGTCGACTGGATACTTACATTCTAGCACAGATCACATTAATACAGTCTTGGTTCCTATGTATATGGTATGGGAGGTCCCAGGTGTGTATCGCTATCAGCCTTGTCGACTGCCTTCTTGATCGAGTCAATTATTCCCTGCATACATCGCATTGATGCGGGCGACACCATGTGTGGATCCTATAACATGTACATGTAGTCAAGGTGTTCACCTGTTTCTATGGTTTACCACACTTTAACAGTTTAATAACAAAACAATGTTCAATTCGATGACTCCATAGATGTACGAATTACAATGATACAGTTTACTGTTCTGTTTCCGTTCAGACGCCACTGTTGACCTTAACTTGAATTATCTGACTAAAACTAACAGAACAACTCATACAAGAGTTATATTTATCGAATAGATGATCTACACCGTTATGTTAAGATACTTTCGCATAATACGTGCCAAAGGAAATAAAAATGTTTCTATCACGAAAAAATCATTTTAGAAAGTGGTCTTAAGCAGCGGAGAGTAGAATAGAACGATGTCACAATACGTAGTTATATATATATATATATATATTATATATTTTTGGAAATCTGTGTGTGAATGTGTGCGTGTGAGCGCCGCGCGCGCGTGTGTGTGTGTGTGTGAACAGTAGTGGTTAAAACAAAACAAAAATATACGTGTACATTTATGTATATATGAAAGCTCAACTCAAAAGCGCATGTGTTAATATACACACACACGTTTATAAATTTGGTCCAAATAAAATATTCGAAATAAAATCAATATTAATTGATAGAAGCCTTTCCGGACAGGGGTCTTCAGTTCATATTTATTATTTTATACACACGCAACTATTTCAAATTTGTTATTTAATGAGATAATCCATCTTGAATGAGTTTTTATATTTGTTCTTGCCTTGGGGAGGAATTGAGCAAAATATTGTCAATTATTTGAAATTTCCGGTTATTTCGTAAAAGAAAAAAAGACTATTTTATTGCTATGACGAAATTGATAAAATACCAGTTTGTTCGAGTTCATTATAGATCAATAACTGTGGACCACGCTCGTATATTGTAGAAGGGAGAGCTGTCGTTTCCAAGCTGCCAGAAATTTCAAATTTCACCATAAAATACGTTTATACAAAAGTAATATTCACATTATATTTACACATTTTGACTGTTCTATACATAATTGAATCAACGTGAATCATAACACAAAGAATACCAGATGATAAAATTGTACATCCATTATGTGTATGTTATTACATGATGTGCATGTTATTACATGGTGTGTATATTATTACATGGTGTATATATTATTATACGGTGTGTATAGTATTACATGATGTGTATGTTATTACATGATGTGCATGTTATTACATGGTGTGTATCTTATTACATGGTGTGTATATTATTATACGGTGTGTATATTATTACATGGTGTGTGTTATTACATGATGTGTATATTATTACATGGTGTGTATATTATTATACGGTGTGTATAGTATTACATGATGTGAATGTTATTACATAATGTGCATATCATTACATGGTGTGTATATTATTACATGGTGGTTATATTATTACATGATGTGTATGTTATTACACGGTGTGTATATTATTACATGGTGTGTATATTATAACATGGTCTGTACATTATTACACGATGTGTATATTATTACATGGTGTGTATATTATTACATGCTGTGTATATTATTACATGGTGTGTATATTATTATACGATGTGTATAGTATTACATGATGTGTATGTTATTACATGGTGTGTATATTATTACATGGTGTGTATATTATTACATGCTGTGTATATTATTACATGGTGTGTATATTATTATACGATGTGTATAGTATTACATGATGTGTATGTTATTACATGGTGTATATATTATTACACGATGTGTATGTTATTACATGATGTGCATATCATTACATGGTGTGTATATTATTACATGGTGTGTATATTATTACATGGTGAGTATGTTATTACATGGTGTGTATATAATTACAGTGTGTATATTATTACATGATGTATATATCAATACGATGTGTATATTTTTACATGATATGTATATTATTATATTTCATTATATTTAAACATTTTGACTGTTGTATTGATAAAACGTGCATCATAAAACAAATAATACCAGATGATAAAATTTTACATCCATTATGTGTATGTTATTACATGAAGTGTATGTTACTACATGACGTGCATGTTATTACATGTGTATATTATTACATGGTGTGTATATTATTATACGGTGTGTATATTATAACATGATGTGCATGTTATTACATGGTGTATATTATTACATGGTGTGTATATTATTATACGGGGAGTATATACGGGGAGTAAATACCTTACATGATATGTACAGTATTACACGATGTGTATATTATTACAAGGTGTGTATATTATTACATGATGTGTATATTATTACATGCTGTGTATATTATTACACGGTGTGTATATTATTACATGATGTGTATATTGTGACATGAATTATTACATGATGTATATATTGTGACATGACCTGTACATTATCACACGATGTGTACATTATTACACGATGTGTATATTACACGGTGGGTATATTATTGCATCATGTGTATGTTATTACACATCACATTCATACGGGCCATGACCCGTGTGGATCATCTTATGTCTCGTCAGGTCACTCGACTGAGTAAATGATTTATCGCACACATCACATTGGTATGGCCAATCACCCGTGTGGATCATCTTATGTGTAGCCAGGTGATTAGATTGAGTAAATAATTTCTCACATAGATCACATTGGTACGGGCGATCCCCGGTGTGGATCCTCTTATGTTTCGTCAGGCCACTCGAGTGAGCAAATGATTTCTCGCACACATCACATTGATGCGGTTGTTCACCCGTGTGGATCCTCTTATGTTTCGTCAGGTCACTCGACTGAGTAAATGATTTCTCACACACATCACATTGGTACGGGCGATCCCCCGTGTGGATCATCTTATGTGTAGTCAGGTTAATAGCCTGAGTAAACGATTTCTCGCACACATCACATTGATACGGGCGATCCCCCGTGTGGATCATCTTATGTGTAGTCAGGTTACTCGACACAGTAAATGATTTCTCGCACATATCGCATTGATACGGGCGATCCCCCGTGTGGATCATCTTATGTGTAGTCAGGTTACTCGACACAGTAAATGATTTCTCGCACATATCGCATCGATACGGGCGATCCCCCGTGTGGATTCTCTTATGTTTCTTCAAGTCACCCTTCTGAGTAAATGATTTCTCACACACATCACAATGATACGGCCGATCACCCGTGTGAATCCTCTTATGTTTCGTCAGGTCACTCGACCGAGTAAATAATTTCTCGCACACATCACATTGGTACGGGCGATCCCCTGCGCGGATCCTCTTATGTGTAGCCAGGTTAATAGATTGAGTAAATGATTTCTCACACACATCACAATGATACGGCCGATTACTTGTGTGGATCCTCTTATGTGTAGCCAGGATACTAGACTGAGTAAATGATTTCTCACACACATCACATTGGTATGGCCGATCACTCGATTGGATCCTCTTGGTTTTCATCAGGCTACTCGAGTGAATATTAAATTATTTCGACTGGATAATTACCTTCCAGCACAGATCACATTAATACAGTCTTGGTTCCTATGTATATGGTATGGGAGGTCCCCGGTGTGTATCGCTATCAGCCTTCTCGACTGGACGAATGGCTTCTTGGTTGAGTCAATTATTCCCTGCATACATCGCATTGATGCGGGCGACACCAGGTGTGGATCCTCTAACATGTATATGGAGTCAAGGTGTTCACCTGTTTCTATGGTTTACCACACTTTAACAGTTTAATAACAAAACAATGTTCAATTCGATGACTCCATAGATGTACGAATTACAATGATACAGTTTACTGTTCTGTTTCCGTTCAGACGCCACTGTTGACCTTAACTTGAATTATCTGACTAAAACTAACAGAACAACTCATACAAGAGTTATATTTATCGAATAGACGATCTACACAGTTGTGTTAAGATACTTTCGCATGATACGTGCCAAAGGAAATAAAAATGTTTCTATCACGAAAGAATCATTTTAAAAAGTGGTCTTAAGCAGCGGAGAGTAGAATAGAACAATGTCACAATACGCAGTTATATATATCTATTATATATTTTTGGAAATCAGGGTGTGTGTGCGCGCGAGGGTGTGTCTGTGTGTGTGTCTGTGTGCGTGTGTGTGTGTGTGAACAGTAGTGGTTAAAACAAAAATATACGTGTTCATATATGTATATATGAAAGCTCAACTCAAAAGCTCTCATGTGTTAATATACACACACACAATAATCTCATCTCTCAACACACTATCACTACAAGTTTATGAATTATTATCATTACAGTTTTACTACATTTTTACTACCATTATTGTATATACCCAATATATAGGAAAAGCATAATGCCCTACACCACAATGTGGTATTACCCGAATGGTCTGTTCTAAAATTAGACAAATAAACGGTCCAAATAAAATATTCGAAATAAAATCAATATTAATTAATAGAAGCCTTTCGGACAGGGGTCTTCAGTTCAGATTTATTATTTTATACACACGCAACTATTTCAAATTTGTTATTTAATGAGATAATCCATCTTGAATGAGTTTTTATATTTGTTCTTGCCTTGGGGAGGAATTGAGCAAAATGTTGTCAATTATTTGAAATTTCCGGTTATTTCGCCAAAGAAAAAAAGACTATTTTATTGCTATGACGAAATTGATAAAATACCGGTTTGGTCGAGTTCATTATAGATCAATAACTGAGGACCACGCTCGTATATTGTAGAAGGGAGAGCTGTCATTTCCAAGCTGCCAGAAAATTCAAATTTCAACATAAAATACGTTATACAAAAGTAATATTCACATTATATTTATACATTTTGATTGTTGTATACATAATTGATAAAACATGCATCATAAAACAAAGAATACCAGATGATAAAATTTACATAGATTATGTGCATGTTATTACATGGTGTGCATGTTATTACATGGTGTGTATATTATTACATGGTGTGTATATTATTATACGGTGTGTATAGTATTACATGATGTGTATATTATTACACGGTGTGTATATTATTACATGGTGTGTATATTATTATATGGTGTGTATATTATTATACGGTGTCTATAGTATTACATGATGTGTATATATTATTACACGGTGTGTATATTATTACATGGTGTGTATATTATTATATGGTGTGTATATTATTACATGGTGTGTATATTAATACATGGTGTGTGTATTATTACATGGTGTGTATATTATTACATTGTGTGTATATTATTACATGGTGTGTATATTATTATATGGTGTGTATAGTATTACATGATGTGTATGTTATTACACGATCTGTATATTATTACATTGTGTGTATATTATTACATGGTGTGTATGTTATTACATGGTGTGTATATTATTACATTGTGTGTATATTATTACATGGTGTGTATATTATTACATCGTGTGTATGTTATTACACGATGTGCATATCATTACATGGTGTGTATAAATACATGGTGTGTATATTATTACATGGTGTGTATATTATTACATTGTGTGTATATTATTACATGGTGTGTATATTATTACATTGTGTATATTATTACATGGTGTGTATATTATTATATGGTGTGTATATTATTTCATGGTGTGTATATTATTACATGGTGTGTATATTACACCGTGTGTATATTGTAGCATGATTTTTATATTACACGATGCATATATTATTACACGATGTGTATATCATTAGTGTGTATATTACATGTGTTTATTATTACGATGTGTATATTATTACACGTGAACATTATTACATGTTCATATTATTACATGTGTACATTATTATATGTGCATATTATCACATGATCTGTATATTATTACACGATGTGTACACCTATATTATTCTGATAATTCGCAAACACGTGAGAAATAATTTTTCAAATCAGTAGTAAGTCAGACAGTTCTGATTTCATGTACAGGTTTCGAATATGGCATATCAGATTCCCCATGATAATGCGAATTGTTATGTATACGCAATATTGACATTTTAAAGAGGTTTTATGTGACTGCGTGCCAGACTGTCGTTTCTGTTGAGTAATAGTTCATTCAACTCCATTGTTTATCATTTCATCACACACCAGTTGCAAAACATCACGGGACTGGTTTTATTTTGGCTTCATATTCTATTGTCTGGCGGTCATTTTGGAATTCGATGTGGGTGGAATAATTTGTGACACTTATTAACCGATTATCTCAAATATCAAAATCCGGTGCCCATCTTGGACGCCATCTTGGATTTCTCAAAATGCTCAAGAGTGAGATATCATATGCACTACTCTATAAATAATTACAGAGATCCTCCCCATGAATAATCAGAAAGAAACAAAACTACAACAGAAACAATTGGTTTACCTCCTACTCCCCTTGGACTTGTAAATAATGTTATGGGCGATCCCTGGTGTGGGTCCCAGTATGTTCCATCAGGTCACTCGATTGCGTAAATAATCAGTTCTCGCACACGTCGCATTGATATGGGCATTCTCCCACCTGAATTATTTTGACTGTCATCAGGCTACTCGAGCGAATGAATTATTTATGGAACACATTACATTGATACGGGCAATCCATATGCAGTGTGGATCATTTTATGTTTCGTCAGAAACGTCGACTATGTAAATGATTTCTCGCATATATCGCATTGATATGTATAATCCTCAGTGTGGATCATTTTATGTGCAGCCAGATTACTCGACTGTGCGAATACCTTCTCGCACAAATCACATTGAAACGGGCGATCACCCGTGTGGATCCTCTTATGTTTCGCCAAGTCACTCGACTGAATAAATGATTTCTCGCATATATCACATTCATACGGGCGTTGACCAGCGTGGATCCTATTGTGTGTAGTCAGGTTTGCAAATGAGTAAATGATTTCTCACACACATCACATTGATATAGGCGTTCACCCGCGTGGATTCTCCTATGTGAAGTCAGGTGACTCGCATGACTAAATTATTTCTCGCACATATCACATTGATACGGACGATCCCATGTGTGGACCCTCTTATGTGTAGTCAGATTTTGCAAATGCGTAAATGATTTCTCACACACATCACATTGATATGGGCGATCACCCGCGTGGATTCTCCAATGTGAAGTTATGTTACCAAACGCAGTAAATTATTTCTTGCACACATCATGTAATAGTGTGGTAATTTACGGTAATCTTATCTTCTAAACAGTTTTAATATTAACCGACAAAACAGGGTTAACTTATTCCAATATTTCTATTGTATTCTTATTTTATACTAACACGCACATGCGCAGTTTGTATTGTCATATTTCCTTATTTGGCCAACCAATCACATCGTGAATATTGGGTGAGTTCATTATTGCTCATGCTTCATTTTTTCCCGCCATGAACTAATCTGTTCTCTTTCTCAATTTGTCACCGTCCATGGCGGATGCTCCTGTTTAGCGGTCTTCAATTTATTCAATAGTGGTAAGACGTGGCTTTGTCGGACTGACAGGTAATTATCACATGCTTTTACTATTGTTGCTACCCAACAATTTTATATCTCTTATAATTTATTTATAACTCTGAAACCAGTAGATTGTATTCTGTGATGGACTTTATCAAAGTCTCTAATTTAGTGAAATATTATAATAAAACCCCATTTTTATATAATGTTTTCATGTCATTATAAATGGCTACATTTTTGTAAAGCCTGTGCATATTTTTGATTTGATGTAAAGTTCTTTTTGTGCCATTTTAGTTTGTGAACAATTTGGAATTAGTTTGCATAATTTCAATGCCAAAATATAATTCTAATGCATGTTGTTCAATTTCTTTTACAGGGCTACAAAAAGTTAACAAGTTTACAAATCTTTGATTTATCAATCGATGTATATAAAGAATATTACTTGCATCTTTAAACGGACTTGTTATTCTATTGTGAACCCAACCACCCCGAGATTCGGAACATAGAACGGTCTAGTTCACTGGCGCCCTTCTAGACGGCAGGAAGAGGGTTAACGTGGAGCTGTTATTCGAATTTCGACACCGGATTGGTGGATGCAGCTTCTGGTCTACGCTGATTGGTCGGTTATCTTCTTTACAAAAAAGAATTCAACAATGGCGATCTGTTCTGAAGTGTTTCTGTTAGGATTCTAGGATATCGGATATTTTGGATATTCTGTGTTTATCCTGGACGTTCGCTGATAATAAAGGTAACCTAATGTATATTTCGAACCCTCGCCATCAAAGATACTTTGTAAGAAGTCCCTATATGTGATTTACATGCTCTGGAACTTTGTATGAACATTTGCAAGTCGCCCATATTCGTTATATGTTGATGCACAAGCTATAAATAACATCGGAGAATCCGTGATGTCATTCCTGGCTGTCAGCTAAATGTTGCATGTTTGAAGTACTGTCTCGTGTTCATGTATAAGATGTCATCTACACGTCATGTCTAAATGTGGAACTATGTTGCGAGTCGTGACGACCTTGCGTTCTATTGGCAACTGCTAAATGACACCGCCCAGAAGTCTATTTTTATGCCGGTTACGTCATTGTGTTTTACTGGTAGCTTCTAAATGACATTGTTCAGAAGTACATGTTTATTTTCATGTCAGTGACGTCATTGTTCGTCACCAACGATCTTCTTGACAACGTGTTCGTGTTTACCTGTGACATCATCGTGACCTCGTGTGTTTGTTTACTTACTTTGGAACAGTTTGTCACATGATGACCTGTACTAATAATAGGATGACCTCGTTCCATATTTGAACTTCCTGTTCTACATTTGAAGTCATTTCATGGTCAGAAATCTGACTGTATTTTCATTGAACATTATTGGAGAGACTAGGACGAATTTTGTGCGAATTTTCTGCAGCCAGTTTATATCTGTTTTAAACACTTAGTGTCATTCAATAACTTTGAGAGTTGACTTTGATCAATTTTTTCTAAATATTTTTTTCAAATGTCAACTTAGAAACTTTTGATTTTTGTCAACCCGAATTTTCAGGTGTTGCCAAACTTGTATTTTTATGCAAATTTTATGACATATTAACCTGAACGTTTCCGACTTAGGCCACAGCAAGTAAATTTTTATTTTTTTATTGCTATATTTTCAACTTATTGTTATTATGGATAACCTTGTGTTATCATAGGTGGACTCTGTGGAAGTTTGAAAATATTTTTATTTTTTTCATTTGTGTCTTAAAGCAATTCTTGCTTAGAGTTTGAGGTAAGCTTGTGTTGGGCTAGTAAAAACTTTGATAATTTTTGGAAATTATTTTCCATTTTTTTTTTCTAGCCTAGTTTGAATTTTAATCTCATTTTACATTGAGAATTTTTATAAATTCAACTTAGTGAATTTTGAGTAAGATTAATTCACAAAATGTTCATGATGGTGATTTGAACTTGGTAAGTTTACAACAGTGAATTATTGTGTATTACAAACTGTGCATTGCATTTCACACACTTGCTAACTTCTTAATTTGACTAAAACATGGCAACTGGTGGTGGGACTAAACTAACAGAGGATGAGTTGAAATCTATCGCTCAAGTCTTCACATCAATGAAAGACAAACCAAAGGCAGACACGCCTGAAGATTTCCAAGCATGGATGAAGTCTTACGCAGGTAATGCCGGTATCAAGCAAGAAGTCGGTGATGAAATCAAGAAGGTAGTAGTTACAACAAAGCCTGTTAGAATGTCTTGTTTTTCAGGTGATAGAAAAACTGATGTCAGTTATGATTACTGGAAATATGAATTAGATTGTTTAATTGGTGATGGGATGTCAGAACGTGAAATAGTTAGTTGCATTAGGAGGCATATGAGAGGTGAAGCTGCTGATGTAATCATGAGTCTTGGGGCGAAAGCAGCGAGCAAGCATATGATTTCTAAACATGATTCAGTCTATGGTAATTTAGAAACTCATGAGTCAATACTTGGTAAATTTTTCAGTGCTAAGCAAAGTGTGACTGAATCTGTTGTGCAATGGGGTGCAAGATTAGAAAGTATTATGAGCAAAGCTTTGTTAATGGAAGCTGTAAAGAAAGCAGATAGTGATAGTCTATTGAGAAATGTATTTTTTAATGGTCTTAGACAAGAACTTAAAGATATTTCTGCATATAAGATTGATAATGTTAATTCATTTGATGAACTTAGAATCTTTTTAAGGACTATTGAGAAGGACCATGAGAAACCAAATCCACAGATTCACAAAGTAGCTCAGAACAATACTGAGTTAGATGATTTGAAGAAGATGGTCATAAACCTAACCAAAAAGGTAGACAGTATGCAGCTGCAACAAAGCAGTGCAATGAGAGGAAATGGTGGACAACAGCGGAATCGCGACCGGAACTGGGAACCGCAAGATAGGGGTCGACATCAGTATGGCAGACAACATGGTGGTCAGCCACCAGACCAACAGTTCAACAAAGATCGGCCTGATGGTAGCCAACCAAACCAAGGGTTTAAGGGCAAGGTTACGTGCTGGTTTTGTGGTAAGGATGGCCATAAATCCTCTCAGTGTTATAAGAAGGAAAAAGGTAAGAATTTAAACTCCTAGACATCTGCAAATCAGGGCCGTCTGCAGATGGTAAAAATTCAACCAGGCCTGAAATGGATCAAAATCCAACCGGTCTTTACGGTGAAACTACTGAGGTAGCTATTTGTGTTGAGGGAGTAAATACACAGTCACTTTTAGATAGTGGTTCAACTGTGTCTACTCTGAGTCAGTCAATTTATGATCAGAATTTATCTAACATTCCAATTCAACCGTTATCTACTGTGCTCAAAGTTGAATGTGCCGATGGAAAGTGTTTACCATACAGTGGTTATGTTTGTTGTAGTGTTGCATTCCCATCTTTAAATGGAAAAAATTCTCACAATTGTTTGTTTCTCGTTGTTCCTGATAGTTTATACAGCAAAACAACACCAGTTCTGATTGGAACAAACATTCTGAAGACCTTGATGGAGGAATGCAAATTGCATTTTGGTGAAAGGTATCTGCAAATTGCGCCGCTATCTACACCATGGTATGTATGTTTTCGTTGTCTTTCACAAAGGGAAAAGGAATTATGCAAAAACAAATACATACTTGGCATTGTTAAAAGTGCCGAAAGCAGAAATACTGTAATAAATCCTAATTGTGAAAAAATCATTCATTTTTTTGTGGATCACAAAGTACCGAACAATCCAACTTGTGCTATGTTACAGCCAGTTTCCAATTCTGTATTGAATATTCAGTCTTCTCTTGTGAATTACAATTTTTGTGATAAACAATTCCTGGAAGTGTGTGTTTCAAACAATACAGATAAAACAATTTGCATATCACCAAAGAGTATTGTTTGCGAAATGCAACCTGTTACAGTTGAAGATTTAAACAACAAACCAGATGTTATTCCTAAAGGTTCTGAATTGGAGAAAATTGATCTAAGTTGTGAAAAATTATCAAAGGATCAAACTGACATTGTACAAAGTTTATTAGTTGAATATTCAGATGTATTCTCCCACAGTGACTTTGATATAGGATATTATCCAGGAGTGAAGCATCGCATTGATTTGACAGATGAAATTCCATTCAAGCAACGACACAGACCGATTCCACCTGGCATAATTCAAGAAGTGAGAGATCACCTTCACCAGCTTTTGGCAGCAGGGGTCATTCGTAAATCTTGGAGTCCTTATGCTTCCAACATGCTACTTGTGAGAAAGAAATCAGGTGAGCTCAGAGTATGTGTAGATTTCCGTGTTCTCAACAAAAAGACTGTTAAAGATTCTTATTCACTTCCTCGTATGGAAGAATTGTTGGATCGTTTGGCTGGAAATTCATACTTTTCTCTTCTGGATCTTCGTTCTTCGTTTTATCAAATTGAAATCCAAGAGGAACATAAATCACGTACAGCATTTAATGCCGGTAATCTTGGATTTTATGAGTTCAACCGTATGGCAATGGGTCTTTGTGGATCCCCTTCAACATTTCAAAGAGTAATGGAGCAATGTTTGGACGGATTGAATTTAGACATATGTAGCGTTTTTATTGATGACGTCATAGTGTATTCTAACTCATTTGAGGACCATATTGATCATCTTAGAAGAGTGTTTCAGAGATTCCGAGAGTGCGGAGTGAAGATGTCACCAAAGAAATGTAAGCTGCTGATGAAGCAAGAGGTAGTGTATGTTGGACTTAAAGTGTCCAGAAATGGTGTTAGTCCGGATCCATCCAAGATTGAGAAGATAATGGAATGGCCTACACCTTCCAATGGAGATGAACTCAGACGTTTTCTTGGTTTTGCATCTTATTACAGAAAATTCGTCCGACTGTTTTCTCAAATTGCTCGCCCATTATCGGATATTTTACCACCGACCACAGAAGCTAAGAAAAAAGGTAAGAAAAAATCTAAACTTAGTGCATGGGTGTGGGGAGAAGACCAGGACAAGTCTTTCAATCAGCTCAAAGAGTGTTTAATTACACCTCCTGTACTTGGGTATCCAGATTATTCTAAAAAGTTTGAATTACATACAGACGCTTCATCTCATGGACTTGGTGCTGTACTGTACCAAGAATCTGAAGGTCACAATAGAGTCATTGCTTATGCCAGTCGAAGTTTAAATGCAGCAGAAAAGAACTACCCTGCACATAAACTGGAATTTCTTAGTCTTAAGTGGGCAGTTACAGACAAATTCATGGATTACTTGTATGGCAACAAATTTGTGGTGTTTACTGACAATAATCCACTTACCTATGTTCTTTCCACAGCAAAACTGGATGCAACTGCTCATCGATGGCTCGCAGCTCTCTCTGTATATGACTTCGAGATTTTTTACCGACCCGGCAAATCCAATGCAGATGCAGATGGTATGTCAAGCCTTCCATCCAAGCAGGATATGGAGGACAACCACAAGATTTCAAGTGAATCTGTAAAGACTGTGTGCAAATCCATGCAATGTCTGCAGCCTTATGTCCAGTCTTTGTGCTTCTCAGAGAATGTGATTGATGAATTGGATCAAGGTATGGAGTTAGATGATATGACACCTATTGACTGGCGAAGACTGCAGAACAAGGACGCATTGATTGGACCATGGATGACAGCAGTGAGAAGTGGTACTCGTCCAAACAAAGGTACGTTTGAGCCATCCAAAGAGAATTATGCCTTTTTCAGGAATTTCAATTCATTGAGGCTACAACGAGGTGCACTCTTTCGTGAAACAACCATTGATGGTCAACTCAAACACCAGCTTGTTCTTCCTTCATCTCAAGTGGAAATGGTTTTAAAACATCTTCATGATCATGTTGGCCATCCCGGAAGAGACAGAACAGTAAGTCTGATTAAAGATAGGTTCTATTGGCCTGGAACTGATTCAATGGTGGAAAGATACATTCAAAATTGTGACAGATGTGTAAGACGCAAGTCGTCAATGCATGTAAAAGCTCCACTTGTTTCAATTACAACTTCTCAGCCAATGGAATTGTTATGCATAGATTTTCTGAGTCTTGAAACATGTAAGGGAGGATACCAATACATTCTTGTAGTTACGGATCATTTTACCAAATACGCTCAGGCATTTCCGTGCAAAAATCAGACTGCCAAGACAACAGCAGATGTGTTATTTAACAATTTCATTTCTCATTATTCCTTTCCCTCCAGATTACACTCAGATCAGGGCCCTTGTTTTGAGTATAACTTAATCAGGGAGTTATGTCGTCTGTGTGGAATCGAAAAGTCGAGAACGACTCCTTATCATCCTATGGGGAATGGAATAACTGAGAGATATAATCGCACTCTGCTGGGGATGCTTGGCACTCTGAATCCTGAACAAAAACAGGATTGGAAACGGTATGTTGCACCTTTAGTGCATGCCTACAACTGTACGCGACACGATACTACAGGATATTCTCCTTTCTTCTTGATGTTCGGTCGCCATCCGAGGCTTCCTGTGGATGTTATGTTCAGTTTGAATACTGATGTTAATTGTGATTCTTCTGTAGAGGAGTATGTTTCAGATTTACGTAAGAAACTTTCGGCAGCATATGCCACTGCATCGAAGGCTACAGGGAAGGCACAACAGCATCAGCAACAAAACTTCAACAGGAAGGCCCGTGGTGCTCTTGTCAATCCAGGAGATCGTGTTTTGGTCAAAACACTAGCATTCGATGGACGCCACAAAATTGCAGATCGTTTTAACAAAGAAGTATACACAGTGATTGAACAGCCTAATGATGATATACCAGTGTTTGTTGTTGCAAGCGATGATGGGAAAGTTCAGACGCTGCACAGGAACCATTTGTTGCCAGTAAGCAGTCTATCTCTTGAAGACGTAGAGATACCTAGCACAGAGGATACTCTTGATGATGGTTCAGCCTTACAGAGCAATGAAGTTCCTGACATTGGTTCGACAATCGCTGACAAAGAACCTGATGAGGACTTGGACATGTATGTTTTTTCGCATATGGATGTGGAACATAATAATGGGGTAAGTGAAGAGTTCAACCCACAGGGTGATTCAAATAGTCACCAAGGGGTAGATACTCCTGTTGATTCAACCAACCAGGTTGAACTTGAAAGCGTTCCGGAACGTGGTAATGTTACTGAGACAACTGAGGTTGCACATGTAACGGTAGATTTATCTTCTTCTGAAACTGAAGAGATAGTGCTTCCAGTACCTCAGGTAAGGAGGTCACTGAGAGAGCGTAAACCCCCAAGTTATTTGTCAGAGTATCAGGTTAACAAACAATCAATAAATACAAATCCTGGAAATGTTTCAACAAGGTTTGAAGTGTTCAAATGGCTAATGGACAATGATGTTCTCACAGATATTCCAATTGATAATTTCAAGCAGATCTGTTCATCCATTCTACAAACAAAATGATTTATGTTTGTCACGTTTCTAATTTCACTTTGAGATATCATTGCAGAATCCAACATCACCTAAACAGAAGGCGTACCGATGTAACTTATATGTATGTCTGGAGACCCAGGGTTGCCATCGACCATCCTGATGTACCAGTATGTATAATGCGATTGCAAAGGTGCATAAATTGTAATCTGATGAGGTCTAGTGGGATATTTTGTGTACATATTGTTTTAATATTGTAATCATGTCATATATTGATTGTGTAAGAACGTTGAGAACAAAATATCTGAGTAACAACAAAAAAAAAATAGTTCATTTGAAATGTTGATTAGTTTTTGTTATATATACATTTGTCTGAAGATTGTATAATTTGTATTGTATCTTCATGTGATATATATTGTCTGAGTGATTTAACAGATATTTAGTCTGAGCTATTGGATATGTTACGTGGGTTTCTTTTGTTATTCCACCCGCAGTGAGCATGGCAATCCGAACTAAACTGCATGTTCTGTGAGAGACTCTTTGTGATATAGCCAATAGCTACAGCAGTTACTGTTGGGTCAGCAATGACAAGAATGTCATTTTTTTTTCATCAGGGGGGAGGATGTAATAGTGTGGTAATTTACGGTAATCTTATCTTCTAAACAGTTTTAATATTAACCGACAAAACAGGGTTAACTTATTCCAATATTTCTATTGTATTCTTATTTTATACTAACACGCACATGCGCAGTTTGTATTGTCATATTTCCTTATTTGGCCAACCAATCACATCGTGAATATTGGGTGAGTTCATTATTGCTCATGCTTCATTTTTTCCCGCCATGAACTAATCTGTTCTCTTTCTCAATTTGTCACCGTCCATGGCGGATGCTCCTGTTTAGCGGTCTTCAATTTATTCAATAGTGGTAAGACGTGGCTTTGTCGGACTGACAGGTAATTATCAATTTTATAGTTATACATGCTTTTACTATTGTTGCTACCCAACAATTTTATATCTCTTATAATTTATTTATAACTCTGAAACCAGTAGATTGTATTCTGTGATGGACTTTATCAAAGTCTCTAATTTAGTGAAATATTATAATAAAACCCCATTTTTATATAATGTTTTCATGTCATTATAAATGGCTACATTTTTGTAAAGCCTGTGCATATTTTTGATTTGATGTAAAGTTCTTTTTGTGCCATTTTAGTTTTTGAACAATTTGGAATTAGTTTGCATAATTTCAATGCCAAAATATAATTCTAATGCATGTTGTTCAATTTCTTTTACAGGGCTACAAAAAGTTAACAAGTTTACAAATCTTTGATTTATCAATCGATGTATATAAAGAATATTACTTGCATCTTTAAACGGACTTGTTATTCTATTGTGAACCCAACCACCCCGAGATTCGGAACATAGAACGGTCTAGTTCAATCACATTGATACGGACGTTCACCAGTGTGTCTCCTCTTATGTGTAACCAGAGAACCCGGCTGAGTAAATTATTTCTCACACACATCGCAATACGGGAGATGCCCGGTGTGGTTCTTCTTGTGTTTAGTCAATTGACTCGACTGGGTAAATTATTTCTCGCACACATCACATTGAAACGGGCGATCCTCCGTGTGGATCCTCTTATGTGTAACCAGAGAACTCGACTGAGTAAATGATTTCCCACACAAATCACATCGATACGGGCGATCCCCGGTGTGGATCCTCTTATGTCTCGTCAGGTGACTCGACTCAGTAAATGATTTCTGGCACACATCACATTGATACGGGCGATCTCCGGTATGGATCCTCTTATGTCTCGTCATGTAACTCGACTCAGTAAATGATTTATCACACAGATCACATTGATACGGCCGATCCCCGGTGTGGATCCTCTTATGTGAAGTCAGGTGACTCAATTGAGCAAATGATTTCTCGCACACATCACATTGATACGGACGTTCACCTGTGTGGATTCTCCTATGTGAAGTCAGGTTACAAAACAGGGTAAATGATTTCTCGCACATATCGCATTGATACGGGCGATCACCTGTGTGGATCTTCTTATGTCTCGTCAGGTCACTCGAGTGAGCAAATGATTTCTCGCACACATCACACTGATGCGGTCGATCACCCGTGTGGATCCTCTTATGTTTCGTCATGTTACCAAACAAAGTAAATGATTTCTCGCACACATCACATTGGTACGGGCGATCTCCCGCGTTGATCATCTTGGTTGCCATCGGAATACTGGAGTGAATATTAAATTATTTCTGGAACACATCACATTGGAACGGGCGATCCACATGCAGTTTGGATTATCTTATGTTTCGTCAGAAAACTCGACTGAGTAAATGATTTCTCGCATTAGTACGGATACTCCCACAGGCGTTGATCAGTGCATATATACATTTAGTCAGGCTTCATCGACTGGATAACAACTACCTTCTAGCACAGATCACATTAATACAGTCTTGGTTCCTATGTCTATGATATGGGAGATCCCCGGTGTGTATCAGGTTTCTCGACTGGACGAATGCCTTCTTGACTGAGTAAATGATTTCCTGGGACACATCGCATTGATACGGGCTACACCCTGTGTTGATCCTCTTACATGTATGTGTAGTCAAGGTGTGCACCTGTTTCTATGGTTTGCCACACTTAACATTTTAATAAGAAAACAATGTTCAATTCGATGGCTCCATCACTCCGTCAGTCCATACATTGTACAATGATATAGTTTATGTTGTGTTTCCGTTCAGAAGCCACTGCTGACCTTAACTTGAATTATCTGACTAAAACTAACAGAACAACTCATACATTAGTTAAATTTATCGAATAGATGATCGACACAGTTATGTTAAGATACCTTCCCATAATAGGTGCCAAAGAAAATAAAAATGTATCTATCACGAAAAAAATAATTTTAAAAAGTGGTCTCAAGCAGCGGAGGGTAGAATAGAACAATGTCACAATACGTAGTTTTATATTATGTAAATATTGCACGGCTTGGAGGTGACTATGCCAAAATAGTGGTCCGAGGGGAGGACCACTATTTTGGCATAGTCACCGACAATCCGTGCAATATTTATTATATTTTATCGAACGTTTTTCTTTCTGTCCCAGGACCCATAATGTCAAACAATTCACAATCATCTATATTCCCATGTATTTCCTTTTCATTGCAGAACGATTTCAATGTTTTGTTGTTTCTTTTTTTATTTTGCTTGTCAAATTTTCTTAAATAAATTGCCGGGCTTCTAGTTGGGCAAATCTTAAAGGTGGATTATCTCTTTGTAAACATGTATTATATAGTTACCGGGGTATAAAATATTAGATTTGAATCGAAGACTCCTGTCCGGAAATGCTTCTATCGATTAATATTAATTTTATTTCGAATATTTTCTGGTCTAAAAAGGTGTGTTTGTTCAGCTAACGAACAATGGTGTTACTGTTAACAGAGACCAGAAATTATATTGTGCATTTTTGTCACAAATAGATGTTAATTATACTCGTTATCGCTTATATCGATGGAACAAAACAATACAAACAACCAATCTGTGACATTTGACATTCGTTGCGTAGCCGTGGGAACAGCCCAGTGCTCTATATCGCAATAAGGTCTCATCCGAATGGTCGGTTCTAAAAATAGTAACATAAATGGGCCCGATTTTATATTCGAAATAAAATCAATAATAATTGATAGAAGCTTTTCCGGACATAGGTCTTCAGTTCATATCTATTATTTTATACCCACGCAACTATTTAAAATTTGTTATTTAAAGAGATAATCCATCTTTAATTTAAACAATGCATTTGACTTAATCTCTTCACAAATCTCCGCACCAATAACACCAGTTAAATCCTTGAACTGAGTTTTCATACTTGATATTTCCCTGGATATTGTGGAGATATCCACATGGTCAAGGCCAATAGGTGATAACTTGGATAAATCATATGCGACGAATAGAGGCAGATCATCCATGTCCGTTTCGTGCAAGAGTGTTATAATATCTTTCAAATTATTGACCTTTCTATCTGTTCCCTTTCGTTTTATAAAGCTTGATTTACCATTTACCATGTCGTTATATATGATATATAAGCAATGCAAATTTATTTTCCACATTCATCATAGAAACGTATGGGTAGATAGTGTGCTGTCTCGATCAAAGTATTGCCAGTAAATACAAGCTGAAACATACCAAAAGACGATATTAGGCGTTTGCAATCTTAGCTAAAATCAACCGTACAGCGACTAGGGCTCGGTCTACGGTTAACCTTTTCTTTGATGATCTACACTCAGCATGAGAACTACATGTATTTACACGACAACGAATACTGGGCGTCATCGTTGTTCCATTTACACGACAACGAATACTGGGCGTCATCTTTGTTCCGTTAACACGATAACGAATACAGGGCGTAATCGTTGTTCCATTTACACGAGAACGAATACTGGTCGTCATCGTTCCATTTACACGAGAACGAATACTGGGCGTCATCGTTGTTCCATTTACACGACAACGAATACTGGGCGTCATCGTTGTTCCATTTACACGACAACGAATACTGGGCGTCATCGTCGATCCATTTACACGAGAACGAATACTGGGAGTCATCGTTGTTCCATTTACACGACAACGAATACTGGGCGTCATCGTTGTTCCATTTACACGACAACGAATACTGGGCGTCATCGTTGTTCCATTTACACGACAACGAATACTGGGAGTCATCGTTGTTCCATTTACACGACAACGAATACTGGGCGTCATCGTTGTTCCATTTACACGACAACGAATACTGGGCGTCATCGTTGATCCATTTACACGAGAACGAATACTGGGCGTCATCGTTGTTCCATTTACACGACAACGAATACTGGGCGTCATCGTTGATCCATTTACACGAGAACGAATACTGGGAGTCATCGTTGTTCCATTTACACGAGAACGAATACTGGGAGTCATCGTTGTTCCATTTGCACGAGTACGAATACTGGGCGCCATCGTTGTTCACACGAGAACGAATACTGGGCGTGATCGTTGTTCCATTTACACGAGAACGAATACTGGGCGTCATCGTTGTTCCATTTACACGAGAACGAATACTGGGCGTCATCGTTGTTCCATTTACACGAGAACGAATACTGGGCGCCATCGTTGTTCCATTTACACGAGAATGAATACTGGGCGTCATCGTTGCTCCATTTACACGAGAACGAATACTGGGCGTCATCGTTGTTCCATTTACACGAGAACGAATACTGGGCGTCATCGTTGTTCCATTTATACGAGAACGAATACTGGGCGTGATCGTTGTTCCATTTACACGAGAACGAATACTGGGCGTCATCGTTCCATTAACACGAGAACGAATACTGGGCGTCATCGTTGTTCCATTTACACGAGAACGAATACTGGGCGTCATCGTTGTTCCATTTACACGAGAACGAATACTGGGCGTCATCGTTGTTCCATTGACACGAGAACGAATACTGGGCGTCATCGTTCCATTTACACGAGAACGAATACTGGGCGTCATCGTTGTTCCATTTACACGAGAACGAATACTGGGCGTCATCGTTCCATTTACACGAGAACGAATACTGGGCGTCATCGTTCCATTTACACGAGAACGAATACTGGGCGTCATCGCTGTTCCATTTACACGAGAACGAATACAGGGCGTCATCGTTGTTCCATTTACACGAGAACGAATACTATGCGTCATCGTTGATCCATTTACACGAGAACGAATACTGGGCGTCATCGTTGTTCCATTTACACGAGAATGAATACTGGGCGTCATCGTTGTTCCATTTACACGAGAATGAATACTGGGCGTGATCGTTGTTCCACTTACACGAGAACGAATACTGGGCGTGTTCGTTGTTCCATTTACACGAGAATGAATACTGGGCGTCATCATTGTTCCATTTACACGAGAACGAATACTGGGCGTAATCGTTGTTCCATTTACACGAGAATGAATACTGGGCGTCATCTTTGTTCCATTTACATGAGAACGAATACTGGGCGTCATCGTTGTTCCATTTACACGAGAATGAATACTGGGCGTCATCGTTGTTCCATTTACACGAGAAGGAATACAGGGCGTCATCGTTGTTCCATTTACACGAGAACGAATACTGGGCGTCATCGTTGTTCCATTTACACGAGAACGAATACTGGGCGTCATCGTTGTTCCATTTACACGAGAAGGAATACAGGGCGTCATCGTTGTTCCATTTACAAGAGAACGAATACTGGGCGTCATCGTTGTTCCATTTACACGAGAATGAATACTGGGCGGCATCGTTGTTCCATTTACACGAGAACGAATACTGGGCGTCATCGTTGTTCCATTTACACGAGAACGAATACTGGGCGTCATCGTTGTTCCATTTACACGAGAACGAATACTGGGCGTCATCGTTGTTCCATTTACACGAGAACGAATACTGGGCGTCATCGTTGTTCCATTTACACGACAACGAATATTGGGCGTCATCGTTGTTCCATTTACACGACAACGAATACTGGGCGTCATCGTTGTTCCATTTACACGACAACGAATACTGGGCGTCATCGTTGATCCATTTACACGAGAACGAATACTGGGCGTCATCGTTCCATTTACACGAGAATGAATACTGGGCGTCATCGTTGCTCCATTTACACGAGAACGAATACTGGGCGTCATCGTTGTTCCATTTACACGAGAACGAATACTGGGCGTGATCGTTGTTCCATTTACACGAGAACGAATACTGGGCGTCATCGTTCCATTTACACGAGAACGAATACTGGGCGTCATCGTTGTTCCATTTACACGAGAACGAATACTGGGCGTCATCGTTGTTCCATTTACACGAGAACGAACACTGGGCGTCATCGTTGTTCCATTGACACGAGAACGAATACTGGGCGTCATCGTTCCATTTACACGAGAACGAATACTGGGCGTCATCGTTGTTCCATTTACACGAGAACGAATACTGGGCGTCATCGTTCCATTTACACGAGAACGAATACTGGGCGTCATCGTTCCATTTACACGAGAACGAATACTGGGCGTCATCGTTGTTCCATTTACACGAGAACGAATACTGGGCGTCATCGTTCCATTTACACGAGAACGAATACTGGGCGTCATCGTTCCATTTACACGAGAACGAATACTGGGCGTCATCGCTGTTCCATTTACACGAGAACGAATACAGGGCGTCATCGTTGTTCCATTTACACGAGAACGAATACTGGGCGTGATCGTTCCATTTACACGAGAACGAATACAGGGCGTCATCGTTGTTCCATTTACACGAGAACGAATACTATGCGTCATCGTTGATCCATTTACACGAGAACGAATACTGGGCGTCATCGTTGTTCCATTTACACGAGAATGAATACTGGGCGTCATCGTTGTTCCATTTACAAGAGAATGAATACTGGACGTGATCGTTGTTCCATTTACACGAGAACGAATACAGGGCGTCATCGTTGTTCCATTTACACGAGAACGAATACTGGGCGTGATCGTTCCATTTACACGAGAACGAATACAGGGCGTCATCGTTGTTCCATTTACACGAGAACGAATACTATGCGTCATCGTTGTTCCATTGACACGAGAACGAATACTGGGCGTCATCGTTCCATTTACACGAGAACGAATACTGGGCGTCATCGTTGTTCCATTTACACGAGAACGAATACTGGGCGTCATCGTTCCATTTACACGAGAACGAATACTGGGCGTCATCGTTCCATTTACACGAGAACGAATACTGGGCGTCATCGCTGTTCCATTTACACGAGAACGAATACTGGGCGTCATCGTTGTTCCATTTACACGAGAACGAATACTGGGTGTCATCGTTGTTCCATTTACACGAGAACAAATACAGGGCGTCATCGATGTTCCATTTATACGAGAACGAATACTGGGCGTGATCGTTCCATTTACACGAGAACGAATACAGGGCGTCATCGTTGTTCCATTTACACGAGAACGAATACTATGCGTCATCGTTGATCCATTTACACGAGAACGAATACTGGGCGTCATCGTTGTTCCATTTACACGAGAATGAATACTGGGCGTCATCGTTGTTCCATTTACAAGAGAATGAATACTGGGCGTGATCGTTGTTCCATTTACACGAGAATGAATACTGGGCGTGATCGTTGTTCCATTTACACGAGAACGAATACTGGGCGTGTTCGTTGTTCCATTTACACGAGAATGAATACTGGGCGTCATCGTTGTTCCATTTACACGAGAACGAATACTGGGCGTAATCGTTGTTCCATTTACACGAGAATGAATACTGGGCGTCATCTTTGTTCCATTTACACGAGAACGAATACTGGGCGTCATCGTTGTTCCATTTACACGAGAATGAATACTGGGCGTCATCGTTGTTCCATTTACACGAGAAGGAATACAGGGCGTCATCGTTGTTCCATTTACACGAGAACGAATACTGGGCTTCATCGTTGTTCCATTTACACGAGAACGAATACTGGGCGTCATCGTTGTTCCATTTACACGAGAAGGAATACATGGCGTCATCGTTGTTCCATTTACACGAGAACGAATACTATGCGTCATCGTTGATCCATTTACACGAGAACGAATACTGGGCGTCATCGTTGTTCCATTTACACGAGAATGAATACTGGGCGTCATCGTTGTTCCATTTACAAGAGAATGAATACTGGGCGTGATCGTTGTTCCATTTACACGAGAATGAATACTGGGCGTGATCGTTGTTCCATTTACACGAGAACGAATACTGGGCGTGTTCGTTGTTCCATTTACACGAGAATGAATACTGGGCGTCATCGTTGTTCCATTTACACGAGAACGAATACTGGGCGTAATCGTTGTTCCATTTACACGAGAATGAATACTGGGCGTCATCTTTGTTCCATTTACACGAGAACGAATACTGGGCGTCATCGTTGTTCCATTTACACGAGAATGAATACTGGGCGTCATCGTTGTTCCATTTACACGAGAAGGAATACAGGGCGTCATCGTTGTTCCATTTACACGAGAATGAATACTGGGCGGCATCGTTGTTCCATTTACACGAGAACGAATACTGGGAGTCATCGTTGTTCCATTTACACGAGAACGAATACTGGGCGTCATCGTTGTTCCATTTACACGAGAACGAATACTGGGCGTCATCGTTGTTCCATTTACACGAGAACGAATACTGGGCGTCATCTTTGTTCCATTTACACGAGAACGAATATTGGGCGTCATCGTTGTTCCATTTACACGACAACGAATACTGGGCGTCATCGTTGTTCCATTTACACGACAACGAATACTGGGCGTCATTGTTGATCCATTTACACGAGAACGAATACTGGGCGTCATCGTTCCATATACACGAGAACGAATACTGGGCGTCATCGTTCCATTTACACGAGAACGAATACTGGGCGTCATCGTTGTTCCGTTTAAACGATAACGAATACAGGGAGTCAACGTTGTTCCATTTACACGAGAACGAATACTGGGCGTGATCGTTCCATTTACACGAGAACGAATACAGGGCGTCATCGTTCCATTTACACGATAACGAATACTGGGCGTCATCGTTGTTCCATTTACACGAGAACGAATACAGGGCGTCATCGTTGTTCCATTTACACGATAACGAATACTGGGCGTCATCGTTGTTCCATTTACACGAGAACGAACACTGGGCGTCATCGTTCCATTTACACGAGAACGAATACTGGGTGTAATCGTTGTTCCACTTACGCGAGAACGTATACTGGGCGTGATCGTTGTTCCATATACACGAGAATGAATACTGGGCGTCATCGTTGTTCCATTTACACGAGAACGAATACTGGGCGTCATCGCTGTTCCATTTACACGACAACGAATACTGGGCGTCATCGTTGATCCATTTACACGAGAACGAATACTGGGAATCATCGTTGTTCCATTTACACGAGAACGAACACTGGGAGTCATCGTTGTTCCATTTGCACGAGTACGAATACTGGGCGCCATCGTTGTTCCATTTACACGAGAACGAATACTGGGCGTGATCGTTGTTCCATTTAAACGAGAACGAATACTGGGCGTCATCGTTGTTCCATTTACACGAGAACGAATACTGGGCGTCATCGTTGTTCCATTTACACGAGAACGAATACTGGGCGCCATCGTTGTTCCATTTACACGAGAATGAATACTGGGCGTCATCGTTGTTCCATTTACACGAGAACGAATACTGGGCGTCAACGTTGTTCCATTTACACGAGAACGAATACTGGGCGTCATCGTTGTTCCATTTACACGAGAACGAATACTGGGCGTGATCGTTGTTCCATTTACACGAGAACGAATACTGGGCATCATCGTTCCATTTACACGAGAACGAATACTGGGCGTCATCGTTGTTCCATTTACACGAGAACGAATACTGGGCGTCATCGTTGTTCCATTTACACGAGAATGAATACTGGGCGTGATCGTTGTTCCATTTACACGAGAACGAATACTGGGCGTGTTCGTTGTTCCATTTACACGAGAATGAATACTGGGCGTCATCATTGTTCCATTTACACGAGAACGAATACTGGGCGTAATCGTTGTTCCATTTACACGAGAATGAATACTGGGCGTCATCTTTGTTCCATTTACATGAGAACGAATACTGGGCGTCATCGTTGTTCCATTTACACGAGAATGAATACTGGGCGTGATCGTTGTTCCATTTACACGAGAAGGAATACAGGGCGTCATCGTTGTTCCATTTACACGAGAACGAATACTGGGCGTCATCGTTGTTCCATTTACACGAGAACGAATACTGGGCGTCATCGTTGTTCCATTTACACGAGAAGGAATACAGGGCGTCATCGTTGTTCCATTTACACGAGAACGAATACTGGGCGTCATCGTTGTTCCATTTACACGAGAATGAATACTGGGCGGCATCGTTGTTCCATTTACACGAGAACGAATACTGGGCGTCATCGTTGTTCCATTTACACGAGAACGAATACTGGGCGTCATCGTTGTTCCATTTACACGAGAACGAATACTGGGCGTCATCGTTGTTCCATTTACACGAGAACGAATACTGGGCGTCATCGTTGTTCCATTTACACGACAACGAATATTGGGCGTCATCGTTGTTCCATTTACACGACAACGAATACTGGGCGTCAGCGTTGTTCCATTTACACGACAACGAATACTGGGCGTCATCGTTGATCCATTTACACGAGAACGAATACTGGGCGTCATCGTTCCATTTACACGAGAATGAATACTGGGCGTCATCGTTGCTCCATTTACACGAGAACGAATACTGGGCGTCATCGTTGTTCCATTTACACGAGAACGAATACTGGGCGTGATCGTTGTTCCATTTACACGAGAACGAATACTGGGCGTCATCGTTCCATTTACACGAGAACGAATACTGGGCGTCATCGTTGTTCCATTTACACGAGAACGAATACTGGGCGTCATCGTTGTTCCATTTACACGAGAACGAACACTGGGCGTCATCGTTGTTCCATTGACACGAGAACGAATACTGGGCGTCATCGTTCCATTTACACGAGAACGAATACTGGGCGTCATCGTTGTTCCATTTACACGAGAACGAATACTGGGCGTCATCGTTCCATTTACACGAGAACGAATACTGGGCGTCATCGTTCCATTTACACGAGAACGAATACTGGGCGTCATCGTTGTTCCATTTACACGAGAACGAATACTGGGCGTCATCGTTCCATTTACACGAGAACGAATACTGGGCGTCATCGTTCCATTTACACGAGAACGAATACTGGGCGTCATCGCTGTTCCATTTACACGAGAACGAATACAGGGCGTCATCGTTGTTCCATTTACACGAGAACGAATACTGGGCGTGATCGTTCCATTTACACGAGAACGAATACAGGGCGTCATCGTTGTTCCATTTACACGAGAACGAATACTATGCGTCATCGTTGATCCATTTACACGAGAACGAATACTGGGCGTCATCGTTGTTCCATTTACACGAGAATGAATACTGGGCGTCATCGTTGTTCCATTTACAAGAGAATGAATACTGGACGTGATCGTTGTTCCATTTACACGAGAACGAATACAGGGCGTCATCGTTGTTCCATTTACACGAGAACGAATACTGGGCGTGAACGTTCCATTTACACGAGAACGAATACAGGGCGTCATCGTTGTTCCATTTACACGAGAACGAATACTATGCGTCATCGTTGTTCCATTGACACGAGAACGAATACTGGGCGTCATCGTTCCATTTACACGAGAACGAATACTGGGCGTCATCGTTGTTCCATTTACACGAGAACGAATACTGGGCGTCATCGTTCCATTTACACGAGAACGAATACTGGGCGTCATCGTTCCATTTACACGAGAACGAATACTGGGCGTCATCGCTGTTCCATTTACACGAGAACGAATACTGGGCGTCATCGTTGTTCCATTTACACGAGAACGAATACTGGGTGTCATCGTTGTTCCATTTACACGAGAACAAATACAGGGCGTCATCGATGTTCCATTTATACGAGAACGAATACTGGGCGTGATCGTTCCATTTACACGAGAACGAATACAGGGCGTCATCGTTGTTCCATTTACACGAGAACGAATACTATGCGTCATCGTTGATCCATTTACACGAGAACGAATACTGGGCGTCATCGTTGTTCCATTTACACGAGAATGAATACTGGGCGTCATCGTTGTTCCATTTACAAGAGAATGAATACTGGGCGTGATCGTTGTTCCATTTACACGAGAATGAATACTGGGCGTGATCGTTGTTCCATTTACACGAGAACGAATACTGGGCGTGTTCGTTGTTCCATTTACACGAGAATGAATACTGGGCGTCATCGTTGTTCCATTTACACGAGAACGAATACTGGGCGTAATCGTTGTTCCATTTACACGAGAATGAATACTGGGCGTCATCTTTGTTCCATTTACACGATAACGAATACTGGGCGTCATCGTTGTTCCATTTACACGAGAATGAATACTGGGCGTCATCGTTGTTCCATTTACACGAGAAGGAATACAGGGCGTCATCGTTGTTCCATTTACACGAGAACGAATACTGGGCTTCATCGTTGTTCCATTTACACGAGAACGAATACTGGGCGTCATCGTTGTTCCATTTACACGAGAAGGAATACATGGCGTCATCGTTGTTCCATTTACACGAGAACGAATACTATGCGTCATCGTTGATCCATTTACACGAGAACGAATACTGGGCGTCATCGTTGTTCCATTTACACGAGAATGAATACTGGGCGTCATCGTTGTTCCATTTACAAGAGAATGAATACTGGGCGTGATCGTTGTTCCATTTACACGAGAATGAATACTGGGCGTGATCGTTGTTCCATTTACACGAGAACGAATACTGGGCGTGTTCGTTGTTCCATTTACACGAGAATGAATACTGGGCGTCATCGTTGTTCCATTTACACGAGAACGAATACTGGGCGTAATCGTTGTTCCATTTACACGAGAATGAATACTGGGCGTCATCTTTGTTCCATTTACACGAGAACGAATACTGGGCGTCATCGTTGTTCCATTTACACGAGAATGAATACTGGGCGTCATCGTTGTTCCATTTACACGAGAAGGAATACAGGGCGTCATCGTTGTTCCATTTACACGAGAATGAATACTGGGCGGCATCGTTGTTCCATTTACACGAGAACGAATACTGGGAGTCATCGTTGTTCCATTTACACGAGAACGAATACTGGGCGTCATCGTTGTTCCATTTACACGAGAACGAATACTGGGCGTCATCGTTGTTCCATTTACACGAGAACGAATACTGGGCGTCATCGTTGTTCCATTTACACGAGAACGAATATTGGGCGTCATCGTTGTTCCATTTACACGACAACGAATACTGGGCGTCATCGTTGTTCCATTTACACGACAACGAATACTGGGCGTCATTGTTGATCCATTTACACGAGAACGAATACTGGGCGTCATCGTTCCATATACACGAGAACGAATACTGGGCGTCATCGTTCCATTTACACGAGAACGAATACTGGGCGTCATCGTTGTTCCGTTTAAACGATAACGAATACAGGGAGTCAACGTTGTTCCATTTACACGAGAACGAATACTGGGCGTGATCGTTCCATTTACACGAGAACGAATACAGGGCGTCATCGTTCCATTTACACGATAACGAATACTGGGCGTCATCGTTGTTCCATTTACACGAGAACGAATACAGGGCGTCATCGTTGTTCCATTTACACGATAACGAATACTGGGCGTCATCGTTGTTCCATTTACACGAGAACGAACACTGGGCGTCATCGTTCCATTTACACGAGAACGAATACTGGGTGTAATCGTTGTTCCACTTACGCGAGAACGTATACTGGGCGTGATCGTTGTTCCATATACACGAGAATGAATACTGGGCGTCATCGTTGTTCCATTTACACGAGAACGAATACTGGGCGTCATCGCTGTTCCATTTACACGACAACGAATACTGGGCGTCATCGTTGATCCATTTACACGAGAACGAATACTGGGAATCATCGTTGTTCCATTTGCACGAGTACGAATACTGGGCGCCATCGTTGTTCCATTTACACGAGAACGAATACTGGGCGTGATCGTTGTTCCATTTAAACGAGAACGAATACTGGGCGTCATCGTTGTTCCATTTACACGAGAACGAATACTGGGCGTCATCGTTGTTCCATTTACACGAGAACGAATACTGGGCGCCATCGTTGTTCCATTTACACGAGAATGAATACTGGGCGTCATCGTTGTTCCATTTACACGAGAACGAATACTGGGCGTCAACGTTGTTCCATTTACACGAGAACGAATACTGGGCGTCATCGTTGTTCCATTTACACGAGAACGAATACTGGGCGTGATCGTTGTTCCATTTACACGAGAACGAATACTGGGCATCATCGTTCCATTTACACGAGAACGAATACTGGGCGTCATCGTTGTTCCATTTACACGAGAACGAATACTGGGCGTCATCGTTGTTCCATTTACACGAGAACGAATACTGGGTGTAATCGTTGTTCCATTTACGCGAGAACGAATACAGGGCGTCATCGTTGTTCCATTTACATGAGAACGAATACTGGGCGTCATCGTTGTTCCATTTACACGAGAACGAATACTGGGCGTCATCGTTGTTCCATTTACACGAGAAGGAATACAGGGCGTCATCGTTGTTCCATTTACACGAGAACGAATACAGGGCGTGATCGTTGTTCCATTTACACGAGAATGAATACTGGGCGGCATCGTTGTTCCATTTACACGAGAACGAATACTGGGCGTCATCGTTGTTCCATTTACACGAGTACGAATACTGGGCGTCATCGTTGTTCCATTTACACGAGAACGAATACTGGGCGTCATCGTTGTTCCATTTACACGAGAACGAATACTGGGCGTCATCGTTGTTCCATTTACACGAGAACGAATACTGGGCGTCATCGTTGTTCCATTTACACGAGAACGAACACTGGGCGTCATCGTTGATCCATTTACACGAGAACGAATACTGGGCGTCATCGTTGTTCCATTTACACGAGAACGAATACTGGGCGTCATCGTTCCATTTACACGAGAACGAATACTGGGCGTCATCGTTCCATTTACACGATAACGATTACTGGGCGTCATCGTTGTTCCATTTAAACGATAACGAATACAGGGAGTCATCATTGTTCCATTTACACGAGAAAGAATACTGGGCGTGATCGTTCCATTTACACGATAACGAATACTGGGGGTCATCGTTGTTCCATTTACACGATAACGAATACTGGGCGTCATCGTTGTTCCATTTACACGATAACGAATACAGGGCGTCATCGTTGTTCCATTTACACGATAACGAATGCAGGGCGTCATCGTTGTTCCATTTACACAAGAACGAACACTGGGCGTCATCGTTCCATTTACACGAGAACGAATACTGGGCGTCATCGTTGTTCCATTTACACGATAACGAATACTGGGCGTCATCGTTGTTCCATTTACACGATAACGAATACAGGGCGTCATCGTTGTTCCATTTACACGATAACGAATACTGGGCGTCATCGTTGTTCCATTTACACGATAACGAATACTGGGCGTCATCGTTCCATTTACACGAGAACGAATACTGGGTGTAATCGTTGTTCCATTTACACGATAACGAATACTGGACGTCATCGTTGTTCCATTTACACGATAACGAATACTGGGCGTCATCGTTCCATTTACACGATAACGAATACTGGGCGTCATCGTTGTTCCATTTACACGATAACGAATACTGGGCGTCATCGTTCCATTTACACGAGAACGAATACTGGGTGTAATCGTTGTTCCATTTACGCGAGAACGAATACTGGGCGTCATCGTTGTTCCATTTACATGAGAACGAATACTGGGCGTCATCGTTGTTCCATTTACACGATAACGAATACTGGGCGTCATCGTTGTTCCATTTATACGATAACGAATACTGGGCGTCATCGTTCCATTTACACGAGAACGAATACAGGGCGTCATCGTTCCATTTACACGAGAACGAATACTGGGCTTCATTGTTCCATTTACACGAGAACGAATACTGGGCGTCATCGTTGTTCCATTTACACGAGAACGAATACTGGGAGTCATCATTGTTCCATTTACACGATAACGAATACAGGGAGTCATCGTTGTTGCATTTACACGAGAACGAATACTGGGCGTCATCGTTCCATTCACACGAGAACGAATACAGGGCGTCATCGTTCCATTTACACGATAACGAATACTGGGCGTCATCGTTGTTCCATTTACACGAGAACGAATACTGGGCGTCATCGTTGTTCCATTTACACGAGAACGAATACTGGGCGTCATCGTTGTTCCATTTACACGAGAACGAACACTGGGCGTCATCGTTGATCCATTTACACGAGAACGAATACTGGGCGTCATCGTTGTTCCATTTACACGAGAACGAATACTGGGCGTCATCGTTCCATTTACACGAGAACGAATACTGGGCGTCATCGTTCCATTTACACGATAACGATTACTGGGCGTCATCGTTGTTCCATTTAAACGATAACGAATACAGGGAGTCATCATTGTTCCATTTACACGAGAAAGAATACTGGGCGTGATCGTTCCATTTACACGATAACGAATACTGGGAGTCATCGTTGTTCCATTTACACGATAACGAATACTGGGCGTCATCGTTGTTCCATTTACACGATAACGAATACAGGGCGTCATCGTTGTTCCATTTACACGATAACGAATACAGGGCGTCATCGTTGTTCCATTTACACAAGAACGAACACTGGGCGTCATCGTTCCATTTACACGAGAACGAATACTGGGCGTCATCGTTGTTCCATTTACACGATAACGAATACTGGGCGTCATCGTTGTTCCATTTACACGATAACGAATACAGGGCGTCATCGTTGTTCCATTTACACGATAACGAATACTGGGCGTCATCGTTGTTCCATTTACACGATAACGAATACTGGGCGTCATCATTCCATTTACACGAGAACGAATACTGGGTGTAATCGTTGTTTCATTTACGCGAGAACGAATACTGGGCGTCATCGTTGTTCCATTTACATGAGAACGAATACTGGTGGTCATCGTTGTTCCATTTACACGATAACGAATACTGGGCGTCATCGTTGTTCCATTTACACGATAACGAATACTGGGCGTCATCGTTCCATTTACACGAGAACGAATACTGGGTGTAATCGTTGTTCCATTTACGCGAGAACGAATACTGGGCGTCATCGTTGTTCCATTTACATGAGAACGAATACTGGGCGTCATCGTTGTTCCATTTACACGAGAACGAATACTGGGCGTCATCGTTGTTCCATTTACACGATAACGAATACTGGGCGTCATCGTTCCATTTACACGAGAACGAATACAGGGCGTCATCGTTCCATTTACACGAGAACGAATACTGGGCTTCATTGTTCCATTTACACGAGAACGAATACTGGGCGTCATCGTTGTTCCATTTACACGAGAACGAATACTGGGAGTCATCATTGTTCCATTTACACGATAACGAATACAGGGAGTCATCGTTGTTGCATTTACACGAGAACGAATACTGGGCGTCATCGTTCCATTCACACGAGAACGAATACAGGGCGTCATCGTTCCATTTACACGATAACGAATACTGGGCGTCATCGTTGTTCCATTTACACGAGAACGAATACTGGGCGTCATCGTTGTTCCATTTACACGAGAACGAATACTGGGCGTCATCGTTGTTCCATTTACACGAGAACGAATACTGGGCGTCATCGTTGTTCCATTTACACGAGAACGAATACTGGGCGTGATCGTTGTTCCATTTACACGAGAACGAATACTGGGCATCATCGTTCCATTTACACGAGAACGAATACTGGGCGTCATCGTTGTTCCATTTACACGAGAACGAATACTGGGCGTCATCGTTGTTCCATTTACACGAGAACGAATACTGTGTGTAATCGTTGTTCCATTTACGCGAGAACGAATACAGGGCGTCATCGTTGTTCCATTTACATGAGAACGAATACTGGGCGTCATCGTTGTTCCATTTACACGAGAACGAATACTGGGCGTCATCGTTGTTCCATTTACACGAGAAGGAATACACGGCGTCATCGTTGTTCCATTTACACGAGAACGAATACTGGGCGTCATCGTTGTTCCATTTACACGAGAACGAATACAGGGCGTCATCGTTGTTCCATTTACACGAGAACGAATACTGGGCGTGATCGTTGTTCCATTTACACGAGAATGAATACTGGGCGTCATCGTTGTTCCATTTACACGAGAACGAATACTGGGCGTCATCGTTGATCCATTTACACGATAACGAATACTGGGCGTCATCGTTGTTCCATTTACACGATAACGAATACTGGGCGTCATCGTTCCATTTACACGAGAACGAATACTGGGTGTAATCGTTGTTCCATTTACGCGAGAACGAATACTGGGCGTCATCGTTGTTCCATTTACATGAGAACGAATACTGGGCGTCATTGTTGTACCATTTACACGATAACGAATACTGGGCGTCATCGTTGTTCCATTTACACGATAACGAATACTGGGCGTCATCGTTCCATTTACACGAGAACGAATACTGGGTGTAATCGTTGTTCCATTTACATGAGAACGAATACTGGGCGTCATCGTTGTTCCATTTACACGATAACGAATACTGGGCGTCATCGTTGTTCCATTGACACGATAACGAATACTGGGCGTGATCGTTCCATTTACACGAGAACGAATACAGGGCGTCATCGTTCCATTTACACGAGAACGAACACTGGGCTTCATTGTTCCATTTACACGAGAACGAATACTGGGCGTCGTCGTTGTTCCATTTACACGAGAACGAATACTGGGAATCATCATTGTTCCATTTACACGATAACGAATACAGGGAGTCATCGTTGTTGCATTTACACGAGAACGAATACTGGGCGTCATCGTTCCATTTACACGAGAACGAATACAGGGCGTCATCGTTCCATTTACACGATAACGAATACTGGGCGTCATCGTTGTTCCATTTACACGAGAACGAATACTGGGCGTCATCGTTGTTCCATTTACACGAGAACGAATACTGGGCGTCATCGTTGTTCCATTTACACGAGAACGAATACTGGGCGCCATCGTTGTTCCATTTACACGAGAACGAATACTGGGCGTCATCGTTGTTCCATTTACACGATAACGAATGCAGGGCGTCATCGTTGTTCCATTTACACAAGAACGAACACTGGGCGTCATCGTTCCATTTACACGAGAACGAATACTGGGCGTCATCGTTGTTCCATTTACACGATAACGAATACTGGGCGTCATCGTTGTTCCATTTAAACGATAACGAATACAGGGAGTCATCATTGTTCCATTTACACGAGAAAGAATACTGGGCGTGATCGTTCCATTTACACGATAACGAATACTGGGGGTCATCGTTGTTCCATTTACACGATAACGAATACTGGGCGTCATCGTTGTTCCATTTACACGATAACGAATACAGGGCGTCATCGTTGTTCCATTTACACGATAACGAATGCAGGGCGTCATCGTTGTTCCATTTACACAAGAACGAACACTGGGCGTCATCGTTCCATTTACACGAGAACGAATACTGGGCGTCATCGTTGTTCCATTTACACGATAACGAATACTGGGCGTCATCGTTGTTCCATTTACACGATAACGAATACAGGGCGTCATCGTTGTTCCATTTACACGATAACGAATACTGGGCGTCATCGTTGTTCCATTTACACGATAACGAATACTGGGCGTCATCGTTCCATTTACACGAGAACGAATACTGGGTGTAATCGTTGTTCCATTTACACGATAACGAATACTGGACGTCATCGTTGTTCCATTTACACGATAACGAATACTGGGCGTCATCGTTCCATTTACACGATAACGAATACTGGGCGTCATCGTTGTTCCATTTACACGATAACGAATACTGGGCGTCATCGTTCCATTTACACGAGAACGAATACTGGGTGTAATCGTTGTTCCATTTACGCGAGAACGAATACTGGGCGTCATCGTTGTTCCATTTACATGAGAACGAATACTGGGCGTCATCGTTGTTCCATTTACACGATAACGAATACTGGGCGTCATCGTTGTTCCATTTATACGATAACGAATACTGGGCGTCATCGTTCCATTTACACGAGAACGAATACAGGGCGTCATCGTTCCATTTACACGAGAACGAATACTGGGCTTCATTGTTCCATTTACACGAGAACGAATACTGGGCGTCATCGTTGTTCCATTTACACGAGAACGAATACTGGGAGTCATCATTGTTCCATTTACACGATAACGAATACAGGGAGTCATCGTTGTTGCATTTACACGAGAACGAATACTGGGCGTCATCGTTCCATTCACACGAGAACGAATACAGGGCGTCATCGTTCCATTTACACGATAACGAATACTGGGCGTCATCGTTGTTCCATTTACACGAGAACGAATACTGGGCGTCATCGTTGTTCCATATACACGAGAACGAATACTGGGCGTCATCGTTGTTCCATTTACACGAGAACGAACACTGGGCGTCATCGTTGATCCATTTACACGAGAACGAATACTGGGCGTCATCGTTGTTCCATTTACACGAGAACGAATACTGGGCGTCATCGTTCCATTTACACGAGAACGAATACTGGGCGTCATCGTTCCATTTACACGATAACGATTACTGGGCGTCATCGTTGTTCCATTTAAACGATAACGAATACAGGGAGTCATCATTGTTCCATTTACACGAGAAAGAATACTGGGCGTGATCGTTCCATTTACACGATAACGAATACTGGGAGTCATCGTTGTTCCATTTACACGATAACGAATACTGGGCGTCATCGTTGTTCCATTTACACGATAACGAATACAGGGCGTCATCGTTGTTCCATTTACACGATAACGAATACAGGGCGTCATCGTTGTTCCATTTACACAAGAACGAACACTGGGCGTCATCGTTCCATTTACACGAGAACGAATACTGGGCGTCATCGTTGTTCCATTTACACGATAACGAATACTGGGCGTCATCGTTGTTCCATTTACACGATAACGAATACAGGGCGTCATCGTTGTTCCATTTACACGATAACGAATACTGGGCGTCATCGTTGTTCCATTTACACGATAACGAATACTGGGCGTCATCGTTCCATTTACACGAGAACGAATACTGGGTGTAATCGTTGTTTCATTTACGCGAGAACGAATACTGGGCGTCATCGTTGTTCCATTTACATGAGAACGAATACTGGTGGTCATCGTTGTTCCATTTACACGATAACGAATACTGGGCGTCATCGTTGTTCCATTTACACGATAACGAATACTGGGCGTCATCGTTCCATTTACACGAGAACGAATACTGGGTGTAATCGTTGTTCCATTTACGCGAGAACGAATACTGGGCGTCATCGTTGTTCCATTTACATGAGAACGAATACTGGGCGTCATCGTTGTTCCATTTACACGAGAACGAATACTGGGCGTCATCGTTGTTCCATTTACACGATAACGAATACTGGGCGTCATCGTTCCATTTACACGAGAACGAATACAGGGCGTCATCGTTCCATTTACACGAGAACGAATACTGGGCTTCATTGTTCCATTTACACGAGAACGAATACTGGGCGTCATCGTTGTTCCATTTACACGAGAACGAATACTGGGAGTCATCATTGTTCCATTTACACGATAACGAATACAGGGAGTCATCGTTGTTGCATTTACACGAGAACGAATACTGGGCGTCATCGTTCCATTCACACGAGAACGAATACAGGGCGTCATCGTTCCATTTACACGATAACGAATACTGGGCGTCATCGTTGTTCCATTTACACGAGAACGAATACTGGGCGTCATCGTTGTTCCATTTACACGAGAACGAATACTGGGCGTCATCGTTGTTCCATTTACACGAGAACGAATACTGGGCGTCATCGTTGTTCCATTTACACGAGAACGAATACTGGGCGTGATCGTTGTTCCATTTACACGAGAACGAATACTGGGCATCATCGTTCCATTTACACGAGAACGAATACTGGGCGTCATCGTTGTTCCATTTACACGAGAACGAATACTGGGCGTCATCGTTGTTCCATTTACACGAGAACGAATACTGTGTGTAATCGTTGTTCCATTTACGCGAGAACGAATACAGGGCGTCATCGTTGTTCCATTTACATGAGAACGAATACTGGGCGTCATCGTTGTTCCATTTACACGAGAACGAATACTGGGCGTCATCGTTGTTCCATTTACACGAGAAGGAATACACGGCGTCATCGTTGTTCCATTTACACGAGAACGAATACTGGGCGTCATCGTTGTTCCATTTACACGAGAACGAATACAGGGCGTCATCGTTGTTCCATTTACACGAGAACGAATACTGGGCGTGATCGTTGTTCCATTTACACGAGAATGAATACTGGGCGTCATCGTTGTTCCATTTACACGAGAACGAATACTGGGCGTCATCGTTGATCCATTTACACGATAACGAATACTGGGCGTCATCGTTGTTCCATTTACACGATAACGAATACTGGGCGTCATCGTTCCATTTACACGAGAACGAATACTGGGTGTAATCGTTGTTCCATTTACGCGAGAACGAATACTGGGCGTCATCGTTGTTCCATTTACATGAGAACGAATACTGGGCGTCATTGTTGTTCCATTTACACGATAACGAATACTGGGCGTCATCGTTGTTCCATTTACACGATAACGAATACTGGGCGTCATCGTTCCATTTACACGAGAACGAATACTGGGTGTAATCGTTGTTCCATTTACATGAGAACGAATACTGGGCGTCATCGTTGTTCCATTTACACGATAACGAATACTGGGCGTCATCGTTGTTCCATTGACACGATAACGAATACTGGGCGTGATCGTTCCATTTACACGAGAACGAATACAGGGCGTCATCGTTCCATTTACACGAGAACGAACACTGGGCTTCATTGTTCCATTTACACGAGAACGAATACTGGGCGTCGTCGTTGTTCCATTTACACGAGAACGAATACTGGGAATCATCATTGTTCCATTTACACGATAACGAATACAGGGAGTCATCGTTGTTGCATTTACACGAGAACGAATACTGGGCGTCATCGTTCCATTTACACGAGAACGAATACAGGGCGTCATCGTTCCATTTACACGATAACGAATACTGGGCGTCATCGTTGTTCCATTTACACGAGAACGAATACTGGGCGTCATCGTTGTTCCATTTACACGAGAACGAATACTGGGCGTCATCGTTGTTCCATTTACACGAGAACGAATACTGGGCGTCATCGTTGTTCCATTTACACGAGAACGAATACTGGGCGTCATCGTTCCATTTACGCGAGAACGAATACTGGGCGTCATCGTTCCATTTACACGAGAACGAATACTGGGCGTCATCGTTGTTCCGTTTACTCGAGAACGAATACTGGGCGTCATAGTTCCATTTACACGAGAACGAATACTGGGCGTCATCGTTCCATTTACACGAGAACGAATACTGGGCGTCATCGTTGTTCCATTTACACGATAACGAATACTGGGCGTCATCGTTCCATTTACACGAGAACGAATACTGGGTGTAATCGTTGTTCCATTTACGCGAGAACGAATACTGGGCGTCATCGTTGTTCCATTTACATGAGAACGAATACTGGGCGTCATCGTTGTTCCATTTACACGATAACGAATACTGGGCGTCATCGTTGTTCCATTGACACGATAACGAATACTGGGCGTGATCGTTCCATTTACACGAGAACGAATACAGGGCGTCATCGTTCCATTTACACGAGAACGAACACTGGGCTTCATTGTTCCATTTACACGAGAACGAATACTGGGCGTCGTCGTTGTTCCATTTACACGAGAACGAATACTGGGAGTCATCATTGTTCCATTTACACGATAACGAATACAGGGAGTCATCGTTGTTGCATTTACACGAGAACGAATACTGGGCGTCATCGTTCCATTTACACGAGAACGAATACAGGGCGTCATCGTTCCATTTACACGATAACGAATACTGGGCGTCATCGTTGTTCCATTTACACGAGAACGAATACTGGGCGTCATCGTTGTTCCATTTACACGAGAACGAATACTGGGCGTCATCGTTGTTCCATTTACACGAGAACGAATACTGGGCGTCATCGTTGTTCCATTTACACGAGAACGAATACTGGGCGTCATCGTTCCATTTACGCGAGAACGAATACTGGGCGTCATCGTTCCATTTACACGAGAACGAATACTGGGCGTCATCGTTGTTCCGTTTACTCGAGAACGAATACTGGGCGTCATAGTTCCATTTACACGAGAACGAATACTGGGCGTCATCGTTCCATTTACACGATAACGAATACTGGGCGTCATCGTTGTTCCATTTACACGAGAACAAGACTGGGCGTCATCGTTGTTCCATTTACACGAGAACGAATACTGGGCGTCATCGTTGTTCCATTTACACGAGAACGAATACTGGGCGTCATCGTTGTTCCATTTACACGAGAACGAATACTGGGCGTGATCGTTGTTCCATTTACACGAGAACGAATACTGGGCGTGATCGTTGTTCCATTTACACGAGAACGAATACTGGGCGTCTTCGTTGTTCCATTTACACGAGAACGAATACTGGGCGTCATCGTTGTTCCATTTACACGAGAACGAATACTGGGCGTCATCGTTCCATTTACACGAGAACGAATACTGGGCGTGATCGTTGTTCCATTTACACGAGAACGAATACTGGGCGTCATCGTTGTTCCATTTACACGAGAACGAATACTGGGCGTCATCGTTGTTCCAGTTACACGATAACGAATACTGGGCGTGATCGTTGTTCCATTTACACGAGAACGAATACTTGGCGTGTTCGTTGTTCCATTAACACGAGAACGAATACTGGGCGTGATCGTTGTTCCATTTACACGAGAACGAATACTGGGCGTGATCGTTGTTCCATTTACACGAGAACGAATACTGGGCGTGATCGTTGTTCCATTTACACGAGAACGAATACTGGGCGTCATCGTTGTTCCATTTACACGAGAACGAATACTGGGCGTCATCGTTGTTCCATTTACACGAGAACGAATACTGGGCGTCATCGTTGTTCCATTTACACGAGAATGAATACTGGGCGTCGTCGTTGTTCCATTTACACGATAACGAATACTGGGCGTCATCGTTGTTCCATTTACACGAGAACGAATACTGGGCGTCATCGTTGTTCCATTTACACGAGAACGAATACTGGGCGTCATCGTTGTTCGATTTACACGAGAACGAATACTGGGCGTGATCGTTGTTCCATTTACACGAGAACGAATACTGGGCGTGATCGTTGTTCCATTTACACGAGAACGAATACTGGGCGTCTTCGTTGTTCCATTTACACGAGAACGAATACTGGGCGTCATCGTTGTTCCATTTACACGAGAACGAATACTGGGCGTCATCGTTCCATTTACACGAGAACGAATACTGGGCGTGATCGTTGTTCCATTTACACGAGAACGAATACTGGGCGTCATCGTTGTTCCATTTACACGAGAACGAATACTGGGCGTCATCGTTGTTCCAGTTACACGATAACGAATACTGGGCGTGATCGTTGTTCCATTTACACGAGAACGAATACTTGGCGTGTTCGTTGTTCCATTAACACGAGAACGAATACTGGGCGTGATCGTTGTTCCATTTACACGAGAACGAATACTGGGCATGATCGTTGTTCCATTTACACGAGAACGAATACTGGGCGTGATCGTTGTTCCATTTACACGAGAACGAATACTGGGCGTCATCGTTGTTCCATTTACACGAGAACGAATACTGGGCGTCATCGTTGTTCCATTTACACGAGAACGAATACTGGGCGTCATCGTTGTTCCATTTACACGAGAATGAATACTGGGCGTCGTCGTTGTTCCATTTACACGATAACGAATACTGGGCGTCATCGTTGTTCCATTTACACGAGAACGAATACTGGGCGTCATCGTTGTTCCATTTACACGAGAACGAATATTGGTCGTCATCGTTCCATTTACACGAGAACGAATACTGGGCGTCATCGTTCCATTTACACGAGAACGAATACTGGGCGTCATCGTTGATCCATTTACACGAGAACGAATACTGGGAGTCATCGTTGTTCCATTTACACGAGAACGAATACTGGGCGCCATCGTTGTTCACACGAGAACGAATACTGGGCGTGATCGTTGTTCCATTTACACGAGAACGAATACTGGGCGTCATCGTTGTTCCATTTACACGAGAACGAATACTGGGCGTCATCGTTGTTCCATTTACACGAGAACGAATACTGGGCGCCATCGTTGTTCCATTTACACGAGAATGAATACTGGGCGTCATCGTTGTTCCATTTACACGAGAACGAATACTGGGCGTCATCGTTGTTCCATTTACACGAGAACGAATACTGGGCGTGATCGTTGTTCCATTTACACGAGAACGAATACTGGGCGTCATCGTTCCATTTACACGAGAACGAATACAGGGCGTCATCGTTGTTCCATTTACACGAGAACGAATACTATGCGTCATCGTTGATCCATTTACATGAGAACGAATACTGGGCGTCATCGTTGTTCCATTTACACGAGAATGAATACTGGGCGTCATCGTTGTTCCATTTACGAGAGAATGAATACTGGGCGTGATCGTTGTTCCATTTACACGAGAATGAATACTGGGCGTGATCGTTGTTCCATTTACACGAGAACGAATACTGGGCGTGTTCGTTGTTCCATTTACACGAGAATGAATACTGGGCGTCATCGTTGTTCCATTTACACGAGAACGAATACTGGGCGTAATCGTTGTTCCATTTACACGAGAATGAATACTGGGCGTCATCTTTGTTCCATTTACACGAGAACGAATACTGGGCGTCATCGTTGTTCCATTTACACGAGAATGAATACTGGGCGTCGTCGTTGTTCCATTTACACGAGAACGAATACTGGGCGTCATCGTTGTTCCATTTACACGAGAACGAACACTGGGCGTCATCGTTGTTCCATTTACACGAGAACGAATACTGGGCGTCATCGTTGTTCCATTTACACGAGAAGGAATACAGGGCGTCATCGTTGTTCCATTTACACGAGAACGAATACTGGGCGTCATCGTTGTTCCATTTACACGAGAAGGAATACAGGGCGTCATCGTTGTTCCATTTACACGAGAACGAATACAGGGCGTCATCGTTGTTCCATTTACACGAGAACGAACACTGGGCGTCATCGTTGTTCCATTTACACGAGAACGAATACTGGGCGTCATCGTTGTTCCATTTACACGAGAAGGAATACAGGGCGTCATCGTTGTTCCATTTACACGAGAACGAATACTGGGCGTCATCGTTGTTCCATTTACACGACAATGAATACTGGGCGGCATCTTTGTTCCATTTACACGAGAACGAATACTGGGCGTCATCGTTGTTCCATTTACACGAGAACGAATACTGGGCGTCATCGTTGTTCCATTTACACGAGAACGAATACTGGGCGTCATCGTTGTTCCATTTACACGAGAACGAATACTGGGCGTCATCGTTGTTCCATTTACACGAGAACGAATATTGGGCGTCATCGTTGTTCCATTTACACGACAACGAATACTGGGCGTCATCGTTGTTCCATTTACACGACAACGAATACTGGGCGTCATCGTTGATCCATTTACACGAGAACGAATACTGGGCGTCATCGTTCCATTTACACGAGAACGAATACTGGGCGTCATCGTTCCATTTACACGAGAACGAATACTGGGCGTCATCGTTGTTCCGTTTAAACGATAACGAATACAGGGAGTCAACGTTGTTCCATTTACACGAGAACGAATACTGGGCGTGATCGTTCCATTTACACGAGAACGAATACAGGGCGTCATCGTTCCATTCACACGATAACGAATACTGGTCGTCATCGTTGTTCCATTTACACGAGAACGAATACAGGGCGTTATCGTTGTTCCATTTACACGATAACGAATACTGGGCGTCATCGTTGTTCAATTTACACGAGAACGAACACTGGGCGTCATCGTTCCATTTACACGAGAACGAATACTGGGTGTAATCGTTGTTCCACTTACGCGAGAACGTATACTGGGCGTGATCGTTGTTCCATTTACACGAGAATGAATACTGGGCGTCATCGTTGCTCCATTTACACGAGAACGAATACTGGGCGTCATCGTTGTTCCATTTACACGAGAACGAATACTGGGCGTGATCGTTGTTCCATTTACACGAGAACGAATACTGGGCGTCATCGTTCCATTTACACGAGAACGAATACTGGGCGTCATCGTTGTTCCATTTACACGAGAACGAATACTGGGCGTCATCGTTGTTCCATTTACACGAGAACGAATACTGGGCGTCATCGTTGTTCCATTGACACGAGAACGAATACTGGGCGTCATCGTTCCATTTACACGAGAACGAATACTGGGTGTCATCGTTGTTCCATTTACACGAGAACGAATACTGGGCGTCATCGTTCCATTTACACGAGAACGAATACTGGGCGTCATCGTTCCATTTACACGAGAACGAATACTGGGCGTCATCGCTGTTCCATTTGCACGAGAACGAATACTGGGCGTCATCGTTGTTCCATTTACACGAGAACGAATACTGGGCGTCATCGTTCTTCCATTTACACGAGAACGAATACAGGGCGTCATCGTTGTTCCATTTACACGAGAACGAATACTGGGCGTGATCGTTCCATTTACACGATAACGAATACTGGGCGTCATCGTTGTTCCATTTACACGAGAACGAATACTATGCGTCATCGTTGATCCATTTACACGAGAACGAATACTGGGCGTCATCGTTGTTCCATTTACACGAGAATGAATACTGGGCGTCATCGTTGTTCCATTTACAATAATGAATACTGGGCGTGATCGTTGTTCCATTTACACGAGAATGAATACTGGGCGTGATCGTTGTTCCATTTACACGAGAACGAATACTGGGCGTGTTCGTTGTTCCATTTACACGAGAATGAATACTGGGCGTCATCGTTGTTCCATTTACACGAGAACGAATACTGGGCGTAATCGTTGTTCCATTTACACGAGAATGAATACTGGGCGTCATCTTTGTTCCATTTACACGAGAACGAATACTGGGCGTCATCGTTGTTCCATTTACACGAGAATGAATACTGGGCGTAATCGTTGTTCCATTTACACGAGAAGGAATACAGGGCGTCATCGTTGTTCCATTTACACGAGAACGAATACTGGGCGACATCGTTGTTCCATTTACACGAGAAGGAATACAGGGCGTCATCGTTGTTCCATTTACACGAGAACGAATACTGGGCGTCATCGTTTTCCATTTACACGAGAATGAATACTGGGCGGCATCGTTGTTCCATTTACACGAGAACGAATACTGGGCGTCATCGTTGTTCCATTTACACGAGAACGAATACTGGGCGTCATCGTTGTTCCATTTACACGAGAACGAATACTGGGCGTCATCGTTGTTCCATTTACACGAGAACGAATACTGGGCGTCATCGTTGTTCCATTTACACGAGAACGAATATTGGGCGTCATCGTTGTTCCATTTACACGACAACGAATACTGGGCGTCATCGTTGTTCCATTTACACGACAACGAATACTGGGCGTCATCGTTGATCCATTTACACGAGAACGAATACTGGGCGTCATCGTTCCATTTACACGAGAACGAATACTGGGCGTCATCGTTGTTCCGTTTAAACGATAACGAATACAGGGAGTCAACGTTGTTCCATTTACACGAGAACGAATACTGGGCGTGATCGTTCCATTTACACGAGAACGAATACAGGGCGTCATCGTTCCATTTACACGATAACGAATACTGGGCGTCATCGTTGTTCCATTTACACGAGAACGAATACAGGGCGTCATCGTTGTTCCATTTACACGAGAACGAATACTGGGCGTCATCGTTCCATTTACACGAGAACGAATACTGGGTGTAATCGTTGTTCCACTTACGCGAGAACATATACTGGGCGTGATCGTTGTTCCATATACACGAGAATGAATACTGGGCGTCATCGTTGTTCCATTTACACGACAACGAATACTGGGCGTCATCTTTGTTCCGTTAACACGATAACGAATACAGGGCGTAATCGTTGTTCCATTTACACGAGAACGAATACTGGGCGTCATCGTTCCATTTACACGAGAACGAATACTGGGCGTCATCGTTGTTCCATTTACACGAGAACGAATACTGGGCGTCATCGCTGTTCCATTTACACGACTACGAATACTGGGCGTCATCGTTGATCCATTTACACGAGAACGAATACTGGGAATCATCGTTGTTCCATTTACACGAGAACGAACACTGGGAGTCATCGTTGTTCCATTTGCAGGAGTACGAATACTGGGCGCCATCGTTGTTCCATTTACACGAGAACGAATACTGGGCGTGATCGTTGTTCCATTTAAACGAGAACGAATACTGGGCGTCATCGTTGTTCCATTTACACGAGAACGAATACTGGGCGTCATCGTTGTTCCATTTACACGAGAACGAATACTGGGCGCCATCGTTGTTCCATTTACACGAGAATGAAAACTGGGCGTCATCGTTGTTCCATTTACACGAGAACGAATACTGGGCGTCATCGTTCCATTTACACGAGAATGAATACTGGGCGTCATCGTTGTTCCATTTACACGAGAACGAATACTGGGCGTCAACGTTGTTCCATTTACACGAGAACGAATACTGGGCGTCATCGTTGTTCCATTTACACGAGAACGAATACTGGGCGTGATCGTTGTTCCATTTACACGAGAACGAATACTGTGCATCATCGTTCCATTTACACGAGAACGAATACAGGGCGTCATCGTTGTTCCATTTACACGAGAACGAATACTGGGCGTCATCGTTGTTCCATTTACACGAGAACGAATACTAGGTGTAATCGTTGTTCCATTTACGCGAGAACGAATACAGGGCGTCATCGTTGTTCCATTTACATGAGAACGAATACTGGGCGTCATCGTTGTTCCATTTACACGAGAACGAATACTGGGCGTCATCGTTGTTCCATTTACACGAGAAGGAATACAGGGCGTCATCGTTGTTTCATTTACACGAGAACGAATACTGGGCGTCATCGTTGGTCCATTTACACGAGAACGAATACTGGGCGTCATCGTTGTTCCATTTACACGAGAACGAATACTGGGCGTGATCGTTGTTCCATTTACACGAGAACGAATACTGGGCGTGATCGTTGTTCCATTTACACGAGAATGAATACTGGGCGGCATCGTTGTTCCATTTACACGAGAACGAATACTGGGCGTCATCGTTGTTCCATTTACACGAGAACGAATACTGGGCGTCATCGTTGTTCCATTTACACGAGAACGAATACTGGGCGTCATCGTTGTTCCATTTACACGAGAACGAATACTGGGCGTCATCGTTGTTCCATTTACACGAGAACGAATACTGGGCGTCATCGTTGTTCCATTTACACGAGAACGAATACTGGGCGTCATCGTTGTTCCATTTACACGAGAACGAACACTGGGCGTCATCGTTGATCCATTTACACGAGAACGAATACTGGGCGTCATCGTTGTTCCATTTACACGAGAACGAATACTGGGCGTCATCGTTCCATTTACACGAGAACGAATACTGGGCGTCATCGTTCCATTTACACGATAACGATTACTGGGCGTCATCGTTGTTCCATTTAAACGATAACGAATACAGGGAGTCATCATTGTTCCATTTACACGATAAAGAATACTGGGCGTGATCGTTCCATTTACACGATAACGAATACTGGGCGTCATCATTGTTCCATTTACACGATAACGAATACTGGGCGTCATCGTTGTTCCATTTACACGAGAACGAATACTGGGCGTCATCGTTGTTCCATTTACACGAGAACGAATACTGGGCGTGATCGTTGTTCCATTTACACGAGAACGAATACTGGGCGTGATCGTTGTTCCATTTACACGAGAATGAATACTGGGCGGCATCGTTGTTCCATTTACACGAGAACGAATACTGGGCGTCATCGTTGTTCCATTTACACGAGAACGAATACTGGGCGTCATCGTTGTTCCATTTACACGAGAACGAATACTGGGCGTCATCGTTGTTCCATTTACACGAGAACGAATACTGGGCGTCATCGTTGTTCCATTTACACGAGAACGAATACTGGGCGTCATCGTTGTTCCATTTACACGAGAACGAATACTGGGCGTCATCGTTGTTCCATTTACACGAGAACGAACACTGGGCGTCATCGTTGTTCCATTTACACGAGAACGAATACTGGGCGTCATCGTTGTTCATTTACACGAGAACGAATACTGGGCGTCATCGTTCCATTTACACGAGAACGAATACTGGGCGTCATCGTTCCATTTACACGATAACGATTACTGGGCGTCATCGTTGTTCCATTTAAACGATAACGAATACAGGGAGTCATCATTGTTCCATTTACACGAGAAAGAATACTGGGCGTGATCGTTCCATTTTCACGATAACGAATACTGGGCGTCATCATTGTTCCATTTACACGATAACGAATACTGGGCGTCATCGTTGTTCCATTTACACGATAACGAATACAGGGCGTCATCGTTGTTCCATTTACACGATAACGAATACAGGGCGTCATCGTTGTTCCATTTACACAAGAACGAACACTGGGCGTCATCGTTCCATTTACACGAGAACGAATACTGGGCGTCATCGTTGTTCCATTTACACGATAACGAATACTGGGCGTCATCGTTGTTCCATTTACACGATAACGAATACAGGGCGTCATCGGTGTTCCATTTACACGATAACGAATACTGGGCGTCATCGTTGTTCCATTTACACGATAACGAATACTGGGCGTCATCGTTCCATTTACACGAGAACGAATACTGGGTGTAATCGTTGTTCCATTTATGCGAGAACGAATACTGGGCGTCATCGTTGTTCCATTTACATGAGAACGAATACTGGGCGTCATCGTTGTTCCATTTACACGATAACGAATACTGGGCGTCATCGTTGTTCCATTTACACGATAACGAATACTGGGCGTCATCGTTCCATTTACACGAGAACGAATACTGGGTGTAATCGTTGTTCCATTTACTCGAGAACGAATACTGGGCGTCATCGTTGTTCCATTTACACGAGAACGAATACTGGGCGTCATCGTTGTTCCATTTACACGAGAACGAATACTGGGCGTCATCGTTGTTCCATTTACACGAGAACGAATACTGGGCGTCATCGTTGTTCCATTTACACGAGAACGAATACTGGGCGTCATCGTTGTTCCATTTACACGAGAACGAATATTGGGCGTCATCGTTGTTCCATTTACACGACAACGAATACTGGGCGTCATCGTTGTTCCATTTACACGACAACGAATACTGGGCGTCATCGTTGATCCATTTACACGAGAACGAATACTGGGCGTCATCGTTCCATTTACACGAGAACGAATACTGGGCGTCATCGTTCCATTTACACGAGAACGAATACTGGGCGTCATCGTTGTTCCGTTTAAACGATAACGAATACAGGGAGTCAACGTTGTTCCATTTACACGAGAACGAATACTGGGCGTGATCGTTCCATTTACACGAGAACGAATACAGGGCGTCATCGTTCCATTTACACGATAACGAATACTGGGCGTCATCGTTGTTCCATTTACACGAGAACGAATTCAGGGCGTCATCGTTGTTCCATTTACACGAGAACGAATTCAGGGCGTCATCGTTGTTCCATTTACACGATAACGAATACTGGGCGTCATCGTTGTTCCATTTACACGAGAACGAACACTGGGCGTCATCGTTCCATTTACACGAGAACGAATACTGGGTGTAATCGTTGTTCCACTTACGCGAGAACGTATACTGGGCGTGATCGTTGTTCCATATACACGAGAATGAATACTGGGCGTCATCGTTGTTCCATTTACACGACAACGAATACTGGGCGTCATCTTTGTTCCGTTAACACGATAACGAATACAGGGCGTAATCGTTGTTCCATTTACACGAGAACGAATACTGGGCGTCATCGTTCCATTTACACGAGAACGAATACTGGGCGTCATCGTTGTTCCATTTACACGAGAACGAATACTGGGCGTCATCGCTGTTCCATTTACACGACAACGAATACTGGGCGTCATCGTTGATCCGTTTACACGAGAACGAATACTGGGAATCATCGTTGTTCCATTTACACGAGAACGAATACTGGGAGTCATCGTTGTTCCATTTACACGAGAACGAATACTGGGCGCCATCGTTGTTCCATTTACACGAGAACGAATACTGGGCGTGATCGTTGTTCCATTTAAACGAGAACGAATACTGGGCGTCATCGTTGTTCCATTTACACGAGAACGAATACTGGGCGTCATCGTTGTTCCATTTACACGAGAACGAATCCTGGGCGCCATCGTTGTTCCATTTACACGAGAATGAATACTGGGCGTCATCGTTGTTCCATTTACACGAGAACGAATACTGGGCGTCAACGTTGTTCCATTTACACGAGAACGAATACTGGGCGTCATCGTTGTTCCATTTACACGAGAACGAATACTGGGCGTGATCGTTGTTCCATTTACACGAGAACGAATACTGGGCATCATCGTTCCATTTACACGAGAACGAATACTGGGCGTCATCGTTGTTCCATTTACACGAGAACGAATACTGGGCGTCATCGTTGTTCCATTTACACGAGAACGAATACTGGGTGTAATCGTTGTTCCATTTACGCGAGAACGAATACAGGGCGTCATCGTTGTTCCATTTACATGAGAACGAATACTGGGCGTCATCGTTGTTCCATTTACACGAGAACGAATACTGGGCGTCATCGTTGTTCCATTTACACGAGAAGGAATACAGGGCGTCATCGTTGTTCCATTTACACGAGAACGAATACTGGGCGTCATCGTTGTTCCATTTACACGAGAACGAATACAGGGCGTCATCGTTGTTCCATTTACACGAGAACGAATACTGGGCGTGATCGTTGTTCCATTTAGACGAGAATGAATACTGGGCGGCATCGTTGTTCCATTTACACGAGAACGAATACTGGGCGTCATCGTTGTTCCATTTACACGAGAACGAATACTGGGCGTCATCGTTGTTCCATTTACACGAGAACGAATACTGGGCGTCATCGTTGTTCCATTTACACGAGAACGAATACTGGGCGTCATCGTTGTTCCATTTACACGAGAACGAATACTGGGCGTCATCGTTGTTCCATTTACACGTGAACGAACACTGGGCGTCATCGTTGATCCATTTACACGAGAACGAATACTGGGCGTCATCGTTGTTCCATTTACACGAGATCGAATACTGGGCGTCATCGTTCCATTTACACGAGAACGAATACTGGGCGTCATCGTTCCATTTACACGATAACGATTACTGGGCGTCATCGTTGTTCCATTTAAACGATAACGAATACAGGGAGTCATCATTGTTCCATTTACACGAGAAAGAATACTGGGCGTGATCGTTCCATTTACACGATAACGAATACTGGGCGTCATCGTTGTTCCATTTACACGATAACGAATACTGGGCGTCATCGTTGTTCCATTTACACGATAACGAATACAGGGCGTCATCGTTGTTCCATTTACACGATAACGAATACAGGGCGTCATCGTTGTTCCATTTACACAAGAACGAACACTGGGCGTCATCGTTCCATTTACACGAGAACGAATACTGGGCGTCATCGTTGTTCCATTTACACGATAACGAATACTGGGCGTCATCGTTGTTCCATTTACACGATAACGAATACAGGGCGTCATCGTTGTTCCATTTACACGATAACGAATACTGGGCGTCATCGTTGTTCCATTTACACGATAACGAATACTGGGCGTCATCGTTCCATTTACACGAGAACGAATACTGGGTGTAATCGTTGTTCCATTTACGCGAGAACGAATACTGGGCGTCATCGTTGTTCCATTTACATGAGAACGAATACTGGGCGTCATCGTTGTTCCATTTACACGATAACGAATACTGGGCGTCATCGTTGTTCCATTTACACGATAACGAATACTGGGCGTCATCGTTCCATTTACACGAGAACGAATAATGGGTGTAATCGTTGTTCCATTTACGCGAGAACGAATACTGGGCGTCATCGTTGTTCCATTTACATGAGAACGAATACTGGGCGTCATCGTTGTTCCATTTACACGATAACGAATACTGGGCGTCATCGTTGTTCCATTTACACGATAACGAATACTGGGCGTCATCGTTCCATTTACACGAGAACGAATACAGGGCGTCATCGTTCCATTTACACGAGAACGAATACTGGGCTTCATTGTTCCATTTACACGAGAACGAATACTGGGCGTCATCGTTGTTCCATTTACACGAGAACGAATACTGGGAGTCATCATTGTTCCATTTACACGATAACGAATACAGAGAGTCATCGTTGTTGCATTTACACGAGAACGAATACAGGGCGTCATCGTTCCATTTACACGAGAACGAATACAGGGCGTCATCGTTCCATTTACACGATAACGAATACTGGGCGTCATCGTTGTTCCATTTACACGAGAACGAATACTGGGCGTCATCGTTGTTCCATTTACACGAGAACGAATACTGGGCGTCATCGTTGTTCCATTTACACGAGAACGAATACTGGGCGTCATCGTTGTTCCATTTACACGAGAACGAATACTGGGCGTGATCGTTGTTCCATTTACACGAGAACGAATACTGGGCATCATCGTTCCATTTACAAGAGAACGAATACTGGGCGTCATCGTTGTTCCATTTACACGAGAACGAATACTGGGCGTCATCGTTGTTCCATTTACACGAGAACGAATACTGGGTGTAATCGTTGTTCCATTTACGCGAGAACGAATACAGGGTGTCATCGTTGTTCCATTTACATGAGAACGAATACTGGGCGTCATCGTTGTTCCATTTACACGAGAACGAATACTGGGCGTCATCGTTGTTCCATTTACACGAGAAGGAATACAGGGCGTCATCGTTGTTCCATTTACACGAGAACGAATACTGGGCGTCATCGTTGTTCCATTTACACGAGAACGAATACAGGGCGTCATCGTTGTTCCATTTACACGAGAACGAATACTGGGCGTGATCGTTGTTCCATTTACACGAGAATGAATACTGGGCGGCATCGTTGTTCCATTTACACGAGAACGAATACTGGGCGTCATCGTTGTTCCATTTACACGAGAACGAATACTGGGCGTCATCGTTGTTCCATTTACACGAGAACGAATACTGGGCGTCATCGTTGTTCCATTTACACGAGAACGAACACTGGGCGTCATCGTTGATCCATTTACACGAGAACGAATACTGGGCGTCATCGTTGTTCCATTTACACGAGAACGAATACTGGGCGTCATCGTTCCATTTACACGAGAACGAATACTGGGCGTCATCGTTCCATTTACACGATAACGATTACTGGGCGTCATCGTTGTTCCATTTAAACGATAACGAATACAGGGAATCATCATTGTTCCATTTACACGAGAAAGAATACTGGGCGTGATCGTTCCATTTACACGATAACGAATACTGGGCGTCATCGTTGTTCCATTTACACGATAACGAATACTGGGCGTCATCGTTGTTCCATTTACACGATAACGAATACAGGGCGTCATCGTTGTTCCATTTACACGATAACGAATACAGGGCGTCATCGTTGTTCCATTTACACAAGAACGAACACTGGGCGTCATCGTTCCATTTCCACGAGAACGAATACTGGGCGTCATCGTTGTTCCATTTACACGATAACGAATACTGGGCGTCATCGTTGTTCCATTTACACGATAACGAATACAGGGCGTCATCGTTGTTCAATTTACACGATAACGAATACTGGGCGTCATCGTTGTTCCATTTACACGATAACGAATACTGGGCGTCATCGTTCCATTTACACGAGAACGAATACTGGGTGTAATCGTTGTTCCATTTACGCGAGAACGAATACTGGGCGACATCGTTGTTCCATTTACATGAGAACGAATACTGGGCGTCATTGTTGTTCCATTTACACGATAACGAATACTGGGCGTCATCGTTGTTCCATTTACACGATAACGAATACTGGGCGTCATCGTTCCATTTACACGAGAACGAATACTGGGTGTAATCGTTGTTCCATTTACGCGAGAACGAATACTGGGCGTCATCGTTGTTCCATTTACATGAGAACGAATACTGGGCGTCACCGTTGTTCCATTTACACGATAACGAATACTGGGCGTCATCGTTGTTCCATTTACACGATAACGAATACTGGGCGTCATCGTTCCATTTACACGAGAACGAATACAGGGCGTCATCGTTCCATTTACACGAGAACGAATACTGGGCTTCATTGTTCCATTTACACGAGAACGAATACTGGGCGTCATCGTTGTTCCATTTACACGAGAACGAATACTGGGAGTCATCATTGTTCCATTTACACGATAACGAATACAGGGAGTCATCGTTGTTGCATTTACACGAGAACGAATACTGGGCGTCATCGTTCCATTTACACGATAACGAATACTGGGCGTCATCGTTGTTCCATTTACACGAGAACGAATACTGGGCGTCATCGTTGTTCCATTTACACGAGAACGAATACTGGGCGTGATCGTTGTTCCATTTACACGAGAACGAATACTGGGCGTCATCGTTCCATTTACGCGAGAACGAATACTGGGCGTCATCGTTCCATTTACACGAGAACGAATACTGGGCGTCATCGTTGTTCCGTTTACTCGAGAACGAATACTGGGCGTCATAGTTCCATTTACACGAGAACGAATACTGGGCGTCATCGTTGTTCCATTTACACGAGAACAAGACTGGGCGTCATCGTTGTTCCATTTACACGAGAACGAATACTGGGCGTCATCGTTGTTCCATTTACACGAGAACGAATACTGGGCGTCATCGTTGTTCCATTTACACGAGAACGAATGCTGGGCGTCATCGTTGTTCCATTTACACGAGAACGAATACTGGGCGTGATCGTTGTTCCATTTACACGAGAACGAATACTGGGCGTGATCGTTGTTCCATTTACACGAGAACGAATACTGGGCGTCATCGTTCCATTTATACGAGAACGAATACTGGGCGTGATCGTTGTTCCATTTACACGAGAACGAATACTGGGCGTCATCGTTGTTCCATTTACACGAGAACGAATACTGGGCGTCATCGTTGTTCCAGTTACACGAGAACGAATACTGGGCGTCATTGTTGTTCCAGTTACACGATAACGAATACTGGGCGTGATCGTTGTTCCATTTACACGAGAACGAATACTGGGCGTCATCGTTGTTCCATTTACACGAGAACGAATACTGGGCGTCATCGTTGTTCCAGTTACACGATAACGAATACTGGGCGTGATCGTTGTTCCATTTACACGAGAACGAATACTGGGCGTGATCGTTGTTCCATTTACACGAGAACGAATACTGGGCGTCATCGTTCCATTTATACGAGAACGAATACTGGGCGTGATCGTTGATCCATTTACACGAGAACGAATACTGGGCGTCATCGTTGTTCCATTTACACGATAACGAATACTGGGCGTCATCGTTGTTCCATTTACACGAGAACAAGACTGGGCGTCATCGTTGTTCCATTTACACGAGAACGAATACTGGGCGTCATCGTTGTTCCATTTACACGAAAACGAATACTGGGCGTCATCGTTGTTCCATTTACACGAGAACGAATACTGGGCGTGATCGTTGTTCCATTTACACGAGAACGAATACTGGGCGTGATTGTTGTTCCATTTACACGAGAACGAATACTGGACGTCATCGTTGTTCCATTTACACGAGAACGAATACTGGGCGTCATCGTTGTTCCATTTACACGAGAACGAATACTGGGCGTCATCGTTCCATTTACACGAGAACGAATACTGGGCGTGATCGTTGTTCCATTTACACGAGAACGAATACTGGGCGTCATCGTTGTTCCATTTACACGAGAACGAATACTGGGCGTCATCGTTCCATTTATACGAGAACGAATACTGGGCGTCATCGTTGTTCCATTTACACGATAACGAATACTGGGCGTCATCGTTGTTCCATTTACACGAGAACGAATACTGGGCGTCATCGTTGTTCCATTTACACGAGAACGAATACTGGGCGTCATCGTTGTTCCATTTACACGAGAACGAATACTGGGCGTCATCGTTGTTCCATTTACAAGAGAACGAATACTGGGCGTCATCGTTCCATTTACACGAGAACGAATACTGGGCGTCATCGTTGTTCCATTTACACGAGAACGAATACTGGGCGTCATCGTTCCATTTACACGAGAACGAATACTGGGCGTGATCGTTGTTCCATTTACACGAGAACGAATACTGGGCGTGATCGTTGTTCCATTTACACGAGAATGAATACTGGGCGTCATCGTTGTTCCAGTTACACGATAACGAATACTGGGCGTGATCGTTGTTCCATTTACACGAGAACGAATACTGGGCGTGTTCGTTGTTCCATTTACACGAGAACGAATACTGGGCGTGATCGTTGTTCCATTTACATGAGAACGAATACTGGGCGTGATCGTTGTTCCATTTACACGAGAACGAATACTGGGCGTGATCGTTGTTCCATTTACACGAGAACGAATACTGGGCGTCATCGTTGTTCCATTTACACGAGAACGAATACTGGGCGTCATCGTTGTTCCATTTACACGAGAACGAATACTGGGCGTCATCGTTGTTCCATTTACACGAGAATGAACACTGGGCGTCATCGTTGTTCCATTTACACGATAACGAATACTGGGCGTCATCGTTGTTCCATTTACACGAGAACGAATACTGGGCGTCATCGTTGTTCCATTTACACGAGAACGAATACTGGTCGTCATCGTTCCATTTACACGAGAACGAATACTGGGCGTCATCGTTCCATTTACACGAGAACGAATACTGGGCGCCATCGTTGTTCCATTTACACGAGAACGAATACTGGGCGTCATCGTTGTTCCATTTACACGAGAACGAATACTGGGCGTCATCGTTGTTCCATTTACACGAGAACGAATACTGGGCGTCATCGTTCCATTTACACGAGAACGAATACTGGGCGTCATCGTTCCATTTACACGAGAACGAATACTGGGCGTCATCGTTGTTCCATTTACACGATAACGAATACTGGGCGTCATCGTTGTTCCATTTACACGAGAACGAATACTGGGCGTCATCGTTGTTCCATTTACACGAGAACGAATACTGGGCGTCATCGTTGTTCCATTTACACGAGAACGAATACTGGGCGTCATCGTTGTTTCATTTACACGAGAACGAATACTGGGCGTCATCGTTGTTCCATTTACACGAGAACGAATACTGGGCGTCATCGTTGTTCCATTTACACGATAACGAATACTGGGCGTCATCGTTGTTCCATTTACACGAGAACGAATACTGGGCGTCATCGTTGTTCCATTTACACGAGAACGACTACTGGGCGTCATCGTTCCATTTACACGAGAACGAATATGGGCGTCATCGTTGTTCCATTTACACGAGAATGAATACTGGACGTCATCGTTGTTCCATTTACACGAGAACGAATACTGGGCGTGATCGTTGTTCCATTTACACGAGAACGAATACTGGGCGTCATCGTTGTTCCATTTACACGATAACGAATACTGGGCGTCATCGTTCCATTTACACGAGAACGAATACAGGGCGTCATCGTTGTTCCATTTACTCGATAACGAATACTGGGCGTCATCGTTCCATTTACACGAGAACGAATACAGGGCGTCATCGTTGATCCATTTACACGAGAACGATGTTCCATTTACACGAGAATGAATACTGGGCGTCATCGTTGTTCCATTTACACGAGAACGAATACTGGGCGTCATCGTTGTTCCATTTACACGAGAATGAATACTGGGCGTCATCGTTGTTCCATTTACACGAGAACCAATACTGGGTGTCATCGTTGTTCCATTTACACGAGAACGAATACAGGGCGACATCGTTGTTCCATTTACACGAGAACGAATACTGGGCGTCATCGTTGTTCGATTTACACGAGAACGAATACTGGGGGTCATCGTTGTTCCATTTACACGAGAACGAATACTGGGCGTCATCGTTGTTCAATTTACACGATACCGACTTGTTGGTCACATTTAGACAGGGAATACATTAAATCATACATTTATTGTAGACAGGGCATACATTAAATCACACATTTATTTAGACAGGGCATACATTAAATCACACATTTATTTAGACAGGGCATACATTAAATCATACATTATTTTATACAGGGGATACATTAAATCATACATTTATTAGGCAGGGCATACATTAAATCCTACATTTATTTAGACAGGGAATACATTAAATCATACATTTATTTAGACAGGGAATACATTAAATCATACATTTATTTAGACGGGGCATACATTAGATCATACATTATTTTTAGACAGGGGATACATTAAATCATACATTTATTTAGACAGGGCATACATTAAATCCTACATTTATTTAGACAGGGCATACATTAAATCATAAATTTATTTAGACAGGGAATACAATAAATCATACATTATTTAGACAGGGGATACATTAAATCATACATTTATTTAGACAGGGCATACTTTAAATCCTACATTTATTTAGACAGGACATACATTAAAGCAAACATGTATTTACACAGGGCATACATTAAATCATACTTTTATTTATACAGGGCATATACTAAATCATACTTTATTATAGACAGGGCATACATTAAATTAAGACAACGTGTGAACTAAATCTCCATTCCAGACGTCGTATTGACAGCTATCTCTGATTACGAAGGATATTGTTCTGACTACAATTATATGAAATTAATAAACAACATGTATTTATATTCTTGCGACCAATTAAAGGTGGATTATCTCTTTGTAAACATGTATAATATAGTTACCGGGGTATAAAGTATTAGATTTGAATCGAAGACTCCTGTCCTGAAATGCTTCTATCGATTAATATAAATTTTATTTCGAATATTTTCTGGTTTAAAAAGGTGTGTTTGTTCAGCTAACGAACAATAGTGATTACTGTTAACAGAGACCAGAAATTTTATTGTCCAATTTTGTCACAAATAAACGTTAATTATACTCATTATCGTTATATCTGTGGAACAACAGAATACAAACAACCAATCTGTGACATTTGACATTCGTTGCGTAGCCGTAGGAACAGCCCAGTGCTCTATATCGCAACATGGTCTCATCCGAATGGTCGGTTCTAAAACTAGTAACATAAACGGGCCCGATTTAATATTCGAAATAAAATCAATATTAATTGATAGAAGCTTTTCCGGACATAGGTCTTCAGTTCATATCTATTATTTTATACCCACGCAACTATTTAAAATTTGTTATTTAAAGGTGGAGTATCTCTTTGTAAACTTGCATTATATAGTTACCGGGGTATAAAATATTAGATTTAAATCGAAGACTCCTGTCCGAAAATGTTCTATCGATTAATATTGATTTTATTTCGAATATTTTCTGGTCTAAAAAGGTGTGTTTGTTCAGCTAACGAACAATAGTCGTTACTGTTAACAGAGACCAGAAATTTTATTGCACAATTTTGTCACAAATAAACGTTAATTATACTCATTATCGCTAATATCTGTGGAACAAAACAATATAAACAATCAATCTGGGGCATTTGACTTTCGGTGCGTAGCCATAGGAACAGTCCAGTGCTCTATATCGCAATATGGTATCATCCCGAATGGTCTGTTCTAAAAATAGTAACATAAACGGTCCCGATTTAATATTCGAAATAAAATCATATTAATTGATAGAAGCTTTTCCGGACAGGGGTCTTCAGTTCGTATCTATTATTTTATACACACGCAACTATTTAAAAAAAAATATTTAAAGAGATAATCCATCTTTAAAGAGATAATCCATCTTTAAAGGTGGATTATCTCTTTGTAAATATGTATTATATAGTTACCGGGGTATAAAGGTGGGTTATCTCTTTGTAACAATGTAATATAGTTACCGGAGTATAAAGGTGGATTATCTCTTTGTAACTATGTATTATATAGTTACCGGGGTATAAAGGTGGATTATCTCTTTGTAACTATGTAATATAGTTACCGGGGTATAAAGGTGGATTATCTCTTTGTAACTATGTATTATATAGTGACCGGGGTATAAAGGTGGATTATCACTTTGTAACTATGTATTATATAGTTACCGGGGTATAAAATATTGGATCTGAATAAAAGAGTCCTATCAGGAAATATTACTGTCGATTAATAATTAATATATTTCGACTGTTTTCTGGTCTACAAAGGTGTAGTTGTTTAGGTAATGAACAGTAGTGGTTAAAACAAAACAAAATAAAAGGTCAGCAGACCACAGTGTCCCCCGACAACATGGCAAGTCGATGCCGCTTTGTTAAAGAAATTTTAAAAAAATGTCGAAAAGGGTTAATAACTCCATAAAAAAAATATTAGCTATATAGATGTTGCAAATCACCAGCATGTTAGGAACAATATCCCAGAGTTTCAAATCTCTACATTTAAAACTGTAGGAGAAGTTGATTACACCATGAAGGTACCCAATCTCATCCAAAAGGCAAAAATGTTCCAAATTTTCTAAGTCGAAAACCCCCCAAAAATATGGAAAAAATGATATTGTTTATTAGCTATATAGATGTTGAAAATCACCAACATGTTAGGAACAATATCCCAGAGTTTAAAATCTCTACATTTAAAACTGTAGGAGGAGTTGATTACACCTTGAAGGTACCCAATCTCATCCAAAAGGCAAAAATGTTCCAAATTTTCTAAGTAAAAAAAAACCCCGAAAATATGGAAAAAATGATATTTTTTATTAGCTATATAGATGTTGCAAATCACCAACATGTTAGGAACAATATCCCAGAGTTTCAAATATCTACATTTAAAACTGTAGGAGAAGATGATTACACCATGAAGGTACCCAATCTCACCCAAAAGGCAAATATGTTCCAAATTTTCTAAGTCGAAAACCCCCACAAAAATATGGAAAAAATTATATTTTTGATTAGCTATATAGATGTTGCAAATCACCAACATGTTAGGAACAATATCCCAGAGTTTCAAATTTCTACATTTAAAACTGTAGGAGGAATTGATTACACATTGAAGGTACCCAATCTCATCCAAAAGGCAAAAATGTTCCAAATTTTCTAAGTCAAAAAAACCCGCGAAAATATGGAAAAAATGATACTTTTTATTAGCTATATAGATGTTGCAAATCACCAACATGTTAGGAACAATATCCCAGAGTTTCAAATATCTACATTTAAAACTGTAGGAGAAGATGATTACACCATGAAGGTACCCAATCTCATCCAAAAGGCAAATATGTTCCAAATTTTCTAAGTCGAAAACCCGCCCAAAAATATGGAAACAATTATATTTTTGATTAGCTATATAGATGGTGCAAATCACCAACATGTTAGGAACAATATCCCAGAGTGTCAAATCTCTACGTTTAAAACTGTAGGAGGAGTTGATTACACCATGAAGGTACCCAATCTCGGACGCACGGATGCACGGACGGACGGACGAGGATCATTTCTATAGTCCTCCGACGGAAACGTCGGGGGACAAATATACGTGTACATATATGTATATATGAAAGCTCAACTCAAAAGCTCTTATGTGTTAATATACATGTACACAAACAATAATCTCATCTCTCAACACACTATCACTACAAGTTTATGAATTCTTATCATTATGACAGTTTTACTACATTTTTACCACCACGCTCGTATATTGTAGAATGGAGAGCTGTCATTTCCAAGCTGCCAAAAAATTGAAATTTCACCATAGAATACGTTTATACAAAATTAATATTCACATTATATTTAAACATTTTGACTGTTCTATACATAGTTGATAAAACGTGCATCATAAAACAAAGAATACCAGATGATAAAATTTTACATCCATTATGTGTATGTTATTACATGATGTGCATGTTATTACATGGTGTGTATATTATTACATGGTGTCTACATTATTATACGGTGTGTATAATATTACATGTGTATATTATTACATGGTGTGTATATTATTACATGGTGTGTATGTTATTACATGGTGTGTATATTATTACATGGTGTGTATATTATTACATGGTGTGTATATTATTACATGATGTGTATATCATTACGATGTGTAAATTATTACATGTTGTTATCCTTCATCCCATTTTCCTCTCTTCTGATTGGCTGAGAGTGCGTCACATGGCGGGCGATAAATCACCATATTACCCTCAAGGGTAACATTGTCTCAGTTATTGACCGCTCAGCTGTTACCAGAACTACGAAGAACTCACCACGCAGAGATTGTCTGACAGCTCTCTGATAATTTCGAAAAACCGACCATTCGGATGATACCGTATTGCGATATAGAGCACTGGGCTGTTTCTACGGCTACACAATGCATGTCAAATGTCACAGATTGGTTGTTTGTATTGTTTTGTTCCACAGATATAAGCGCTAGTAAGTATAATTAACGTTTATTTGTGAGAAAATTGTTGAATAACATTTCTGGTTTCTGTTAACAGTAACCACTATTGTTCGTTAGCTGAACAAACAAACCTTTATAGACCAGAAAATATTCGAAATAAAATTAATATTAATCGATACAAGCATTTCCGGACAGGAGTCTTCGATTCAAATCTAATATTTTATACCCCGGTAACTATATAACACAGGTTTACAAAGAGATAGTCCATCTTTAAACATTTTGTCTGTTGCATTGATAAAACGTGCATCATAAAACAAAGAATACCAGATGATAAACTTTTAAATCCATTATGTGTATGTTATTACATGACGTGCATGTTATTACATGGTGTGTATATTATTACATGGTGTGTATATTATTATACGGTGTGTATATTATTACATGATGTGCATGTTATTACATGGTGTGTATATTATTGCATGGTGTGTATATTATTATACGGTGTGTATATTCTTACATGATTTGTACAGTATTACACGATGTGTACATTATTACATGATGTGTATAGTGTGACATGACCTGTACATTATTACACGATGTGTACATTATTACACGATGTGTATATTACACGGTGGGTATATTATTGCATCATGTGTATGTCATATCGCATTGATACGGGCGATCCCCCCGTGTGGATTCTCTTATGTTTCGTCAAGCCACCCTTCAGAGTAAATGACTTCTCACACACATCACAATGATACGGGCGATGACCCGTGTGGATCATCTTATGTCTCGTCAGGTCACTCGACCGAGTAAATGATTTCTCGCACACATCACATTGGTATGGCCGATCACCCGTGTGGATCCTCTTATGTTTCGTCAAGTCACCCTTCGGGGTAAATGATTTCTCACACACATCACAATGATACGGGCGATGACCCGTGTGGATCATCTTATGTCTCGTCAGGTCACTCGACCGAGTAAATGATTTCTCGCACACATCACATTGGTATGGCCGATCACCCGTGTGGATAATCTTATGTGTAGCCAGGTTAATAGACTGAGTAAATGATTTCTCACACACATCACAATGATACGGGCGATCCCCCGTGTGGATCATCTTATGTGTAGTCAGGTTAAACGACAGAGTAAATGATTTCTCGCACACATCACATTGATACGGGCGATGACCCGTGTGGACCATCTTATGTCTCGTCAGGTCACTCGACCGAGTAAATGATTTCTCGCACACATCACATTGGTATGGCCGATCACCCGTGTGGATCATCTTATGTGTAGCCAGGTGATTAGATTGAGTAAATAATTTCTCACACAGATCACATTGGTACGGGCGATCCCCGGTGTGGATCCTTTTATGTGTAGTCAGGTTAATAGACTGAGTAAATGATTTCTCGCACACATCACATTGATACGAGCGATCCCCCGTGTGGATCATCTTATGTTTCGTCAGGCCACTCGAGTCAGCAAATGATTTCTCACACACATCACATTGATGCGGTCGTTCACTCGTGTGGATCCTCTTATGTGTCGTCAGGACACTCGACTGAGTAAATGATTTCTCGCACACATCACATTGGTACGGGCGATCCCCCGTGTGGATCATCTTATGTGTAGTCAGGTTAATAGACTGAGTAAATGATTTCTCGCACACATCACATTGATACGGGCGATCCCCCGTGTGGATCATCTTATGTGTAGTCAGGTTACTCGACACAGTAAATGATTTCTCGCACATATCGCATTGATACGGGCGATCCCCCGTGTGGATTATCTTATGTTTCGTCAAGTCACCCTTCTGAGTAAATGATTTCACACACACATCACAATGATACGGCCAATCACCCGTGTGAATCCTCTTATGTTTCAAGTCACTCGACTTAGTAAATGCTTTTTCGCACAAATCACAGTGATACGGCCGATCCACCGTGCGGATCTTCTTATGTTTCGTAAGGTTACTCGAGTGAGCAAATGATTTCTCGCACACATCACATTGATACGGGCGATCCCCTGTGTGGATCATCTTATGTGTAGCCAGGTTAATAGATTGAGTAAATGATTTCTCACACACATCAAAATGATACGGCCCATTCCCTGTGTGGATCCTCTTATGTGTAGCCAGGATACTAGACTGAGTAAATGATTTCTCACACACATCACATTGGTATGGCTGATCACCCGATTGGATCCTCTTGGTTTTCATTAGGCTGCTCGAGTAAATATTAAATTATTTCGACTGGATAATTACCTTCCAGCACAGATCACATTAATACAGTCTTGGTTCCTATGTCTATGGTATGGGAGATTCCCGGTGTGTACCAGGCTTCGTCGACTGGATAATTACATTCTAGCACAGATCACATTAATACAGTCTTGGTTCCTATGTAGCCTATATGGTATGGGAGGTCCCCGGTGTGTATCGCTATCAGCCTTCTCGACTGGACGAATGCCTTCTTGATTGAGTCAATTATTCCCTGCATACATCGCATTGATGCGGGCGACACCATGTGTGGATCCTCTAACATGTATATGTAGTCAAGGTCTTCACCCGTTTCTATGGTTTACCACACTTTAACAGTTTAATAACAAAACAATGTTCAATTCGATGACTCCATAGATGTACGAATTACAATGATACAGTTTACTGTTGTTTCCGTTCAGACGCCACTGTTGACCTTAACTTGAATTATCTGACTAAAACTAACAGAACAACTCATACAAGAGTTATATTTATCGAATAGATGATCTACACAGTTATGTTAAGATACTTTCGCATAATACGTGCCAAAGGAAATAAAAATGTTTCTATCACGAAAAAATCATTTTAAAAAGTGGTCTTAAGCAGCAGAGAGTAGAATAGAACAATGTCACAATACCGGTACGTAGTTATATATATCTATTATATATTTTTGGAAATCTGTGCGGGGTGTGTGTGTGTGTGGGGGGTGTGTGTGTGTGAGGGTGTGAGAGGGTGTTTGTGTGTGTGTGCGTGTGTGCGTGTGTGTGTGTGTGTGTGTGTGTGTGTGTGTGTGTGTGTGTGTGTGTGTGTGTGTGTGTGTGTGTTTGTGTGTGAGTGAGTGTGTGTGTGGGTTGGTTTACGTTGCGTTGGGAGGACATACACATGTTTGCATCCCAACGTTGTGAGCACAATTTGAGTTATGAGGACAATCCCATGTCCTCACAATGGTGACCTTGCAATGGTATCAAAACTACATTCTGATTCTGTATTTCAATTTTAGGAACGGTCCCCATAACTCGGTTTGTATTCTGAACCCACACACACATACACAAAAATAGTCCATTGGCGAATCGCGGGTCGCTTCGCGCTCGACTCTTCGAAGTACTAGCATTTTTAATCAATCACAGCTTTCCTTCCGGTGACGATTTGTGAGTCATCCAATCAAAGGTCTCCTTTTCCGCTTCATTTCTAGTGCATTTAGCAGCCATTTTTAAAAAGATCAGAAGTATTTTCTATCAAAGTAAGTATAGTTAGTATAAATATTTAAAGAAATAAAGTTAAAGATGGATTATGTCTTTAAATAACAAATTTTAAATAGTTGCGTGGGTATAAACTAATAGATATGATCTGAAGACCCCTGTCCGGAAAAGCTTCTATCAATTGATATTGATTTTATTTCGAATATTAAATCGGGACCGTTCATGTTACTATTTTTAGAACAGACCATTCGGATTATACCATATTGCGATATAGAGCATTAGGCTGTTCCTACGGCTACGCAACGAAATTCAAATATCCCAGATTGATTGTTTGTATTGTTTTGTTTCACAAATATAAACGATAATGAGTATAATTAACGTTTATTTGTGACAAAATTGTACAATAATTTTTTTGGTCTACGTTAACAATAACTACTATTGTTCGTTAGCTCAACAAACACACCTTTTTATACCAAAAAATATTCTAAATAAAATTAATATTAATCGATAGAAGCATTTCCGGACAGGGGTCTTTGATTCATATCTATTATTTTATACACACGCAACTATTTAAAAAAAATTATTTAAAGAGATAATCCATCTTTAAAGAGATAATCCATCTTTAAAGGTGGATTATCTCTTTGTAAATATGTATTATATGGTTACCGGGGTATAAAGGTGGGTTATCTCTTTGTAACAATGTAATATAGTTACCGGAGTATAAAGGTGGATTATCTCTTTGTAACTATGTATTATATAGTTACCGGGGTGTAAAGGTGGATTATCTCTTTGTAACTATGTAATATAGTTACCGGGGTATAAATGTGGATTATCTCTTTGTAACTATGTATTATATAGTTACCCGGGTATAAAAATTGGATCTGAATATAAGAGTCCTATCAGGAAATACTTCTGTCGATTAATAATTAATATATTTTGACTGTTTTCTGGTCTACAAAGGTGTAGTTGTTTAGGTAATGAACAGTAGTGGTTAAATCAAAAAAAAAATATACGTGTACATATATGTATATATGAAAGCTCAACTCAAAAGCTCTTATGTGTTAATATACATGTACACAAACAATAATCTCATCTCTCAACACACTATCACTACAAGTTTATGAATTCTTATCATTATGACAGTTTTACTACATTTTTACCACCATTATTGTATATACCCAATATATAGGAAAAGCATAATGCCCTACGCCACAATGTGGTATTACCCGAATGGTATGTTCTAAAAATAGACAAATAAACGGTCCAAATAAAATATTAGAAATAAAATCAATATTAATTGATAGAAGCCTTTCCGGACAGGGGTCTTCAGTTCATATTTATTATTTTATACACACGCAACTATTTCAAATTTGTTATTTAATGAGATAATCCATCTTGAATGAGTTTTTATATTTGTTCTTGCCTTGGGGAGGAATTGAGCAAAATATTGTCAATTATTTGAAATTTCCGGTTATTTCGCCAAAGAAAAAAGACTATGTTATTGCTATGACGAAATTGATAAAATACCAGTTTGTTCGAATTCATTATACATCAAAAACCTGTGGACCACGCTCGTATATTGTAGAAGGGAGAGCTGTCATTTCCAAGCTGCCAAAAAATTGAAATTTCACCATAGAATACGTTTATACAAAAGTAATATTCACATTATATTTAAACATTTTGACTGTTCTATACATAGTTGATAAAATGTGCATCATAAAACAAAGAATACCAGATGATAAAATTTTACATCCATTATGTGTATGTTATTACATGATGTGCATGTTATTACATGGTGTGTATATTATTACATGGTGTGTACATTATTATACGGTGTGTATAGTATTACATGATGTGTATGTTATTACAATGTGTGTATATTATTACATGGTGTGTATATTGTTACATGGTGTGTATATTATTACATGGTGTGTATATTATTACATGGTGTGTATATTATTACATGATGTGTATATCATTACGATGTGTAAATTATTACATGATATGTATATTATTATATTTCATTATATTTAAAGATGGATTATCTCTTTAAATAACAAATTTTAAATAGTTGCGTGGGTATAAAATAATAGATATGAAATGAAGACCCCTGTCCAGAAAAGCTTCTATCAATTAGTATTGATTTTATTTCGAATATTAAATCGGGACCGTTTATGTTACTATCTTTAGAACCGACCATTCGGATGATACCGTATTGCGATATATAGCACTGGGCTGTTCCTACGGCTACACAACGCATGTCAAATGTCACAGATTGGTTGTTTGTATTGTTTTGTTCCGACAGATATAAGCGCTAATAAGTATAATTAACGTTTATTTGTGAGAAATTGTTGAATAACATTGCTGGTTTCTGTTAACAGTAACCACTATTGTTCGTTAGCTGAACAAACACACCTTTATAGACCAGAAAATATTCGAAATAAAATTAATATTAATCGATACAAGCATTTCCAGACAGGAGTCTTCGATTCAAATCTAATATTTTATACCCAGGTAACTATATAACACAGGTTTACAAAGAGATAGTCCACCTTTAAACATACTGGGCGTCATCGTTGTTCCATTTACACGAGAACGAATACTGGGCGTCATCGTTGTTCCATTTACACGAGAACGAATACTGGGTGTCATCGTTGTTCCATTTACACGAGAACGAATACAGGGCGTCATCGTTGTTCCATTTACACGAGAACGAATACTGGGTGTCATCGTTGTTCTATTTACACGAGAACGAATACAGGGCGTCATCGTTGTTCCATTTACACGAGAACGAATACTGGGCGTCATCGTTGTTCCATTTACACGAGAACGAATACTGGGCGTCATCGTTGTTCCATTTACACGAGAACGAATACAGGGCGTCATCGTTGTTCCATTTACACGAGAACGAATACTGGGCGTCATCGTTGTTCCATTTATACGAGAACGAATACTGGGCGTCATCGTTGTTCCATTTACACGAGAACGAATACTGGGCGTCATCGTTGTTCCATTTACACGAGAACGAATACTGGGCGTCATCGTTGTTCCATTTACACGAGAACGAATACTGGGCATCATCGTTGTTCCATTTAAACGAGAACGAATACTGGGCGTCATCGTTGTTCCGTTTACACGAGAATGAATACTGGGCGTCATCGTTGTTCCATTTACACGAGAACGAATACTGGGCGTCATCGTTGTTCCATTTACACGAGAACGAATACTGGGCGTCATCGTTGTTCCATTTACACGAGAACGAATACCGGGCGTCATCGTTGTTCCATTTACACGAGAACGAACACTGGGCGTCATCGTTGTTCCATTTACGCGAGAACGAATAGTGGGCGTCATCGTTGTTCCATTTAAACGAGAACGAATACTGGGAGTCATCGTTGTTCCATTTACACGAGAACGAATAGTGGGCGTCATCGTTGTTCCATTTACACGAGAATGAATACTGTGCGTCATCGTTCCATTTACACGATACTGAGAACGAATACTGGGCGTAATCGTTGTTCCATTTACACGATTCTGACTTGTTTGTCACATTTATTTAGACAGGGTATACATTAAATCGGGGGGGGGGGCGGGTGTCGTCCGTGCAGCCAGCGTGACGAAATTTACATGTGAACTAATTCACAATCCCCATTTCAGGTGTCGAATTGACAGCTATCTCTGATGACGAAGGATATTGTTCTGACTACAATGCTACGCAATTAATAAATACTATTATGTATTTTATATCTCTTTATAATTACAACTACTTTCGCTTTGACTAAAATGCGTGCATTTGATTGGTCAATGCCCTTAGATACGCTTGGTAGCGACAATATATATCAGTGGAGGGAAGTGTCGTTTCCCGCATCACTGGGGGTAGTGATACCTTAAAAAGTTCGCAAACCAAGTCGAATATCCATGGGGCGAATTAACCCGGAATTTTATTTTGTCCACCAATCAAATCGCAAGAAATCACTTCCGTTTCTAGAGGTAACACAAGACGCCAAATCTCAGCGAAAAATGATCGCCGATTAAACAGCAAAATAGTACATTAATTTATTTGGGGATAAAAGAATGTATTACATAACTATTCCACCATTAGTATTAGCATTTATCCAGCTTCGTGCCAATACTAATATGACATGGCAGTGGTCATGAGAGCATAGAATGCGCATTTGTAGCGATTGTTTACTTTTCGAGTCGCCGGAGACCACATTTATTCGATGGCGAAGTTTGGGAACACCGCTTCGGAATTGCTATCGAATCGGATTGCCTTTATGACAATACATGTTCTAGAATCGTTTTAAATAAGTGAAATTTACACCAGCAAGTACAGTTTAATAGTTTACGGGTGTGGTCTCTTGCTTTTGTGTAGTTGGAATGTCGGAAACAGCGATCGAATTGTGTGTGTTCATCTCGAACTTCCGGTCGGTCGCCCAATTTATTCTCGACCCAAATTCCCATTTCGGTTAAAAGAGCAGCTGAGTCCAGACACAAATATCACTTGGGTAGTTTTACCATTTTAGTGTTTTTAATATAGTTTCTTTAAAAAGAACTTGTTTAATCACCAACTAATATGCGGATTGTCGTAATTATAAGCAATCAACGTCGTTTTCGATGCATCTGTCGGCGTATAGAAGTGTCGGATGCCGAACTACATACTTTGTATAATTCGGCATCCGACACTTCTATACGCCGACAGATGCATCGAAAACGACGTTGATTGCATATGTAAATATGTATTATATAGTTACCGGGGTATAAAAAGTGTACAGATATGTATATATGAAAGCTCAAATCAAAAGCTCTGTGTTAATATACACACACAATAATCTCATCTCTTAAAGATGGATTATCTCTTTAAATAACAAATTTTAAATAGTTGCGTGGGTATAAAATAATAGATATGGACTGAAGACCTATGTCCGGAAAAGCTTCTATCAATTAATATTGATTTTATTTCGAATATTAAATCGGGCTCGGTTATGTTACTATTTTTAGAACCGACCATTCGGATGAGACCGTATTGCGATATAGAGCACTGGGCTGTTCCTACGGCAACGCAACGAATGTCAAATGTCACAGATTGGTTGTTTGTATTATTTTGTTCCACAGATATAAGCGATAATGAGTATAATTAACGTTTATTTGTTACAAAATTGCACAATATAATTTCTGGTCTCTGTTAACAGTAAGCACTATTGTTCGTTAGCTGAACAAACACACCTTTTTAGACCAGAAAATATTCGAAATAAAATTAATATTAATCGATAGAAGCATTTCTGGACAGGAGTCTTCGATTCAAATATAATATTTTATACCCCGGTAACTATATAATACATGTTTACAAAGAGATAATCCACCTTTAACACACTATCACTATAATTTTATGAACTCTTATCATTATGACAGTTTTACTTCATTATTTTACTACCATTATTTTCCATACCCAGTATATAGGAAAAGCATAATGCCCTATGCCGCAATGTGGTATCACCCGAATGGTCTGTTCTAAAAGTAGACAAATAAACGGTCCCAATAAAATATTCGAAATAAAATCAATATTAATTGATAGAAGCCTTTCCGGACAGGGGTATTCAGTTCATATTTATTATTTTATACACACGCAACTATTTCAAATTTGTTATTTAAAGAGATAGTCTATCTTTAATGAGTTTTTATATTTGTTCTTGCCTTGGGGAGGGAATGAGCAAAATATGGTTTGGGGACAATTATTTGAAATTGCCGGTTATTTCGCCAAAGGAAAAAGACTATTTTTATGTGACGAAATTGATAAAATACCAGTTTGTTCGAGTTCATTATAGATCAATAACTGTGGATCACCCTCATATATTGTAGAAGGGAGAGGCTGTCATTTCCAAGCTGCCAGGAAATTCAAATTTCACCATAAAATACGTTTATTCCAAATTAATATTTACATAAGATTTAAGCATTTTGACTGTTTTATACATAATTGATAAAACGTGCATCATAAAACAAAGAATACCAGATGATAAAATTTTACATCCACTGTGCGTATATAATTACACGATGTGCATATTATTACATGATGTGTATAATATTACATGGTGTGTATATTATTACATGATGTGTATATTATTAAATGATGTGTATGTTATTACATGATGTGCATATTATTACATGTTGTGTATATTATTACATGATGTATATGTTATTACATGATGTGCATATTAGTACAAGGTGTGTATGTTATTACATGATGTGTATGTTATTACTTGATGTGTATGTTATTACATGATGTATATGTTATTACATGATGTGTATATTATTACATGGTGTGTATATTATTACATGATGTGTATATTATTACATGGTGTGTATATTATTACATGATGTGTATGTTATTACATGATGTGCATATTATTACATGGTGTGTATATTATTACATGATGTATATGTTATTACATGATGTGCATATTAGTACAAGGTGTGTATGTTATTACATGATGTGTATGTTATTACATGGTGTGTATATTATTACATGGTGTGTATATTATTACATGGTGTGTATATTATTACATGATGTGTATGTTATTACATGATGTGCATATTATTACATGGTGTGTATATTATTACATGATGTATATGTTATTACATGATGTGCATATTAGTACAAGGTGTGTATGTTATTACATGATGTGTATGTTATTACATGGTGTGTATATTATTACATGGTGTGTATATTATTACATGGTGGGTATATTATTACATGGTGTGTATATTATTACATGATGTGTATATTATTACATGATGTGTATATTAGTACAAGGTGTGTATGTTATTACATGATGTGTATATTATTACATGATGTGCATATTATTACATGGTGTGTATATTATTACATGATGTGTATATTATTACATGGTGTGTATATTATTACATGATGTGCATATTAGTACAAGGTGTGTATATTATTACATGATGTGTATATTATTACATGATGTGCATATTAGTACAAGGTGTGTATGTTATTACATGATGTGTATATTATTACATGATGTGTATATTATTACATGATGTGCAGTTTATTACATGGTGTGTATATTATTACATGATGTGTATATTATTACATGATGTGCATATTATTACATGGTGTGTATATTATTACATGATGTATATGTTATTACATGATGTGCATATTAGTACAAGGTGTGTATGTTATTACATGATGTGTATGTTATTACATGGTGTGTATGTTATTACATGGTGTGTATATTATTACATGATGTGCATATTAGTACAAGGTGTGTATGTTATTACATGGTGTGTATGTTATTACATGATGTGTATGTTATTACATGGTGTGTATATTATTACATGATGTGTATATTATTACATGGTGTGTATATTATTACATGATGTGTATGTTATTACATGATATGTATATAATTACATGATGTGTATGTTATTAAATGATGTGTATATTATTACATGGTGTGTATGTTATTACATGGTGTGTATATTATTACATGGTGTGTATATTATTATATTTTATTACATTTAAACATTTTGACTGTTGTATTGATAAAACGTGCATCATAAAACAAAGAATACTAGATGATAAAATTTTACATCCATAATGTGTATGTTATTACATGACGTGCATGTTATTACATGGTATGTATATTATACATGGTGTGTATATTATTATAGTGTGTATATTATTACATGATGTGTATGTTATGACATGGTGTGTATATTATTACATGGTGTGTATATTATTATACCGTGTGCATATTCTTACATGATCTGTACAGTATTACACGATGTGCATATTATTACATGATGTGTATATTATTACATGTGTATAGTGTGACATGACCTGTACATAATTACACGATGTGTATATTACACGATGTGTATATTACACGGTGGTATATTATTGCATCATGTGTATGTCATATCGCATTGATACGGGCGATCCCGCGTGTGGATTCTCTTATGTTTCGTCATGTCACCCTTCAGAGTAAATGATTTCTCACACACATCACAATGATACGGGCGATGACCCGTGTGGATCATCTTATGTCTCGTCAGGTCACTCGACTGAGTAAATGATTTCTCGCACACATCACATTGGTATGGCCGATCACCCGTGTGGATCATCCTATGTGTAGCCAGGTGATTAGATTGAGCAAATAATTTCTCACACAGATCACATTGGTACGGGCGATCCCCAGTGTGGATCCTCTTATGTTTCGTCAGGCCACTCGAGTGAGCAAATGATTTCTCGCACACATCACATTGATGCGGTCGTTCACCCGTGTGGATCCTCTTATGTTTCGTCACGTCACTCGACTGAGTAAATGATTTCTCGCACACATCACATTGGTATGGGCGATCCCCCGTGTGGATCATCTTATGTGTAGTCAGGTTAATAGACTGAGTAAATGATTTCTCGCACACATCACATTGATACGGGCGATCCCCCGTGTGGATCATCTTATGTGTAGTCAGGTTACTCGACACAGTAAATGATTTCTCGCACATATCGCATTGATACGGGCGATCCCCCGTGTGGATTCTCTTATGTTTCGTCAAGTCACCCTTCTGAGTAAATGATTTCTCACACACATCACAATGATACGGCCGATCACCCGTGTGAATCCTCTTATGTTTCGTCAGGTCACTCGACTGAATAAATGATTTCTCGCACACATCACATTGGTACCGGCGATCCCCTGTGTGGATCCTCTTATGTGTAGCCAGGTTAATAGATTGAGTAAATGATTTCTCACACACATCACAATGATACGGACGATTCCCTGTGTGGATCCTCTTATGTGTAGCCAGGATACTAGACTGAGTAAATGATTTCTCACACACATCACATTGGTATGGCCGATCACCCGATTGGATCCTCTTGGTTTTCATCAGGCTACTCGAGTGAATATTAAATTATTTCGACTGGATAATTACCTTCCAGCACAGATCACATTAATACAGTCTTGGTTCCTACCGGTATGTCTATGGTATGGGAGATCCCCGGTGTGTACCAGGCGTCGTCGACTGGATAATTACATTCTAGCACAGATCACATTAATACAGTCTTGGTTCCTATGTATATGGTATGGGAGGTCCCCGGTGTGTATCGCTATCAGCCTTCTCGACTGGACGAATGCCTTCTTGATTGAGTCAATTATTCCCTGCATACATCACATTGATGCGGGCGACACCATGTGTGGATCCTCTAGCATGTATATGTAGTCAAGGTGTTCACCCGTTTCTATGGTTTACCACACTTTAACAGTTTAATAACAAAACAATGTTCAATTCGATGACTCCATAGACAGATAGATGTACGAATTACAATGATACAGTTTACTGTTGTTTTCGTTCAGACGCCACTGTTGACCTTAACTTGAATTATCTGACTAAAACTAACAGAACAACTCATACAAGAGTTATATTTATCGAATAGATGATATACACAGTTATGTTAAGATACTTTCGCATAATACGTGCCAAAGGAAATAAAAATGTTTCTATCACGAAAAATCATTTTAAAAAGTGGTCTTAAGCAGCGGAGAGTAGAATAGAACAATGTCACAATACGTAGTTATATATATCTATTATATATTTTTGGAAATCTGTGTGGGTGAGGGTGGGTGTGTGTGTGTGTGGGTTGGTTTACGTTGCGTTGGGAGGACATACACATGTTTGCATACCAACGTTGTGAGCACAATTTGAGTTATGAGGACATTCCCATGTCCTCACAATGATGACCTTACAATGGTATCAAAACTACATTCTGATTCTGTATTTCAATTTTAGGAACGGTCCCCATAACTCGGTTTGTATTCTGAACCCACACACACATACACAAAAATATTCAATTGGCGAATCGCGGGTCGCTTCGCACAAACAAACTATATTACACGAGTGTATAGATAGCCAATGAAAACGCTCGACTCTTCGAAGTACTAACATTTTTAACCAATCACAGCTTTCCTTCCGGTGACGATTTGTGAGTCGTCCAACCAAAGGTCTCCGTTTCCGCTTCATTTCTAGTGCATTTAGCAGCCATTTTTAAAAAGATCAGAAGTATTTTCTATCAAAGTAAGTATAGTTAGTATAAATATTTAAAGAAATAAAGTTAAAGATGGATTATGTCTTTAAATAACAAATTTTAAATAGTTGAGTGGGTATAAACTAATAGATATGAACTGAAGACCCCTGTCTGGAAAGCTTCTATCAATTAATAAATTAATATTGATTTTATTTCGAATATTAAATCGGGACCGTTCATGTCACTATTTTTAGAACAGACCATTCGGATGATACCATATTGCGATATAGAGCACTAGGCTGTTCCTACGGCTACGCAACGAAAGTCAAATATCCCAGATTTATTGTTTGTATTGTTTTGTTTCACACATATAAACGATAATGAGTATAATTAACGTTTATTTGTGACAAAATTGTACAATAAAATTTTTGGTCTACGTTAACAATAACCACTATTGATCGTTAGCTCAACAAACACACCTTTTTAGACCAGAAAATATTCTAAATAAAATTAATATTAATCGATAGAAGCATTTCCGGACAGGGGTCTTCGATTCAAATCTATTATTTTATACCCCGGAAACTATATAAAAAATGTTTACAAAGAGATAATCCACCTTTAAATATATATATTCTTTCTAATCTAAATGAGTTTATCTAACCGATCATGTATTACTATTAGCGGCGAGCAGGGTAGTTTCGGGAAAACGGGATTGATCATTTGATTTTCATTTTTCGTGATTTGGAAATGTCTGTCGCAGCTCCGTGAGCAGCACATGTGATTAAACTTAAAGCACCAGAGAATACTTTTAACCAGTGACAATTTAGTCAGTGAAGAGTGACTGCAGAATCAAACAAACAAACATTTTCTGACTAAATTTGAGATTGTTTTTCTATTTTTAATTTAATTGTTGTTGTTGACTGTTAATGTTGACATTGTTGTTGTGTTATGTGATCTCTCTGTGTATCGTTTATTCAATTTCAAGGTCCCTGGTGCTGTAATAATAGAGTTGTATGAGCTACTGAGAGCTAATTGAAGCTCAAAATCACATGTACATAAACATCGTACAGAAAATTTAAAAAAAACAAACAAACCAAGTGTACATAAGTAATGCAATCTTAACCATACGATGACGAAGTATGTATCCAAGATGAACTTGCGTGGGGAGAAGATGCCATTTCTTACGTGAAAGAAGTAATCATCATCATATCCGATAATGATGAGGACTAATTTGTTGTGTTTGTATGTGTTTTCCTATAATATTGGACTATATATATATGTAAATATTTTCTATATCATGTAAGTAAACATCATATACCTCCCCATTTTTACCCCCCTTTTTTAAAAAGGGGAGGGGATGGGCCCCCCGCCCGCCAACTCAGGGGATCAATTTATAACACTCGTACTATAGTACAATATTCTATTTATAGTAGTTGCAAGTTAGCAATTGAAAACGAATATTCTATTTATAGGGTGCAGGTTAGCAAATAAAATCTATTTATAGTAGGTGCAAGTTAGCAATTGAAAACGACCTTTTTATGTCAATGACACTGTTCAAATTGCTAACTGTCGTGTATACACTACTGAGATCGACCATTCGAATTGAAGATCATTATCTTTGTTTTGTCTAAATTAATTTGTAACCGATTTACATCTAGATAAGTACTTAATTTATCTAGACATTTCTGCAGACCATGTTCTGTTTTGGAGAAAAGAACCAGGTCATCGGCATACATAAGACAAGATATAGTGGATTCTCCTGCTTCCACCGGATGACAGGTTGTGTCAAAAATATTCGGTAGATCATTTAGGTATATATTAAATAGTTTAGAGCTTAATATACACCCTTGTTTTACCCCTATATTGGACCGAAAAGTTTCAGTTGGTCCGTTCATTAATTTCACGGAAAATCTGACGTCGCGATACATTTCGGTCAGAATTGTGACGAACTTCCCCTATGTTAGCAACTTTCTTTAAAATATTAGTGCGACAAATCGTGTCAAAAGCTTTTCGAAGATCTACAAAACAAGCATATAATTTGTTTCCTTTGGTTGTGTATTTTTATATCAGATGGCTCATAGAGAATATAGGATCTGTTGTCCAGCAACCCGGTACAAATCCTATTTGACTCGGGCTAATGGTTTGAGTTGCTTCAATGAATGATTGCAGCCTGCCATCAAGTATCTTGAGATACAGCTTGCAAAGACAACTAGAGAGAGCGATACCTCTATAATTGTTTGGATCATAAGCATCTCCGCCATTGTGGATAGGTTTCATGTAATTACTCCGCCAAGCATTGGGAAACTGGGATGACGATAAAATAAAATTAAAAAAGATTAAATAGCATTGAGATAGTTTTGCTTTTGAATGTTTAATCATCTCGTTAGTGACTCGATCCGGTCCACCGGATTTTCCACATTTGAGCGAAGCCACAGACTTTTCAAGCTCTTCGAGTGTAATTTCGAAATCAAGATCTTGTTTGGAATCATCTACCTTAAAGTTAGAGTTTTCGATATTCGAAGTTCTACTCATGATGATTTTGAAATAGCTGACCCATTCATCGGGAGTTATTGCATCAGACAAGTCTGGTTTGGGGTTTCCCTCTTGAAGTGAATTGATATCGCCCCAAAAAGCGCGCGAATCGTGATCGTAGGACGGATGGAGATCATTCACTCTGAAGTATAAAATATTAGACAAGAGCGATTCGCTCACCAGACACCAATCTATAACGGACGAGGCATTATATCTGTAATACGTGTACCCACCGCGGAGAATCCCCTAACGTTCTGCCATTAAGAATTCGGACACCAGATGTTGTACAGAGGTCAAGATCATTTGCTTTAATCTGGTCCTTCGACAGGCGAGGATGCATTTGTATATCGCGGCTGTAAATATCTGGCAATTTAATAAAGTCTTCCGATTCGTCAATAATGAAATCTAGGTCAGTATGATGAACCCGTGTGTTAAAGTCGCCGATAACCACAACCTGCCCTTTCGGCTTATACTGTTTGATTTCCACTTGCAAAGAATGTTAGTGGATGAACGGAATTTATTTTGTCCTTATGTACAACATATACAAATATGTCATTGTTAACATCAAAGAATTCCTTGTGCAATTTAAATCAAATAAAGTGCTTATTTGTTTCTTTGTGAAATGTGACACCAGTCATTAATGACTGTCGGACGAAAATTGCAAGAGACCGCGTTTTTTACCTTGAACTCGCGGTCCGCAGAAATGGAAAGCTATATAATCTGGCAAATGAAGATCATCTACTTTTGAAGCACAATGTGTCTCACCGAGACAAACAATATCAGAACAAAGTTCTTTTCTGAGTGTTAAATCTAGTAATTTACATTGTCGCGTCCGCCCTATCCGTTCATACATTCCATTTATATTAAGAAAACTAATGCTTATTTTATGTTTCTTCATAATGTAGGTTTTATCTAAGTTGAAGTGAACAAGTAATGCGTAAAACAATGAAAACAATATATCAATATAAGGTCCATAGAATGAATGACTATGACCCATGCATCGATGGTACTTAAATTAATAGTAATTAAAGTGGGTATATATTGAGTTTACCTGTGCAGTATACTGTTTTGAATAGACAATGGTTATGCTAAAGAGTAGCAAACAACTGTAGATGTGTTGACTTCAGAAATACATAAAATACAATGGATTCACTGCACACGTGCGAATTGTGCAAGTCCCATTACATCATTATACAGCTGCTTCCTGTTGGGATGTCGCCACTGAGAGGGACTGTTTAGGCCACCGGGTGACCCCCCCCCCCCCCCACACTGACAGGCAACCGTCTTTGTTGACTCATCCCGTTATCGTTGGTATATCCGCTAGAATTGAAGGATTGTGAAACCCTTCTGACGTAAGAGTTCCTACCTTCATAATTGACCGGGCGTGACCTTTGGTGATATTTTGCGTTATTGTTTTTGTGCGGCTGATTCTGATTTCGTTTAGGAACATTTCGTCGTGGTAGTTTAAGGCTCGAAATCATGTTTGTGGCTAACTTTGCCGTACCCCTGGACGATAGGTGCCTCTGATCGTTTTCGTATAATCTCACAATCACACCGGTGGTTGTGCCCATGTTATCATGAATTATCACCAACATAACCAAGTGAGCCCTGAATCATGGTATTGAATTGCGAACAACGATCCCGTAGACTCCTGTCTTGTGAACAGTCATTAGGGGCGATAAGTGAAATCATAACATATGAACACTTCGATTTACAAAGAGATAATCCACCTTTAAACGAAACCATTTTGGCTTTCAGTTTGTATGCGCTGGATCAACCTGTTCATAATTGGCTTTCTTCGCTACTCCTTTTGGTGCAACTCTTGGAAGATCCGTTGGACGATAGTCCTTTAGCAGCTTCCCTGATTCTGATATCTCTCCCACAGTTGGTAAATCCAGTTCGAACATGGCTGCACGAATAAAATAGTGAAGAAAAAGCCTCTTAACGAAAGAATTGCGTGTTTCTTTTCCACAGAATCCTAGAGCGAGTGAACATCGTCGGTACTAATCGCTTGTAGAGGTTAATCCATTGTTTGAAAGAAGTTAAAAGACATTTTTGAATCTATTTTATGGAGCGATCAATATCGTGGCGTCTCTGGTAAGTACGCCCAATACCAGTTTGGTTTGAGGTACATCTCAATGTACCGTACCATTCCGATGAATACAAGGCCATTTCGATAAGAAATGAGAATTTGAAGTGTGAAGTTTTATTAATATCTCATGACGAAACATATATATCACATTTGGCTATGAATTATAATAATAACAATGATGATGAAATATCACCAACATAACCAAGTGAGCCCTGAATCATGGTATTGAATTGCGAACAACGATCCCGTAGACTCCTGTCTTGTGAACAGTCATTAGGGGCGATAAGTGAAATCATAACGTATGAACACTTCGATTTGATGTCTTTGATTACTTCTGTATAATCACGAACATGTTGTTCCATATCCAGGAAATTATTCGACTTCATATCGTTGATGCCTACATGAATTATGGCCGTTCCGCATCATTTCACATTGGCTACTTCTACTTTCAATTGTGGAATCGTATATGTTTTGTGCATTATTGTGTCACCAACATAAAATTTTGTCAAAAGTCGTCTCGTGTTAATGCTACGACATATAGTCATGGAAAATGTATACGTCCTTATTTTGTGGGTCTGTTGTAACTTGTAACTTGAGTTTTGTCTGATCGGTCTGTTATAATCGGTCTCTTGTCTGATGTAGGGTCCTTCTGAGAAACATCTGATTCATCGAGCTTCTTTTTCGATTTATTTGAAGATTCACCTGTTGGGCGCCTTTTCGGAGGAACATCAATAAATGGGCCACCTGATAACTCATACTCAAGGTGTCCGATTTTTTCTCTCGCTTGATTTAACATATGTGATGTTTCCTTCATATTTTGTTCGAGACATACATTTTGTATTCTAATGTTATCCCTTTCAGCTGTAACCGCTACCAGCTGTGTTGTTGCGTCGCTCAATTGGTCTTGGAATGTCGTTAATGTCTCCATTCGTTCCGAGAAAGCATGTGTAATATCTGGTATGCTTTTACTATTTCCTTTTCCGATAAACAGTTCGACCCTTTTAATCAAACTGTCCATGTGTCCATGTGACTTGTGAGAAACCATCTGGGTTAACCGCGTAACTTCCTTAGTGAGGTTCAGTAAACTGCGTTCGGGTAAGTCGATACGTCGAGAATTAGGTTCACTTGTGGCTTCTTTATTCTTTTGATGTTTGTCTTCTGAGACATCATTCGTCTTACCGCTGTCCGGATCCTGCTGTGTCTGTTGGAGATATTGGTCGGCATACTCTGTTCCATGGAGTTAGGTATCACCGTAACTTGATCCAGGTGTTCCCGTGCCATGGTCGCGTCTACGGTGAAATATGCATCGTCGTCGTTGGGCTGACTTGCAGCAACATCCCCTTCGTAGAATAATGTGTCTGCTACAGATAATTAGTTGTCATGTGTCATGACTATGGTGTTGAATAGATCCATGCTATTGTCAACATCAGAATCACCAGAAATTACATTCTCAGTCCCAACAGCGAGAAAAGCCGCTGCTATCTGAGACAGAATTGTAATTCACTCCTGTACCATTCTTTGTAACAGTTTCCTTGCACAGTTACTAAGTGTGTACCGTGGAAGAAGCCTATTGTTACACGAGTTTGATACAAAGCTGTTCATCACCATCTCTCCAGTCGCACTTGTACTCTTCTATAATTCGTACTTTTACGCGGTATCTAACGCTGAGGGCTTTGATCCATGCAATTATGTTTTGCGCACCGTTTTGAAGCTTAAAGATAAATTATCTCTTTAAATAACACATATTAAATAGTTGCGTGGGTATAAAATAATAGACATGTACTGAATACCCCTGTCCGGAAAAGCTTCTATCAATTAATATTTATTTTATTTCGAATATTTATATTACTATTTTTCGGATGACCATTCGGATGATACAATATTGTGATATAGAGCACTGGGCTGTTCCTATGGCTACGCACCGAAAGTCAAATGTCCCAGATTGATTGTTTGTATTGTTTTGTTCCACAGATATAAGCGATAATGAATAAAATTAACGTTTATTTGTGACAAAATTGTACAATAAAATTTCTGGTCTCTGTTAACAGTAACCACTATTAGCTAAACAACTACACATTTTTAGACTAGAAAATATTCGAAATAAAATTAATAATAATTGATAGAAGCCTTTCCGGACAGGAGTTTTCGATTCAAATCTAATATTTTATACCGTTAACTATATAATGCATCTTTACAAAGAGATAATCCGCATTTAATTTTGTTATGCGTTTCATTATGTATTGCTGTATCTGACAATTGACAATCAAATTATTTGTATTCGTATATTGTGTTGAATAAATTTCGAAAGGAGACTAAACCTTTTGGTATCAAGAACATTGAGATTTAAAGATGGATTATCTCTTTAAAGGTGGATTATCTCTTTGTAAACATGTATTATATAGTTACCGGGGTATAAAATATTAGATTTGAATCGAAGGCTCCTGTCCGGAAATGCTTCTATCGATTAATATTAATTTTATTTCGAATATTTTCTGGTCTAAAGAGGTGTGTTTGTTCAACTAACGAACAATAGTGGTTACTGTTAACAGAGACCAGAAATTATGGGTCCTACTAAACAACCAACACAAACGAACATAAACGAACATAAACGAACACAGGTCCAAAAAGCGGAGTAGAAGGGTGAAATTTGGTTTGTGGGTGCGCGTGGGTCCATTCTATGTGTATGTGGTGTTATTTCCAACTTTGATGATTTATTTTTTGAGTTATTAGCATTATTTGAATACAAAACTACTAAACAACGAACACAAACGAACATAAGATTAGCGACAGTGCAGAGGCTACCATGCAGGTGTTAATTAACTACGGCTTACTCTGTCTCCTTGTTTTTACTGCAAGATGATTGTCAATTTTATCACTGCTGGCAATAAAAACACGGGGAAACATCATAGGTCGGCGTTTTAATGCATAGCTAACAAAACATTTGAGTGAATGTGAGTGAGTCATTGTTGTCAGTCTCTGAGATGACTATATATATTTTCTCAGTCTCGGAGATCACTCTGGTAAATGCTATTTCTGCTTGCTTTCCTGATACACGCATACGCTATGTACCAGGCATCTTAAGGAAAATCTCACTCGTAATTTAAGTAAAACAGACTGTGATCAAACTGTCAATAAGATGGACAAGTATTCAATAGCGAGAGCGGCTTGGTAACAATAGAAAACAAAATCATTTATGACGAAATACAGACAGACATAATTGACTTGTAAATATATGTGACAACAGACGATACCTTACATTTATGGAAAGACTAAAGACGAAAGTTTTCAATGCTAGAAAACAAAATTCAACAATTCCGAAATGTTGGACAAATAACAATTATGAAAGCATTAAAGGTGCGGGAGTCCTTGGCAGTGGGTATATGCTGTGAAAATATTTCCAACGGTCAACAACCCGACACAAAAAGGAAAATGTAGACAGACTTTGTCCGTATACAAATAAGAAATATCGCATAAACAGTAGGCCTATGTTATTTTCATATGTTTGACCATTGAGTAAACAAAAGCATAAAAAGTTAATTTCCTTGTGTTTGTTTATATTATGATGGTAAACATAAAGAGCGTTCTTTGTTGCTGAATTCCTGATATGGAACTAATAAAGAGCGTTTATATCATTTGTGTGTGATTAGCCAGTAACACGTACGGTGCTGTCTTTTGTAACACAATCAGGCTCTTGCGTGGGTAAAATATAGTAGGTCTTTATGATAGCATGCTGTTTACACGATGAACGAAACTGTAAGCGTTTTAGTGTTTTTCTGTTTACCGTGATTGGAACAAATATGAATATTTTCGACAACTAAGGCCTCCCGTGCCTTTAATAATATAATCAACAAAAAAATTGACTGAGTTTACAGACAATTTAAATGAAACAGTGCCTGACCAACTGCGTGACATTCGACTGGAGGGGATTTTACATGATCAGGCATTGCATCATCTTTGGAAGTGAGACACGAAATTTGAACAAATGTGACGGCCGAACAACGAGACAGACTAATGCGAAGACTTCTTAATTTTGTGAGTGACAATTCAAAATTCCAAACTTCAACTGACGACAATTAACTATACCCAAAACTACCGCTCTCGCAAAAAAACCTGGACAAAAGAAAGGAAAGAGTGAAGGCATCAAAAACCAAGACGATCACCAATAAACGACAGAAAGTTAGCATATAGTATGCAAATATACATAGATGATCTCACATGAGTTTCTATTTTATACGTAATTTATCAACCGAGTTCACTAAATTCGATTTGAGCCGTAGTTTACCGACGATGTTGATAAATTACGTATAAAATAGAACGAGTTTGAGATATTTTTTATCACATGATCATATAATCGCTTAAATTTTTATCGAAAACAGCAATAATTAACAGACAGAGAACTTTGTCACAAAGAGCAGCGTGACGTCATTGCACGCAGCGATATTACGCGTGTCTATTACGCTCGAATATTACATAGGAAAATAGTGCTAATCATGTGATAAAATAACATATAGACTTCTTGGATTCATATCAAATAAGTGCATTACTTGATTTTAATGATTTAAATAATGCAACATTTTGCTGGAGCCATTTTCATCTATGCACTGACTTCAAGGAGAACAAACTCTGCCCATCGTTCCGCCGGGGCTGAGTTGTAAAATAATATATAAATATTCGATTGTATATAAAACAAACTTTGATTCTAGTACCTGAAGCTCTACTGAAAGAGCAGTGTGATGCCAGGGAAGTTAAACGAAGTAATAATAAGACAAACTAACTAAGTCAAAACAACTCAGTGACAAAGAGACAGAGTATAAGCCATAGAGAAGGCGGTAGTTAATTAACACCTTTATTAACACCTTTGCAATACGGCTAATCTCATGTTCGTTTGTGTTCGTTGTTTAGTAGCTTTGCATTCAAATAATGCTTATAACTCGAAAAATAAGTCATCAAAGTTGGAAATAACACCACATACACATATAATGGACCCAGGCGCACCCTGTTTAGTAGGACCGGAAATTAAATTGTGCAATATTTTTGGACATGACAATCTGCGGGATGGGATGGGATATGGGACAAAACGACAATCTGCGGGACAGAATTTCAAATTGCGTGGGACGACCGATATCTCGAGGAATACAGGGCGTAGGGGGCTCATGTTGGTGTCTAACGAAAGGCCCACGTTCGCCCTATCCACACATATTAACCCAACACTGACCGGACACCGGAAGTTACATTATTCGGTCGACAACTGACCTAACATAAAATGCCACAAACACGAAAAACTGCGTTCGACATTAATGTTTAGAATTTAGATTTCTCGATTTCTCGGACATCAGAAGTTGCATTATTTGATCGACAACTGACCTAACATGGGGTGGAATTTGGGATAGAATGACAATCTGCGGGACAGGATTTTCAAATTGCGTGGGACGGCCGATATCTCGAGGAATACAGCGCGTAGAGGGCTACTTTTGGTGTCTAACGAAAGGTCCACATTCGCCCTATCCACACATATTAACCCCGCCACTGATCGGACACCGGAAGTTACATTATTCGGTCGACAACTGACCTAACATAAAATGCCACAAACACGAAAAACTGCGTTCGACATTAATGTTTAGAATTTAGATTTCTCGTTGAATACACTAGCAAACAACAAGTTTTAGGTATCAAATAACGCAGTGGAATACTGTGCATTCGTTTTTAGCTACAATATGGCTGTGTTAGTGCGAATATTGTAATGGCGAACACGCAAACACGCTCCGATAAAACAGCTAAAAATAGACTCGATGTTTACAATTACAGGATCGATTTCAGCCGGTATATTCAATATAATGGGGCGTATAGTATATCAAAACGTAGAATTAGACACAGGGAATATATTTTTTCCAAATGGGTCCACCAGGCGGTGAAATTGTTGCAGAAATTCGCTCCAAGATATTCTCACTTATTTTTATTTCAGTTGTAACTAAAATCCCAGATGCCGGAGCCCGGCGACTAAAAGCCAAATTACAAAATAGATCAACTGGTTTGAACGAATGAATATGTCAATGCTAAGACTATTGTAAAGAATATTCAAATCAAATAGTGTTGATAGACTTAAAAACTTATGTGTCTTCCATTCATATGCATATGTTCATATCAGAATCTCCCCCACCTATGACCGAAGGATAATATGAGAACTTCCCTTGCGTATGACCGGCGGATAATATGAACCTCCACCGCGTATGACCGGCGGATAATATGTTCATATGAGAACCTCCACCGCGTATGACCGGCGGATAATATGTTCATATGAGAACCTCCACTGCGTATGACCGGCGGATAATATGTTCATATGAGAACCTCCCCTACGTATGACCGAAGGATAATATGAGAACTTCCCTCGCGTATGATCAGCGGATAATATGAACCTCCATCGCGTATGACCGGCGGATAATATGTTCATATGAGAACCTCCCCAACGTATGACCGGTGGATAATATGAGAACCTCCCTCGCATATGTCCGGCAGATAATATGAACCTCCACCGCGTATGACCGGCGGATAATATGTTCATATGAGAACCTCCCCAATGTATGACCGGAGGATAATATGAGAACCTCCCTCGCGTATGACCAGTGGATAATATGAGAACCTCCACCGCGTATGACCGGCGGATAATATGTTCATATGAGAACCTCCCCTACGTATGACCGGCGGATAATATGAACCTCCACCGTGTATGACCGGCGGATAATATGTTCATATCAGAACCTCCCCCACATATGACCGAAGGATAATATGAGTAATTCCCTCGCGTATGATCGGTGGATCATATGAACATATTATCCTCGTATGAGCGGCGGATAATATGTTCATATGAGAACCTCCCCAACGTATGACCGGAGGATAATATGAGAACCTACCTCGCGTATGACCGGTGGATAATATGAGAACCTCCCTCGCGTATGACCGGCGGATAATATGAACCTCCACCGCGTATGACCGGTGGATAATATGTTCATATCAGAACCTCCCCCACATATGATCGGAGGATAATATGAGAACCTCCCTCGCGTATGACCCGCGGATAATATGAACCTCCACCGCGTATGACCGGCGAATAATATGTTCATATCAGAACCTCCCCCACGTATGACCGGAGGATAATATGAGAACCTCCCTCACGTATGATCGGCGGATAATATGAACCTCCACCGCGTATGACCGGCAGATAATATGTTCATATGAGAACCTCCCCTACGTATGACCGGAGGATAATATGAGAACCACCCTCACGTATGACCGGAGAATAATATGAGAACCTCCCTCGCGTATAACCGGTGGATAATATGAGAACCTCCCTCGCGTATGACCGGCGGATAATATGTTCATATGAGAACCTCCCCATCGTATGACCGGATGATAATATGAGAACCTCCCTCGCGTATGACCGGTGGATAATATGAACCTCCACCGCGTAAGACCGGCAGATAATATGTTCATATCAGAACCTCCCCTATGTATGATCGGAGGATAATATGAGAACCTCCCTCGCGTATAACCGGTGGATAATATGAACCTCCACCGCGTATGACCGGCGAATAATATGTTCATATCAGAACCTCCCCCACGTATGACCGGAGGATAATATGAGAACCTCCCTCGCGTATGACCGGCGGATAATATGAACCTCCACCGCGTATGACCGGCAGATAATATGTTCATATGAGAACCTCCCCTATGTATGACCGGAGGATAATATGAGAACCTCCCTCGCGTATAACCAGTGGATAATATGAGAACCTCCCTCGCGTATGACCGGCGGATAATATGTTCATATGAGAACCTCCCCATCGTATGACCGGAGGATAATATGAGAACCTCCCTCGCGTATGACCGGTGAATAATATGAACCTTCACCGCGTATGACCGGCAGATAATATGTTCATATGAGAACCTCCCCCGCGTATTACTGGCAGATAATATGAGAACTTCACCGCATATATGAATGGCGGACACATAAGTTTTTAAGTTTATAAACACTATTTGATTTGAATATTCTTTTGAATAGTCTTACCATTGACATATTCATTCGTTCAAACCAGTTGATCTATTTTGTAACTTGGCTTTTAGTCGCTGGGCTCCGGCATCTGGGCTTTTAGTCACAACTGAAATAAAAATAAGTGCGAATAACTTGGAGCGAATTTCTGCAACAATTTCACCGACTGGTGGACCCATTTGGAAAAAAATACATTCTCTGTGTCTAATTCTACATTTTGATATACTATACGCCCCATTATATTGAATATACCGGCTGAAATCGATCCTGTAAAAACGAATGCACAGTATTCCGCTGAGTTATTTGATACCTAAAACTTGTTGTTTGCTAGTGTATTCATCGAGAAATCTAAATTCTAAACATTAATGTCGAACGCAGTTTTTCGTGTTTGTGGCATTTTATGTTAGGTCAGTTGTCGACCGGATAATGTAACTTCTGGTGTCCGGTCAGTGGCGGGGTTAATATGTGTGGATAGGGCGAATGTGGACCTTTCGTTAGACACCAAAAGTAGCCCTCTATGCGCTGTATTCCTCGAGCTATCGGCCGTCCCACGCAATTTGAAAATCCTGTCCCGCAGATTGTCATTCTATCCCAAATTCCACCCCATGTTAGGTCAGTTGTCGATCAAATAATGCAACTTCTGGTGTTTGATTAGTGGCGGGGTTAATATCTGTGGATAGGGCGAACGTGGGCCTTTCGTTATACACCAACATGAGCCCCATACGCCCTGTATTCCTCGAGATATCGGCCGTCCCACGCAATTTGAAATTCTGTCCCGCAGATTGTCGTTTTATCCCATCCCTTCCCGCAGATTGTCATGTCCCAATTTTTTTCACAAATAGCCGTTAATTATACTCATTATCGCTTATATCTGTGGAACAAAACAATACAAACAACCAACCTGTGACAGTTGACATTCGTTGCGTAGCCGTAGGAACAGCCCAGTACTCTATATCACAATACGGTCTCATCCGAATGGTCGGTTCTAAAAATAGTAACATAAACGGGCCCGATTTAATATTCGAAATAAAATCAATATTAATTGATAGAAGCTTTTACGGACATAGGTCTTTAGTTCATATCTATTATTTTATACCCACGCAACTATTTAAAATTTGTTATTTAAAGAGATAATCCAACCTTGATCCATTGCAACAGACTGGGGAGGGATGAATATGGTGAAGTAAATAAAGCTGCTCAGATATCTTCCCGCTACAGTTCAAAATTCATGGAGGTTAAAAGGAACACACTTGAGAACATTATGGTAACCAAAATGCCCATGATTCGTTGCAGTATTCATATAAACCTTATAGGGGTAGATCCCCGTCAATTACCCGTTTCCGAGTTATGAGTTATATAATGATAGCGAACCTTCTCCCTGCACTGTTGGGAATAGCACATCATTTAAGATAAAAACAGATCAACTTCAAAACTTAACAGGAACTGGTGGGGCTCTGACAAATTTACAATTGGATAACTTTGTGGAAGAACAGATTTAAACTTAAACGGGTTGAGCAGGTGAACTAGGGCCTCCTCCAACCCCAGCCATATATCATAGCCTAGTTAAGACGTTCTCAAAGGACAATCATAGCATAGTGGGATCGGTCAGTAAAGGTATTCATATTATAATTCACTGGCTTGGAGCAAATTGGCCTTAATTGGGTATGATCAACTGGACTAATATTATACCCATAATACCCCACCTAATTGGAATATATAGCAGTGGATGGTTATGAAAATATAATTCAGCTTTTGGGTGTTACGTGGGTACACACCATTCTCTAACATGTTGCTGTTCATTGTATATACAAAAACAACACATAAACATAAAATGGCTTGTTCAGTTCAGAATTCGTTTAACCTGATTGGATATATAATTTGGAATAGGAAGAATCCCTTTAATTGGTGGGGAAGGAGATTATATATAAATTTAAATTGGTCACTATATAGTATACCAGTATTATATATAGGCCAACACAATTATAGGATTTTATAACCCTTCCCACAACAAAGTTAACACATATTTTAATTCTTGATATATATTGCTGAGAGAGCTGTTGATTTTCTGTGGCCAATCATAACTATCAGGTGTGGTCTCTGAATGGGGTCACTGCTGTGTGGTATCAGTCACATTCTCCGATGATTCTCGGGTGGTAGACTAGAATAGGAAATCGTGGGGTAAATTGACCCTGGTAGAGTGTGGTGGGTGGACGATCTGTGGTGGCTAGTGTTTTGGTTCAGAGATCCAGGTGTGGTCAACTCAATGGTAAAGCACAACTGTTTTATGTGGCATGGACTAAGTTGGGATAACATACAGTATAACAATCAATGAATCGCCGTTTGTGGAATGTGATGAGGGCAGTTTGTTCAAAACTTGGGGTGCCATGTGGGTACACCCTTCTCCAACAATTTCTGTTAAATAGTGTGCAGTGGGGAACGGGCTATTACAGTATATCTAACATGGATATAGTCAAATTCAGTGGCATATCATCACTGGTTGACCTGTTGGGAGACGTTTTGGAATAGAGGCTATTTTCATTTGTGTGGGGAAGGATGTGAGGGTCAGTGTGTAATATTACTGGTCTGGGCCTTATGGCGTTGGGGCGGTGTGTAAATCACTGTGCAAACATTAAATTAATTTGGAGTTTAACAGAAGTACCCTTGAAACAGGGTAGGATGCCAACATTATATACTGTACATTCAAGTGAATACCAGAGTGACCCTCTAGTACCTCCACAGTATAGGTTAATTGTACCAATTAAGCAAGCTGGAAGGGATTGTTTCTCTCTGGTGGAGGAGTATGTTAACCGCTAGGAAGAGGTTCCTTTCTTAATGTTGTAAGTAATGTACAGCTGGGTTTTTAGGGATGTATAGTTAAATACCCCGGCCCTTTTTATCATTTGGAAGATTGATCACTTGGTTGATCATATGCTGACATGCCGGTCTGAAATAGTTTATACATGTATGTCCTCAATGTTACCAAATCATGCACTCAGAATTCCGTTCTCACTCAGTCAACACACATGAAGATTCAGGCGATATCATATCATTTTTGAAAATATTAACATGGTTACATGTACATTCTACTAAAATTTTGGGAAATTGGTTTTTATAAGAATAGACAGTTCAGGGATGGGGGACCTTTATAAAACAGGGAAGAATAGCATGGGCACAAACTAGTTCTGCACCACTAAACTGAGTCGGTCTTGATTGTTTATCTGACGTCAGCCAGCATAACTGTGGATCAGTGGATAATGATACAATCATGGCATGACCCACGAGGTGTGACTGTGTGAGTAATTATCCCAGGTCACCCTCTGCCCCCAGTCTCATCTCAGTCAGTTGTTGCTTAGATCTCACACAGGAAAGACCAGCTAGTCTCACAGATGAAGATTTTGGGCCGGCCCACAGCAGCAGTGGGAGCAGCTCAGAATCATGATATGTACTGTGTAACAACTGAGACTGAGACCATGCAGACCCATAGTATTCCTTGGGGGTAATAGAGGAACCCAAAAATACTACAACTCTTATCATGATGACAGTTTTACTACATTTTTACTACCATTATTTTATATACCCTATATATAGGAAAAGCCTAATGCGCTATGCCACAATGTGGTATCGCCCGAATGGTCTGTTCTAAAAATAGACAAAAAAACGGTCCCAATACAATATTCGAATTAAAATCTGATATTAGTTGATAGAAGCATATCCGGAAAGGGGTCTTCAGTTCATATTTATTATTTGGTACACACGCAACTATTTCAAATGTGTTATTTAAAGAGATAATCCATCTTTAATGTGTTTTTATATTTGTTCTCGACTTGGGGAGGAAATGAACAAAATATGGTTTTGGGTCAATTATTTGAAATTGCCGGCATATAAGATTCCCCACGATGATGCAAATTGTTATGTATACGCAATAATATTGCGTATACATAACAATTCACATCATCATGGGGAATCTTATATGCCATATTCGAAACCTGTACATGAAGTCAGAACTGTCTGACTTAATACTGATTTGAGAAATTATTTCTCCTGAGTTTGCGAATTATCAGAATAATATACGTGTACACATCGTGTAATAATACACACATCATGTAATAGTATACACATCATGTAATAATATGCACATATAATAATGTACACATGTAATGATATGCACAATAATGTACACATGTAATAATATACCAAGATTGACATTTTAAAGAGGTTTATGGGACTGCGTGCCACACTTTCGTTTCTGTTGAGTAATATTTCATTAAACTCCATTGTTTATCATTTCATAACACACCAAAACATCACATTGCGTTGTGGTTTATTTAGGCTTCATATTCGATTGTCTGGAGGTCATTTTAGAATTCGAATTGGTGGAATAATTTGTGAAAGTTATTAACCAATTAGGTGACACTCCACATTTTCGAATGATCAGTAGGGGTGATTTTATATATAAAAAGTGCTAGTGGTTTCTGGCACCTTTCATGTGGTATGTATATTAAGACAAGGTTGGATATTAATTTGTGTAATTTTAGAAGGTGTTCTAGACTGATGAAATAATAAGTGCAAGTGACCTTGACCCAACCCATAGACAATACTAGAGTTTTTTGCGAAACAGTGGTTCTAGATACTGGGTCCATTTTTTAGCACCCAAAATTTGTCATCTGCATTAAAAATAGATTTTCTGGTATTTTCAACGGCGAAAGTTCGAAATTTTTTCACATTGATGTTGGAAGACAGATGCCTTTAAACCAACATAGGTGACCATACTGGAAAAAATCTGGTATTCGTGCCCCTTGGGTATGAAAATGCAATATTTTGGTCATTTTTTGAATAAAAATCACATTTTCAATCAAAAGATCAAGGGCCATAACTCTTGATAGCCTATATATCATGGAATTTATGTATCAAATTATGTATGCCTATTCTGTACTCATTTCAGGCATATATATATTGTCTATATGGTTTGGGATCATAATCCAGATAAATGACAATGAATCTATGGGCCCCCTATTTTTGGGCCCATTCCTGTTGAAACTGTGGAGTGTCACCTTAAAAACCAGCAAATAGCACCATTATCATCTGTCAACTTGACAAATATTTACCACTGAAAATCATTTTTTTAGCAAATCAGCTCAGTTAGAAGGAACATTTTATGTTAAATAGATAAAATACACCATTCAGCTATGGATATTCCAATACAGGTGGCCTTTAGTCATGTACAATGGTGGGGATATGGAGTCTTGCAGCAGTGTGGGTGGTGGTGGTTCATTTGTATTTTTACTGATGATTTTTCAGATGATGGGTACTTCTTCATGACATCATGCTCCTTGAATGTTAGCTGAAAAAAACTGACATTGACATTAAACAGTATACTACAAGATTAGATATTCAGTCTTTCTTATTCACAAGTGTAAAATATAATGATTCAGGTCTCCTTGGTCATATTTCACTTGACAACATATTGTTCATGTAATGTCATAACTTTGTATAGCTTTCCCTTAATGCTAAATAAGACTTGGAATTTTTTAACCCATGGTTTTGGGAGAGTATTAAAGATAGTAGTTGCATGAAATATTATGTTTTATTTTGATATCTGAGGAATATATGCATCTCATAATATATTTTATACAAGATTTTAGCATTTCAGACCTTTTTCGAGCAATAGGCCCATTCCTGTTGAAACTGTGGAGTGTCACCTTACCTAAAATATCAAAATCCGGTGCCCATCTTGGACGCCATCTTGGATTTCTCAAAATACTCATGAGTGAGATATCTGCACCACTCTATAAATAATTACAGAGATCCTCCCCATGAAAGATCAGAAAGAAACAAAACAACAACAGAAAAAACTTGGTTTACCTCCTACTCATCTCGGACTTGTAAATACCAGTGTTATAGGCGATCCCTGGTGTGGGTCCCAGTATGTTCCGTCAGGTCATTCGACTGAATAAATTATCAGTTCTCGCACACATCGCATTGATATGGGCAGTCTCCCGTCTGGATCCCAAACAAGACATAAAGCACTGTAAAAGCAGGAAAATAAAATTTCAAAATGTATGCCCATCAATCCACAACCCATCACACACCTAGGGCCTTTGAGACGGCCGTCAATTCATGGTCACTTTTCACAGGGATATGTTAGAAACCATGTGGTTTGCACACTAAAGGTCATCAATATCTATGAGCATTAATTAGTGGTAAAAAACAGTAAATTTTAGAAAATTTTGACTTTTTCTCAAAATATCAATAAAAAGTTTAGGGTCGGCTGGTTATTTTTAGGGTCGTCCGATGTACAGAAACATGGTATCTTTTTACTTTGGCCTTACAACAATAATTTTCGTGACAGGAAATATAATAAATATTTATCGCGGAATCGGGTCTCAAAAGTCACGTAATCTTGGGATGGGAACTTCACTGAATAAATCATTAAAGGTGGATTTTCTCTTTGTAAACATGTATTATATAGTTACCGGGGTATGAAATATTAGATTTGAATCGAAGACTCCTGTCCGGAAATGCTTCTATCGATTAATATTAATTTTATTTCGAATATTTTCTGGTTTAAAAAGTGGTGTTTGTTCAGCTAACGAACAATAGTGGTTACTGTTAACAGAGACCAGAAATTATATTGTGCAATTTTGTCACAAATAAACGTTAATTATACTCATTATCGCTTATATCTGTGGAACAATACAACCAACCAATCTGTGACATTTGACTTCGTTACGTAGCCGTAGGAACAGCCAAGTGCTCTATATCGCAATACGGTCTCATCCGAATGATCGGTTCTAAATAGTAACATAAATGGGCCCGATTTAATATTCGAAATAAAATCAATATTAATTGATAGAAGCTTTTCCGGACATGGGTATTCAGTTCATATCTATATACCCACGCAACTATTTAAAATTTGTTATTTAAAGAGATAATCCATCTTTAAGCAACAGGAATGGACAAAGAACTACATTCCCCGTGTTACTTTATAAGGTTCCCTGTCAAAACTTAAAAAACTTCCTGGGAATTGTAAAGGTGGAATATGATATCTATGGCATTCTAGCTTTAGTAGAGATTCATTAATCGTGGCATGATCTAGACATAAATAATCAGCATCCATCAATTCCATCTTACTTCTTCTTACTTGTGTTGATATGTGGTTTGGGACGAGCGTGTCTCCGTGTATTTATGTATCCTATTTATGTTACTTTCACAAAACTAGCAATAGTAGTATTCACATTCAAATTAAACAAAGCGGAATGTATATACAAATTAAACAGTACAAATTACAATCCTTGAACTGTTGAATTCACGTTGTGACAAGTGAATAGTGTAAACTGGAAATCTGGCCATTAATTAGAATCAGATAATTTTAAACTAACGCCCGCTAAATCCACGTTGAAAAGATGAAGTCAGAATAATTCCTCACGTCCAAGATGAAGCCTTATTTCATTTCAATTTCAAGGATTTTAATTTTTGTTTTGAGAATTGTCCCGACCTTGTCCTTCACCTTATTGGAATAACCGGAAGTGTGTTTTTATTTTTTTTCCGGTCTTCGCTAATGACAACTGTTGTTAAGTTTTGGAGTTGGAACAGAGACTGCTGATAATTGATAAATTAGACGCATTTTTGCGATTAAATTCATTCAGTTGATGGCAACTATGAACTAGTTATCTTGCCAAGTTAACTTTCAGCTAATCATTCATTGAAACATGAACGGCAATAACAAAGACTCAGAGTTTGAAACTGTCAATTTCAAACACAAACTTGACCAAGTCAGACTGAAACAACGGAAGTCTCAAATCGCAGTAAAAGAAGTGTTTTGGTGACATTTTTCGGTCCGAAACAATATATGAAGTACATTTTTTTACTTAGATCACTCAACTTCTATGTATATACTTTTCATCTCATCCTTTTGTTGTGTGATAATAGGTAATTTGTGGAAATACTAACGCCGAGGTGGTGAGTTCTGTATTTGAACTACAAGGCTTAGCAACAACCATGTCTATGCAACGTCAAATCTGATTGGCTAAGATACAATCTGACCAATCGGTTAATCGTTTTTATTTCGCCTTTCATTTAAGAGAGCGCCACATTACGTTGCGTTAATTGCGTGCTCTGATACTATTCTCAGGTAACGTGAACTATATATAGAACACAATAATACAGCTTCATAGGTATGCGGATCTCATGCGCGTTACCGTCATGAAAACATTCAGATTTAAATCTGATTAAGTTTTCTATTATGGGGATTTACATGATGTGTATATTATTACATGGTGTGTATATTATTACTTGGTGTGTATATTATCACATGGTTTGTATATTATTACATGGTGTGTATGTTATTACACGATGTGTATATTAATACATAGTGTGTATATTATTACATGATGTGTATGTTATTATATGGTGTGTATGTTATTACATGGTGTGTATAGTATTACACGATGTGTATGTTATTACATGGTGCGTATATTATTACATGGTGTGTATATTATTAAATGGTGTGTACATTATTATACGGTGTGTATAATATTAAATGTGTATGTTATTGTAAACATGGTGTGTATATTATTACATGGTGTTTACAATATTATACTATACGGTGTGTAGAGTATTACATGATGTATATTATTACATGGTGTGTACATTATTATACGCCGTGTATATTATTACATGATGTGTATACCATTACGATGTGTAATCCATTATGTGTATGTTATTACATGATGTGTATATTATTGCATGGTGTGTATATTATTACACGGTGTGTATGTTATTGCATGATGTGTATACTATTACATGGTGTGTATATCATTACGATGTGTATATTATTGCATGATATGTATATTATTATATTTCATTATATTTAAACATTTTGACTGTTGTATTGATAAAACGTGCATCATAAAACAAAGAATACCAGATGATAAATTTTTACATCCATTATGTGTATGTTATTACATGATGTGCATGTTATTACATGGTGTGTATATTATTACATGGTGTGTATTATTATTATTATACGGTGTGTATATTCTTACATGATCTGTACAGTATTACACGATGTGTACATTATACACGGTTGGGTATATTATTGCATCATGCATCATTATAAAACATCACATTGATACGGGCGATGATCCGTGTGGATCCTCTCAGGTCTCGTCAGGTCACTCGACTGAGTAAATGATTTCTCTCACACATCACATTGGTATGGCCTATCACCCGTGTGGATCATCTTATGTGTAGCCAGTTGATTAGATTGAGTAAATGATTTCTCACACATATCACATTGGTACGGGCGATCCCCGGTGTGGATCCTCTTATGTTTCGTCAGGGCACTCGAGTCAGCAAATGATTTTTCGCACACATCACATTGATGCGGTCGTTCACCCGTGTGGATCCTCTTATGTTTCGTCAGGTCACTCGACTGAGTAAATGATTTCTCGCACACATCACATTGGTACGGGCGATCCCCAGTGTGGATCATCTTATGTGTAGTCAGGCCTATAGACTGAGTAAATGCTTTCTCACAGACATCACATTGATACGGGCGATCCCCCGTGTGGATCATCTTATGTGTAGTCAGGTTACTCGACAGAGTAAATGATTTCTCGCATATATCGCATTGATACGGGCGCTCACCCGTGTGAATCCTCTTATGTTTCGTCAGGTCACTCGACTGAGTAAATGATTTCTCGCACACATCACATTGATACGGGCGATCCCCCGTGTGGATCATCTTATGTGTAGTCAGGTTACTCGACCGAGTAAATGATTTCTCGCACACATCACATTGATACGGGCGTTCCCCGTGTGGATCATCTTATGTGTAGTCAGGTTATACGACCGAGTAAATGATTTCTCGCACACATCACATTGGTACGGGCGATCCCCTGTGTGGAACTTCTTATGTGTAGCCAGGTGAATAGATTGAGTAAATGATTTCTCACACACATCACAATGATACGGCCGATTCCCTGTGTGGATCCTCTTATGTGTAGCCAGGATACTAGACTGAGTAAATGCTTTCTCACACACATCACATTGGTATGGCCGATTCCCTGTATGGATCCTCTTATGTGTGGCCAGGTTATTAGACTGAGTAAATGATTTCTCGCACACATCACATTGGTATGGCCGATCACCCGCGTGGATCCTCTTGGTTTTCATCAGGCTACTCGAGTGAATATTAAATTATTTCGACTGGATAATTACCTTCTAGCACAGATCACATTAATACAGTCTTGGTTCCTATGTATATGGTATGGGAGGTCCCCGGTGTGTATCGCTATCAGCCTTCTCGACTGGACGAATGCCTTCTTGATTGAGTCAATTATTCCCTGCATACATCGCATTTATGCAGGCGACACCATGTGTGGATCCTCTAACATGTATATGTAGTCAAGGTGCTCACCTGTTTCTATGGTTTACGACACTTTAACAGTTTAATAACAAAACAATGTTCCATTCGATGACTCCATAGATGTTCGAATTACAATGTTACAGTTTACTGTTGTGTTTCCGTTCAGACGCCACTGGGTGGTTCTCCCTTAAACGAGCAAATTGATGTCTCGTGTACAATTGTTCCATAAAAATATGATTGTGCCACAAACAAGACCTATTGTGGCGTTCCATTTCACTGATGAGCATGTGGCACACCGTTATGATATAACAGTATTGTAATATATCAACACATGCCTTTAGTTACATGATCAAAACAGCGAGAAAACACGAAAATCGCACTGTCTCATCGCCTAACTGCGAAATTTCATTTTATTCCTATTAAGTTATCTTACCTCTAATTGACAAACAACGTGCACTGTTATGTTATTTCTTGGACTCTTTATCTATTAATATCATTTATGATGCACGTTTTTCGTGGTTTGATGTAAATATTGACTCTGAAACATCGAAAATCGCCTGTCTCTAGAAATGTCCACACCGCGACATTATTTACAATATAGGCCATCCCGGTTCCATTTTAACTAAGGGCAACAACCTACCATACGGATAAGAAAGTTTTGCCTTTTGACAATTTGTTTTGAAGATTTTGGACAATATAAAGAATCGAAACACATGAAAAATGAGACGAAAATATGTGTACCCTCCAGCGAACCTTAATTAATGTCCACACCGCGACGCTATCAAAGGAACTAGAAAACATGTCGGGAGACTACCAAAATTGCTCAAATAGTACACATGGGGTGAAGAATCGTGAATAAAAACGAACGGACGCCTGACATAAACAGAAAATGAAAAAAAATGAAGAAAATATCAAAATTGTCCACACCGCGACATGTCCACACCGCGACGCAGAATAGCGTTACAGCCATCCACAGACACATTTCACGCTTAGAATATTTGGGTGGTTATGTTGTAAAATGGGTCAACACGATGTACATACACATATAGTTGTTATTGTATCCGGGGGGGGGGTTGTGAGTGAGTTGGTGGGGGGGGGGGGTGTACTCAGAGAGAAGCAGATGACAATTTAAAAATCAATTGTTTCGGTACTTTTCAACAATCGTACTGCCTGTGGGACGATTTCCGGCTCGTGTGGTATAGCAAAGGCGTCAATGACACATTTTGGGCCATCGTAATATCTCACTGACAATTCTATCTGATTGAGCTCATCGAAAAACCCCTAAATACAAAATTTCAGTTCGATATCTTGAAACATGTAAGAGAAATCCATCGACATTGTTTTCTATTGTAAATTCTCTTTGCAATTTGGCGAACCCTTTGAGGAACAGAGTTTGATTGACGTATGTTCACGTTGTCTACATCAGAGGTCAAATGGAAACTGTTCAAACTGCCTTCGGATTATGTGAGCTTGACATCTGTGGAAACTTTCCCAATAAAAAAATCAACACCGTCTAGCAGGGAATCCACTTCAAATTTTCGTTTTTTCATAACTAGGGTCAGTTCCGCACTAAAAAAATATTGTCATTTTTTCAATCACACTTAAAATTTCTAAACAGCCACAACAGACTTCACCTTTAATGAATGGGCCTCTTGGCAAATGAAGTTTGTGGGAGAATGATTCCTTAAATTTTTGTCAACAGTTTACATTTAATTCATGCAACCAATCACAGCCCAGAGTGTTTTAACTGTGAAACTCTATACTCCTCCCGCAACCGCAGGGGGGAGCTGCCTATAGTATTTACACCAGTGTAACCTATATTCAAATGGCTGTATATCATAGACGACTCAACGTGCGGAGCTGCGCGATACGTCGTTTGGACGGATACACCATCGACTACTCCATGATGTACAAGTTGAATATATACACATAACGATAATTCAACTATTAAAGGGCACATGTCAACAAAGTGGCTCAATTTTGTTTGGTTTCCATTAATCATGATATTCGAATTAAACACAAGTTTTGGAGAAAGAGCGAATTTGACAATGACGTCGCCCTGATTCAACCCAAAAACGTCATTGGCACATGCCGTAATGAACGTCCTTGATTGACCTTGATCTTGCCCTATAATTTTGCCAACTGTCATTTTTGTGGTCACCAATATCTGTGCTACATACTCACTTAAAATTCATCGGCATGTGACATATTTAATTTTTTCAGAATTTTATGGACGAATTTGTTCATTTAAGGGAGAATCACCCATGGGTGGTTCTCCCTTAAACGAGCAAATTGATGTCTCGTGTACAATTGTTCCATAAACATATGATTGTGCCACAAACAAGACCTATTGTGGCGTTCCATTTCACTGATGAGCATGTGGCACACCGTTATGATATAACAGTATTGTAATATATCAACACATGCCTTTAGTTACATGATCAAAACAGCGAGAAAACACGAAAATCGCACTGTCTCATCGCCTAACTGCGAAATTTCATTTTATTCCTATTAAGTTATCTTACCTCTAAGTGACAAACAACGTGCACTGTTATGTTATTTCTTGGACTCTTTATCTATTAATATCATTTATGATGCACGTTTTTCGTGGTTTGATGTAAATATTGACTCTGAAACATCGAAAATCGCCTGTCTCTAGAAATGTCCACACCGCGACATTATTTACAATATAGGCCATCCCGGTTCCATTTTAACTAAGGGCAACAACCTACCATACGGATAAGAAAGTTTTGCCTTTTGACAATTTGTTTTGAAGATTTTGGACAATATAAAGAATCGAAACACATGAAAAATGAGACGAAAATATGTGTACCCTCCAGCGAACCTTAATTAATGTCCACACCGCGACGCTATCAAAGGAACTAGAAAACATGTCGGGAGACTACCAAAATTGCTCAAATAGTACACATGGGGTGAAGAATCGTGAATAAAAACGAACGGACGCCTGACATAAACAGAAAATGAAAAAAAATGAAGAAAATATCAAAATTGTCCACACCGCGACATGTCCACACCGCGACGCAGAATAGCGTTACAGCCATCCACAGACACATTTCACGCTTAGAATATTTGGGTGGTTATGTTGTAAAATGGGTCAACACGATGTACATACACATATAGTTGTTATTGTATCCGGGGGGGGGGGGTTGTGAGTGAGTTGGTGGGGGGGGGGGTGTACTCAGAGAGAAGCAGATGACAATTTAAAAATCAATTGTTTCGGTACTTTTCAACAATCGTACTGCCTGTGGGACGATTTCCGGCTCGTGTGGTATAGCAAAGGCGTCAATGACACATTTTGGGCCATCGTAATATCTCACTGACAATTCTATCTGATTGAGCTCATCGAAAAACCCCTAAATACAAAATTTCAGTTCGATATCTTGAAACATGTAAGAGAAATCCATCGACATTGTTTTCTATTGTAAATTCTCTTTGCAATTTGGCGAACCCTTTGAGGAACAGAGTTTGATTGACGTATGTTCACGTTGTCTACATCAGAGGTCAAATGGAAACTGTTCAAACTGCCTTCGGATTATGTGAGCTTGACATCTGTGGAAACTTTCCCAATAAAAAAATCAACACCGTCTAGCAGGGAATCCACTTCAAATTTTCGTTTTTTCATAACTAGGGTCAGTTCCGCACTAAAAAAATATTGTCATTTTTTCAATCACACTTAAAATTTCTAAACAGCCACAACAGACTTCACCTTTAATGAATGGGCCTCTTGGCAAATGAAGTTTGTGGGAGAATGATTCCTTAAATTTTTGTCAACAGTTTACATTTAATTCATGCAACCAATCACAGCCCAGAGTGTTTTAACTGTGAAACTCTATACTCCTCCCGCAACCGCAGGGGGGAGCTGCCTATAGTATTTACACCAGTGTAACCTATATTCAAATGGCTGTATATCATAGACGACTCAACGTGCGGAGCTGCGCGATACGTCGTTTGGACGGATACACCATCGACTACTCCATGATGTACAAGTTGAATATATACACATAACGATAATTCAACTATTAAAGGGCACATGTCAACAAAGTGGCTCAATTTTGTTTGGTTTCCATTAATCATGATATTCGAATTAAACACAAGTTTTGGAGAAAGAGCGAATTTGACAATGACGTCGCCCTGATTCAACCCAAAAACGTCATTGGCACATGCCGTAATGAACGTCCTTGATTGACCTTGATCTTGCCCTATAATTTTGCCAACTGTCATTTTTGTGGTCACCAATATCTGTGCTACATACTCACTTAAAATTCATCGGCATGTGACATATTTAATTTTTTCAGAATTTTATGGACGAATTTGTTCATTTAAGGGAGAATCACCCATGGGTGGTTCTCCCTTAAACGAGCAAATTGATGTCTCGTGTACAATTGTTCCATAAACATATGATTGTGCCACAAACAAGACCTATTGTGGCGTTCCATTTCACTGATGAGCATGTGGCACACCGTTATGATATAACAGTATTGTAATATATCAACACATGCCTTTAGTTACATGATCAAAACAGCGAGAAAACACGAAAATCGCACTGTCTCATCGCCTAACTGCGAAATTTCATTTTATTCCTATTAAGTTATCTTACCTCTAAGTGACAAACAACGTGCACTGTTATGTTATTTCTTGGACTCTTTATCTATTAATATCATTTATGATGCACGTTTTTCGTGGTTTGATGTAAATATTGACTCTGAAACATCGAAAATCGCCTGTCTCTAGAAATGTCCACACCGCGACATTATTTACAATATAGGCCATCCCGGTTCCATTTTAACTAAGGGCAACAACCTACCATACGGATAAGAAAGTTTTGCCTTTTGACAATTTGTTTTGAAGATTTTGGACAATATAAAGAATCGAAACACATGAAAAATGAGACGAAAATATGTGTACCCTCCAGCGAACCTTAATTAATGTCCACACCGCGACGCTATCAAAGGAACTAGAAAACATGTCGGGAGACTACCAAAATTGCTCAAATAGTACACATGGGGTGAAGAATCGTGAATAAAAACGAACGGACGCCTGACATAAACAGAAAATGAAAAAAAATGAAGAAAATATCAAAATTGTCCACACCGCGACATGTCCACACCGCGACGCAGAATAGCGTTACAGCCATCCACAGACACATTTCACGCTTAGAATATTTGGGTGGTTATGTTGTAAAATGGGTCAACACGATGTACATACACATATAGTTGTTATTGTATCCGGGGGGGGGGGGTTGTGAGTGAGTTGGTGGGGGGGGGGGGGGTGTACTCAGAGAGAAGCAGATGACAATTTAAAAATCAATTGTTTCGGTACTTTTCAACAATCGTACTGCCTGTGGGACGATTTCCGGCTCGTGTGGTATAGCAAAGGCGTCAATGACACATTTTGGGCCATCGTAATATCTCACTGACAATTCTATCTGATTGAGCTCATCGAAAAACCCCTAAATACAAAATTTCAGTTCGATATCTTGAAACATGTAAGAGAAATCCATCGACATTGTTTTCTATTGTAAATTCTCTTTGCAATTTGGCGAACCCTTTGAGGAACAGAGTTTGATTGACGTATGTTCACGTTGTCTACATCAGAGGTCAAATGGAAACTGTTCAAACTGCCTTCGGATTATGTGAGCTTGACATCTGTGGAAACTTTCCCAATAAAAAAATCAACACCGTCTAGCAGGGAATCCACTTCAAATTTTCGTTTTTTCATAACTAGGGTCAGTTCCGCACTAAAAAAATATTGTCATTTTTTCAATCACACTTAAAATTTCTAAACAGCCACAACAGACTTCACCTTTAATGAATGGGCCTCTTGGCAAATGAAGTTTGTGGGAGAATGATTCCTTAAATTTTTGTCAACAGTTTACATTTAATTCATGCAACCAATCACAGCCCAGAGTGTTTTAACTGTGAAACTCTATACTCCTCCCGCAACCGCAGGGGGGAGCTGCCTATAGTATTTACACCAGTGTAACCTATATTCAAATGGCTGTATATCATAGACGACTCAACGTGCGGAGCTGCGCGATACGTCGTTTGGACGGATACACCATCGACTACTCCATGATGTACAAGTTGAATATATACACATAACGATAATTCAACTATTAAAGGGCACATGTCAACAAAGTGGCTCAATTTTGTTTGGTTTCCATTAATCATGATATTCGAATTAAACACAAGTTTTGGAGAAAGAGCGAATTTGACAATGACGTCGCCCTGATTCAACCCAAAAACGTCATTGGCACATGCCGTAATGAACGTCCTTGATTGACCTTGATCTTGCCCTATAATTTTGCCAACTGTCATTTTTGTGGTCACCAATATCTGTGCTACATACTCACTTAAAATTCATCGGCATGTGACATATTTAATTTTTTCAGAATTTTATGGACGAATTTGTTCATTTAAGGGAGAATCACCCCACTGTTGACCTTAACTTGAATTATCTGACTAAAACTAACAGAACAACTCATACAAGAGTTATATTTATCGAATAGATGATCTACACAGTTATGTTAAGATACTTTCGCACAATACGTGCCAAAGGAAATAAAAATGTTTCTATCACGAAAAAATCATTCTAAAAAGTGGTCTCAAGCAGCGGAGAGTAGAATAGAACGATGTCACAATACGTAGTTATATATATCTATTATTGAGGTCCCCAGTTTTTCTGGCACCAGGAAATAGACGAATGGGGACCTGGGAACAGAGCACACATAAAAATTAACTAGTCCCCAATGTATGGTTTCAGTCAGAAATCCTCACACCTCGCTGGGTGTGTGTCTCGCTGAAATATCTTTCATTCACACACTGTCAAGTTTCTGTGCATGCACATTTGAGTATGTTAACTGCGCATGTGCGTGAAGATCTCAGAATTCAAAAACATGGCGGCATCCCCAATTGATGCGATTGAATTTTTTTTTACAGTACCGTGTATGAACATGGACGGAAGACACAAACAAACATCAGATTTAGACATTTTATATTGGACTCGGACTCGGCTTACACGTTGTAGCGTGTGCCAGTTTAGGTACGATGTTCTCTTGCTGAGGTGCTTTTGAGATTAGGGAAGTGAACTTTTCGGAAAATCATCATTTTTTTTTTTCAGTTTTGTGTGAGAAATTGGACCTAACTGGCTTCTCAATAACCTGGAATATTGTTACCACTGTGTGGATTATGTTTGCGCATGGACGGGCATAATGATATATAACCTCCGAAATATTAACTGGCGCTAATTTTGATATTCTCCTATGCAAGAGTCTGAAGAAACTGAGAAAGCAGCAATTTTCGGTGAACTGAGACAGATTCAAATGTCGTTGACTGCAGCGGGGTTACATTTTACATGCATGACAGTATTGACTATTGTGAATTACAAAAGACAAATACTTAAGTTTCACAAATTTATAAACTGCCCAATTTTACTCACAAGAGTCAACCACTGGTGACAATTCTGTAGAAATTAGTCTGAGTTATGACGTCAATGATCAGTTATGACTCATGAGTCAGTGACAAATTGTTGGCTACAACGTACAAGTACAGGTCTGTGCAGAGGACGATGGATCATATTCTTCAATTGTCATCGAAACGTGATTTGAGAACCATGACGCCCAGTTACGGAGTCTGCTATTCTTTAAATTTGATCGAAACCCCTGTGATGCTGTGATATTGTTCTGATACCGTATATTTATGGAATGGCGGATAATCTCGGAGATACGAATCCAATTCTGGGAAACACGTTATCACTGAATCAAGCGCAAGCTTTTAGTAATGTACTACGGCTAAGCTCTAATTAATCACCGCCCCCCTAACAAGGTTGTAGGGCGTTAATGACACCGGTTATATCATGTCCCGCCGTACAGCCACAGTCAAGAGGTTGACACGATATGTGGCAACCGCAGGTTATCTTTCTACAGTACTATCAATATTTTGCGACCATTGTACTCCGCGTAAATTTTTCACATGGCCAACTTCAACCTTGTTAACAACCAGTCCAGCTTTTCATCAGTGCCATGCACCATGTCAACTATACACAAAACTATATTTCAATTAATAATTTGTTTACTGTTCAATGGAACATTCAATAATGGTCACTGACCGACATTCGCAACTAATAGTACTAGTACCAAGGCAGCGTCAAGCCATGCCAGAAATATACACTATGTGGTGGTTATAATGCTGACTTTAAAACGGTTCGAAGGTATGCCATGGTAGGATTAATCAATGTTAATAGCGTCAACAACGTGGTAATATCGGTGACCAATATGGTTGGTGGTGGGGGGGGGGGGGGTCAATTAGAGCTTAGTAGTATAAATACATGTACGTGTAGACCATTCCAATGTCTACAAAAATTCTACATCATATGGCTCTGGTGATCAGGCATTGACATGTTGACACACAGATGTGAATGGAGAATAATTTTTTAACTACGGTTGTACCAAACTTTATCATACCGGTATCTTAAATACATTAAACTCTCTTTGTGTTATCTTAGCACTTGTTCATATACCGATACAGTACAGGGGAAGTGTACGATAAGCAAAACACTGAACACCATGGCAATTTTTTTGGGAGAGTGATAAAAATTATGGTACCCCATTCAACATCACCTTGTAGCGAGGACTAGTTAGCGCTATAGCGGTATTTTGCATACAACATGGTGTCAGTTTTAATTAACCAAAGTTAAATATGGATTATCTCTTTAAATAACAAATTTTAAATAGTTGCGTGGGTATAAAATAATAGATATGAACTGAAGACCTATGTCCGGAAAAGCTTCTATCAATTAATATAGATTTTATTTCGAATATTAAATTGGGCCCGTTTATGTTACTATTTTTAGAACCGACCATTCGGATGAGACCGAATTGCGATATAGAGCACTGGGCTGTTCCTACGGCTATGCAACGAATGTCGAATATCACAGATTGGTTGTTTGTGTTGTCTTTTTCCAAAGATATAAGCGATAATGAATATAATTAACGTTTATCTGTGACAAAATTGCACAATATAATTTATGGTCTCTGTTAACAGTAACCACTATTGTTCGTTAGCTGAACAAACACACCTTATTAGACCAGAAAATATTCGAAATAAAATTAATATTAATCGATAGAAGCATTTCCGGACAGGAGTCTTCGATTCAAATCTAATATTTTATACCCCGGTAACTATATAATACATGTTTACAAAGAGATAATCCACCTTTAATGTATATTTCCAGTTTCCACTGTGCTGATCAAGTAATACTTTCCCCACAACACAGATTGGCATTTTATGTCACTTCGGTCAATGTTGTTCAACATTTCTGCAGCTGGATAAAAAATATCGAAATAAAATTAAAAACAAATATTTCCCTACCTACCTACCTTAATTTTTTCGCTCCGAAACCTTTGGCCTAAGCGACATAACGCGAAAGCAATTCTGTAATATCGAGCTGGGAACTTCACATACCGATGAATAAATCATTAAGCCACAGGTACATGTACATGTATGAACAAAGAAGTACATTCCCCATGTTACTTTTTTTTTTTACTTTATAAGGTTCCCTGTCAAAACTTAAAAAAGTTCCCGGGTTTTGTACAGGTGGAATATTATCTCTACGGGCGTCAGCTTTAATAGAGATTCATGGCATAATCTAGTTTATGTCATGATGACATGTAAATCCTTCCACACAGTGGCACTCTCTATTTGTGGAATTCTTGGGCAAATTGCATGCTGCTTCGGGGAAGGTTGTGCAAACTTACTATAATTTCTACATTTCAGTCCGTTTATACCTATAATTCAAGTTATTAGCTCAACTTTACTTTGTAAAGCTTGAGCTATTGCCATGGCTTTGTTATCCGTCGTCCATGTGTGCATGTGTACGTGTGTACATAAGGCATCAACAATGCAGGCTACAGGTCGTAACTTTGGTCGGATCATTATGAAATTTGTCATACCGGTAGCTGTTGACATCAACATTTAGACCAGAATGATTAATTTTGGGGTCATTTGGAGAGAAAAAAATGGTTGCCAGTCGCCATATTGGATTTCAAAATTCAATTCATTAGCACGGGCTACAGGTCGTACTGTTTGTCTGATCATCATGAAATTTGTCATGGATGTTAATATTGACATGTAGATAGGAACGAGTAATTTTGGGGTCATTCGGTCCAACAACATGGTCGCCAGGAGCCATCTTGGATTTTACTCTTTGTATGACTAAATCCTTTAGCACGGGCTACAGGTCGAACTTTCAGTCTGATCATCATGAAATTTGTCATGGTTGTTGAAATTGGAATGTAGATTGGAACGAGTCATATTGGGGTCATTCGGACAAAAAAACATGGCCGCCAGTGGCCATCTTGGATTTTACTCTTTGCATGACTAATTTTTTTAGCATGGGCTACAGGTCGTACATTTAGTCTGATCGTCATAAAATTTGTCATGGATGTTATCGATGACATGTAGATGGCAACGACTCATTTTGGGGTCATTCGGCCGAAAACATGGCCGCCAGCAGCCATCTTGGATTATACTCTTTGTATGACTAAATTATTTAGCATGGGCTACATGTCATACCTTTAGTCTGATCATCATAAAATTTGTTATGAATGTCAATAATGACATGTAGATGGGAATGAGTCATTTTGGGGTCAATCGGCCAAAAAACATGGCCTCCAGCAGCCATCTTGGATTTTACTCTTTGTATGACAATTCTTTAGCATGGGCTACAGGTCGTACCTTTAGTCTGGTCGTCATAAAATTTGTCATTGATGTTAACGATGACATGGGAATGACTCATTTTGGGGTCATTCGGCCGAAAACATGGCCGCCAGCAGCCATCTTGGATTTTACTTTTCTCTTCATGTCTGTAAACTAGTATTAGACATTCAACTTTCCACATTCCTAATCGATGCATTTGACTGTAATACATTAAATTATTCCCTTTCCAAGTTGAGCTACAACGTCATTGACACTTTCATTTGAAATGGGTTTTGCTGCATACATGCAATGCATATTCTGAACGGATAGTGTGCCCTTTTTTTGGAACTTCTCCGGATACCAAATGTATTTGTTAGAGTGTTTATTTTAGCTTTGGAATGGAATAGGATGCTATTTTAAATGAGAAACAAAATTATCATTATACCATTCGTCACTGCTTGCTGAAATTTCAATAATTTTTCCAAGTCTAAAAGACTAAATTGAATCGCGATATGGATATAATATCATATCATTAGCTCCAATAGTGCTATCAAGTACCAATCACTGTAGCAGAAGTGTACATGCAATATCCAGTTCATTGAAAGAATCATGAGTATAGCCTGGTTGAAATACTACTGTGTGGCGAGTCACAATCGTCTTCGGGCTATTGAGGCCATGTATGCATGGTGTTATGAACGGTTTGTATTGTGAATGGGTTAAATTATCTGCTCGTAAACCCTCACAGTAGACAATTTTATACCATGTTCTATTCAGTATTCAGAAATAGCTCGCAATGGAAATTTGCATGGTACATATTTTGTTAAGATATTTTGGTCCAAGGTGGTAGCCGGATATTTGGTTTAAATAACCATCAGTGGCAGTGCTTTCGTTTGTTTTGTTCACCAGTCTGTCTGGATCACTTTGTTTTACTTTTGGATGGCCTTGGATGGAGTAAGTTTTCGAATAACGTAGTACGTTATTATCATATTATTTGTTCTTGCCTTGGGGAGGAATTGAGCAAAATATTGTCAATTATTTGAAATTTCTGGTTATTTCGCCACAGAAAAAAAGACTATTTTATTGCTATGACGAAATTGATAAAATACCAGTTTGTTCGAGTTCATTATCGATCAATAACTGTGGACCACGCTCGTATATTGTAGAAGGGAGAGCTGTCATTTCCAAGCTGCTAGAAAATTCAAATTTTACCATAAAATGCGTTTATACAAAAGTAATATTTACATTATATTTAAACATTTTGACTGTTCTATACATAATTAATAAAACGTGCATCTTGGTGTGTATATTATTATACAGTGTGTATGTTATTACATGGTGTGTATATTATTGCATGGTGTTTATATTATTACACGGTGTGTATATTATTACATGGTGTGTATGTTATGACATGGTGAGTATATTATTACATGGTGTGTATATTATTACATGGTGTGTATATTATTACATGGTGTGTATATCATTACATGGTGTGTGTTATTACACGATGTGTATATTATTACAAAGTGTGTATATTATTACATGATGTGTATGTTATTACATGGTGTGTATATTATTACATGGTGAGTATATTATTACATGGTGTGTACATTATTATACGGTGTGTATAGTATTACATGATGTGTATGTTATTAAATGGTGTGTATAATTTTACATGGTGTGTACATTATTTTACGGTGTGTATATTATTACATGATGTGTATACCATTACGATGTGTAATCCATTATGTGTATGTTCGTACATGATGTGTATATATTTACATGGTGTGTATATTATTACATGGTGTGTATGTTATTATATGGTGTGTATATTATTACATGGTGTGTATATTATTACATGATGTGTATATCATTACGATGTGTATATTATTACATGATATGTATATTATTATATTTCATTATATTTAAACATTTTGACTGTTGTATTGATAAAACGTGCATCATAAAACAAAGAATACCAGATGATAAAATTTTACATCCATTATGTGTATGTTATTATATGATGTGCATGTTATTACATGGTGTGTATATTATTACATGATGTGTATTATTATACGGTGTGTATATTTTTACAGTACTACACGATGTGTACATTATTACACGATGTATATATTACACGGTGGGTATATATCATTGTATGTTATTACACATCACATTGATACGGGCGATGATCCGTGTGGATCTTCTTATGTATCGTCAGGTCACTCGACTAAGTAAATGATTTCTCGCACACATCACATTGGTATGGCCGATCACACGTGTGGATCATCTTATGTGTAGCCAGGTGATTAGATTGAGTAAATGATTTCTCACACAGATCACATTGGTACGGGCGATCCCCGGTGTGGATTCTCTTATGTTTCGTCAGGCCACTCGAGTGAGCAAATGATATCTCGCACACATCACATTGATGCGGTCGTTCACCCGTGTGGATCCTCTTATGTTTCGTCAAGTCACTCGACTGAGTAAATGATTTCTCGCACACATCACATTGGTACGGGCGATCCCCCGTATGGATCATCTTATGTGTAGTCAGGCCTATAGACTGAGTAAATGATTTCTCACACAGATCACATTGGTATGGGCGATCCCCCGTGTGGATTCTCTTATGTGTAATCAGGTTACTCGACTCAGTAAATGATTTCTCGCACATATTGCATTGATACGGGCGATCCCCCGTGTGGATTCTCTTATGTTTCGTCAAGCCACCCTTCTGAGTAAATGATTTCTCACACACATCACAATGATACGGCCGATCACCCGTGTGAATCCTCTTATGTTTCGTCTGGTCACTCGACTGAGTAAATGATTTCTCGCACACATCACATTGGTACGGGCGATCCCCTGTGTGGATCTTCTTATGTGCAGCCAGGTTAATAGATTGAGTAAATGATTTCTCACACACATCACAATGATACGGCCGATCACCCGTGTGGATCCTCTTATGTGCAGCCAGGTTAATAGACTGAGTAAATGATTTCTCACACACATCACAATGATACGGCCGATTCCCTGTGTGGATCCTCTTATGTGTAGCCAGGATACTAGACTGAGTAAATGATTTCTCACACACATCACATTGGTATGGCCGATCACCCGAGTGGATCCTCTTGGTTTTCATCAGACTACTCGAGTGAATATTAAAATATTTCGACTGGATAATTACCTTCCAGCACAGATCACATTAATACAGTCTTGGTTCCTATGTCTATGGTATGGGAGATCCCCGATGTGTACCAGGCTTCGTCGACTGGATAATTATATTCTAGCACAGATCACATTAATACAGTCTTGGTTCCTATGTATATGGTCTGGGATGTCCCCGGTGTGTATCGCTATCAGCCTTGTCGACTGCCTTCTTGATTGAGTCAATTATTCCCTGCATACATCTCATTGATGCGGGCGACACCATGTGTGGATCCTATAACATGTACATGTAGTCAAGGTGTTCACCTGTTTCTATGGTTTACCACACTTTAACAGTTTAATAACAAAACAATGTTCAATTCGACGACTCCATAGATGTACGAATTACAATGATACAGTTTACTGTTCTGTTTCCGTTCAGACGCCACTGTTGACCTTAACTTGAATTATCTGACTAAAACTAACAGAACAACTCATACAAGCGTTATATTTATCGAATAGATGATCTACACAGTTATGTTAAGATACTTTCGCATAATACGTGCCAAAGGAAATAAAAATGTTTCTATCACGAAAAAATCATTTTAGAAAGTGGTCTTAAGCAGCGGAGAGTAGAATAGAACGATGTCACAATACGTAGTTATATATATATATATATATATTATATATTTTTGGAAATCTGTGTGTGAATGTGTGCGTGTGTGTGAACAGTAGTGGTTAAAACAAAACAAAAATATACGTGTACATTTATGTATATATGAAAGATCAACTCAAAAGCGCATGTGTTAATATACACACACAAGTTTATAAATTCATGGCATTATGACAGTTTTACTACATTTTTACTACCATTATTGTATATACCCAATATATAGGAGAAGCATAATGCCCTACGCCACAATGTGGTATTACCCGAATGGTCTGTTCTAAAAATAGACAAATAAACGGTCCAAATAAAATTTTCGAAATAAAATCAATATTAATTGATAGAAGCCTTTCCGGACAGGGGTCTTCAGTTCATATTTATTATTTTGTACACACGCAACTATTTCAAATTTGTTATTTAAAGATGGATTATCTCTTTAAATAACAAATTTTAAATAGTTGCGTGGGTATAAAATAATAGATATGAACTGAAGACCTATGTCCGGAAAAGCTTCTATCAATTAATATTGATTTTATTTCGAATATTAAATCGGGCCCATTTATGTTACTATTTTTAGAACCGACCATTCGGATGAGACCGTATTGCGATATAGAGCACTGGGCTGTTCCTACGGCTACGCAACGAATGTCAAATGTCACAGATTGACTGTTTGTATTGTCTTGTTCCACAGATATAAGCGATAATGAGTATAATTAACGTTTATTTGTGACAAAATTGCACAATATAATTTCTGGTCTATGTTAACAGTAACCACTATTTTTCGTTAGCTGAACAAACACAACATTTTAGACCAGAAAATATTCGAAATAAAATTAATATTAATCGATATAAGCATTTCCGGACAGGAGTATTCGATTCAAATCTAATATTTTATACCCCGGTAACTATATAATACATGTTTACAAAGAGATAATCCACCTTTAATGAGATAATCCATCTTGAATGAGTTTTTATATTTGTTCTTGCCTTGGGGAGGAATTGAGCAAAATATTGTCAATTATTTGAAATTTCCGGTTATTTCGTAAAAGAAAAAAAGACTATTTTATTGCTATAACGAACTTGATAAAATACCAGTTTGTTCGAGTTCATTATAGATCAATAACTGTGGACCACGCTCGTATATTGTAGAAGGGAGAGCTTTTGTTTCCAAGCTGCCAGAAATTTCAAATTTCACCATAAAATACGTTTATACAAAAGTAATATTCACATTATATTTACACATTTTGACTGTTCTATACATAATTGAATCAACGTGAATCATAACACAAAGAATACCAGATGATAAAATTGTACATCCATTATGTGTATGTTATTACATGATGTGCATGTTATTACATGGTGTGTATATTATTACATGATGTATATATTATTATACGGTGTGTATAGTATTACATGATGTGTATGTTATTACATGATGTGCATGTTATTACATGGTGTGTATCTTATTACATGGTGTGTATATTATTATATGGTGTGTATATTATTACATGGTGTGTGTTATTACATGATGTGTATATTATTACATGGTGTGTATATTATTATACGGTGTGTATAGTATTACATGATGTGAATGTTATTACATAATGTGCATATCATTACATGGTGTGTATATTATTACATGGTGGTTATATTATTACATGATGTGTATGTTATTACACGGTGTGTATATTATTACATGGTGTGTATATTATAACATGGTCTGTACATTATTACACGATGTGTATATTATTACATGGTGTGTATATTATTACATGGTGTGTATATTATTACATGGTGTGTATATTATTATACGATGTGTATAGTATTACATGATGTGTATGTTATTACATGATGTGCATATCATTACATGGTGTGTATATTATTACATGGTGTGTATATTAATACATGGTGTGTATATTATTACATGATGTGAATATTATTACATGGTGTGTATGTTATTACATGATGTGCATATCATTACATGGTGTGTATATTATTACATGGTGTGTATATTAATACATGGTGTGTATATTATTACATGGTGTGTATGTAATTACATGATGTGTATGTCATTAAATGATGTGTATATTAGTACATGGTGTGTATGTTATTACATGGTGTATATATCAATACAATGTGTATATTATTACATGATATGTATATTATTATATTTCATTATATTTAAACATTTTGACTGCTGTATTGATAAAACGTGCATCATAAATCAAATAATACCAGATGATAAAATTTTATATCCATTATGTGTATGTTATTACATGATGTGTATGTTACTACATGACGTGCATGTTATTACAAGTGTATATTATTACATGGTGTATATTATTATACGGTGTGTATATTATAACATGATGTGCATGTTATTACATGGTGTATATTATTACATGGTGTGTATATTATTATACGGGGAGTATATACGGGGAGTAAATACGTTACGTGATATGTAAAGTATTACACGATGTGTATATTATTACAAGGTGTGTATATTATTACATGATGTGTATATTGTGACATGAATTATTACATGATGTATATATTGTGACATGACCTGTACATTATCACACGATGTGTACATTATTACACGATGTGTATATTACACGGTGGGTATATTATTGCATCATGTGTATGTTATTACACATCACATTGATACGGGCCATGACCCGTGTGGATCATCTTATGTCTCGTCAGGTCACTCGACTGAGTAAATGATTTCTCGCACACATCACATTGGTATGGCCGATCACCCGTGTGGATCATCTTATGTGTAGCCAGGTGATTAGATTGAGTAAATAATTTCTCACACAGATCACATTGGTACGGGCGATCCCCGGTGTGGATCCTCTTATGTTTCGTCAGGCCACTCGAGTGAGCAAATGATTTCTCGCACACATCACATTGATGCGGTCGTTCACCCGTGTGGATCCTCTTATGTTTCGTCAGGTCACTCGACTGAGTAAATGATTTCTCGCACACATCGCATTGGTACGGGCGATCCCCCGTGTGGATCATCTTATGTGTAGTCAGGTTAATAGACTGAGTAAATGATTTCTCGCACACATCACATTGATATGGGCGATCCCCCGTGTGGATCATCTTATGTGTAGTCAGGTTACTCGACACAGTAAATGATTTCTCGCACATATCGCATTGATACGGGCGATCCCCCGTGTGGATCATCTTATGTGTAGTCAGGTTACTCGACACAGTAAATGATTTCTCGCACATATCGCATTGATACGGGCGATCCCCCGTGTGGATTCTCTTATGTTTCGTCAAGTCACCCTTCTGAGTAAATGATTTCTCACACACATCACAATGATACGGCCGATCACCCGTGTGAATCCTCTTATGTTTCGTCAGGTCACTCGACCGAGTAAATAATTTCTCGCACACATCACATTGGTACGGGCGATCCCCTGTGTGGATCTTCTTATGTGCAGCCAGGTTAATAGATTGAGTAAATGATTTCTCACACACATCACAATGATACGGCCGATCACCCGTGTGGATCCTCTTATGTGTAGCCAGGTTAATAGATTGAGTAAATGATTTCTCACACACATCACAATGATACGGCCGATTACTTGTGTGGATCCTCTTATGTGTAGCCAGGATAATAGACTGAGTAAATGATTTCTCACACACATCACATTGGTATGGCCGATCACTCGATTGGATTCTCTTGGTTTTCATCAGGCTACTTGAGTGAATATTAAATTATTTCGACTGGATAATTACCTTCCAGCACAGATCACATTAATACAGTCTTGGTTCATATGTCTATGGTATGGGATATCCCCGGTGTGTATCGCTATCAGCCTTCTCGACTGGACGAATGGCTTCTTGCTTGAGTCAATTATTCCCTGCATACATCGCATTGATGCGGGCGACACCAGGTGTGGATCCTCTAACATGTATATGGAGTCAAGGTGTTCACCTGTTTCTATGGTTTACCACACTTTAACAGTTTAATAACAAAACAATGTTCAATTCGATGACTCCATAGATGTACGAATTACAATGATACAGTTTACTGTTCTGTTTCCGTTCAGACGCCACTGTTGACCTTAACTTGAATTATCTGACTAAAACTAACAGAACAACTCATACAAGAGTTATATTTATCGAATAGACGATCTACACAGTTATGTTAAGATACTTTCGCATAATACGTGCCAAAGGAAATAAAAATGTTTCTATCACGAAAAAATCATTTTAAAAAGTGGTCTTAAGCAGCGGAGAGTAGAATAGAACAATGTCACAATACGCAGTTATATATATCTATTATATATTTTTGGAAATCAGGGTGTGTGTGTGCGCGCGCGTGTGTGTCTGTGTGCGTGTGTGTGAGTGAACAGTAGTGGTTAAAACAAAAATATACGTGTTCATATATGTATATATGAAAGCTCAACTCAAAAGCTCTCATGTGTTAATATACACACACACAATAATCTCATCTCTCAACACACTATCACTACAAGTTTATGAATTATTATCATTACAGTTTTACTACATTCAACTACCATTATTGTATATACCCAATATATAGGAAAAGCATAATGCCCTACACCACAATGTGGTATTACCCGAATGGTCTGTTCTAAAAATAGACAAATAAAATATTCGAAATAAAATCAATATTAATTAATAGAAGCCTTTCGGACAGGGGTCTTCAGTTCAGATTTATTATTTTATACACACGCAACTATTTCAAATTTGTTATTTAATGAGATAATCCATCTTGAAAGAGTTTTTATATTTGTCCTTGCCTTGGGGAGGAATTGAGCAAAATGTTGTCAATTATTTGAAATTTCCGGTTATTTCGCCAAAGAAAAAAAAACTATTTTATTGCTATGACGAAATTGATAAAATACCAGTTTGGTCGAGTTCATTATCGATCAATAACTGAGGACCACGCTCGTATATTGTAGAAGGGAGAGCTGTCATTTCCAAGCTGCCAGAAAATTCAAATTTCACCATAAAATACGTTATACAAAAGTAATATTCACATTATATTTATACATTTTGACTGTTGTATACATAATTGATAAAACATGCATCATAAAACAAAGAATACCAGATGATAAAATTTACATACATTATGTGCATATTATTACATGGTGTGCATGTTATTACATGGTGTGTATATTATTACATGGTGTGTATATTATTATACGGTATGTATAGTATTACATGATGTGTATATTATTACACGGTGTGTATATTATTACATGGTGTGTATATTATTATATGGTGTGTATATTATTATACGGTGTGTATAATATTACATGATGTGTATATTATTACACGGTGTGTATATTATTACATGGTGTGTATATTATTATATGGTGTGTATATTATTACATGGTGTGTATATTAATACATGGTGTGTGTATTATTACATGGTGTGTATATTATTACATTGTGTGTATATTATTACATGGTGTGTATATTATTATATGGTGTGTATAGTATTACATGATGTGTATGTTATTACACGATCTGTATATTATTACATTGTGTGTATATTATTACATGGTGTGTATGTTATTACATGGTGTGTATGTTATTACATGGTGTGTATATTATTACATTGTGTGTATATTATTACATAGTGTGTATATTATTACATCGTGTGTATGTTATTACACGATGTGCATATCATTACATGGTGTGTATAAATACATGGTGTGTATATTATTACATGGTGTGTATATTATTACATTGTGTGTATATTATTACATGGTGTGTATATTATTACATTGTGTATATTATTACATGGTGTGTATATTATTACACGATGTGTATATTATTATATGGTGTGTATATTATTTCATGGTGTGTATATTATTACATGGTGTGTATATTACACCGTGTGTATATTGTAGCATGATTTTTATATTACACGATGCATATATTATTACACGATGTGTATATCATTAGTGTGTATATTACATGTGTTTATTATTACGATGTGTATATTATTACACGTGAACATTATTACATGTTCATATTATTACATGTGTACATTATTATATGTGCATATTATCACATGATCTGTATATTATTACACGATGTGTACACCTATATTATTCTGATAATTCGCAAACACGTGAGAAATAATTTTTCAAATCAGTAGTAAGTCAGACAGTTCTGATTTCATGTACAGGTTTCGAATATGGCATATCAGATTCCCCATGATAATGCGAATTGTTATGTATACGCAATATTGACATTTTAAAGAGGTTTTATGTGACTGCGTGCCAGACTGTCGTTTCTGTTGAGTAATAGTTCATTCAACTCCATTGTTTATCATTTCATCACACACCAGTTGCAAAACATCACGGGACTGGTTTTATTTTGGCTTCATATTCTATTGTCTGGCGGTCATTTTGGAATTCGAAGTGGGTGGAATAATTTGTGACAGTTATTAACTGATTATCTAAAATATCAAAATCCGGTGCCCATCTTGGACGCCATCTTGGATTTCTCAAAATGCTCAAGAGTGAGATGTCATATGCACTACTCTAAAAATAATTACAGAGATCCTCCCCATGAATAATCAGATAGAAACAAAACAACAACAGAAATAATTGGACTTGTAAATAATGTTATGGGCGATCCCTGGTGTGGGTCCCAGTATGTTCCATCAGGTCACTCGATTGCGTAAATAATCAGTTCTCGCACACGTTGCATTGATATGGGAATTCTCCCACCTGAATTATTTTGACTGTCATCAGGCTACTCGAGCGAATGAATTATTTATGGAACACATTACATTGATACGGGCGATCCATATGCAGTGTGGATCATTTTATGTTTCGTCAGAAACGTCGACTATGTAAATGATTTCTCGCATATATCGCATTGATATGGATAGTCCTCAGTGTGGATCATTTTATGTGCAGCCAGATTACTCGACTGTGCCAATACCTTCTCGCACAAATCACATTGATACGGGCGATCACCCGTGTGGATCCTCTTATGTTTCGCCAAGTCACTCGACTGAATAAATGATTTCGTTGACCAGCGTGGATCCTATTGTGTGTAGTCAGGTTTGCAAATGAGTAAATGATTTCTCAATAACATCACATCGATATAGGCGATCACCCGCGTGGATTCTCCTATGTGAAGTCAGGTGACTCGCATGACTAAATTATTTCTCGCACATATCACATTGATACGGAAGATCCCCTGTGTGGACCCTCTTATGTGTAGTCAGATTTTTCAAATGCGTAAATGATTTCTCACACACATCACATTGATATGGGCGATCACCCGCGTGGATTCTCCAATGTGAAGTTATGTTATCAAACGCAGTAAATGATTTCTTGCACACATCACATTGATACGGACGTTCAGCAGTGTGTCTCCTCTTATGCGTAACCAGAGAACCCGGCTGAGTAAATTATTTCTCACACACATCGCAATACGGGAGATGCCCGGTGTGGTTCTTCTTGTGTTTAGTCAATTGACCCGACTGAATAAATTATTTCTCGCACACATCACATTGAAACGGGCGATGCCCCATGTGGATTCTCTTATGTGAAGTCTGGCTACTCGACTGAGTAAATGATTTCCCACACAAATCACATCGATACGGGCGATCCCCGGTGTGGATCCTCTTATGTCTCGTCAGGTGACTCGACTCAGTAAATGATTTCTCGCACACATCACATTGATACGGGCGATCTCCGGTATGGATCCTCTTATGTCTCGTCACGTAACTCGACTCAGTAAATGATTTATCACACAGATCACATTGATACGGGCGATCCCCGGTGTGGATCCTCTTATGTGAAGTCAGGTGACTCAAGTGAGCAAATGATTTCTCGCACACATCACATTGATACGGACGTTCACCTGTGTGGATTCTCCTATGTGAAGTCAGGTTACAAAACAGGGTAAATGATTTCTCGCACATATCGCATTGATACGGGCGATCACCTGTGTGGATCTTCTTATGTCTCGTCAGGTCACTCGAGTGAGCAAATGATTTCTCGCACACATCACACTGATGCGGTCGATCACCCGTGTGGATCCTCTTATGTTTCGTCATGTTACCAAACAAAGTAAATGATTTCTCACACACATCACATTGGTACGGGCGATCTCCCGCGTTGATCATCTTGGTTGCCATCGGGATACTGGAGTGAATATTAAATTATTTCTGGAACACATCACATTGGAACGGGCGATCCACATGCAGTTTGGATTATCTTATGTTTCGTCAGAAAACTCGACTGAGTAAATGATTTCTCGCATTTGTACGGATACTCCCACCGGCGTTGATCAGTGCATATATACATTTAGTCAGGCTTCATCGACTGGATAACAACTACCTTCTAGCACAGATCACATTAATACAGTCTTGGTTCCTATGTATATGATATGGGAGATCCCCGGTGTGTATCAGGTTTCTCGACTGGACGAATGCCTTCTTGACTGAGTAAATGATTCCCTGGACACATCGCAATGATACGGGCAACAACCTGTGTTGATCCTCTTACGTGTATGTGTAGTCAAGGTGTGCACCTGTTTCTATGGTTTGCCACACTTAACAGTTTAATAAGAAAACAATGTTCAATTCGATGGCTCCATCACTCCGTCAGTCCATACATTGTACAATGATATAGTTTACTGGTGTGTTTCCGTTCAGAAGCCACTGCTGACCTTAACTTGAATTATCTGACTAAAACTAACAGAACAACTCATACAATAGTTAAATTTATCGAATAGATGATCGACACAGTTATGTTAAGATACCTTCCCATAATAGGTGCCAAAGAAAATAAAAATGTTTCTATCACGAAAAAATCATTTTAAAAAGTGGTCTCAAGCAGCGGAGGGTAGAATAGAACAATGTCACAATACGTAGTTTTATATATAAATATATAGTTTGAAAACTTTACAACACGAAGACGAAGTTAGAACGTAGACGATGTCGGATTTGTCATCATTGAATACATGAGTTGTAGCGTGAGAGTAGCGTGGTTTGGTTCGAGGGACATCATTGAATACATGAGTTGTGCATGTAGCGAAGGTGAGAGTATCGTGGTTTGGTTCGAGGGACATCATTGAATACATGAGTTGTGCATGTACCGAAGGTGGGAGTAGCGTGGTTTGGTTTGATGGACATCATTGAATACATGAGTTGTGCATGTAGCGAAGGTGAGAATGGCCTGGTTTGGTTCGAGGGACGTCATTGAATACATGAGTTGTGTATGTACCGAAGGTGAGAGTAGCGTGGTTTGGTTCGAGAGACATCATTGAATACATGAGATGTGTATGTACGGAAGGTGTGAGTAGCGTGGTTTGGTTAGAGGGACATCATTGTATACATGAGTTGTGTATGTACCGAAGGTGAGAGTAGCATGGTTTGGTTCGAGGGACATCATTGAATACATGAGTTGTGTATGTACGGATTACGGAAGATGAGAGTAGCGTGGTTTGGGTTGAGGGACATCATTGAATACATGAGTTGTGTATGTATCGAAGGTGGGAGTAGCGTGGTTTGGTTCGAGGGACATCATTGAATATATGAGTTGTGCATGTAGCGAAGGTGGGAGTGTGTGGTTTGGTTCGAGGGACATCATTAAATACATGAGTTGTGGTTGCACCGAAGGTGAGAGTGGCGTGGTTTTGTTTGATGTACATTATTGAACACGGGTACTGCGTTAAGGCCTATGCAGTAGGTCCCTAGATTTGCGTTGAATGATAAATTGAATTGATACCACTAAATCATCATGTTATATGTTACTTTGCAATTTTTTTTTTATAATTAATTTCCGAAATCTGATGGGTTTGTTTGCTTAGTGATACTTAGAGGATGAAGCCTAATTAAATTACGTGATTTCTGATCCGGAAAGTAAGAGGATTATCTTACTGGCTTCGTGGACAGATATTAATTGGAGAATAACTGATTGAATTTTTGCATTGATTTATGTAACTTTTGGAGCAGAAAATAAGAGGATTATCAGATTTCTCGATTCATCAGTAAAGGTGAGTGGGCATGGATGCGTTAGATACGATAATTTGATATATTTCATAGTTTATTGAATATCAAAATATGCAACAAAACGTTTATAACATAATATGTAAATGGCAGCACAAAACAATGAAGCACAAGCAATGGTATAAAACATATATATATACATGTACATGTATAAAATAGCTGAAAAAGAATGGGGTTGTTATAGACCCAATTGAACAGTAGAGGGAAAGAATGAACTCAAGAGCTGAAAAATATTTATTCAAAATATAATTTTCATGGTACAAGGTAAGTTATATTTATTTATTTTCTTGATATGTGATGTGATATTTCTAGATTGCCCGTAGATAGCGGGTTGTGAAGACTGTGGTAGTGGATCGGGTGTGCGTTTCACACAAGGAGATTTGCAACTATGTGAAACTTGTGAGAAAAAGAGATTCGAAATGTCGACGGGCGGCAAAAAAGATATGCCTGCAAACAAACCGGATACCCGTAAAGGGAAGGAAAAGGAAGATTCATATTGACAAAAAGAACCTACAAGTAAACAGATCGTTATGAATGAATTGTTGTGTTTCGTGGTTAACAAATTTGTGAAACTTACAACAGATGTGTTAATGAAACTGTGCTCAGAAACATTCGACGATTCAGAAATTGAACAAGCAAAATTTCTGCTTTACGACATGGTAAATGGTAAATCAAGCTTTATAAAAAGAAAGGGAACAGATAGAAAGGTCAATAATTTGAAAGATATTATAACACTCTTGCACGAAACGGACATGGATGATCTGCCTCTATTCGTCGCATATGATTTATCCAAGTTATCACCTATTGGCCTTGACCATGTGGATATCTCCACAATATCCAGGGAAATATCAAGTATGAAAACTCAGTTCAAGGATTTAACTGGTGTTATTGGTGCGGAGATTTGTCAAGAGATTAAGTCAAATGCATTGATTAAATTAAAAGATGATAGTCGCCTCAATCAAGAAGGACTTAAAGATGGATTATCTCTTTAAATAATTTTTTTTAAATAGTTGCGTGGGTATAAAATAATAGATATGAACTGAAGACCCCTGTCCGGAAAAGCTTCTATCAATTAATGTGATTTTATTTCGAATATTAAATCGGGACCGTTTATGTTACTATTTTTAGAACAGACCATTCGGATGATACCATATTGCGATATAGAGCACTGGGCTGTTCCTACGGCTACGTACCGAAAGTCAAATGTCCCAGATTCATTGTTTGTATTGTTTTGTTCCACAGATATTAGCGATAATGAGTATAATTAACGGTTATTTGTGACAAAATTGTACAATAACATTTCTGGTCTCTGTTAACAGTAACCACTTTTGTTCGTTGGACAGTGGTCTTCAGTTCATATCTATTATTTTATACCCTCGCAACTATTTAAAAAAAAATATTTAAAGAGATAATCCATCTTTAAAGGAGGAAATTCGACATTATATTATATCCAAAAACACACCAGTTTTCGTGTTTTCTTGACGCTAGCAAGGCGTTTGATTGGGTAAACCACAGAACGCTGCTGGAAATCCTGGATCAGAGATCTGTACCACATGAATTCACCAGAATTCTTAATGATTGGTTCCATAACCAAACATATAACGTGCGCTGGGGACAATGTTTCTCAACTGGCTTCAAAAATAGTGGCGTTAGACAAGACCTATTTTCAGTCCATACTAATTCAATGTATATACAAACTCGATTAGCGAGAGACTGAATGCATGCAATGTCGGCTGTGTTGTTGGTGGAGATACCATAAACCATTTATGTTATGCTGATATGTGCCTTATTGCACCCTCGTTAGAGGGATTGAGACGTCTGTTGAGAATATGCGAAGAATAAGCCTATAATATTGATTTGGCATACAATGCAAAGAAGACACAGGAGATGGCCTTTATCCCAAAATCCCTACCCATTAGGACATTTCCGAAACTCTTTCTTGTATCAAATGAAATTAAATTCGTTTCCACCTTCAAATATCTGGGATATATTCTCAACAACGATCTTTCTGGTGACAATGATATCAGGCGCCAATACAGACCAATTTGTTCACGGTCAAATATTCTGATCAGGAAATTCTACAAATTCTCTTCTCATGTTAAAATGTACTTATTTCACATGTATGTATCTCCTCTATACTATGCTCACCTTTGGGTGAATTACACCAAACGTTGTTTTAACAAGTTAACACTTTGTTTTAATAAGGCATATATAAAGTTAATGGGAAATGAAAGAGCGTGCAGTGCCAGTGGATTGTTTGTGAATGACAGAATGTGTTCGATTTCAGTGTTAGTGCGCAAGTGTGTGTATGGGTTCCGAGAGAGAACGTCTAATTCTACAAATAAGATAATATATGCCATTTATAATTCTGATTTGTTATTAACCTCATACTTATTTCGTCATTGGAATAATCTACTTTATATGTAATCTTCAATATAATCTCTATTATAATGTAACACATGTATGCTAAATTGTGATATACTATATGGGCGCTTTATGCCTGATACAAAATAAATAATAATAATAATAAATAATTATGTTTACTCGCCGATCCTTGGGATTTTTGGAATGGATGATGTCTTTGCTGTACACTTTCGTTTGGTCTGTCCTGGTTTATTCCCTCCATTCGTCGCAGTTAAAACAATTATATGTCCGTCCGTTGTCTGTTGCAGTCTATCGTTTGTTGGTCTGATCTGTCTTAAAAATTTCTCAATATGTGGTCGCCGAACTTCCGTCGATTTCTGGTTCCATATATCAGCTGCAACTTTAAATTTACGGAACTGCTCTATGAGTTTGAATTGTCCGAAACTGAAAATACTACATTGTAATTCGTCATACTCACCTTTAACTACATTGTATATTTTAACTAAGTCCACTAGAGGTTTCGATTTCCTACTCAACGGCCTGTTTCAGAATATGGTTAAGCGATTCACAGTTATCCCGTACACTCAGTGCAGTATTTGAAGCATCTCAAACTACACACTCCGCACGGGTATCGTGGATCTGTAAGTCGCATATTGAATAATATTTGGTTCAAATCAGTTGGGCTGTGTAAACTTACCATTCAGTTAAATAAGTTATGTTTAGTAACGTACTGATCACTTGTCAGTCCTAACTTTAAAAAAATTAAATCTAGTCAACGCTCAATGTATCTATTTTAGAGTCAGGGTAGATGTATGCTCCAAAAGTTGAATTTTTTCGGAGTCGAAAATTCGGAAAATGGCTGTCCTCGCATGAAGTTGAACTCAGCGTCGGCGGGAATCGAGGATCGAAAGTTCACTCCACTTCAACATCCGAGAATTCCTGCAAGTCGTCATAGAAGCTCGCAAAAGATGGATTTCTCTTTAAATAGCAAATTTTAATAGTTGCGTGGGTATAAAATAATAGATATGAACTCAAGACTCATTTCAGGAAAAGCTTCTATCAATTAATGTTGATTTTATTTCGAATATTAAATCGGGACCGTTTGTCTATTTTTAGAACGGGTTAAAATTAATATTAATCGATAGAAGAATTCCGGACAGGAGTCTTCGATTCATATATATTATTGTATAACCCGGTAACTATATAATACATGTTTACAAAGAGATAATCCACCTTTAACAAATTGTTTTATTTTTTTTATCATTATTTCTTACATTATTTAACAATTTTGTATCATTTGTTCTTACAGTTGTTAAAGGTGTATTATCTCTTTGTAATCATGTATTATATAGTTACCGGGGTATAAAATATTAGATTTGAATCGAAGACTCCTGTCCGGAAATGCTTCTATCGATTAATATTAATTTTATTTCGAATATTTTCTGGTCTAAAACGGTGTGTTTGTTCAGCTAACGAACAATAGTGGTTACTGTTAACAGAGACCAGAAATTATATTGTGCAATTTTGTCACAAATAAACGTTAATTATACTCATTATCGCTTATATCTGTGGAACAAAACAATACAAACAACCAATCTGTGACATTTGACATTCGTTGCGTAGCCATAGGAACAGCCCAGTGCTCTATATCGCAATACGGTCTCATCCGAATGGTCGGTTATAAAAATAGTAACATAAACGGGCCCGATTTAATATTCGAAATAAAATTAATTGATAGAAGATTTTCCGGACATAGGTCTTAGTTCATATCTATTATTTTATACCCACGCAACTATTTAAAATTTGTTATTTAAAGAGATAATCCATCTTTAACAATTATAAAAAACTAATATATAATTTGTTAGGTTAATGCGTTCTCTTATATATATGCGAGGCGACCTATGGCCAGCTCGCATATATAAGAGAATGCATTGGCACAGGGTTTTCACACAATAAATAATTTATCGGCGCATAAAAGATTTCCAGTGGAAATTTGACGGTTCATAAGATAAACCACACCGGGTCTTTTCAGTGCGATATATGTCAGAAATCGTTCATCCAGTCAAAAACTCTTGATGCAAGATTGGGAATGCCATCGCTCTCGCGAGTGTGATTTTTGCAGGGAAGCATTCGAACAAGATGACCATCTTACTGCACATAATAGAATCCACACATGTGATTGACCGTACCAGTGCGATGTATGTCAGAAATCGTTTGCTGGTTCGAGTAATTGGACCTAACTAATACATATACACATTGGCTCACACGAGTAGATAATGCATAAGATAGGTACGGTGGAGTATCTGCTTTGGTGCTCTGGGTGCCAAATATGTAGGTACCAACAACATTTGATACATCAGATGAAAGTAATTTAGTACTTCAGTGTACCAACAGTATTTGGTACTCCAGAATACCAACAACCTGGTACTCCCGAGTACCAAATATATAGGGTACTATGTGGAGAACATGCCTAGGTACCAAGCACTTGAAACTGCGAAAACTATCGACGACAACTTTATCAATGTGGAGTGTTATATCCCAGATGATGCCACGGCGTTCAGACATCGACTTGAGTACAAAACCCCGATCGAGATCGTGTTATCAGTGAAATGGACTCCCTTGCATATTCCCAAATTGAATAAATCAATTTATTTGACATTTATTGTATGGAACCTTGATCGTGTTTTTTTTAATTAAATCAGGGTTTAATACGATAAATCGCAAAACATATTTGCAATAAATCACAAACATATTTGAGATAAAACCAATACCTTTCCAATAATTCTCAAACATCTTTACATTAAATCGCAAACAGAACATATTCAAAATAAAGATATACAAATATTCAAACAAACAAAATTCCAATAGTCAAGCAATTTAATAATGTATAGCATTTGTAAAGCGCCTTTCCCATGAGGCCCAAAGCGCTCAAAGTTTTACAATTATTACCCTGATGAGCCTGAACATTCAGTAACCATCTACTGCTCCCCGGGGACAGGGGGAGGTACAGCCGGGAGTATGCGAGGATACGCTTTCACTGCTCATTATCAGGTACCCTTGTAATGCATGGGTGGTGCAAAGCAGACACAGTACGAGCGACCTTGCTCAAGGGTCACAACTTGGCGCGAGATTCAAACAGTGTACAATCCAACAATTGCACATCGCTCAAGTCGGCCAAGCCACTGCTGTGTGGAAACTCATAACAGACCACCAGCCAGCCGCGAACTCGCCTCGCTGTGTTGACAGCGACGACAAGTCCAACGCGCTAACTGGACCACGGAGTTCCATCTCTTACAACAGCGACCACTGGGCCAGAAAGACTGATGTGTCTATTTTAGGCTGTTAGCCCAATCGGACTATTATATATCAATTTGTTGTTCACTCAGACCTTTCTTCATACCCATCATAAATAACGTCTATATAGTATAAAATTGTAAGGCCTGTACATTGTTATACAAACAAAGCCAAATTATGTTACAGAGCCTGTAGTACAGTACGTAAATTATATTACACAGCCCGTAGTACAGTACGTAAATTATGTTACACAGCCCGTAGTATAGTACGTAAATTATGTTACAGAGATTGTAGTACAGTACGTAAATTGTGTTACAGGGTCCGTAGTTCAGTACGTAAATGATGTTACAGAGATTGTAGTACAGTACGTAAATGATGTTACACAGCCCGTAGTACAGTACGTAAATGATGTTACAGAGCCTGTAGTACAGTACGTAAATAGTGTTACAGAGCCTGTAGTACAGTACGTAAATAGTGCGCGATAAATGAAAAAATAAACAAGGCGAAGACCCGACTAATGAAGACCCGATTAACGAAGACCAGTCTCATGAAGACCAGACTAATGAAGGCCCGACTAATGATACCCAACTAATGGAGACCCGACCAATGAAGACCCGACTAATAAAGACCCGACCAATGAAGACCCGACTAATGAAGACCCGTCTAATGAAGACCCGACTAAAGAAGACCCGACTGATGAACTTTGGTTAATTGAAACTAACCCCATCGAAGGCTCAGTACACATAATACCCGACTGATGAACTTTGGTTAATTAAAACTAACCCCATCGAAGCCTCATCACACATAAGACCCGACTAATGAACTTTTATTAATTAAAACTAACCCATCGAAGCCTCACCAAACATAATACCCGACTAATGAACTATGGTTAATTAAAACTAACGCACAGAAGAAACAGCGTTCGGTACTACCGTGAAACCTGCGAACTAGGACGCCTACGTGTGTATATGACGGAATATTGTTGTGAACTGGTCACAGAACAGCTGATCGATAAAAACAAGACACTCGATTCTAATTTGTTGCGGTGATTAAGCGTCGATTATTTGTTTAGCATATAATGAATAGAATACCTGCGGTTCTTGAGTGAATAACAGAATTACCTCAGCCGTGGCTATGGCTACCGGTACATTGGAATATAACTATTCCCACTTTCGACCAAGGCCGCTTGTGGGAATAGTTGCTTGTATATTCCACTGAAGCCCCTCATGAAGTAGTTATGGCATTCATTCGAGAGACTCAGGTATCCTTTAAATATAGAACGAGAATGAATACTGGGCGTCATCGTTGTTCATTTACACGAGAACGAATAATGGGCGTCATCGTTGTTCCGTTTACACGAGAACGAATACAGGGCGTCATCGTTGATCCATTTACACGAGAATGAATACTGGGCGTCATCGTTGTTCCGTTTACACGAGAACGAATACTGGGCGTCATCGTTGTTCCATTCACACGAGAACGAATACTGGGCGTCATCATTGTTCCATTTACACGAGAACGAATACTGGGCGTCATCGTTGTTCCATTTACACGAGAACGAATAATGGTCGTCATCGTTGTTCCATCTACACGAGAACGAATACTGGGCGTCATCGTTGTTCCGTTTACACGAGAACGAATACTTGGCGTCATCGTTGTTCCATTTACACGAGAACGAATACTTGGCGTCATCGTTGTTCCATTTACACGAGAACGAATACTTGGCGTCATCGTTGTTCCATTTACACGAGAACGAATACTGGGAGTCATCGTTGTTCCATTTACACGAGAACGATTACTGGGAGTCATCGTTGTTCCATTTACACGAGAACGAATACTGGGCGTCATCGTTGTTCCATTTACACGAGAACGATTACTGGGAGTCATCGTTGTTCCATTTACACGAAAATGAATACTGTGCGTCATCGTTCCATTTACACGATACTGAGAACGAATACTGGGCGTCATCGTTGTTCCATTTACACGAGAACGAATACTGGGAGTCATCGTTGTTCCATTTACACGAGAATGAATACTGGGAGTCATCGTTGTTCCATTTACACGAGAATGAATACTGTGCGTCATCGTTCCATTTACACGATACTGAGAACGAATACTGGGCGTCATCGTTGTTCCATTTACACGAGAACGAATACTGGGAGTCATCGTTGTCCCATTTACACGAGAATGAATACTGTGCGTCATCGTTCCATTTACACGATACTGAGAACGAATACTGGGCGTCATCGTTGTTCCATTTACACGATACTGACTTGTTTGTCACATTTATTTAGACAGGGTATACATTAAATCGGGGGCGGGTGTCGTCCGTGCAGCCAGGGTGACGAAATTAATAAGGCAACGTGTGAACTAATTCACAATCTCCATTTCAGGCGTCGAATTGACAGCTATCTCTGATGACGAAGGATATTGTTCTGACTACAATGCTACGCAATTAATAAATACTATTATGTATTTATATTCTTGCGATCAATTAAAGGTGGATTATCTCTTTGTAAATATGTATTATATAGTTACCGGGGTATAAAAAGTGTACAGATATGTATATATGAAAGCTCAAATCAAAAGCTCTTATGTGTTAATATACACACACAATAATCTCATCTCTTAACACACTATCACTATAATTTTATGAACTCTTATCATTATGACAGTTTTACTTCATTATTTTACTACCATTATTTTATATACCCAATATATAGGAAAAGCATAATGCCCTATGACACAATGTGGTATCACCCGAATGGTCTGTTCTAAAAGTAGACAAATAAACGGTCCAAATAAAATATTCGAAATAAAATCAATATTAATTGATAGAAGCCTTTCCGGACAGGGTTCTTCAGTTCATATTTATTATTTTATACACACGCAACTATTTCAAATTTGTTATTTAAAGAGATAATCCATCTTTAATGAGTTTTTATATTTGTTCTTGCCTTGGGGAGGGAATGAGAAAAATATGGTTTTGGGACAATTATTTGAAATTGCCGGTTATTTCGCCAAAGGAAAAAGACTATTTTATTGCTGTGACGAAATTGATAAAATACCAGTTTGTTCGAGTTCATTATAGATCAATAACTATGGATCACGCTCATATATTGTAGAATGGAGAGGCTGTCATTTCCAAGCTGCCAGGAAATTCAAATTTCACCATAAAATACGTTTATTCCAAATTAATATTTACATAAGATTTAAGCATTTTGACTGTTTTATACATAATTGATAAAACGTGCATCATAAAACAAAGAATACCAGATGATAAAATTTTACATCCACTGTGCGTATGTTATTACACGATGTGCATATTATTACATGATGTGTATATTATTACATGGTGTGTATATTATTACATGATGTGTATGTTATTAAATGATGTGTATGTTATTACATGATGTGCATATTATTACATGATGTATATGTTATTACATGATGTGTATGTTATTACATGATGTGCATATTATTACATGATGTATATGTTATTACATGATGTGTATATTATTACATGGTGTGTATATTATTACATGATGTGTATATTATTACATGGTGTGTATATTATTACATGATGTGTATGTTATTACATGATGTGCATATTATTACATGGTGTGTATATTATTACATGATGTATATGTTATTACATGATGTGCATATTAGTACAAGGTGTGTATGTTATTACATGATGTGTATGTTATTACATGGTGTGTATATTATTACATGATGTGTATGTTATTAAATGATGTGTATATTATTACATGGTGTGTATGTTATTACATGGTGTGTATATTATTACATGATGTGTATGTTATTACACGATGTGCATATTATTACATGATGTGTATATTATTACATGGTGTGTATATTATTACATGATGTGTATGTTATTACATGATGTGTATATAATTACATGATGTGTATGTTATTAAATGATGTGTATATTATTACATGGTGTGTATGTTATTACATGGTGTGTATATTATTACATGGTGTGTATATTATTATATTTCATTACATTTAAACATTTTGACTGTTGTATTGATAAAACGTGCATCATAAAACAAAGAATACTAGATGATAAAATTTTACATCCATAATGTGTATGTTATTACATGACGTGCATGTTATTACATGGTATGTATATTATTACATGGTGTGTATATTATTATACAGTGTGTATATTATTACATGATGTGCATGTTATTACATGGTGTGTATATTATTACATGGTGTGTATATTATTATACCGTGTGCATATTCTTACATGATCTGTACAGTATTACACGATGTGCATATTGTGACAAGACCTGTACATAATTACACGATGTGTATATTACACGATGTGTATATTACACGGTGGTATATTATTGCATCATGTGTATGTCATATCGCATTGATACGGGCGATCCCGCGTGTGGATTCTCTTATGTTTCGTCATGTCACCCTTCAGAGTAAATGATTTCTCACACACATCACAATGATACGGGCGATGACCCGTGTGGATCATCTTATGTCTCGTCAGGTCACTCGACTGAGTAAATGATTTCTCGCACACATCACATTGGTATGGCCGATCACCCGTGTGGATCATCCTATGTGTAGCCAGGTGATTAGATTGAGCAAATAATTTCTCACACAGATCACATTGGTACGGGCGATCCCCAGTGTGGATCCTCTTATGTTTCGTCAGGCCACTCGAGTGAGCAAATGATTTCTCGCACACATCACATTGATGCGGTCGTTCACCCGTGTGGATCCTCTTATGTTTCGTCACGTCACTCGACTGAGTAAATGATTTCTCGCACACATCACATTGGTATGGGCGATCCCCCGTGTGGATCATCTTATGTGTAGTCAGGTTAATAGACTGAGTAAATGATTTCTCGCACACATCACATTGATACGGGCGATCCCCCGTGTGGATCATCTTATGTGTAGTCAGGTTACTCGACACAGTAAATGATTTCTCGCACATATCGCATTGATACGGGCGATCCCCCGTGTGGATTCTCTTATGTTTCGTCAAGTCACCCTTCTGAGTAAATGATTTCTCACACACATCACAATGATACGGCCGATCACCCGTGTGAATCCTCTTATGTTTCGTCAGGTCACTCGACTGAATAAATGATTTCTCGCACACATCACATTGGTACCGGCGATCCCCTGTGTGGATCCTCTTATGTGTAGCCAGGTTAATAGATTGAGTAAATGATTTCTCACACACATCACAATGATACGGACGATTCCCTGTGTGGATCCTCTTATGTGTAGCCAGGATACTAGACTGAGTAAATGATTTCTCACACACATCACATTGGTATGGCCGATCACCCGATTGGATCCTCTTGGTTTTCATCAGGCTACTCGAGTGAATATTAAATTATTTCGACTGGATAATTACCTTCCAGCACAGATCACATTAATACAGTCTTGGTTCCTATGTCTATGGTATGGGAGATCCCCGGTGTGTACCAGGCGTCGTCGACTGGATAATTACATTCTAGCACAGATCACATTAATACAGTCTTGGTTCCTATGTATATGGTATGGGAGGTCCCCGGTGTGTATCGCTATCAGCCTTCTCGACTGGACGAATGCCTTATTGATTGAGTCAATTATTCCCTGCATACATCACATTGATGCGGGCGACACCATGTGTGGATCCTCTAGCATGTATATGTAGTCAAGGTGTTCACCCGTTTCTATGGTTTACCACACTTTAACAGTTTAATAACAAAACAATGTTCAATTCGATGACTCCATAGACAGATAGATGTACGAATTACAATGATACAGTTTACTGTTGTTTTCGTTCAGACGCCACTGTTGACCTTAACTTGAATTATCTGACTAAAACTAACAGAACAACTCATACAAGAGTTATATTTATCGAATAGATGATATACACAGTTATGTTAAGATACTTTCGCATAATACGTGCCAAAGGAAATAAAAATGTTTCTATCACGAAAAATCATTTTAAAAAGTGGTCTTAAGCAGCGGAGAGTAGAATAGAACAATGTCACAATACGTAGTTATATATATCTATTATATATTTTTGGAAATCTGTGTGGGTGAGGGTGGGTGTGTGTGTGTGGGTTGGTTTACGTTGCGTTGGGAGGACATACACATGTTTGCATACCAACGTTGTGAGCACAATTTGAGTTATGAGGACATTCCCATGTCCTCACAATGATGACCTTACAATGGTATCAAAACTACATTCTGATTCTGTATTTCAATTTTAGGAACGGTCCCCATAACTCGGTTTGTATTCTGAACCCACACACACATACACAAAAATATTCAATTGGCGAATCGCGGGTCGCTTCGCACAAACAAACTATATTACACGAGTGTATAGATAGCCAATGAAAACGCTCGACTCTTCGAAGTACTAACATTTTTAACCAATCACAGCTTTCCTTCCGGTGACGATTTGTGAGTCGTCCAACCAAAGGTCTCCGTTTCCGCTTCATTTCTAGTGCATTTAGCAGCCATTTTTAAAAAGATCAGAAGTATTTTCTATCAAAGTAAGTATAGTTAGTATAAATATTTAAAGAAATAAAGTTAAAGATGGATTATGTCTTTAAATAACAAATTTTAAATAGTTGCGTGGGTATAAAATAATAGATATGAACTGAAGACCCCTGTCTGGAAAGCTTCTATCAATTAATATTGATTTTATTTCGAATATTAAATCGGGACCGTTCATGTCACTATTTTTAGAACAGACCATTCGGATGATACCATATTGCGATATAGAGCACTAGGCTGTTCCTACGGCTACGCAACGAAAGTCAAATATCCCAGATTTATTGTTTGTATTGTTTTGTTTCACACATATAAACGATAATGAGTATAATTAACGTTTATTTGTGACAAAATTGTACAAAAAAAATTTTGGTCTACGTTAACAATAACCACTATTGTTCGTTAGCTCAATAACACACCTTTTTAGACCAGAAAATATTCTAAATAAAATTAATATTAATCGATAGAAGCATTTCCGGACAGGGGTCTTCGATTCAAATCTATTATTTTATACCCCGGAAGCTATATAAAAAATGTTTACAAAGAGATAATCCACCTTTAAATATAAATATTCTTTCTAATCTAAATGAGTTTATCTAACCGATCATGTATTACTATTAGCGGCGAGCAGGGTAGTTTCGGGAAAACGGGATTGATCATTTGATTTTCATTTTTCGTGATTTGGAAATGTCTGTCGCAGCTCCGTGAGCAGCACATGTGATTAAACTTAAAGCACCAGAGAATACTTTTAACCAGTGACAATTTAGTCAGTGAAGAGTGACTGCAGAATCAAACAAACAAACATTTTCTGACTAAATTTGAGATTGTTTTTCTATTTTTAATTTAATTGTTGTTGTTGACTGTTAATGTTGACATTGTTGTTGTGTTATGTGATCTCTCTGTGTATCGTTTATTCAATTTCAAGGTCCCTGGTGCTGTAATAATAGAGTTGTATGAGCTACTGAGAGCTAATTGAAGCTCAAAATCACATGTACATAAACATCGTACAGAAAATTAAAAAAAACCAAACAAACCAAGTGTACATAAGTAATGCAATCTTAACCATACGATGACGAAGTATGTATTCAAGATGAACTTGCGTGGGGAGAAGATGCCATTGCTTACGTGAAAGAAGTAATCATCATCATATCCGATAATGATGAGGACTAATTTGTTGTGTTTGTATGTGTTTTCCTATAATATTGGACTATATATATATATAAATATTTTCTATATCATGTAAGTAAACATCATATACCTCCCCATTTTTACCCCCCTTTTTTAAAAAGGGGAGGGGAGGGGCCCCCGCCCGCCAACTCAGGGGATCAATTTATAACACTCGTACTATAGTACAATATTCTATTTATAGTAGGTGCAAGTTAGCAATTGAAAACGAATATTCTATTTATAGGGTGCAGGTTAGCAAATAAAATCTATTTATAGTAGGTGCAAGTTAGCAATTGAAAACGACCTTTTTATGTCAATGACGCTGTTCAAATTGCTAACTGTCGTGTATACACTACTGAGATCGACCATTCGAATTGAAGATCATTATCTTTGTTTTGTCTAAATTAATTTGTAACCGATTTACATCTAGATAAGTGCTTAATTTATCTAGACATTTCTGCAGACCATGTTCTGTTTTGGAGAAAAGAACCAGGTCATCGGCATACATAAGACAAGATATAGTGGATTCTCCTGCTTCCACCGGATGACAGGTTGTGTCAAAAATATTCGGTAGATCATTTAGGTATATATTAAATAGTTTAGAGCTTAATATACACCCTTGTTTTACCCCTATATTGGACCGAAAAGTTTCAGTTGGTCCGTTCATTAATTTCACGGAAAATCTGACGTCGCGATACATTTCGGTCAGAATTGTGACGAACTTCCCCTATGTTAGCAACTTTCTTTAAAATATTAGTGCGACAAATCGTCCCAAAAGCTTTTCGAAGATCTACAAAACAAGCATATAATTTGTTTCCTTTGGTTGTGTATTTTTGTATCAGATGGCTCATAGAGAATATAGGATCTGTTGTCCAGCAACCCGGTACAAATCCGATTTGACTCGGGCTGATGGTTTGAGCCTGCCATCAAGTATCTTGAGATACAGCTTGCAAAGACAACTAGAGAGCGATACCTCTATAATTGTTTGGATCATAAGCATCTCCGCCATTGTGGATAGGTTTCATGTAATTACTCCGCCAAGCATTGGGAAACTGGGATGACGATAAAATAAAATTAAAAAAGATTAAATAGCATTGAGATAGTTTTGCTTTTGAATGTTTAATCATCTCGTTAGTGACTAGATCCGGTCCACCGGATTTTCCACATTTGAGCGAAGCCACAGACTTTTCAAGCTCTTCGAGTGTAATTTCGAAATCAAGATCTTGTTTGGAATCATCTACCTTAAAGTTAGAGTTTTCGATATTCGAAGTTCTACTCATGATGATTTTGAAATAGCTGACCCATTCATCGGGAGTTATTGCATCAGACAAGTCTGGTTTGGGGTTTCCCTCTTGAAGTGAATTGATATCGCCCCAAAAAGCGCGCGAATCGTGATCGTAGGACGGATGGAGATCATTCACTCTGAAGTATAAAATATTAGACATGAGCGATTCGCTCACCAGACACCAATCTATAACGGACGAGGCATTATATCTGTAATACGTGTACCCACCGCGGAGAATCCCCTAACGTTCTGTCATTAAGAATTCGGACACCAGATGTTGTACAGAGGTCAAGATCATTTGCTTTAATCTGGTCCTTCGACAGGCGAGGATGCATTTGTATATCGCGGCTGTAAATATCTGGCAATTTAATAAAGTCTTCCGATTCGTCAATAATGAAATCTAGGTCAGTATGATGAACCCGTGTGTTAAAGTCGCCGATAACCACAACCTGCCCTTTCGGCTTATACTGTTTGATTTCCACTTGCAAAGAATGTTAGTGGATGAACGGAATTTATTTTTTCCTTATGTATAACATATACAAATATGTCATTGTTAACATCAAAGAATTCCTTGTGCAATTTAAATCAAATAAAGTGCTTATTTGTTTCTTTGTGAAATGTGACACCAGTCATTAATGACTGTCGGACGAAAATTGCAAGAGACCGCGTTTTTTACCTTGAACTCGCGGTCCGCAGAAATGGAAAGCCATATAATCTGGCAAAAGAAGATCATCTACTTTTGAAGCACAATGTGTCTCACCGAGACAAACAATATCAGAACAAAGTTCTTTTCTGAGTGTTAAATCTAGTAATTTACATTGTCGCGTCCGCCCTATCCGTTCATACATTCCATTTATATTAAGAAAACTAATGCTTATTTTATGTTTCTTCATAATGTAGGTTTTATCTAAGTTGAAGTGAACAAGTAATGCGTAAAACAATGAAAACAATATATCAATATAAGGTGCATAGAATGAATGACTATGACCCATGCATCGATGGTACTTTAAAAATTAATAGTAATTAAAGTGGGGAAAAAATTGAGTTTACCTGTGCAGTATACTGTTTTGAATAGACAATGGTTATGCTAAAGAGTAGCAAACAACTGTAGATGTGTTGACTTCAGAAATACATAAAATACAATGGATTCACTGCACACGTGCGAATTGTGCAAGTCCCATTACATCATTATACAGCTGCTTCCTGTTGGGATGTCGCCACTGAGAGGGACTCTTTAGGCCACCGGGTGACCCCCCCCCCCCCCCCCCCCCCGCACTGACAGGCAAGCGTCTTTGTTGACTCATCCCGTTATCGTTGGTATATCCGCTAGAATTGAAGGATTGTGAAACCCTTCTGACGTAAGAGTTCCTACCTTCATAATTGACCGGGCGTGACCTTTGGTGATATTTTGCGTTATTGTTTTTGTGCGGCTGATTCTGATTTCGTTTAGGAACATTTCGTCGTGGTAGTTTAAGGCTCGAAATCATGTTTGTGGCTAACTTTGCCGTACACCTGGACGATAGGTGCCTCTGATCGTTTTCGAAGAATCTCACAATCACACCGGTGGTTGTGCCCATGTTATCATGAAATATCACCAACATAACCAAGTGAGCCCTGAATCATGGTATTGAATTGCGAACAGCGATCCCGTAGACTCCTGTCTTGTGAACAGTCATTAGGGGCGATAAGTGAAATCATAACGTATGAACACTTCGATTTGATGTCTTTGATTACTTCTGTATAATCACGAACATGTTGTTCCATATCCAGGAAATTATTCGACTTCATATCGTTGATGCCTACATGAATTATGGCCGTTCCGCATCATTTCACATTGGCTACTTCGACTTTCAATTGTGGAATCGTATATGTTTTGTGCATTATTGTGTCACCAGCATAAAATTTTGTCAAATGTCGTCTCGTGTTAATGCTACGACATATAGTCATGGAAAATGTGTACGTCCTTGTTTTTTGGGTCTGTTGTAACTTTTAACTTGAGTTTTGTCTGATCGGTCTGTTATAATCGGTCTCTTGTCTGATGTAGTGTCCTTCTGAGAAACATCTGATTCATCGAGCTTCTTTTTCGATTTATTTGAAGATTCACCTGTTGGGCGCCTTTTCGGAGGAACATCAATAAATGGGCCACCTGATAACTCATACTCAAGGTGTCCGATTTTTTCTCTCGCTTGATTTAACATATGTGATGTTTCCTTCATATTTTGTTCGAGACATACATTTTGTATTCTAATGTTATCCCTTTCAGCTGTAACCGCTACCAGCTGTGTTGTTGCGTCGCTCAATTGGTCTTGGAATGTCGTTAATGTCTCAATTCGTTCCGAGAAAGCATGTGTAATATCTGGTATGCTTTTACTATTTCCTTTTCCGATAAACAGTTCGACCCTTTTAATCAAACTGTCCATGTGTCCATGTGACTTGTGAGAAACCATCTGGGTTAACCGCGTAACTTCCTTAGTGAGGTTCAGTAAACTGCGTTCGGGTAAGTCGATACGTCGAGAATTAGGTTCACTTGTGGCTTCTTTATTCTTTTGATGTTTGTCTTCTGAGACATCATTCGTCTTACCGCTGTCCGGATCCTGCTGTGTCTGTTGGAGATATTGGTCGGCATACTCTGTTCCATGGAGTTAGGTATCACCGTAACTTGATCCAGGTGTTCCCGTACCATGGTCGCGTCTACGGTGAAATATGCATCGTCGTCGTTGGGCTGACTTGCAACAACATCCCCTTCGTAGAATAATGTGTCTGCTACAGATAATTGGTTGTCATGTGTCATGACTATGGTGTTGAATAGATCCATGCTATTGTCAACATCAGAATCACCAGAAATTACATTCTCAGTCCGAACAGCGAGAAAAGCCGCTGCTATCTGAGACAGAATTGTAATTCACTCCTGTACCATTCTTTGTAACAGTTTCCTTGCACAGTTACTAAGTGTGTACCGTGGAAGAAGCGTATTGTTACACGAGTTTGATACAAAGCTGTTCGTCACCATCTCTCCAGTCGCACTTGTACTCTTCTATAATTCGTACTTTTACGCGGTATCTAACGCTGAGGGCTTTGATCCATGCAATTATGTTTTGCGCACCGTTTTGAAGCTTAAAGATAAATTATCTCTTTAAATAACACATTTTAAATAGTTGCGTGGGTATAAAATAATAGGCATGTACTGAATACCCCTGTCCGGAAAAGCTTCTATCAATTAATATTTATTTTATTTCGAATATTAAATCGGGACCGTTTATATTACTATTTTTCGGATGACCATTCGGATGATACAATATTGTGATATAGAGCACTGGGCTGTTCCTATGGCTACGCACCGAAAGTCAAATGTCCCAGATTGATTGTTTGTATTGTTTTGTTCCACAGATATAAGCGATAATGAATAAAATTAACGTTTATTTGTGACAAAATTGTACAATAAAATTTCTGGTCTCTGTTAACAGTAACCACTATTAGCTAAACAACTACACCTTTTTAGACTAGAAAATATTCGAAATAAAATTAATAATAATTGATAGAAGCATTTCCGGACAGGAGTTTTCGATTCAAATCTAATATTTTATACCGTTAACTATATAATGCATCTTTACAAAGAGATAATCCGTCTTTAATTTTGTTATGCGTTTCATTATGTATTGCTGTATCTGACAATTGACAATCAAATTATTTGTATTCGTATATTGTGTTGAATAAATTTCGAAAGGAGACTAAACCTTTTGGCATCAAGAACATTGAGATTTAAAGATGGATTATCTCTTTAAAGGTGGATTATCTCTTTGTAAACATGTATTATATAGTTACCGGGGTATAAAATATTAGATTTGAATCGAAGGCTCCTGTCCGGAAATGCTTCTATCGATTAATATTAATTTTATTTCGAATATTTTCTGGTCTAAAAAGGTGTGTTTGTTAAGCTAACGAACAATAGTGGTTACTGTTAACAGAGACCAGAAATTATGGGTCCTACTAAACAACGAACACAAACGAACACAAACGAACATAAACGAACACAGGTCCAAAAAGCGAAATTTGGTTTGTGGGTGCGCGTGGGTCCATTCTATGTGTATGTGGTGTTATTTCCAACTTTGATGATTTATTTTTTGAGTTATTAGCATTATTTGAATACAAAACTACTAAACAACGAACACAAACGAACATAAGATTAGCGACATTGCAGAGGCTACCATGCAGGTGTTAATTAACTACGGCTTACTCTGTCTCCTTGTTTTTACTGCAAGATGATTGTCAATTTTATCACTGATGGCAATAAAAACACGGGGAAACATCATAGGTCGGCGTTTTAATGCATAGCTAACAAAACATTTGAGTGAATGTGAGTGAGTCATTGTTGTCAGTCTCTGAGATGACTATATATATTTTCTCAGTCTCGGAGATCACTCTGGTAAATGCTATTTCTGCTTGCTTTCCTGATACACGCATACGCTATGTACCAGGCATCTTAAGGAAAATCTCACTCGTAATTTAAGTAAAACAGACTGTGATCAAACTGTCAATAAGATGGAAAAGTATTCAATAGCGAGAGCGGCTTGGTAACAATAGAAAACAAAATCATTTATGACGAAATACAGACAGACATAATTGACTTGTAAATATATGTGACAACAGACGATACCTTACATTTATGGAAAGACTAAAGACGAAAGTTTTCAATGCTAGAAAACAAAATTCAACAATTCCGAAATGTTGGACAAATAACAATTATGAAAGCATTAAAGGTGCGGGAGTCCTTGGCAGTGGGTATATGCTGTGAAAATATTTCCAACGGTCAACAACCCGACACAAAAAGGAAAATGTAGACAGACTTTGTCCGTATACAAATAAGAAATATCGCATAAACAGTAGGCCTATGTTATTTTCATATGTTTGACCATTGGGTAAACAAAAGCATAACAAGTTAATTTCCTTGTGTTTGTTTATATTATGATGGTAAACATAAAGAGCGTTCTTTGTTGCTGAATTCCTTATATGGAACTAATAAAGAGCGTTTATATCATTTGTGTGTGATTAGCCAGTAACACGTACGGTGCTGTCTTCTGTAACACAATCAGGCTCTTGCGTGGGTAAAATATATTAGGTCTTTATGATAGCATGCTGTTTACACGATGAACGAAACTGTATGCGTTTTAGTGTTTTTCTGTTTACCGTGATTGGAACAAATATGAATATTTTCGACAACTAAGGCCTCCCGTGCCTTTAATAATATAATTAACAAAAAAATTGACTGAGTTTACAGACAATTTAAATGAAACAGTGCCTGACCAACTGCGTGACATTCGACTGGAGGGGATTTTACATGATCAGGCATTGCATCATCTTTGGAAGTGAGACACGAAATTTGAACAAATATGACGGCCGAACAACGAGACAGACTAATGCGAAGACTTCTTAATTTTGTGAGTGACAATTCAAAATTCCAAACTTCAACTGACGACAATTAACTATACCCAAAACTACCGCTCTCGCAAAAACACCTGGACAACAGAAAGGAAAGAGTGAAGGCATCAAAAACCAAGACGATCACCAATAAACGACAGAAAGTTAGCATATAGTATGCAAATATACATAGAGGATCTCACATGAGTTTCTATTTTATACGTAATTTATCAACCGAGTTCACTAAATTCGATTTGAGCCGTAGTTTACCGACGATGTTGATAAATTACGTATAAAATAGAACGAGTTTGAGATATTTTTTATCACATGATCATATAATCGCTTAAATTTTTATCGAAAACAACAATAATTAACAGACATAGAACTTTGTCACAAAGAGCAGCGTGACGTCATTGCACGCAGCGATATTACGCGTGTCTATTACGCTCGAATATTACATAGGAAAATAGTGCTAATCATGTGATAAAATAACATATAGACTTCTTGGATTCATATCAAATAAGTGCATTACTTGATTGTAATGATTTAAATAATGCAACATTTTGCTGGAGCCATTTTCATCTATGCACTGACTTCAAGGAGAACAAACTCTGCCCATCGTTCCGCTGTGGCTGAGTTGTAAAATAATATATAAATATTCGATTGTAAAAAAAAAAACTTTGATTCTAGTACCTGAAGCTCTACTGAAAGAGCAGTGTGATGCCAGGGAAGTTAAACGAAGTAATAATAAGACAAACTAACTAAGTCAAAACAACTCAGTGACAAAGAGACAGAGTATAAGCCATAGAGAAGGCGGTAGTTAATTAACACCTTTATTAACACCTTTGCAATACGGCTAATCTCATGTTCGTTTGTGTTCGTTGTTTAGTAGCTTTGCATTCAAATAATGCTTATAACTCGAAAAATAAGTCATCAAAGTTGGAAATAACACCACATACACATATTATGGACCCACGCGCACCCACAAACCAAATTTCGCTTTTTGGACCTGTGTTCGTTTATGTTCGTTTGTGTTCGTTTGTGTTCGTTGTTTAGTAGGACCGGAAATTATATTGTGCAATTTTTTGGGACATGACAATCTGCGGGATGGGATGGGACATGGGACAAAACGACAATCTGCGGGACAGAATTTCAAATTGCGTGGGACGGCCGATATCTCGAGGAATACAGGGCGTAGGGGGCTCATGTTGGTGTCTAACGAAAGGCCCACGTTCGCCCTATCCACACATATTAACCCACCACTGACCGGACACCGGAAGTTACATTATTCGGTCGACAACTGACCTAACATAAAATGACACAAACACGAAAAACTGCGTTCGACATTAATGTTTAGAATTTAGATTTCTCGATTTCTCGGACATCAGAAGTTGCATTATTTGATCGACAACTGACCTAACATGGGGTGGAATTTGGGATAGAATGACAATCTGCGGGACAGGATTTTCAAATTGCGTGGGACGGCCGATATCTCGAGGAATACAGCGCGTAGAGGGCTACTTTTGGTGTCTAACGAAAGGTCCACATTCGCCCTATCCACACATATTAACCCCGCCACTGACCGGACACCGGAAGTTACATTATTCGGTCGACAACTGACCTAACATAAAATGCCACAAACACGAAAAACTGCGTTCGACATTAATGTTTAGAATTTAGATTTCTCGTTGAATACACTAGCAAACAACAAGTTTTAGGTATCAAATAACGCAGTGGAATACTGTGCATTCGTTTTTAGCTACAATATGGCTGTGTTAGTGCGAATATTGTAATGGCGAACACGCAAACACGCTCCGATAAAACAGCTAAAAATAGACTCGATGTTTACAATTACAGGATCGATTTCAGCCGGTATATTCAATATAATGGGGCGTATAGTATATAAAAATGTAGAATTAGACACAGGGAATATATTTTTTTCCAAATGGGTCCACCAGGCGGTGAAATTGTTGCAGAAATTCGCTCCAAGATATTCTCACTTATTTTTATTTCAGTTGTAACTAAAATCCCAGATGCCGGAGCCCAGCGACTAAAAGCCAAGTTACAAAATAGATCAACTGGTTTGAACGAATGAATATGTCAATGGTAAGACTATTCTAAAGAATATTCAAATCAAATAGTGTTTATAGACTTAAAAACTTATGTGTCTGCCATTCATATGCATATGTTCATATCAGAATCTCCCCCACCTATGACCGAAGGATAATATGAGAACTTCCCTTGCGTATGACCGGCGGATAATATGAACCTCCACCGCGTATGACCGGCGGATAATATGTTCATATGAGAACCTCCACCGCGTATGACCGGCGGATAATATGTTCATATGAGAACCTCCACTGCGTATGACCGGCGGATAATATGTTCATATGAGAACCTCCCCTACGTATGACCGAAGGATTAATATGAGAACTTCCCTCGCGTATGACCGGTGGATAATATGAGAACCTCCCTCGCGTATGACCGGCAGATAATATGAACCTCCACCGCGTATGACCGGCGGATAATATGTTCATATGAGAACCTCCCCAACGTATGACGGAGGATAATATGAGAACCTCCCTCGCGTATGACCAGTGGATAATATGAGAACCTCCACCGTGTATGACCGGCGGATAATATGTTCATATGAGAACCTCCCCTACGTATGACCGGCGTATAATATGAACCTCCACCGTGTATGACCGGCGGATAATATGTTCATATCAGAACCTCCCCCACATATGACCGAAGGATAATATGAGAAATTCCCTCGCGTATGATCGGCGGATCATATGAACATATTATCCGCGTATGAGCGGCGGATAATATGTTCATATGAGAACCTCCCCTACGTATGACCGAAGGATAATATGAGAACTTCCCTCGCGTATGACCAGTGGATAATATGAGAACCTCCCTCGCCTATGACCGGCAGATAATATGAACCTCCACCGCGTATGACCGGCGGATAATATGTTCATATGAGAACCTCCCCAACGTATGACCGGAGGATAATATGAGAACCTCCCTCGAGTATGACCAGTGGATAATATGAGAACCTCCACCGCGTATGACCGGCGGATAATATGTTCATATGAGAACCTCCCCTACGTATGACCGGCGTATAATATGAACCTCCACCGTGTATGACCGGCGGATAATATGTTCATATCAGAACCTCCCCCACATATGACCGAAGGATAATATGAGAAATTCCCTCGCGTATGATCGGCGGATCATATGAACATCTTATCCGCGTATGAGCGGCGGATAATATGTTCATATGAGAACCTCCCCTACGTATGACCGGCGTGTAATATGAACCTCCACCGTGTATGACCGGCGGATAATATGTTCATATCAGAACCTCCCCCACATATGACCGAAGGATAATATGAGAACTTCCCTCGCGTATGACCAGTGGATAATATGAGAACCTCCCTCGCCTATGACCGGCAGATAATATGAACCTCCACCGCGTATGACCGGCGGATAATATGTTCATATGAGAACCTCCCCAACGTATGACCGGAGGATAATATGAGAACCTCCCTCGCGTATGACCAGTGGATAATATGAGAACCTCCACCGCGTATGACCGGCGGATAATATGTTCATATGAGAACCTCCCCTACGTATGACCGGCGTATAATATGAACCTCCACCGTGTATGACCGGCGGATAATATGTTCATATCAGAACCTCCCCCACATATGACCGAAGGATAATATGAGAAATTCCCTCGCGTATGATCGGCGGATCATATGAACATCTTATCCGCGTATGAGCGGCGGATAATATGTTCATATGTGAACCTCCCCTACGTATGACCGGCGTGTAATATGAACCTCCACCGTGTATGACCGGCGGATAATATGTTCATATCAGAACCTCCCCCACATATGACCGAAGGATAATATGAGAACCTCCCTCGCGTATGACCAGTGGATAATATGACAACCTCCACCGCGTATGACCGGCGGATAATATGTTCATATGAGAACCTCCCCAACGTATGACCGGAGGATAATATGAGAACCTACCTCGCGTATGACCGGTGGATAATATGAGAACCTCCCTCGCGTATGACCAGCGGATAATATGAACCTCCACCGCGTATGACCGGCGGATAATATGTTCATATCAGAACCTCCCCCACATATGATCGGAGGATAATATGAGAACCTCCCTCGCGTATGACCGGCGGATAATATGAACCTCCACCGCGTATGACCGGCGAATAATATGTTCATATCAGAACTTCCCCCACGTATGACCGGAGGATAATATGAGAACCTCCCTCGCGTATGATCGGCGGATAATATGAACCTCCACCGCGTATGACCGGCAGATAATATGTTCATATGAGAACCTCCCCTACATATGACCGGAGGATAATATGAGAACCTCCCTCACGTATGACCGGAGGATAATATGAGAACCTCCCTCGCGTATAACCGGTGGATAATATGAGAACCTCCCTCGTGTATGACCGGTGGATAATATGAACCTCCACCGCGTATGACCGGCAGATAATATGTTCATATCAGAACCTCCCCTATGTATGACCGGAGGATAATATGAGAACCTCCCTCGCGTATGACCGGCGGATAATATGAACCTCCACCGCGTATGACCGGCAGATAATATGTTCATATGAGAACCTCCCCTATGTATGACCGGAGGATAATATGAGAACCTCCCTCAAGTATGACCGGAGGATAATATGAGAACCTCCCTCGCGTATAACCGGTGGATAATATGAGAACCTCCCTCGCGTATGACCGGCGAATAATATGTTCATATCAGAACCTCCCCATCTTATGACCGGAGGATAATATGAGAACCTCCCTCGCGTATGACCGGTGGATAATATGAACCTCCACCGCGTATGACCGGCAGATAATATGTTCATATGAGAACCTCCCCCGCGTATTACTGGCAGATAATATGAGAACTTCACCGCATATATGAATGGCGGACACATAAGTTTTTAAGTCTATAAACACTATTTGATTTGAATATTCTTTTGAATAGTCTTACCATTGACATATTCATTCGTTCAAACCAGTTGATCTATTTTGTAACTTGGCTTTTAGTCGCTGGGCTCCGGCATCTGGGCTTTTAGTCACAACTGAAATAAAAATAAGTGCGAATAACTTGGAGCGAATTTCTGCAACAATTTCACCGACTGGTGGACCCATTTGGAAAAACATACATTCTCTGTGTATAATTCTACATTTTGATATACTATACGCCCCATTATATTGAATATACCGGCTGAAATCGATCCTGTAATTGTAAACATCGAGTCTATTTTTAGCTGTTTTATCGGAGCGTGTTTGCGTGTTCGCCATTACTATATTCGCACTAAAACAGCCATATTGTAGCTAAAAACGAATGCACAGTATTCCGATGAGTTATTTGATACATAAAACTTGTTGTTTGCTAGTGTATTCATCGAGAAATCTAAATTCTAAACATTAATGTCGAACGCAGTTTTTCGTGTTTGTGGCATTTTATGTTAGGTCAGTTGTCGACCGGATAATGTAACTTCTGGTGTCCGGTCAGTGGCGGGGTTAATATGTGTGGATAGGGCGAATGTGGACCTTTCGTTAGCCCTCTAAGCGCTGTATTCCTCGAGCTGTCGGCTGTCCCACGCAATTTGAAAATCCTGTCCCGCAGATTGTCATTCTATCCCAAATTCCACCCCATGTTAGGTCAGTTGTCGATCAAATAATGCAACTTCTGGTGTTTGGTTAGTGGCGCGGTTAATATGTGTGGATAGGGCGAACGTGGGCCTTTCGTTAGACACCAACATGAGCCCCCCTATGCCCTGTATTCCTCGAGATATCGGCCGTCCCACGCAATTTGAAATTCTGTCCCGCAGATTGTCGTTTTGTCCCATATCCCATCCCATCCCGCAGATTGTCATGTCCCAATTTTTTTCACAAATAGCCGTTAATTATACTCATTATCGCTTATATCTGTGGAACAAAACAATACAAACAACCAACCTGTGACAGTTGACATTCGTTGCGTAGCCGTAGGAACAGCCCAGTACTCTATATCACAATACGGTCTCATCCGAATGGTCGGTTCTAAAAATAGTAACATAAACGGGCCCGATTTAATATTCGAAATAAAATCAATATTAATTGATAGAAGCTTTTACGGACATAGGTCTTTAGTTCATATCTATTATTTTATACCCACGCAACTATTTAAAATTTGTTATTTAAAGAGATAATCCAACCTTGATCCATTGCAACAGACTGGGGAGGGATGAATATGGTGAAGTAAATAAAGCTGCTCAGATATCTTCCCGCTACAGTTCAAAATTCATGGAGGTTAAAAGGAACACACTTGAGAACATTATGGTAACCAAAATGCCCATGATTCGTTGCAGTATTCATATAAACCTTATAGGGGTAGATCCCCGTCAATTACCCGTTTCCGAGTTATGAGTTATATAATGATAGCGAACCTTCTCCCTGCACTGTTGGGAATAGCACATCATTTAAGATAAAAACAGATCAACTTCAAAACTTAACAGGAACTGGTGGGGCTCTGACAAATTTACGATTGGATAACTTTGTGGAAGAACAGATTTAAACTTAAACGGGTTGAGCAGGTGAACTAGGGTCTCCTCCAACCCCAGCCATATATCATCGCCTAGTTAAGACGTTCTCAAAGGACAATCATAGCATGGTGGGATCGGTCAGTAAAGGAATTACAGACCAAAATACTGTGTTCAGAGATGCAAAGAGGGAACATTTGGAATTCCCTGAAGCATATAAATACAATAAGTTATATGACCATCTCGCACCCATGACAGTTGGGTTGGGGTTGGTAGTCAACAATCAACTATGAACAGGACACACCAGGGTTCTTCTGATTGTCACCTTGGATTATCTGATTGGGATGGGGGAGTTACAGGGTTTAATCATAGACCCTACCCCGTGTTAGGGCCTCAGTTGTGTGGGTCCATGAGTTGCCCTAAACAAATTAGATTAACTTCATGGAGTCCCTCAAATGGTAGTTGTGTTAGTCTTTTGGAAGATTTGCCCCATGCAGGTTCCAATACATTGATGCAACCACCAATATCCCAGAAGATGCAAAGCAAGCACATTTTGGCTTCTCAGATGGGGATGCAGGGTGGTTATTACAAATTTTCTTAGGCCATAGACATCCTAAGCCTGGGTGAGAGGTACACAGTAGTCTGCTCTGTCAAATTTGTATGTTTATATGTCTGGTATTCATATTATAATTCGCTGGCTTGGAGCAAATTGGCCTTAATTGGGTATGATCAACTGGACTAATATTATACCCATAATACCCCACCTAATTGGAATATATAGCAGTGGATGGTTATGAAAATATAATTCAGCTTTTGGGTGTCACGTGGGTACACACCATTCTCTAACATGTTGCTGTTCATTGTATATACAAAAACAACACATAAACATAAAATGGCTTGTTCAGTTCAGAATTCTTTTAACCTGATTGGATATATAATTTGGAATAGGAAGAATCCCTTTAATTTGGTGGGGAAGGAGATTATATATATATTTAAATTGGTCACTATATAGTATACCAGTATTATATATAGGCCAACACAATTATAGGATTTTATAACCCTTCCCACAACAAAGTTAACACATATTTTAATTCTTGATATATATTGCTGAGAGTGCTGTTGGTTTTCTGTGGCCAATCATAACTATCAGGTGTGGTCTCTGAATGGGGTCACTGCTGTGTGGTATCAGTCACATTCTCCGATGATTCTCGGGTGGTAGACTAGAATAGGAAATCGTGGGGTAAATTGACCCTGGTAGAGTGTGGTGGGTGGACGATCTGTGGTGGCTAGTGGTTTGGTTCAGAGATCCAGGTGTGGTCAACTCAATGGTAAAGCACAACTGTTTTATGTGGCATGGACTAAGTTGGGATAACATACAGTATAACAATCAATGAATCGCCGTTTGTGGAATGTGATGAGGGCAGTTTGTTCAAAACTTGGGGTGCCATGTGGGTACACCCTTCTCCAACAATTTCTGTTAAATAGTGTGCAGTGGGGAACGGGCTATTACAGTATATCTAACATGGATATAGTCAAATTCAGTGGCATATCATCACTGGTTGACCTGTTGGGAGACGTTTTGGAATAGAGGCCATTTTCATTTGTGTGGGGAAGGATGTGAGGGTCAGTGTGTAATATTACTGGTCTGGGCCTTATGGCGTTGGGGAGGTGTGTAAAGCACTGTGCAAACATTAAATTAATTTGGAGTTTAACAGAAGTACCCTTGAAACAGGGTAGGATGCCAACATTATATACTGTACATTCAAGTGAATACCAGAGTGACCCCCTAGTACCTCCACAGTATAGGATAATTGTACCAATTAAGCAAGCTGGAAGGGATTGTTTCTCTCTGGTGGAGGAGTATGTTAACCGCTAGGAAGAGGTTCCTTGCTTAATGTTGTAAGTAATGTACAGCTGGGTTTTTAGGGATGTATAGTTAAATACCCCGGCCCTTTTTATCATTTGGAAGATTGATCACTTGGTTGATCATATGCTGACATGCCGGTCTGAAATAGTTTATACATGTATGTCCTCAATGTTACCAAATCATGCACTCAGAATTCCGTTCTCACTCAGGCAACACACATGAAGATTCAGGCGATATCATATCATTTTTGAAAATATTAACATGGTTACATGTACATTCTACTAAAATTTTGGGAAATTGGTTTTTATAAGAATAGACAGTTCAGGGATGGGGGACCTTTATAAAACAGGGAAGAATAGCATGGGCACAAACTAGTTCTGCACCACTAAACTGAGTCGGTCTTGATTGTTTATCTGACGTCAGCCAGCATAACTGTGGATCAGTGGATAATGATACAATCATGGCATGACCCACGAGGTGTGACTGTGTGAGTAATTATCCCAGGTCACCCTCTGCCCCCAGTCTCATCTCAGTCAGTTGTTGCTTAGATCTCACACAGGAAAGACCAGCTAGTCTCACAGATGAAGATTTTGGGCCGGCCCACAGCAGCAGTGGGAGCAGCTCAGAATCATGATATGTACTGTGTAACAACTGAGACTGAGACCATGTAGACCCATAGTATTCCTTGGGGGTAATAGAGGAACCCAAAAATACTACAACTCTTATCATGATGACAGTTTTACTACATTTTTACTACCATTATTTTATATACCCTATATATAGGAAAAGCCTAATGCCCTATGCCACAATGTGGTATCGCCCGAATGGTCTGTTCTAAAAATAGACAAATAAACGGTCCCAATACAATATTCGAATTAAAATCTGATATTAGTTGATAGAAGCCTATCCGGACAGGGGTCTTCAGTTCATATTTATTATTTGGTACACACGCAACTATTTCAAATTTGTTATTTAAAGAGATAATCCATCTTTAATGTGTTTTTATATTTGTTCTCGACTTGGGGAGGAAATGAACAAAATATGGTTTTGGGTCAATTATTTGAAATTGCCGGCATATAAGATTCCCCACGATGATGCAAATTGTTATGTATACGCAATAATATTGCGTATACATAACAATTCACATCATCATGGGGAATCTTATATGCCATATTCGAAACCTGTACATGAAGTCAGAACTGTCTGACTTAATACTGATTTGAGAAATTATTTCTCCTGAGTTTGCGAATTATCAGAATAATATACGTGTACACATCGTGTAATAATATACACATCATGTAATAGTATACACATCATGTAATAATATGCACATATAATAATGTACACATGTAATGATATGCACAATAATGTACACATGTAATAATATACCAAGATTGACATTTTAAAGAGGTTTATGGGACTGCGTGCCACACTTTCGTTTCTGTTGAGTAATATTTCATTAAACTCCATTGTTTATCATTTCATAACACACCAAAACATCACAGGACTGGCGTTGTGGTTTATTTAGGCTTCATATTCGATTGTCGGGAGGTCATTTTAGAATTCGAATTGGTGGAATAATTTGTGAAAGTTATTAACCAATTAGGTGACACTCCACATTTTCGAATGATCAGTAGGGGTGATTTTATATATAAAAAGTGCTAGTGGTTTCTGGCACCTTTCATGTGGTATGTATATTAAGACACGGTTGGATATGAATTTGTGTAATTTTAGAAGGTGTTCTAGACTGATGAAAAAATAAGTGCAAGTGACCTTGACCCAACCCATAGACAATACTAGAGTTTTTTTGCGAAACAGTGGTTCTAGATACTGGGTCCATTTTTTAGCACCCAAAATTTGTCATCTGCATTAAAAATTGATTTTCTGGTATTTTCAACGGCGAAAGTTCGAAAAAATTTCACATTGATGTTGGAAGACAGATGCCTTTAAACCAACATAGGTGACAATGCTGGAAAAAATCTGGTATTCGTGCCCCTTGGGTATGAAAATGCAATATTTTGGTCATTTTTTGAATAAAAATCACATTTTCAATCAAAAGATCAAGGGCCATAACTCTTGATAGCCTATATATCATGGAATTTATGTATCAAATTATGTATGCCTATTCTGTACTCATTTCAGGCATATATATATTGTCCATATGGTTTGGGATCATAATCCAGATAAATGACAATGAATCTATGGGCCCCCTATTTTTGGGCCCATTCCTGTTGAAACTGTGGAGTGTCACCTTAAAAACCAGCAAATAGCACCATTATCATCTGTCAACTTGACAAATATTTACCACTGAAAATCATTTTTTAGCAAATCAGCTCAGTTAGAAGGAACATTTTATGTTAAATAGATAAAATACACCATTCAGCTATGGATATTCCAATACAGGTGGCCTTTAGTCATGTACAATGGTGGGGATATGGAGTCTTGCAGAAGTGGGGGTGGTGGTGGTTCATTTGTATTGTTACTGATGATTTTTCAGATGATGGGTACTTCTTCATGACATCATGCTTCTTGAATGTTAGCTGAAAAAACTGACATTGACATTACACAGTATACTACAAGATTAGATATTCAGTTTTTCTTATTCACAAGTGTAAAATATAATGATTCATGTTTCCTTCGTCATATTTCACTTAACAACATATTGTTCATGTAATGTCATAACTTTGTATAGCTTTCACTTAAAGGTGGATTATCTCTTTGTTCACATGTATTATATAGTTACCGGGTTATAAAATATTAGATTTGAATCGAAGACTCCTGTCCGGAAATGCTTCTATCGATTAATATTAATTTTATTTCGAATATTTTCTGGTAAAAAAAGGTGTGTTTGTTCAGCTAACGAACAATATTGGTTACTGTTAACAGAGACCAGAAATTATATTGTGCAATTTTGTCACAAATAAACGTTAATTATACTCATTATCGCTTATATCTGTGGAACAAAACAATACAAACAACCCAATCTGTGACATTTGACATTCGTTGCGTAGCCGTAGGAACAGCCCAGTGCTCTATGTCGCAATACTGTCTCATCCGAATGGTCGGTTCTAAAAATAGTAACATAAATGGGCCCGATTTAACATTCGAAATAAAATCAATATTAATTGATAGAAGCTTTTCCGGACATAGGTCTTCAGTTCATATCTATTATTTTATACCCACTCAACTATTTAAAATTTGTTATTTAAAGAGATAATCCATCTTTAATGCTAAATAAGACTTGGAATTTCTTAACCCATGGGTTTGGGAGAGTATTAAAGATAGTAGCTGCATGAAATATTATGTTTTATTTTGATATCTGAGGAATATATGCATCTCATAATATATTTTATACAACATTTTAGCATTTCAGACCTTTTTCAAGCGATAGATGATGGTAGAATATATACATTTTGTCAATACGTCAAGCATAACGGCATTGGGTTCTGAAAGACCCAAATTGGGTGAAATCATGGGGTTGCATGTAAATCCCCAACCAATCTTGCTGCTTGTGATTGCAATAACGCATGGGGTGTAAAATATCATTTTAAGCGGTATAATGCAGAGAATATGGAGGTGTGGTCCACATTAAAGATTATTGAAATTGCATTCCCATTAAGGTGACACTCCAGTTTCGAATGATCAGTAGGGGTGATTTTATATGTATAAAGTGCTGGTGGTTTCTGGCACCATTCATGTGGTATGTATATTAAGACAAGGAGGGGTGTGAATTTGTGTAATTTTAGGTGTTCTAGACTGATGAAAAAATAAGTGCAAGTGACCTTGACCCCACCCATAGACAGCAGTAGCGTTTTTGCGGAACAGTGGCTCTAGATACTGGGTCCATTTTTTAGCACCCAAAATTTGTCATCTGCATTAAAAATTGATTTTCTGGTATTTCTAATGGCCAAAGTTTGAAATTTGTTCACAATGATGTTGGAAGCCAGAGGCCTTATACCAACATAGGTGACCATGCTTGAACAAATCTTGTATTCGTGCCCCTTGGGTATGAAAACGCAATATTTTGGTCATTTTTTTAATAAAAATCACATTTTCAATCAAAAGATCAAGGGCCTTAACTCTTGATAGCCTATATATTATGGAATTTATGTATCAAATTATGTATGCTATTCTGTACTCATTTTAGGCATATATATATTGTCTATATGGTTTGGGATCATAATCCAAATAAATTTCAATGAATCTATGGGCCCCCTATTTTTGGGCCCATTCATGTTGAAACTGTGGAGTGTCACCTTAAAAACCAGCAAATAGCACCATTATCATCTGTCAACTTGACAAATTTTTACACTGAAAATCATTTTTTAGCAAATCAGCTCAGTTAGAAGGAACATAAATGATATTCCAATACAGGTGGCCTTTAGTCATGTACAATGGTGGGGATATGGAGTCTTGCAGCAGTGTGGGTGGTGGTGGTTCATTTATATTTTTACTGATGATTTTTCATATGATGGGTACTTCTTCATGACATCATGCTCCTTGAATGTTAGCTGAAAAAAACTGACATTGACATTAAACAGTATACTACAAGATTAGATATTCAGTCTTTCTTATTCACAAGTGTAAAATATAATGATTCAGGTCTCCTTGGTCATATTTCACTTGACAACATATTGTTCATGTAATGTCATAACTTTGTATAGCTTTCCCTTAATGCTAAATAAGACTTGGAATTTTTTAACCCATGGTTTTGGGAGAGTATTAAAGATAGTAGTTGCATGAAATATTATGTTTTATTTTGATATCTGAGGAATATATGCATCTCATAATATATTTTATACAAGATTTTAGCATTTCAGACCTTTTTCAAGCAATAGGCCCATTCCTGTTGAAACTGTGGAGTGTCACCTTACCTAAAATATCAAATCCGGTGCCCATCTTGGACGCCATCTTGGATTTCTCAAAATGCTCATGAGTGAGATATCTGCACCACTCTATAAATAATTACAGAGATCCTCCCCATGAAAGATCAGAAAGAAACAAAACAACAGAAAAAACTTGGTTTACCTCCTACTCATCTCTTGTAAATACCAGTGTTATAGGCGATCCCTGGTGTGGGTCCCAGTATGTTCCGTCAGGTCATTCGACTGAATAAATTATCAGTTCTCGCACACATCGCATTGATATGGGCAGTCTCCCGTCTGGATCCCAAACAAGACATAAAGCACTGTAAAAGCAGGAAAATAAAATTTCAAAATGTATGCCCATCAATCCACAACCCATCACACACCTAGGGCCTTTGAGACGGCCGTCAATTCATGATCACTTTTCACAGGGATATGTTAGAAACCATGTGGTTTGCACACTAAAGGTCATCAATATCTAAGAGCATTAATTAGTGGTAAAAAAACAGTTAATTTTAGAAAATTTTGACTTTTTCTCAAAATATCAATAAAAAGTTTAGGGTCGGCTGGTTATTTTTAGGGTCGTCCGCTGTACAGAAACATGGTATCTTTTTACTTTGGCATTACAACAATAATTTTCGTGACAGGAAATATAATAAATATTTATCGCGGAATCGGGTCTCAAAAGTCACGTAATCCTGGGATGGGAACTTCACTGAATAAATCATTAAAGGTGGATTTTCTCTTTGTAAACATGTATTATATAGTTACCGGGGTATGAAATATTAGATGTGAATCGAAGACTCCTGTCCGGAAATGCTTCTATCGATTAATATTAATTTTATTTCGAATATTTTCTGGTTTAAAAAGTGGTGTTTGTTCAGCTAACGAACAATAGTGGTTACTGTTAACAGAGACCAGAAATTATATTGTGCAATTTTGTCACAAATAAACGTTAATTATACTCATTATCGCTTATATCTGTGGAACAATACAAACAACCAATCTGTGACATTTGACTTCGTTACGTAGCCGCAGGAACAGCCAAGTGCTCTATGTCGCAATACGGTCTCATCCGAATGATCGGTTCTAAAAATAGTAACATAAATGGGCCCGATTTAATATTCGAAATAAAATCAATATTAATTGATAGAAGCTTTTCCGGACATGGGTATTCAGTTCATATCTATATACCCACGCAACTATTTAAAATTTGTTATTTAAAGAGATAATCCATCTTTAAGCAACAGGTATGGACAAAGAACTACATTCCCCGTGTTACTTTATAAGGTTCCCTGTCAAAACTTAAAAAACTTCCTGGGAATTGTAAAGGTGGAATATGATATCTATGGCATTCTAGCTTTAGTAGAGATTCATTAATCGTGGCATGATCTAGACATAAATAATCAGCATCCATCTTACTTCTTCTTACTTGTGTTGATATGTGGTTTGGGACGAGCGTGTCTCCGTGTATTTACTAGTATGTATCCTATTTATGTTACTTTCACAAAACTAGCAATAGTAGTATTCACATTCAAATTAAACAAAGCGGAATGTATATACAAATTAAATAGTACAAATTACAATCCTTGAACTGTTGAATTCACGTTGTGACACGTGAATAGTGTAAACTGGAAATCTGGCCATTAATTAGAATCAGATAATTTTAAACTAACGCCCGCTAAATCCACGTTGAAAAGATGAAGTCAGAATAATTCCTCACGTCCAAGATGAAGCCTTATTTCATTTCAATTTCAAGGATTTTAATTTTTGTTTTGAGAATTGTCCCGACCTTGTCCTTCACCTTGTTGGAATAACCGGAAATGTGTTTTGATTTTTTTTCCGGTCTTCGCTAATGACAACTGTTGTTAAGCTTTGGAGTTGGAACAGAGACTGCTGATAATTGATAAATTAGACGCATTTTTGCGATTAAATTCATTCAGTTGATGGCAACTATGAACTAGTTATCTTGCCAAGTTAACTTTCAGCTAATCATTCATTGAAACATGAACGGCAATAACAAAGACTCAGAGTTTGAAACTGTCAATTTCAAACACAAACTTGACCAAGTCAGACTCAAACAACGGAAGTCTCAAATCGCAGTAAAAGAAGTGTTTTGGTGACATTTTTCGGTCCGAAACAATATATGAAGTACATTTTTTTATTTAGATCACTCAACTTCTATGTATATACTTTTCATCTCATCCTTTTGTTGTGTGATAATAGGTAATTTGTGGAAATACTAACGCCGAGGTGGTGAGTTCTGTATTTGAACTACAAGGCTTAGCAACAACCATGTCTATGCAACGTCAAATCTGATTGGCTAAGATAGACAATCTGACCAATCGGTTAATCGTTTTTATTGCGCCTTTCATTTAAGAGAGCGCCACTTTACGTTGCGTTAATTGCGTGCTCTGATACTATTCTCAGGTAACGTGAACTATATATAGAACACAATAATACAGCATCATATGTATACGGATCTCATGCGCGTTACCGTCATGAAAACATTCAGATTTAAATCTGATTAAGTTTTCTATTATACGGTGTGTATATCATTACATGATGTGTATATTATTACATGGTGTGTATATTATTACATGGTGTGTATGTTATAACATGGTGTGTATATTATTATACGGTGTGTATATCATTACATGATGTGTATATTATTACATGGTGTGTATATTATTACATGGTGTGTATGTTATAACATGGTGTGTATATTATTACTTGGTGTGTATATTATCACATGGTGTGTATATTATTACATGGTGTGTATGTTATTACACGATGTGTATATTAATACATAGTGTGTATATTATTACATGATGTGTATGTTATTATATGGTGTGTATGTTATTACATGGTGTGTATAGTATTACACGATGTGTATGTTATTACATGGTGCGTATATTATTACATGGTGTGTATATTATTAAATGGTGTGTACATTATTATACGGTGTGTATAATATTAAATGTGTATGTTATTGTAAACATGGTGTGTATATTATTACATGGTGTTTACATTATTATACTATACGGCGTGTAGAGTATTACATGATGTATATTATTACATGGTGTGTACATTATTATACGCCGTGTATATTAGTACATGATGTGTCTACCATTACGATGTGTAATCCATTATGTGTATGTTATTACATGATGTGTATATTATTGCATGGTGTGTATATTATTACATGGTGTGTATGTTATTACATGATGTGTATACTATTACATGGTGTGTATATCATTACGATGTGTATATTATTGCATGATATGTATATTATTATATTTCATTATATTTAAACATTTTGACTGTTGCATTGATAAAACGTGCATCATAAAACGAAGAATACCAGATGATAAAATTTTACATCCATTATGTGTATGTTATTACATGATGTGCATGTTATTACATGGTGTGTATATTATTACATGGTGTGTATTATTATTATTATACGGTGTGTATATTCTTACATGATCTGTACAGTATTACACGATGTGTACATTATTACACGGTGGGTATATTATTGCATCATGCATCATTATTAAACATCACATTGATACGGGCGATGATCCGTGTGGATCCTCTCAGGTCTCGTCAGGTCACTCGACTGAGTAAATTATTTCTCACACATCACATTGGTATGGCCTATCACCCGTGTGGATCATCTTATGTGTAGCCAGTTGATTAGATTGAGTAAATGATTTCTCACACAGATCACATTGGTACGGGCGATCCCCGGTGTGGATCCTCTTATGTTTCGTCAGGGCGCTCGAGTCAGCAAATGATTTCTCGCACACATCACATTGATGCGGTCGTTCACCCGTGTGGATCCTCTTATGTTTCTTCAGGTCACTCGACTGAGTAAATGATTTCTCGCACACATCACATTGGTACGGGCGATCCCCAGTGTGGATCATCTTATGTGTAGTCAGGCCTATAGACTGAGTAAATGATTTCTCGCAGACATCACATTGATACGGGCGATCCCCCGTGTGGATCATCTTATGTGTAGTCAGGTTACTTGACAGAGTAAATGATTTCTCGCATATATCGCATTGATACGGGCGCTCACCCGTGTGAATCCTCTTATGTTTCGTCAGGTCACTCGACTGAGTAAATGATTTCTCGCACACATCACATTGATACGGGCGATCCCCCGTGTGGATCATCTTATGTGTAGTCAGGTTACTCGACCGAGTAAATGATTTCTCGCACACATCACATTGATACGGGCGATCCCCCGTGTGGATCATCTTATGTGTAGTCATGTTACTCGACCGAGTAAATGATTTCTCGCACACATCACATTGGTACGGGCGATCCCCTGTGTGGAACTTCTTATGTGTAGCCAGGTTATTAGACTGAGTAAATGATTTCTCACACACATCACATTGGTATGGCCGATTCCCTGTATGGATCCTCTTATGTGTGGCCAGGTTATTAGACTGAGTAAATGATTTCTCGCACACATCACATTGGTATGGCCGATCACCCGCGTGGATCCTCTTGGTTTTCATCAGGCTACTCGAGTGAATATTAAATTATTTCGACTGGATTATTACCTTCTAGCACAGATCACATTAATACAGTCTTGGTTCCTATGTCTTTGATATGGGAGATCCCCGGTGTGTATCGCTATCAGCCTTCTCGACTGGACGAATGCCTTCTTGATTGAGTCAATTATTCCCTGCATACATCGCATTTATGCAGGCGACACCATGTGTGGATCCTCTAACATGTATATGTAGTCAAGGTGCTCACCTGTTTCTATGGTTTACGACACTTTAACAGTTTAATAACAAAACAATGTTCCATTCGATGACTCCATAGATGTTCGAATTACAATGTTACAGTTTACTGTTGTGTTTCCGTTCAGACGCCACTGTTAACCTTAACTTGAATTATCTGACTAAAACTAACAGAACAACTCATACAAGAGTTATATTTATCGAATAGATGATCTACACAGTTATGTTAAGATACTTTCGCACAATACGTGCCAAAGGAAATAAAAATGTTTCGATCACGAAAAAATCATTTTAAAAAGTGGTCTCAAGCAGCGGAGAGTAGAATAGAACGATGTCACAATACGTAGTTATATATATCTATTATTGAGGTCCCCAGTTTTTCTGTCACCAGGAAATAGACGGATGGGGACCTGGGAACAGAGCACACATACAAATTAACTAGTCCCCAATGTATGGTTTCAGTCAGAAATCCTCACACCTCGCTGGGTGTGTGTCTCGCTGAAATATCTTTCATTCACACACTGTCAAGTTTCTGTGCATGCACATTTGAGTATGTTAACTGCGCATGTGCGTGAAGATCTCAGAATTCAAAAACATGGCGGCATCCCCAATTGATGCGATTGAAATTTTTTTTACTGTACCGTATATGAACATGGACGGAAGACACAAACAAACATCAGATTTAGACATTTTATATTGGACTCGGACTCGGCTTACACGTTGTAGCGTGTGCCAGTTTAGGTACGATGTTCTCTTGCTGAGGTGCTTTTGAGATTAGGGAAGTGAACTTTTCGGAAAATCATCAATTTTTTTTTTCATTTTTGTGTGTGAAATTGGACCTAACTGGCTTCTCAATAACCTGGAATATTGTTACCACTGTGTGGATTATGTTTGCGCATGGACGGGCAAGATGATATATAACCTCCGAAATATTAACTGGCGCTAATTTTGATATTCTCCTATGCAAGAGTCTGAAGAAACTGAGAAAGCAGCAATTTTCGGTGAACTGAAACAGATTCAAATGTCGTTGACTGCAGCGGGGTTACATTTTACATGCATGACAGTATTGACTATTGTGAATTACAAAAGACAAATACTTAAGTTTCACAAATTTATAAACTGCCCAATTTTACTCACAAGAGTCAACCACTGGTGACAATTCTGTAGAAATTAGTCTGAGTTATGACGTCAATGATCAGTTATGACTCATGAGTCAGTGACAAATTGTTGGCTACAACGTACAAGTACAGGTCTGTGCAGAGGACGATGGATCATATTCTTCAATTGTCATCGAAACGTGATTTGAGAACCATGACGCCATGATATGTCGCCCAGTTACGGAGTCTGCTATTCTTTAAATTTGATCGAAACGCCTGTGACGCTGTGATATTGTTCTGATACCGTACAGCCACAGTCAAGAGGTTGACACGATATGTGGCAACCGCAGGTTATCTTTCTACAGTACTATCAATATTTTGCGACCATTGTACTCCACGTAAATTTTTCACATGGCCAACTTCAACCTTGTTAACAACCAGTCCAGCTTTTCATCAGTGCCATGCACCATGTCAACTATACACAAAACTATATTTCAATTAATAATTTGTTTACTGTTCAATGGAACATTCAATAATGGTCACTGACCGACATTCGCAACTAATAGTACTAGTACCAAGGCAGCGTCAAGCCATGCCAGAAATATACACTATGTGGTGGTTATAATGCTGACTTTAAAACGGTTCGAAGGTATGCCATGGTAGGATTAATCAATGTTAATAGCGTCAACAACGTGGTAATATCGGTGACCAATATGGTTGGTGGTGGGGGGGTCAATTAGAGCTTAGTAGTATAAATACATGTACATGTAGACCATTCCAATGTCTACAAAAATTCTACATCATATGGCTCTGGTGATCAGGCAATGACATTGACATGTTGACACACAGATGTGAATGGAGAATAATTTTTTAACTACGGTTGTACCAAATTTTATCATACCGGTATCTTAAATACATTAAACTCTCTTTGTGTTGTTCGCGAGGACTAGTTAGCGCTATAGCGGTATTTTGCATACAACATGGTGTCAGTTTTAATTAACCAAAGTTAAATATGGATTATCTCTTTAAATAACAAATTTTAAATAGTTGCGTGGGTATAAAATAATAGATATGAACTGAAGACCTATGTCCGGAAAAGCTTGTATCAATTAATATTGATTTTATTTCGAATATTAAAGGTGGATTATCTCTTTGTAAACATGTATTATATAGTTACCGGGGTATAAAATATTAGATTTGAATCGAAGACTCCTGTCCGGAAATGCTTCTATCGATTAATATTAATTTTATTTCGAATATTTTCTGGTCTAAAAAGGTGTGTTTGTTCAGCTAACGAACAATGGTGGTTACTGTTAACAGAGACCAGAAATTATATTGTGCAATTTTGTCACAAATAGATGTTAATTATACTCGTTATCGCTTATATCGTTGGAACAAAACAATACACACAACCAATCTGTGACATTTGACATTCGTTGCGTAGCCGTGGGAACAGCCCAGTGCTCTATATCGCAATAAGGTCTCATCCGAATGGTCGGTTCTAAAAATAGTAACATAAATGGGCCCGATTTTATATTCGAAATAAAATCAATATTAATTGATAGAAGCTTTTCCGGACATAGGTCTTCAGTTCATATCTATTATTTTATACCCACGCAACTATTTAAAATTTGTTATTTAAAGAGATAATCCATCTTTAAATTGGGCCCGTTTATGTTACTATTTTTAGAACCGACCATTCGGATGAGACCGAATTGCGATATAGAGCACTGGGCTGTTCCTACGGCTATGCAACGAATGTCGAATATCACAGATTGGTTGTTTGTATTGTCTTTTTCCAAAGATATAAGCGATAATGAATATAATTAACGTTTATCTGTGAAAAAATTGCACAATATAATTTCTGGTCTCTGTTAACAGTAACCACTATTGTTCGTTAGCTGAACAAACACACCTTTTTAGACCAGAAAATATTCGAAATAAAATTAATATTAATCGATAGAAGCATTTCCGGACAGGATTCTTCGATTCAAATATAATATTTTATACCCCGGTAACTATATAATACATGTTTACAAAGAGATAATCCACCTTTAATGTATATTTCCAGTTTCCACTGTGCTGATCAAGTAATACTTTCCCCACAACACAGATTGGCATTTTATGTCACTTCGGTCAATGTTGTTCAACATTTCTGCAGCTGGATAAAAAATGTCGAAATAAAATTAAAAACAATTATTTCCCTACCTACCTACCCTAATTTTTTCGCTCCGATACCTTTGGCCTAAGCGACATAACGCGAAAGCAATTCTGTAATATCGAGCTGGGAACTTCACATACCGATGAATAAATCATTAAGCCACAGGTACATGTACATGTATGAACAAAGAAGTACATTCCCCATGTTACTTTTTTTTTTTACTTTATAAGGTTCCCTGTCAAAACTTAAAAAAGTTCCCGGGTTTTGTACAGGTGGAATATTATCTCTACGGGCGTCAGCTTTAGTAGAGATTCATGGCATGATCTTGTTTATGTCATGATGACATGTAAATCCTTCCACACAGTGGCGCTCTCTATGTGTGGAATTCTTGGGCAAATTGCATGCTGCTTCGGGGAAGGTTGTGCAAACTTACTATAATTTCTACATTTCAGTCCGTTTATACCTATAATTCAAGTTATTAGCTCAACTTTACTTTGTAAAGCTTGAGCTATTGCCATGGCTTTGTTATCCGTCGTCCATGTGTGCATGTGTACGTGTGTACATAAGGCATCAACAATGCAGGCTACAGGTCGTAACTTTGGTCGGATCATTATGAAATTTGTCATACCGGTAGCTGTTGACATCAACATTTAGACCAGAATGATTAATTTTGGAGAAAAAAAATGGTTGCCAGTCGCCATATTGGATTTCAAAATTCAATTCATTAGCACGGGCTACAGGTCGTACTGTTTGTCTGATCATCATGAAATTTGTCATGGATGTTAATATTGACATGTAGATAGGAACGAGTAATTTTGGGGTCATTCGGTCCAACAACATGGCCGCTAGGAGCCATCTTGGATTTTACTCTTTGTATGACTAAATCGTTTAGCACAGGCTACAGGTCGTACTTTCAGTCTGATCATCATGAACTTTGTCATGGTTGTTGAAATTGGAATGTAGATGGGAACGAGTCATATTGGGGTCATTCGGACAAAAAAACATGGCCGCCAGTGGCCATCTTGGATTTTACTCTTTGCATGACTAATTTTTTTAGCATGGGCTACAGGTCGTACATTTAGTCTGATCGTCATAAAATTTGTCTTGGATGTTATCGATGACATGTAGATGGCAACGACTCATTTTGGGGTCATTCGGCCGAAAACATGGCCGCCAGCAGCCATCTTGGATTATACTCTTTGTATGACTAAATTATTTAGCATGGGCTACATGTCATACCTTTAGTCTGATCATCATAAAATTTGTTATGAATGTCAATAATGACATGTAGATGGGAATGAGTCATCTTAGGGTCAATCGGCCAAAAAACATGGCCTCCAGCAGCCATCTTGGATTTTACTCTTTGTATGACTAAATTCTTTAGCATGGGCTACAGGTCGTACCTTTAGTCTGGTCGTCATAAAATTTGTCATTGATGTTAACGATGACATGGGAATGACTCATTTTGGGGTCATTCGGCCGAAAACATGGCCGCCAGCAGCCATCTTGGATTTTACTATTCTCTTCATGTCTATAAACTAGTATTAGACATTCAACTTTCCACATTCCTAATCGATGCATTTGACTGTAATACATTAAATTATTCCCTTTCCAAGTTGAGCTACAACGTCATTGACACTTTCATTTGAAATGGGTTTTGCTGCATACATGCAATGCATATTCTGAACGGATAGTGTGCCCTTTTTTTGGAACTTCTCCGGATACCAAATGTATTTGTTAGAGTGTTTATTTTAGCTTAGGAATGGAATAGGGTGCTATTTTAAATGAGAAACAAAATTATCATTATACCATTCGTCACTGCTTGCTGAAATTTCAATAATTTTTCCAAGTTTAAAAGACTAAATTGAATCGCGATATGGATATCATATCATATCATTAGCTCCAATAGTGCTATCAAGTACCAATCACTGTAGCAGAAGTGTACATGCAATATCCAGTTCATTGAAAGAATCATGAGTATAGCCTGGTTGAAATACTACTGTGTGGCGAGTCACAATCGTCTTCGGGCTATTGAGGCCATGTATGCGTGGTGTTATGAACGGTTTGTATTGTGAATGGGTTAAATAATCTGCTAGTAACCCCTCACAGTAGACAATTTTATACCATGTTCTATTCAGTATTCAGAAATAGCTCGCAATGGAAATTTGCATGGTACATATTTTGTTAAGATATTTTGGTCCAAGGTGGTAGCCGGATATTTGGTTTAAATAACCATCAGTGGCAGTGCTTTCGTTTGTTTTGTTCACCAGTCTGTCTGGATCACTTTGTTTTACTTTTGGATGGCCTTGGATGGAGTAAGTTTTCGAATAACGTAGTACGTTATTATCATATTATTTGTTCTTGCCTTGGGGAGGAATTGAGCAAAATAGTGTCAATTATTTGAAATTTCTGGTTATTTCGCCACAGGAAAAAAAAGACTATTTTATTGCTATGACGAAATTGATAAAATACCAGTTTGTTCGAGTTCATTATCGATCAATAACTGTGGACCACGCTCGTATATTGTAGAAGGGAGAGCTGTCATTCCAAGCTGCTAGAAAATTCAAATTTTACCATAAAATGCGTTTATACAAAAGTAATATTTACAATATATTTAAACATTTTGACTGTTCTATACATAATTAAAAAAAGGGGGAACTTGGTGTGTATATTATTATACAGTGTGTATGTTATTACATGGTGTGTATATTATTGCATGGTGTTTATATTATTACACGGTGTGTATATTATTACATGGTGTTTATGTTATGACATGGTGTGTATATTATTACATGGTGTGTATATTATTACATGGTGTGTATATTATTACATGGTGGTTATATTATTACATGCTGTGTATATTATTACACGGTGTGTATATTATTACATGATGTGTATAGTATTACATGATGTGTATATTATTACATGGTGTGTATATTATTACATGGTGTGTTTATTATTACATGATGTGTATATTATTACATGGTGTGTATATTATTACATGCTGTGTATATTATTACACGGTGTGTATATTATTACACGGTGTGTATATTATTACATGATGTGTATATTATTACATGGTGTGTATATTATTACATGGTGTGTATGTTATAACATGGTGTGTATATTATCACATGGTGTGCATGTTATAACATGGTGTGTATATTATTACTTGGTGTGTATATTATTACATGGTGTTTATGTTATTACATGGTGGTTATATTATTACATGCTGTGTATATTATTACACGGTGTGTATATTATTACATGATGTGTATTATTACATGATGTGTATATTATTACATGGTGTGTATATTATTACATGGTGTGTTTATTATTACATGGTGTTTATGTTATTACATGGTGTGTTTATTATTACATGCTGTGTATATTATTACACGGTGTGTATATTATTACATGGTGTGTATATTATTACATGGTGTTTATGTTATTACACGGTGTGTATATTATTACATGATGTGTATTATTACATGATGTGTATATTATTACATGGTGTTTATGTTATTACACGATGTGTATATTATTACATGGTGTGTATATTATTACATGGTGTGTATATCATTACATGGTGTGTGTTATTACACGATGTGTATATTATTACATGGTGTGTATATTATTACATGGTGTTTATGTTATTACACGATGTGTATATTATTACATGGTGTGTATATTATTACATGGTGTGTATATCATTACATGGTGTGTGTTATTACACGATGTGTATATTATTACAAAGTGTGTATATTATTACACGGTGTGTATATTATTACATGATGTGTATTATTACATGATGTGTATATTATTACATGGTGTGTATATTATTACATGGTGTTTATGTTATTACACGGTGTGTATATTATTACATGATGTGTATTATTACATGATGTGTATATTATTACATGGTGTGTATATTATTACATGGTGTTTATGTTATTACACGATGTGTATATTATTACATGGTGTGTATATTATTACATGGTGTGTATATCATTACATGGTGTGTGTTATTACACGATGTGTATATTATTACATGGTGTGTATATTATTACATGGTGTTTATGTTATTACACGATGTGTATATTATTACATGGTGTGTATATTATTACATGGTGTGTATATCATTACATGGTGTGTGTTATTACACGATGTGTATATTATTACAAAGTGTGTATATTATTACACGGTGTGTATATTATTACATGATGTGTATTATTACATGATGTGTATATTATTACATGGTGTGTATATTATTACATGGTGTTTATGTTATTACACGATGTGTATATTATTACATGGTGTGTATATTATTACATGGTGTGTATATCATTACATGGTGTGTGTTATTACACGATGTGTATATTATTACAAAGTGTGTATATTATTACATGATGTGTATGTTATTACATGGTCTGTATATTATTACATGGTGAGTATATTATTACATGGTGTGTACATTATTATACGGTGTGTATAGTATTACATGATGTGTATGTTATTACATGGTGTGTATAATTTTACATGGTGTGTACATTATTTTACGGTGTATATATTATTACATGATGTGTATACCATTACGATGTGTAATCCATTATGTGTATGTTCGTACATGATGTATATATTTTACATGGTGTGTATATTATTACATGATGTGTATATTATTACATGGTGTGTATGTTATTATATGGTGTGTATATTATTACATGGTGTGTATATTATTACATGATGTGTATATCATTACGATGTGTATATTATTACATGATATGTATATTATTATATTTCATTATATTTAAACATTTTGACTGTTGTATTGATAAAACGTGCATCATAAAACAAAGAATACCAGATGATAAAATTTTACATCCATTATGTGTATGTTATTACATGATGTGCATGTTATTACATGGTGTGTATATTATTACATGATGTGTATTATTATACGGTGTGTATATTCTTACAGTACTACACGATGTGTACATTATTACACGATGTATATATTACACGGTGGGTATATATCATTGTATGTTATTACACATCACATTGATACGGGCGATGATCCGTGTGGATCTTCTTATGTCTCGTCAGGTCACTCGACTGAGTAAATGATTTCTCGCGCACATCACATTGGTATGGCCGATCACACGTGTGGATCATCTTATGTGTAGCCAGGTGATTAGATTGAGTAAATGATTTCTCACACAGATCACATTGGTACGGGCGATCCCCGGTGTGGATTCTCTTATGTTTCGTCAGGCCACTCGAGTGAGCAAATGATATCTCGCACACATCACATTGATGCGGTCGTTCACCCGTGTGGATCCTCTTATGTTTCGTCAAGTCACTCGACTGAGTAAATGATTTCTCGCACACATCACATTGGTACGGGCGATCCCCCGAGTGGATCATCTTATGTGTAGTCAGGCCTATAGACTGAGTAAATGATTTCTCACACAGATCACATTGGTACGGGCGATCCCCCGTGTGGATTCTCTTATGTGTAATCAGGTTACTCGACTCAGTAAATGATTTCTCGCACATATTGCATTGATACGGGCGATCCCCCGTGTGGATTCTCTTATGTTTCGTCAAGCCACCCTTCTGAGTAAATGATTTCTCACACACATCACAATGATACGGCCGATCACCCGTGTGAATCCTCTTATGTTTCGTCAGGTCACTCGACTGAGTAAATGATTTCTCGCACAAATCACATTGGGACGGGCGATCCCCTGTGTGGATCTTCTTATGTGCAGCCAGGTTAATAGATTGAGTAAATGATTTCCCACACACATCACAATGATACGGCCGATCACCCGATTGGATCCTCTTGGTTTTCATCAAGCTACTCGAGTGAATATTAAATTATTTCGACAGGATAATTACCTTCCAGCACAGATCACATTAATACAGTCTTGGTTCCTATGTCTATGGTATGGGAGATCCCCGGTGTGTACCAGGCTTCGTCGACTGGATAATTACATTCTAGCACAGATCACATTAATACAGTCTTGGTTCCTATGTATATGGTATGGGAGATCCCTGGTGTGTACCAGGCGTCGTCGACTGGATAATTACATTCTAGCACAGATCACATTAATATACAGTCTTGGTTCCTATGTATATGGTATGGGAGATCCCCGGTGTGTACCAGGCTTCGTCGACTGGATAATTATATTCCAGCACAGATCACATTAATACAGTCTTGGTTCCTATGTCTATGGTATGGGAGATCCCCGGTGTGTGCCAGGCTTCGTCGACTGGGTAATTACATTCTAGCAGAGATCACATTAATACAGTCTTGGTTCCTATGTATATGGTATGGGAGGTCCCCGGTGTGTATCGCTATCAGCCTTCTCGACTGGACGAATGCCTTCTTGATTGAGTCAATTATTCCCTGCATACATCACATTGATGCGGGCGACACCATGTGTGGATCATCTAACATGTATATGTAGTCAAGGTGTTCACCTGTTTCTATGGTTTACCACACTAAACAGTTTAATAACAAAACAATGTTCAATTCGATGACTCCATAGATGTACGAATTACAATGATACAGTTTACTGTTGTGTTTCCGTTCAGACGCCACTGTTGACCTTAACTTAAATTATCTGACTAAAACTAACAGAACAACTCATACAAGAGTTATATTTATCGAATAGATGATCTACACAGGTATGTTAAGATAATTTCGCATAATACGTGCCAAAGGAAATAAAAATGTTTCTATCACGAAAATATCATTTTAAAAAGTGGTCTTAAAGGTGGATTATCTCTTTGTAAACATGTATTATATAGTTACCGGGGTATAAAATATTAGATTTGAATCGAAGACTCCTGTCCGGAAATGCTTCTATCGATTAATATTAATTTTATTTCGAATATGTTCTGGTCTAAAAAAGTGTGTTTGTTCAGCTAACGAACAATAGTGGTTACTGTTAACAGAGACCAGAAATTATATTGTGCAATTTTGTCACAAATAAACGTTAATTATGCTCATTATCGCTTATATCTGTGGAACAAAACAATACAAACAACCAATCTGTGACATTTGACATTCGTTGCGTAGCCGTAGGAACAGCCCAGTGCTCTATATCGCAATACGGTCTCATCCGAATGGTCGGTTCTAAAAATAGTAACATAAACGGGCCCGATTTAATATTCGAAATAAAATCAATATTAATTGCTAGAAGCTTTTCCGGACATAGGTCTTCAGTTCATATATATTATTTTATACCCACGCAACTATTTAAAATTTGTTAATTAAAGAGATAATCCATCTTTAACATTCGGAATTAAGTAGGGAAATTAAAAGCTGTGTGCTATCAGTTTCAGAAATAAATTGAAACGAAAGCAAATATTTGCCCAAAAAACGCACTTAAATAATTATTTTTTCGAAAATAGTATTTATTTTCCAAAATCTTGTGTGGCGATGTGAAATAATATCTCTATTACTAACATTTTAAAAGGAAATAATGTCAATATGACATAAACTGTCATCTGTAGTTTGAAATATCAGTTTATGGTTATTTTAAGCTTTATTCAATCAAAAACCATGAATACCTTACATGAACCGCAATGTAGTTCCCCACAACAGGCAATAGGCGGACATTTTCTTGGTGGCCGGTTGAACAGAATCTAAAAAAAAAATCCTAGCGTCTGGACTTAATATAATACATGTTTACAAAGAGATAATCCACCTTTAAATCTAATATTTTATACCTCGGTAACTATATAACAAAGTTTACAAAGAGATAATCCACCTTTAAATATAGAACGAGAATGAATACTGGGCGTCATCGTTGTTCCATTTACACGAGAATGAATACTGGGCGTCATCGTTGTTCCATTTACACGAGAACGAATACTGGGCGTCATCGTTGTTCCATTTACACGAGAATGAATACTGGGCGTCATCGTTGTTCCATTTACACGAGAACGAATACTGGTCGTCATCGTTGTTCCATTTACACGAGAACGAATACTGGGCGTCATCGTTGTTCCATTTACACGAGAACGAATACTGGTCGTCATCGTTGTTCCATTTACACGAGAACGAATACTGGGCGTCATCGTTGTTCCATTTACACGAGAATGAATACTGGGCGTCATCGTTGTTCCATTTACACGAGAACGAATACTGGGCGTGATCGTTGTTCCGTTTACACGAGAACGAATACAGGGCGTCATCGTTGTTCCATTTACACGAGAACGAATACTGGTCGTCATCGTTGTTCCATTTACACGAGAACGAATACTGGGCGTCATCGTTGTTCCATTTACACGAGAACGAATACTGGGCGTCATCGTTGTTCCATTTAAACGAGAACGAATACAGGGAGTCATCGTTCCATTTACACGAGAACGAATACTGGGCGTCATCGTTGTTCCATTTACACGAGAACGAATACAGGGAGTCATCGTTGTTCAATTTACACGATACTGACTTGTTTGTCACATTTATTATACAGGGCATACATTTACAAAGAGATAATCCACCTTTAAATATAGAACGAGAACGAATACTGGGCGTCATCGCTGTTCCATTTACACGAGAACGAATACAGGGCGTCATCGTTGTTCCATTTACACGAGAACGAATACAGGGCGTCATCGTTGTTCCATTTACACGAGAACGAATACTGGGTGTCATCGTTGTTCCATTTACACGAGAACGAATAATTGGCGTCATCGTTGTTCCATTTACACGATACTGACTTGTTTGTCACATTTAGACAGGGAATACATTAAATCATACATACATTAAATCACACATTTATTTAGACAGGGCATATATTAAATCATACATTCATTTAGACAGGGAATACATTAAATCATACACATATTTAGACAGGGCATACATTAAATCATACATTTATTTAGACAGGGCATACATTAAATCATACATTTATTTAGACAGGGCATACATTAAAGCAAACATGTATTTAGACAGGGCATATATTAAATCATACTTTTATTATAGACAGGGCATACATTAAATTAAGACAACGTGTGAACTAAATCATAAATCTCCATTCCAGACGTCGTATTGACAGCTATCTCTGATTACGAAGGATAGTGTTCTGACTACTATGTTATGAAATTAATAAACAACATGTATTTATATTCTTGCGACGAATTAAAGGTGGATTATCTCTTTGTAACTATGTAATATAGTTACCGGGGTATAAAGGTGGATTATCTCTTTGTAACTATGTATTATATAGTTACCGGGGTATAAAGGTGGATTATCTCTTTGTAACTATGTATTATATAGTTACCGGGGTATAAAATATTGGATCTGAATAATAGAGTTATATCAGGAAATACTTCTGTCGATTAATAATTAATATATTTCGACTGTTTTCTGGTCTACAAAGGTGTAGTTGTTTAGGTAACGAACAGTAGTGGTTAAAACAAAACAAAAGTATACGTGTACATATATGTATATATGAAAGCTCAACTCAAAAGCTCTTATGTGTTTATATACACACACAATAATCTCATCTCTCAACACACTATCACTACAATTTTATGAATTCTTATCATTACGACAGTTTTACTACATTTTTACTACCATTATTGTATATACCCAATATATAGGAAAAGCATAATGCCCTACGCCACAATGTGGTATTACCCGAATGGTCTGTTCTAAAAATAGACAAATAAACTGTCCAAATAAAATATTCGAAATAAAATCAATATTAATTGATAGAAGCCTTTCCGGACAGGGGTCTTCAGTTCATATTTATTATTTTATACACACGAAACTATTTCAAATTTGTTATTTCATGAGATAATCCATCTTGAATGAGTTTTTATATTTGTTCTTGCCTTAGGAGGAATTGAGCAAAATATTGTCCATTATTTTAAATTTCCGGTTATTTCACCAAAGAAAAAAGACTATTTTATTGCTATGACGAAATTGATAAAATACCAGTTTGTTCGAGTTCATTATATATCAATAACTGTGAACCACGCTCGTATATTGTAGAAGGGAGAGCTGTCATTTCCAGGCTGCCAGAAAATTCAAATTTCACCATAAAATACGTTTATACAAAATTAAAATATTCACATTATATTTAAACATTTTGACTGTTGTATACATAATTGATAAAATGTGCATCATAAAACATGGTGTGTATATTATTACATGACGTGCATGTTATTACATGGTGTGTATATTATTACATGGTGTGTACATTATTACACGATGTGTACACGTATATTATTCTGATGTTTTGCAAACTCAGGATAAATAATTTCTCAAACCAGTAGCAAGTCAGACAGTTCTTACTTCATGTACAGGTTTCGAATATAACATACCGGTATCAGATTCCCCATAATAATGCGAATTGTTTTGTATTGACATTTTAAAGTGGTTTTATGGTACTGTGTGCCATACTTTCGTTTCTGTATTATTATTTGTTGCATATATATTTACACAAATAGTATCACTAACGAATGGCAGTGAACATTTCTCCTTGGAGTGAGTTATGCCGGTAAATTTTAAAGTTCTCTAACCCTCATACTAATACAATTTGTTTTCAATTGTATAGCATTCATGTTATAAACGTCACGTTTTCGGAAACTACAACTCTTTTGGAGTTTACATCCATTCAAGAACCAAAAATAGATAAATTAGATATTAACTAGCGGTCTTGAATATTCCCTATCTACCTATATATTACCATCTCGGATGTACTAACTCATAAAATAGAGCTATTGTAAGACTTGTCGTCAGGACTAAAACAATTCTAAACAGTGCAGACTAGCTTATGGACTGTCACCATATGTACATTCAGATGTCCATAGCGTGTGGACTGTCGCCATACATCACACTCGTGTGAGCTATTGTATGTTTATGTGTTTTCCTATGTCGCGTTAGAGAACTTGACTGAGTAAACTTTTTCTTACATACGTCGCATTGATACGGACGATCACCCGTGTGGATTCGCTTATGTTGTGTCAGGTAATTAGGGTCAGTGAATGATTTCTCACACACATCGCACTGAAAAGGTCGATCACCAGTGTGGATTCTCTCATGCACAATCAGATGCGCTGGGCGTTCAAATAACTTCCCACAGACATCACACTTGTATGGGCGGTCTCCTGTGTGAATCATTTTGTGTCTCGCCAGTTTACCCGCGTCAGTGAAAGATTTCGGACATAAATCGCACTCATATGGCCGGTCACCAGTGTGAATTCTCTTATGTACTGTGAGATTTCCAGAGAGTGCGAATAGTTTCCCGCATATATCACACTTGAGTGAGTCTATATGGATTTTCCTATGTTGTGTCAGAGTACTTAACAGAGGGAACCATTTCGCACATATATCACACTGATAAGGTCGATCATCTGTGTGAACCCTCTTATGTCTAGTCAGATATCTAGAGCATGTGAATATTTTCCCACATATATCACAGACATGTGGATGACCTCCTGTGTGAATTATCTTGTGTTCCGACAGAGTAGTCGAATGAGTGAACGATTTCTCACATATATCGCATTGAAATGGTCGATCACCTGTGTGAATTCTCTTATGTCTGGTCAGATATCTAGATTGTGCGAATATTTTCCCACATATATCACACTCATGTTGTGGATGGTCGCTTGTGTTAATAATCTTGTGTTCCGTCAGGGTGCTTGATTTTTCGCATATATCGCTTTGAAAAGGTCTATCACCAGCATGGATTATATTTATGTGTGCAGTCATATTTCCAGAGCATGCGTGCGAATACTGTCGCACAAATATCAGATCCGAGTGAACTATCGGATCGCATATGTGATATCGACAGTATATGAATATTGTCCCGCATATATCGTGACTTGTGCCGAGTGACTGGAGTCAGTGAACCGGAATCGATTAATTCCTCGGAACAAAGACGCTAAATGCAGTCTGTGCACGCTTAACATCATCCACATTGTTCTGTTTTATATTCGACATCGCAGCACCGCATTTAAAGAAATGTTATTGGCCAATAAATGAAGGCCTACTTTGTTCCGCAAATACAAACCATTCAACACAGGCGTTCTCTGTTTTGCACAAGAAATATTTAAAATCTGGTTTCGTAGAATGGAGATATCTATTGGGCGATTGAGTTCAACCACTCGCTATGCCATGTCTGAATGCTTCCTGGACGAGTTTTTTTTTCTTAATTAAGTCTAACATTTTCTATTGAAGTGTTTTGCCAGTTACAATTCATTCTGGCTTGATCTTATTTTTCAAATTAATATGGACAGCTCAGTTTTCTCAGAACTGTAAATAATGCAATAAAAAACAACATACAAATGTATTTGACGACCAGAATGATTCCACGATCATTGTCACTGCTATTAATACTATCCTGAATGAAAGTGACAATGGAACAAATGATGACAGGAAACAGCAGAGGAATTCCAGTAATCGCAAGATCACCTTGTTGAATATGAACTTCAGAGTGTCAAAAATAAGAAGCATTTACTTGATGTGCTGACAGAAGATGAGCAACCAGATTTTATTGTTGTAATGTGATTGGTTCAAACATCTACTTTCGGTTTCGCAGACAATCGTACGTTCTCCTATAAATATGTCTCCATACACATACGTGTAAGTGAACGCGTTTGATACTTTCAATTAACGCTTCGTCGGTTGTTTGACCATATTTTCCACCGAGCCTCTGGTTGATTGGCAATTTGGTTGTCCTTAATAATCCAAACTAACTGGTCTAGCGTCGTCTACAACTCTCCCTATTGTTACAAATAATATATTAGAGTGTGATTTCAAACTTTGGGAATTTTAAGTGCAGTATATTGTCCTATTCAACGAAGAGCCGCGACGGTATCACACCATGTAAGTCCGTGCGTTGCTCACATGCCGTGCGAACTATCAGCAATTCATTGGCGATTATTGTTCGTTCTTTTGTTGGTGCGACAACCAGTATCTGGTCGGATAAATAACATAAAAATCATGGAGCAACAATACAAATATATCGATGTCATCTGTTACAACTAACGACGTTTGGGCTGCCACACGCACAACCTGTAGGACAATAAGGGTATCTCCTTCTTGAGTCGATCTGAGATCAAGCGTCTTGGTCAACATGACCTTATTTACTTATTACAACAGAAATAGGATCTTCTCCCTTGGTTTACAAGGATTCGTTTATTTTGTTGAGTGTATTGTACCATCGAGTATCTAGTATACATCTATCTTTGTCATTTATGCAAGTATTTTTGACCCAAATGCGTCAAGAAAGTCTTGCACTGAGTCTAGTGCTGACCAACGACATACTTGGAATATAATATAATATAATTGCAATAGAATATAATATAATTGAAATACAATTGCACAGCCGCCAAGGAAGGTGGCATTGATTACCCAGTTTTTTGTTGGTACGTCAGCTGTGATGTCGACGCGTTGATCATTCATCAGGTCTGTTTGGAATATCCTGTTGAAATTGTTTTCACGTTCCGGATATTTGTACTATGAAAACTGGATGCCACTATTTTTTAGAAAATCATCATCAGTTCTCGACCAATTTTCGCTATCTTATCCACATTGACCGAGGAATTGGTAGTCACTTGTTCAGACTCCGCATTATTCGGATCAAGTGGTTCAACACGCAGCTCTTGTTTTAATGAGTCTCTATCAGCCATGTCGACTTTGCTTCTTCTTTATGACACATCTGAGTGCGTTCACTCCATTCTATCGAATACAATCCAAGTCATTTACCCGCCAATTGCATTTATGTAAAATATATGCACACATGCACGAACGCTCTCTGATTTTAGCATGATGTCGATGTCTATGACCATAACGCATGCACGTTGTCTCAATGGCCATGTCACTATAAATACCATTACAATGCCACTCGTATGGTGCATAGTGTGCGCACCCTCACGAATGGCTTATATACATAATCCGGTAGTTATTACATTAACCTCGCGTTATATACTGCGTACCTGGATCATTGAGTGTTTCCAGCTGCTACGAAAAGATAAATAATTTCCTACACGATGTCTTGGGGAGCGGCCACTCAGATTCCCGCTCTACTCTAGTACAACTCAATATTATGAACATGTGTTTGTTTAGACAGTCCTTCATATTATACACCGAATACGCGTCATACATTTCATTGCATTGCGTTTCCATTGCTCTTTTCATCGCTTTTGAGTGCTGCTTTGTAACGAAATGTGAACAATTATATCGACATGCTTGATCAATTTTTCTTATACCCCCACTTTTGAATAAAATAGGGGGTATACTGGATTGACTGCGTCTGTCCGTCCGTCCGTCCGTCCGATCTCATAACTCGAACAACTATGAACCGATTTCAATAATGTGTTGTATGCAATCTCATTAGTACCGCCTCTCCGCGTGATGCTAATTGCGCTTCGACTTTCTTTTTGTTAAGTTACGCCTTACTTTTCGATTTATTTTGTCCGACTTAATAACTTTAACAAATATGAACCGATTTCAATAATTTTTGGTATACATGCATCTCACAACACCTCTCTACGTGATGCGGCTCAGGGTTGGCTCGGACTGTTTTTCCTAACATTACACTTCATTTTCGACTTATTTTGATTGGGATTTTGTGTGTGTGGATGCTGTTTACGGATAATGTGTGTTGAATTTCCAACGGTTGGGTATGCTAGCACGCGGGTGCACACCTCGTAGTGATAAAACCAAATGCAGTTTACTATAAGGAGGGTCAAGTCGAGTCACGTTACAAAAGTGTAGATATCCGGTTGAAGTTCATTTGTTATGAAATCCGATAAATCATCTTTTATGGCCGCCAGATTGGCCGCCATTTTGTATAATCCTACGAAAGTTAGGCAGGTAACATTTTAAATCTAGTGTAAACTTATACACATAAAACACGTTGTAACGTGATTTCTCACTCCTGATACTAAATAGAACTTGATCACACCCGTACGGCCATATGCCGTTTTGGGTAGGTTGTTGCAATTTTGAATATTTCAATTTCCCCAAGGGTTACTCGTCCACATGAACCGGAAAACAGCTGCCGAGATCCTACAATGAATTATCAGCCGAGAAAAAAACGTTACCATAAAATTTTGGGTTATATGTTGGGTTCTGATGAGACATTTGGGGTGCTATTCACCAAGCGAGACTATTTTATAAACCAGGTAGTTTATATGGTAGCGGCTGAACGCAAAGGTATCTTTGCTTCAGCGCAAACGACACACGCTGTCGATGGTGTGATTGATCCAATCTATCAGATTTGTCACCTGTCAATTGACGCCGTCTTACGACTAATTCATGAACATTCACTGGCCACAATCGGCATGTATAGCGGTATAATTTTGGGGTATAATTGTGTGGAGACTCATGCTTGCGTTCAAATATCTGCAGAATGAGTTTCAATGATATTAATGAGGTTTTTTAATTAGCACAGTGTGAAAATGAAGAGCCAAGAAGATAACGTCTCAGAAGAATTTTGTTTGTGTTTTGGTTCTGTTTGGATATTTCCCTGCTATTTCCAAAGAAATTTCTTTCCATGCATCATTTTTCCGGCGCTGGTGAATGGTGCCGGTTTCTTTGTTCTTTAATATTCTGATTCTTCTCTCCGCAATGCCCAACAAAGTGTTACGCTCGTCGGCAGTGGGGGGGGGGTCTGGAAAACAATTGCACATATAGGGCCCAAAAAGTTTTTTTCAGACCCCGAGGGACCCACCACCCCATTTACGCAAATTTGTTCCTCCAAATGTTAGGGACCCACCCCCTTTCTCATGTTTTTATAAAAAAATCAGAGTTTTTTAGCCGTTCTTCAATAACTGTGTTAACTGCCTTTCAATCCCATTCCACTATCCTGTTTTGGTGCAAAGTGTGTAAAATTAAGACTCAAGCAATAACATCCTTAATCGGTAAAACACAGGTCAGAAAAACGAAAAATAAACTGTATTTCCAGGTGTTTCCAGTATCTAACAACAATAATAAAGCATTGTGTAGGTACACTGTATGTCACAAATTGCACAAGACCGCATTATAGCCTTAATATATCGAGCGTGTTTAGTCTGACAGAGAACACCGGCCAGTGTAAATAGTGGTAAACAGGTCAGGGGTTCTACAATTATTTGTGTATGATCAAAGAACTCTTTTGTCTTATCCACCGGGGTGGGTGAGGAGGGGAATTGGTTTGGTTAGGTATACACATAGATATATGATTATTATATCCCCGATATTAGTCGGTGGGTATATAGTTGACGTCTCGATCCGTCCGTGCGTCCGTCCGTACAAACATTTTGCATCATAACTCAAGAGTCGGTTGTCATATTTTGATGCTCTATGACATGTGACGGACCAGAAATGGGGAACGAATATGCATAATATCACGGATTGTGAGTACCAATGCCTACCAGAGTTATCCATGGGCCCTGTTTATGAAATTCAATCCGTACAAAGTGTTTGCCATATAAGTTGAAGTGTCGGTTGTCGAATTTTGAAGTGGTTTGGTATGGTGATAGACCGGAATGATACGGGAAGGATGTATGCAGATATTACTGCATATCACAGGTTTTGCCTGTCGATGCATACCAGAGCTACCAACTTGGCTGCATCCGTAAACACATTTTGCATTATTATAACTCAACCATTTGTATGTATATTTGTGCACTAGAGTCTGCAGTATAGTCTCAGTCAGATTTTATTCTTGATTTTAGTTTGAATGTCATTTCTCAAAGCATCTGAATGCATCACATTATTTCAGTTCATCTATTTGTAAGCGATAACAGTATACAATTAGTATTGGAGTTTAGTCTTGTTGAGCAGTATTTAATTATATAAGCTTCAAGATGAAGTTCGTAAATTCAAGGAGAATAGCGTCACCTTCAGTTGGGATTGTCTGAACAATAAACAGTAACGGCCATTCATCATAACCAATTCAGTTTTATTTGGATAAGTGCTGCAAATTAAAATTACTTGCAATCATTAAAAACATGAGAAATAACCAGAAGGAATGAATTTGATTGCATGCCAGAACAAGACAGTATTTCAGACATTAGAAATTTGTGAGATACCCTTTTCAATTTCATGTTATGCAACAATCGGGTCAATGATATCTAGTCATCATTGAGTATTCACCATGTAGTATTTGTGATACAGTTTTTTTTATTTTATTACTATTATTCGGGTAATACAACTGGGTAATACATTAATATTTTTTTTACTAAATTACTGTTTTCCACTGAGAAGTGGGACGGGATCCTGTGAAATCCAGAATGTTGCTAAATCTGAGGCTAAATAGTCACTATAGCTGTCTATATAGCCATATGCCAACAAACATGATACTAACATGCTTACAAACAACATTACATGGTCAGTACTTGTAAATTGTTTGAAAAAAATTACAAGCACGATTGTTTCGGCCTCTGGACCACCCACCCACCCCGGCCCTATATACGGATTTTTTTTTGTAGACCCCCTCATGTCGTCGGTGGTATATTTTGCCCCACGTCCTTTTCCTCGGTTGCTCATTGTTGAAATGTGTACAAACGCAGCATGTTTATGTGACCGGTGGTCAATCTATGATTGACGCCAATCACCTTGATTGGATAATCCAACATGGCGCGGCGATGTCTTCCCATCGATATGTCCACCGATAGCTTCGCATTGAGCGTCGCCTCGTAAAACTACCTGGACTATATTATAAACCCAGCCGGTGAATAGCACCCCTGGAGTTCAGACTGTGTAAATAATTGATATATAAGAGAATATATCAATTTTCTCAAGAATTAATTCATTTTATTTTATAGAGGTTGCCGTCAGAATATAAGGTAAATTATGTGGCAGAAATCTGTATAAAAATAGAAATACTCATGTGACCTGAGACCATCAGGGATAACGCAAAAAGTTCTCTAAATGAGAACTTAATTCCATTGCGGTCCCTGGTGGCTTTCGGCACATGGGCAGTGAGTGAAGTTCGAAACTTCGGAGCACAATGTATAAAAGTATTTAAAATATAATTAAATTAAATAAAAGCCATTTCAGAACGAGACTTATATGGAGAGGAAAAGCTGATAAAATAAGTCAATACACAAGTAATGGAACTTCAACAGCCCTTCGCCACCTGCATATACACACTACTGCCATGTATGGCCGGCTTTGGACTGGTCTGTCCATGACCGAAAGATGGAAACGCGAAATACAGGCAGCAGTGACAATATATGCAACTGGCCAAATACTGTCATCGTACATTACAATATAAGTTGAACTGCTGTATTGAGAAAATTCTAGTTAAAAGATGATAAAATAGATTGTTCCTAGTAAAAGGCAAATGGATTTTCTTCTCTTTTCATCAATTTCTCTAGTAGCTGATGTTTAATGCAGCTATGGTGTCATCGGGGTCAAGTTGAAAAAACAGAGTTCACTTGCTATACCATGTCTTCCGGAACGAATTTTTTTCTTAATTAAGTCTAACATTTTCTATTGAAGTGTTTTGCCAGTTACAATTCATTCTGGCTTGATCTTATTTTTCAAATTAATATGGACAGCTCAGTTTTCTCAGAACTGTAAATAATGCAATAAAAAACAACATACAAATGTATTTGACGACCAGAATGATTCCACGATCATTGTCACTGCTATTAATACTATCCTGAATGAAAGTGACAATGGAACAAATGATGACAGGAAACAGCAGAGGAATTCCAGTAATCGCAAGATCACCTTGTTGAATATGAACTTCAGAGTGTCAAAAATAAGAAGCATTTACTTGATGTGCTGACAGAAGATGAGCAACCAGATTTTATTGTTGTAATGTGATTGGTTCAAACATCTACTTTCGGTTTCGCAGACAATCGTACGTTCTCCTATAAATATGTCCCCATACACATACGTGTAAGTGAACGCGTTTGATACTTTCAATTAACGCTTCGTCGGTTGTTTGACCATATTTTCCACCGAGCCTCTGGTTGATTGGCAATTTGGTTGTCCTTAATAATCCAAACTAACTGGTCTAGCGTCGTCTACAACTCTCCCTATTGTTACAAATAATATATTAGAGTGTGATTTCAAACTTTGGGAATTTTAAGTGCAGTATATTGTCCTATTCAACGAAGAGCCGCGACGGTATCACACCATGTAAGTCCGTGCGTTGCTCACATGCCGTGCGAACTATCAGCAATTCATTGGCGATTATTGTTCGTTCTTTTGTTGGTGCGACAACCAGTATCTGGTCGGATAAATAACATAAAAATCATGGAGCAACAATACAAATATATCGATGTCATCTGTTACAACTAACGACGTTTGGGCTGCCACACGCACAACCTGTAGGACAATAAGGGTATCTCCTTCTTGAGTCGATCTGAGATCAAGCGTCTTGGTCAACATGACCTTATTTACTTATTACAACAGAAATAGGATCTTCTCCCTTGGTTTACAAGGATTCGTTTATTTTGTTGAGTGTATTGTACCATCGAGAATCTAGTATACATCTATCTTTGTCATTTATGCAAGTATTTTTGACCCAAATGCGTCAAGAAAGTCTTGCACTGAGTCTAGTGCTGACCAACGACATACTTGGAATATAATATAATATAATTGCAATAGAATATAATATAATTGAAATACAATTGCACAGCCGCCAAGGAAGGTGGCATTGATTACCCAGTTTTGTGTTGGTACGTCAGCTGTGATGTCGACGCGTTGATCATTCATCAGGTCTGTTTGGAATATCCTGTTGAAATTGTTTTCACGTTCCGGATATTTGTACTATGAAAACTGGATGCCACTATTTTTTAGAAAATCATCATCAGTTCTCGACCAATTTTCGCTATCTTATCCACATTGACCGAGGAATTGGTAGTCACTTGTTCAGACTCCGCATTATTCGGATCAAGTGGTTCAACACGCAGCTCTTGTTTTAATGAGTCTCTATCAGCCATGTCGACTTTGCTTCTTCTTTATGACACATCTGAGTGCGTTCACTCCATTCTATCGAATACAATCCAAGTCATTTACCCGCCAATTGCATTTATGTAAAATATATGCACACATGCACGAACGCTCTCTGATTTTAGCATGATGTCGATGTCTATGACCATAACGCATGCACGTTGTCTCAATGGCCATGTCACTATAAATACCATTACAATGCCACTCGTATGGTGCATAGTGTGCGCACCCTCACGAATGGCTTATATACATAATCCGGTAGTTATTACATTAACCTCGCGTTATATACTGCGTACCTGGATCATTGAGTGTTTCCAGCTGCTACGAAAAGATAAATAATTTCCTACACGATGTCTTGGGGAGCGGCCACTCAGATTCCCGCTCTACTCTAGTACAACTCAATATTATGAACATGTGTTTGTTTAGACAGTCCTTCATATTATACACCGAATACGCGTCATACATTTCATTGCATTGCGTTTCCATTGCTCTTTTCATCGCTTTTGAGTGCTGCTTTGTAACGAAATGTGAACAATTATATCGACATGCTTGATCAATTTTTCTTATACCCCCACTTTTGAATAAAATAGGGGGTATACTGGATTGACTGCGTCTGTCCGTCCGTCCGTCCGTCCGATCTCATAACTCGAACAACTATGAACCGATTTCAATAATGTGTTGTATGCAATCTCATTAGTACCGCCTCTCCGCGTGATGCTAATTGCGCTTCGACTTTCTTTTTGTTAAGTTACGCCTTACTTTTCGATTTATTTTGTCCGACTTAATAACTTTAACAAATATGAACCGATTTCAATAATTTTTGGTATACATGCATCTCACAACACATCTCTACGTGATGCGGCTCAGGGTTGGCTCGGACTGTTTTTCCTAACATTACACTTCATTTTCGACTTATTTTGATTGGGATTTTGTGTGTGTGGATGCTGTTTACGGATAATGTGTGTTGAATTTCCAACGGTTGGGTATGCTAGCACGCGGGTGCACACCTCGTAGTGATAAAACCAAATGCAGTTTACTATAAGGAGGGTCAAGTCGAGTCACGTTACAAAAGTGTAGATATCCGGTTGAAGTTCATTTGTTATGAAATCCGATAAATCATCTTTTATGGCCGCCAGATTGGCCGCCATTTTGTATAATCCTACGAAAGTTAGGCAGGTAACATTTTAAATCTAGTGTAAACTTATACACATAAAACACGTTGTAACGTGATTTCTCACTCCTGATACTAAATAGAACTTGATCACACCCGTACGGCCATATGCCGTTTTGGGTAGGTTGTTGCAATTTTGAATATTTCAATTTCCCCAAGGGTTACTCGTCCACATGAACCGGAAAACAGCTGCCGAGATCCTACAATGAATTATCAGCCGAGAAAAAAACGTTACCATAAAATTTTGGGTTATATGTTGGGTTCTGATGAGACATTTGGGGTGCTATTCACCAAGCGAGACTATTTTATAAACCAGGTAGTTTATATGGTAGCGGCTGAACGCAAAGGTATCTTTGCTTCAGCGCAAACGACACACGCTGTCGATGGTGTGATTGATCCAATCTATCAGATTTGTCACCTGTCAATTGACGCCGTCTTACGACTAATTCATGAACATTCACTGGCCACAATCGGCATGTATAGCGGTATAATTTTTGGGTATAATTGTGTGGAGACTCATGCTTGCGTTCAAATATCTGCAGAATGAGTTTCAATGATATTAATGAGGTTTTTTAATTAGCACAGTGTGAAAATGAAGAGCCAAGAAGATAACGTCTCAGAAGAATTTTGTTTGTGTTTTGGTTCTGTTTGGATATTTCCCTGCTATTTCCAAAGAAATTTCTTTCCATGCATCATTTTTCCGGCGCTGGTGAATGGTGCCGGTTTCTTTGTTCTTTAATATTCTGATTCTTCTCTCCGCAATGCCCAAAAAAGTGTTACGCTCGTCGGCAGTGGGGGGGGGTCTGGAAAACAATTGCACATATAGGGCCCAAAAAGTTTTTTTCAGACCCCGAGGGACCCACCACCCCATTTACGCAAATTTGTTCCTCCAAATGTTAGGGACCCACCCCCTTTCTCATGTTTTTATAAAAAAAATCAGAGTTTTTTAGCCGTTCTTCAATAACTGTGTTAACTGCCTTTCAATCCCATTCCACTATCCTGTTTTGGTGCAAAGTGTGTAAAATTAAGACTCAAGCAATAACATCCTTAATCGGTAAAACACAGGTCAGAAAAACGAAAAATAAACTGTATTTCCAGGTGTTTCCAGTATCTAACAACAATAATAAAGCATTGTGTAGGTACACTGTATGTCACAAATTGCACAAGACCGCATTATAGCCTTAATATATCGAGCGTGTTTAGTCTGACAGAGAACACCGGCCAGTGTAAATAGTGGTAAACAGGTCAGGGGTTCTACAATTATTTGTGTATGATCAAAGAACTCTTTTGTCTTATCCACCGGGGTGGGTGGGGAGGGGAATTGGTTTGGTTAGGTATACACATAGATATATGATTATTATATCCCCGATATTAGTCGGTGGGTATATAGTTGACGTCTCGATCCGTCCGTGCGTCCGTCCGTACAAACATTTTGCATCATAACTCAAGAGTCGGTTGTCATATTTTGATGCTCTATGACATGTGACGGACCAGAAATGGGGAACGAATATGCATAATATCACGGATTGTGAGTACCAATGCCTACCAGAGTTATCCATGGGCCCTGTTTATGAAATTCAATCCGTACAAAGTGTTTGCCATATAAGTTGAAGTGTCGGTTGTCGAATTTTGAAGTGGTTTGGTATGGTGATAGACCGGAATGATACGGGAAGGATGTATGCAGATATTACTGCATATCACAGGTTTTGCCTGTCGATGCATACCAGAGCTACCAACTTGGCTGCATCCGTAAACACATTTTGCATTATTATAACTCAACCATTTGTATGTATATTTGTGCACTAGAGTCTGCAGTATAGTCTCAGTCAGATTTTATTCTTGCTTTTAGTTTGAATGTCATTTCTCAAAGCATCTGAATGCATCACATTATTTCAGTTCATCTATTTGTAAGCGATAACAGTATACAATTAGTATTGGAGTTTAGTCTTGTTGAGCAGTATTTAATTATATAAGCTTCAAGATGAAGTTCGTAAATTCAAGGAGAATAGCGTCACCTTCAGTTGGGATTGTCTGAACAATAAACAGTAACGGCCATTCATCATAACCAATTCAGTTTTATTTGGATAAGTGCTGCAAATTAACATTACTTGCAATCATTAAAAACATGAGAAATAACCAGAAGGAATGAATTTGATTGCATGCCAGAACAAGACAGTATTTCAGACATTAGAAATTTGTGAGATACCCTTTTCAATTTCATGTTATGCAACAATCGGGTCAATGATATCTAGTCATCATTGAGTATTCACCATGTAGTATTTGTGATACAGTTTTTTTTATTTTATTACTATTATTCGGGTAATACAACTGGGTAATACATTAATATTTTTTTTACTAAATTACTGTTTTCCACTGAGAAGTGGGACGGGATCCTGTGAAATCCAGAATGTTGCTAAATCTGAGGCTAAATAGTCACTATAGCTGTCTATATAGCCATATGCCAACAAACATGATACTAACATGCTTACAAACAACATTACATGGTCAGTACTTGTAAATTGTTTGAAAAAAATTACAAGCACGATTGTTTCGGCCTCTGGACCACCCACCCACCCCGGCCCTATATACGGATTTTTTTTTGTAGACCCCCTCATGTCGTCGGTGGTATATTTTGCCCCACGTCCTTTTCCTCGGTTGCTCATTGTTGAAATGTGTACAAACGCAGCATGTTTATGTGACCGGTGGTCAATCTATGATTGACGCCAATCACCTTGATTGGATAATCCAACATGGCGCGGCGATGTCTTCCCATCGATATGTCCACCGATAGCTTCGCATTGAGCGTCGCCTCGTAAAACTACCTGGACTATATTATAAACCCAGCCGGTGAATAGCACCCCTGGAGTTCAGACTGTGTAAATAATTGATATATAAGAGAATATATCAATTTTCTCAAGAATTAATTCATTTTATTTTATAGAGGTTGCCGTCAGAATATAAGGTAAATTATGTGGCAGAAATCTGTATAAAAATAGAAATACTCATGTGACCTGAGACCATCAGGGATAACGCAAAAAGTTCTCTAAATGAGAACTTAATTCCATTGCGGTCCCTGGTGGCTTTCGGCACATGGGCAGTGAGTGAAGTTCGAAACTTCGGAGCACAATGTATAAAAGTATTTAAAATATAATTAAATTAAATAAAAGCCATTTCAGAACGAGACTTATATGGAGAGGAAAAGCTGATAAAATAAGTCAATACACAAGTAATGGAACTTCAACAGCCCTTCGCCACCTGCATATACACACTACTGCCATGTATGGCCGGCTTTGGACTGGTCTGTCCATGACCGAAAGATGGAAACGCGAAATACAGGCAGCAGTGACAATATATGCAACTGGCCAAATACTGTCATCGTACATTACAATATAAGTTGAACTGCTGTATTGAGAAAATTCTAGTTAAAAGATGATAAAATAGATTGTTCCTAGTAAAAGGCAAATGGATTTTCTTCTCTTTTCATCAATTTCTCTAGTAGCTGATGTTTAATGCAGCTATGGTGTCATCGGGGTCAAGTTGAAAAAACAGAGTTCACTTGCTATACCATGTCTTCCGGAACGAATTTTTTTCTTAATTAAGTCTAACATTTTCTATTGAAGTGTTTTGCCAGTTACAATTCATTCTGGCTTGGTCTTATTTTTCAAATGAATATGGACAGCTCAGTTTTCTCAGAACTGTAAAGAATACAATGAAAAACAACATACAAATGTATTTGAGGACCAGAATTATTACACGATCATTGTCACTGCTATTAATACTATCCTGAATGAAAGTGACAATGAAAAATGATGACAGGAAACAGCAGAGGAATTCCAGTAATCACCTTGTTGAATATAAACGTCAGCGTGTCAAAAATAAGAAGCATTTACTTGATGTGCTGACAGAAGATGAGCAACCAGATTTTATTGTTGTAATGTGATTGGTTCAAACATCTACTTTCGGTTTCGCAGAAAATCGTACGTTCTCCTATAAATATGTCTCCATACACATACGTGTAAGTGAACGCGTTTGATACTTTCAATTAACGCTTCGTCGGTTGTTTGACCATATTTTCCACCGAGCCTCTGGTTGATTGGCAATTTGGTTGTCCTTAATAATCCAAACTAACTGGTCTAGCGTCGTCTACAACTCTCCCTATTGTTACAAATAATATATCAGAGTGTGATTTCAAACTTTGGGAATTTTAAGTGCAGTATATTGTCCTATTCAACGAAGAGCTGCGACGGTATCACACCTTGTAAGTCCATGCGTTGCTCACATGCCATGCAAGCTTTTAGCAATTCATTCGCGATTATTGTTCGTCTTTTTGTGGGTGCGACAACCAGTATCTGGTCGGATAAATAACATAAAAATCATGGAGCAACAATACAAATATATCGATGTCATCTGTTACAACTAACGATGGTTGGGCTGCTACACGCGCAACATGTAGGACAATAAGAGTATCTCCTTCTTTTAGTCGATCTGAGATCAAGCGTCTTGATAAACACGACCTTATGTACTTATTACAACAGAAATAGGATCTTATCCCTTAGTTTACTAGGATTCGTTTATTTGTTGAGTGTATTGTACCATCGAGTGTCAAGTATACATCTATCTTTATCATTTATGGAGTAGTTTGACATAAATGCATCAAGAAAGTCGCGCTAAATCTAGTGGTAGCCAACGACATACTTGGAATAGAATGGAATATAACTGCAATAGAATATAATTATAATTGCAATACAATTGCACAGCCGCCAAGGAAGGTGACATTGATGACTCCGTTTTTTTATACGTCAGCTGTGATGCGACGCGTTGAGCATTCATCAGGTCTGTTTAGAATATCCCTCCTTTGTATGTCCATTGGACTTGAACATTGCAGGTATATAGGGCGATAGCTTATATATAAAGATGGCATCAATTTTCATGCTCCGTGCTAGTTGGTCTCATAGCCCAAGACTGAAATAACTTGTACATCAAAATGGTTTGCGTTTCCAATGTGTATGGGCTTACTGACTGTTGAAATTTATTTTACGTTCCGGCTATTTGTACTATGAAAACTGGACGCCCACTATTTTAAAGAAAATTATCACCAATTCTCGACCAATTTTCGCCATCTTATCCACATTGACCGAGGAATTGGTAGTCATTTGTTCAGACTCCACATTATTCGGATCAAGTGGGTCAATACGCAGCTCCAGTTTTAACGAGTCTCTATGACACTCCATTCTCTCGAATACAATCCAAGTCGTTTATCCGATAATTGCAGTTATGTAAACTGTATGCTCAAATGAACGAACATTCTCTGATTTTAGCGTGGTGACCATAATGCACGCAGGTTATCTCAACGGCCATGTCAGTATAAATACCATTAAACTGTCACTGATATGGTGCATAGTGTGCGCACCCTCATGGATACATAATTCGGTAATTATTCCATTGACCTCGCGTTTTATAAGGAATACCTGGAGCATTGAGTGTTTCCAGCTGAGAAGAAAAGAAGAATAATTTTCTACACGATGTCTTGTGGGGGAATCAGATTCCCGCTCTGATCCAATACAACTCAATATTATGAACATGGGCTTGGTTAGACAGTCCTTCACATTATACACCGAATACGCGTGATACATTTCATTGCATTGCGTTTTAATTGCACTTTTCATCGCTTTTGAATGTTTCTTTGTAACGAAATGCGAATAATGATATCGACATGCCTTAATAGATTTTTGTTCTACATGCACGTGGTAACATACACAGCAACTAAATACAGTTTACTATAATGAGGGTAAAAGTTGAGTCACGTTCCAAAACGTGTAGATATCCGATTGAAGTTCATTTGTTATGAATTCCGATAAATTATCTTTTACGGCCGCCAGTTTGGCCGCCATTTTGTATATACGAAAGTTAGGCAAGTAACATTTTAAAGATCTAGTGTAAACTTACATACATAAAAATACGATGTAACGTGATTTCTCACTCCTGATACTAAATTGAACATGATCAGACCCGTGTGGCCATATGCCGTTTTTGGGTAGGTTTTTTGCAATTTTGAATATTTTAATTTCCCCAGGTGTTACAACCGGAAAACAGTTGCCGTGATCCTACTAATGAATTATCAGCCGAGAAAACAACTTTAACAGAGAATTTTGGTTAGACCAAAATCCTGCACTTGGCTGCTAGACTGTGTTTAAAGAAACACACTTGATTTGACAGTTGGGGAAATTCTGTAGAAAAATTCAATGATGTCGTCAATGACGTCCGCGCATTTTCAATAAAAACATACATCCACCATTCTTCATTAATACCGAAATGGATTACCGAGATCTGTAGCAGGGCTATTTGGAGGAGGGGTTGGTGGTGAGTGGTGCCTTTGGCGATGAATCATATATGATCTGGAAGTCTTTGAGGTTAGCGACAATGGGTACTGTAGATAACTTCTTCGATATCTACAGATATACCGCTATGCTGATGACAGACCACAAAGATCGGGTTTTCGGATTACCGCCACGGTGGTTCGGACACACCAGCTTGCTGGGAGTGTCAAGACTGATGGTGCGTCTCGCAGCTACCTTGCTACAGCGCTCTATCGTGATTTTCTCAGGGAGCAGGGTTTACGAATTCTTACCGCTCTGGGGAATACTAATAGTACAGCCGTTTGGTTACGACGTTCTGAAGACCACTTCCAGGTTTATTTCAACCCGAATACACAGTGTGGTTTCTTCTGAAACCATTGAAAACGACCCTTGTCAGGGCCTCACAAATTTTTCGAAAGATACGCTCTTGCTATCGTACGATTTGTTCATTCTTCCTGAACTTGGAGAGAATGTTCACATAATTTCTCAAAGAATACTTCCCCTACAATGCCAAAACCCCACTTCCACCCCTTGATTATCTATAATTCGATCACCATTTAGCATAATAATGCAGAGCGTATCTGTCGTGAATTTTAAGTTAAGGCCGTTTAAAATAATATAAAAAATAATTTCTTTTGTTTCTTCATCACTGTTAAATCTTTCCGAGTGATCCAAATGTTGATCGCTTCGTTGGTTCTTTCTGGAAACCATGTACTTGAATTGGTATGTCAATCGTCTGAGGTTTCAGGTTGATTGTACATTGAACCGGTCTTTGTGTTATCTGCTTTCGCCAGTCCTTCATTTCCTGACAAATATTCCGTAACAAATGTGTCTGTTCTTCCCATTGCGAACTGTTGATAACTTGGTATATAATCGTTTGTTGTGTTTTCACGGGATTTCTCGAACGTCAAAACAAGTGTGTTTCTTTTTTGTCAAAAACATATTTCTACGAATGAAACAAATATTTCACAAAAAGGTAACTTCTATGAGTACATTTTATAACGCTAGCGTCTTCGAATCTATTCGAAGATTTTCAATTTTGTTAAAAAATGCACTGGTAAAGTAGAACAATTTACTAATGCTTCGATTTTTGCTCGGTATTATTCTAAGTTCATTGTGTCCAGCGAAGTGGAACGCCCTTCGCTTACCACACTGCCATTAGAATCAGAGAAAAAATTGAAGCATTAGTAAATAATCCACTTTTCTTTCAAAACCCATTCGAAGCGCACACATTCTTTGGAATTCAACACAACCTGTGGACCGACACTGAGCGGGCACTCTGGCCCACCCCTCGCTCGATGACTCTCTGGCCCCGGGTAAACAATCTTGATGTTGGACACTGTTGCCCATGGGCCAGAGAGTTCGCCCCCGGTAAACAAACACGTGAGCCAGAGTGTCCCCGAGTGAGGGGATGGGCCAGAGTGTCCGCCAATACTATTTTTTCTTCCCATATAAATATGAGACTAAGAAAAACTATCATTGGTGAAAAGGAAGGCAACAGAGGCAATAATTGAAGAGCCGAGAAAATTACACTTAACATGTAGTGTGGCCAGTTGGTATCATTTTGTTATTCAATATGATTATATGACTTAGAAAAATATATCATTGGTGAGAAGGAAGCATGTGTTTTCTTCGGCAGAGATATTACAGTTCAGAATAGTTTTTGTGCGGAGACTATGTAGTACAAATGTATATATATATATATATATATATATATATATATATATATATATATATATATATATATATATATATATTATATATATATATATATATATATATATATATATAAATATATCTAGAGATGGTACACGGGTACGAAATATATATAGAGATATTATCCGGGTACGATATATATATATAGAGATGGTATCCGGGTACGACATATACATAGAGATGATTCCCGGGTACTAAATATATCTAGATATGCCTTTAACGTAGATCGTCATACCCGGTTCGAAACTAAACGGAAGAATAGACCAGTTGGTAACTTAAATATTAGACCAGTTGGTAACGTAGTGAATAGACAAATATAGGTAACTTAGAGAATAAACCGGTTGGTAACTTAGAGACTAGAGATGCCATTGGTCTATTTGACTTGCCTTTTAAATCCAATATGCAAACCTCGAAGACACTCGGCAAACCTTGTTAGACGCCTTACCGTTTCAGCGAGGCGCAAGGTGTTATAAGTCGAGTAGTCCAGCGAAGTGCAAGGTGTCATAAGTCGAGGAGTCCAGCGAAGTGCAAGGTGTCATAAGTCGATGAGTCCAGCGAAGTGCAAGGTGTCATAAGTCGATTGATTTGTAATAATGTTGTACAACCATATATACCTATATACAGAATGTCTATAGCAGTGGACACGTCTATAGCGGCGGAATATGTGTCTATAGCAGTGAGATTACATCACATATCTATTGATTGAACATAAACCAGTGAAAGACTTGATAACTGCTAATTGGAATTCATTTGGTGTCCCTTTCACAAAAATCTCGTCCATACCAGACGTGCGTTTAGTTATGCCGGACCCACACTGTGGAATGCGTAGCTGATAGAGCTGAGAGCAGAAGAGTTTGTCAATGACTTCAAGCGGCACTCAATACATATTTATTCGTTGAACTTTTTGGTGCTTAAGTGGCAAAGGAAGACCTGAAATAATTACTCGTTTATCGCATTTCAGTCTGCAATATTTGTTTTTGTTTTTCTTTTATTATTATTATTATTTAGTTTTTTAATCGAGCAAGTTAAGATCCGATAGCATATGTTATTAATAATCATGCAGATAGTAATGTTTTATCACCCGATATTTTAACTGGCATGCTTTCAATTAGACTGTGTTGCTTGCATACATTTATTGTTTTACCATACTATAGTTTGTATCATAATTGAAAGCATGTCAATGTAGTTACGCTGTATACAATAAATTATTATTAAATTATCATAATTATAATCATAGTATTCATAAATAATATTAGCTTTCGGACTTAGTGAAATGTTGGACATGTGGCGTTCTATGATGGATGCAGATAATGATTCCCCACACACGTCACACTTATATGGTCGCTCCTCGGGGTGTAAACTGTTGGACATGTGGCGTTCTATGATGAATGCAGATAATGATTCCCCACACATGTCACACTTATATGGTCGCTCCTCGGGGTGTAAACTGTTGGACATGTGGCGTTCTATGATAGATGCAGATAATGATTCCCCACACATGTCACACTTATATGGTCGCTCCTCGGGGTGTTGGTCATGTGGCGTTCTATGATGGATGTAGATAATGGTTTCCCACACACGTCACACTTATATGGTCGCTCCTCGGGGTGTAAACTGTTGGACATGTGGCGTTCTATGATAGATGCAGATAATTATTCCCCACACATGTCACACTTATATGGTCGCTCCTCGGGGTGTTGGTCATGTGGCGTTCTATGATGGGTGTAGATGATTCCTCACACGCCACACTTATATGGTCGCTTCCCGGTGTGTATTAGGCCTCGCGATCGACGCTTGTGCGCCTTTGGTGCCTGTTGCCTAAAATGATCACATATATTCAACTACATAGCCGTTACATATATACAGATTGTCCACACTCACTCCGATAAAGCTGCAATATATTTTATAATAATAGGATCTTAAAGGTCCACTTAATTTTCGAGTCTCCGATTATTTTTTGTAGTGACTTGATCTTCGGTTTTAAAGATGGATTATCTCTTTAAATAACAAATTTTAAATAGTTGCGTGGGTATAAAATAATAGATATGAACTGAAGACCTATGTCCGGAAAAGCTTCTATCAATTAATATTGATTTTATTTTGAATATTAAATCGGGTCCGTTTATGTTACTATTTTTAGAACCGACCATTCGGATGAGACCGTATTGCGATATAGAGCACTGGTCTGTTCCTACGGCTACGCAACGAATGTCAAATATAACAGATTGGTTGTTTGTATTGTTTTGTTCCACAGATATAAGCGATAATGAGTATAATTAACGTTTATTTGTGACAAAATTGCACAATATAATTTCTGGTCTCTGTTAACAGTAACCACTATTGTTCGTTAGCTGAACAAACACACCTTTTTAGACCAGAAAATATTCGAAATAAAATTAATATTAATCGATAGAAGCATTTCCGGACAGGAGTCTTCGATTCAAATCTAATATTTTATACCACGGTAACTATATAATACATGTTTACAAAGAGATAATCCACCTTTAAAGGTGGATTATCTCTTTGTAAACATGTATTATATAGTTACCGGGGTATAAAATATTAGATCTGAATCGAAGACTCATGTCCGGAAATGCTTCTATCGATTAATATTAATTTTATTTCGAATATTTTCTGGTCTAAAAAGGTGTTTTTGTTCAGCTAACGAACAATAGTGGTTACTGTTAACATAGACCAGAAATTATATTGTGCAATTTTATCACAAATAAACGTTAATTATACTCATTATCGCTTATATCTGTGGAACAAAACAATACAAACAACCAATCTGTGACATTTGACATTCGTTGCGTAGCCGTAGGAACAGCCCAGTGCTCTATATCGCAATACGGTCTCATCCGAATGGTCGGTTCTAAAAATAGTAACATAAATGGGCCCGATTTAATATTCGAAATAAAATCAATATTAATTGATAGAAGCTTTTCCGGACATAGGTCTTCAGTTCATATCTATTATTTTATACCCACGCAACTATTTAAAATTTGTTATTTAAAGAGATAATCCATCTTTAACATTCAAAAACAATTTCCACCCTCAGGAGGGGGACAGCCCCTCTCGGAGCCTCCCCCATCTCGGGCCTGCGGCACTCGGGATATGCCTGCTAGGACCCCCATATAATGTTTAGCCCCCCCCCCTATTTGGGGATACTAACTACGCGCCTGGTTGTACCATTTGAGACATGTGACGCACAACGTACCGTATTGTAGACTCACGTGTAGGCTGTCTATTCATATATCGTTCGTGAATGGCGCTTATAAACACAACCATATATTTAGACGCATGTTTATTCAACAGAATACGATATCTCTATGTCCCTTGTTCGAATGATACTTGATCCTTCATTAACGTGAACTATATAATTTACAATTACACTGTGCTAATGGAATTCGGTTCGAATTAGATTAGATGACCTATAGATATTTATATAGCCACTTAACGTGATAATGGGAGATTCTAACCTCAATGATCATGAGACTGCCAACACAGGAAATAAACATCATCATTGTGACGTATGTGGGAAATGGTTCACGCGATCAAACAGCTTGTTGACACATAAGAAAATCCACACCGGAGTTAAGCCTTATTGGTGTGATATATGCGGGAAATCTTTTAATCAATCGGGCAACTTAGTGACACATAAGAGAATCCACACTGGAGATAAGCCTTACGGTTGTGATATATGTGGGAAATCATTTAACTATACGGGCTACTTGGTGAGACATAAGAGAATCCACACCGGAGATAAACCATATCATTGTAATATATGCGGGAAATCATTTAGTCAATCGGGTGATTTGGTGAAGCATAAGAGAATCCACACCGGAGATAAGCCTTACCGTTGTGATATATGTGGGAACTCATTTAATCAGTCGAGCGACTTGGTGGCACATAAGAGAATCCACACCGGAGATAAGCCTTACCGGTGTGATATATGCTGGAAATCATTTAATCGATCGGGTGATTTGGTGAAAACATAAGAGAATCCACACTGGAGATAAGCCTTACCGTTGTGATATATGTGGGAAATCATTTAATAGGTCGGGCAGCTTGGTGAGACATAAGATAATCCACACCGGAGATAAGCCTTACCATTGTGATATATGCGGCAAATCATTCACTCAATCGACCACATTGGTGAAACATGAGAATCCACACTTGATATAAGCCTTACTGTTGTGATATATGTGGGAAATCATTTAATTGATCGGGCCATTTGGCGACCCATAAGAGAATCCACACCGGAGATAAGCCTTACCGTTGTGATATATGCGGGAAATCGTTCACTCAATCGAGCACATTTGTGAAACATAAAAGAATCCACACTTGATAAAAGCCTTACTGTTGTGATATATGTGGGAATCATTTTGCCAATCGAACAATTTAGCGACACATAAGAGAATCCACACCGGAGATAACATCACATACATCTATCCAAATGTAGTTTCTGATATTTAATATGTTCGTCACAGGAAAATTGGAAACAATCTTAGATTCTGGTGACAGAACAGAAAATAGGGCGGAATGAATCTTCTTTGTAACTATAAACTATATGATTGGAAGGCCTCGCTTGAATTATGTACAACATGGATTCCACGCATAGAGTTTGGTCAAAGCTCATGAGATGATAACCCCAGTGGCACCGATTACATAGGGTGGTTTTTCTAGACATAGGAACAATCACTGTAACACCGATGTACATAGGGAGGTTTTGCCAGACAGAGGAACAATCAGTGTAACATCGATGTACATAGCGAGCTTATGCCAGACAGGGGAACAATGATGGAAACATCGATGTACCTCGAGAGGTTCTGCCAGACAGGGGTACAATGACTGTAACCTCGATATACCTAGGGAGGTTCTGTTAGGCAGATGAATAATGGCGGTTACACCGATGTAAATAGGGTGGTTCTGCCAGGCATAGGAACAATCACTGTAACATCGATGTACCTAGGGCGGTTCTGCCAGACAGAGAAACAATCACTGTAACACCGATGTACCTAGGGCGGTTCTGCCAGACAGATGAACAATCACTGTAACACCGATGTTCCTAGGGCGGTTCTTCCAGACAGATGAACAATCACTGTAACACCGATGTACCTAGAGAGGTTCTGTTAGACAGAGGGACAATCACTGTAACATGTAATCCAGCATAACTGGGGTGTGACCTATCTTCTTTGTCAGTTTTTTTTTCTCTGTTGATAATTTATCACTGGGATATCTTTATTGATATCCCGGTTGATGTGGATGTATAACCTTTGAGGAACTATTTTTATTCAGGATGGCTGCTGAGTACCAAAAATCGTAAACATGTTTGTATATCTCGACAATGCCAGCGTTTCACTAACACAATTTTTTACATTAATAATGTGATATAATACTTGTATTATGATATAAAGTGACAAATAAAATGAACTGCACAAAATTTGTGACAAATACTCGAGATGGCTGCCAAAATGACCGCTCTAGTTCCACCCATAACTGTTGCAGTACTATCAAGACAGTGCTTCCAAAATATAACGTCTTCTCATTATTTTGCATCAACATGTGATTAGGAGAGAAACAAATGAATTATTATTGGCATAATTATGCAAGTCAACATTGGTAAATTAAAGATGGATTATCTCTTTAAATAACAAATTTTAAATAGTTGAGTGGGTATAAAAATAATAGATATGAACTGAAGACCACTGTCCGGAAACGCTTCTATCAATTAATATTGATATTATTTCGAATATTAAGTCGGGACCGTTCGTGTTACTATTTTTATAACAGACCATTCGGATGATACCATATTGCGATATAGAGCACTGGGCTTGATAACACATTGCGATATAGAGCACTGGGCTTTTCCCACGGCTACGCAACGAAAGTCAAATGTCACAGATTGGTTGTTTGTATTGTTTTGTTCCACAGATATAAGCGCTAATAAGTATAATTAACGTTTATTTGTGACGAAATTGTTACATAAAATTTCTGGTCTCTATTAACAGTAACCACTATTGTTCGTTATGTGAATAAACACACCTTTTTAGACCAGAAAATCTTCGAAATAAAATTAATATTAATTTATATTAATTGATATAAATGTGGCATTGCTGACCCCGTTTTTTGTACGCCAGCTGTGATGTCGACGCGTTGAGCATTCATCTTGTCTGTTTGGAATATTCTTCCTCTGTATGTTCATTGGACTCAAACTTTGAAAGTAGGTAGGGCGATAGCTTATATATAAAGACTAGCCGATGAGCCCGACGTTGTCCGGGCTATTCAAAAACCAAATTTCCAAGTCGATAGCTCCACCCGTTTCCGAGATCTCGTCTGCGCATGCGCGAAGCTGGCGTCGCACGGGCTCGGCGACCCGATAAAATTCGTATCCGGGGCAAGATACATTCACATAGCAAATTTCAAGTCGATAGCTCCACCCGTTTCCGAGATCTCGTCTGCGCATGCGCGAAGCTGGCGTCGCACGGGCTCGGCGACCCGATAAAATTCGTACTCGGGGCAAGATACATTCACATACCAAATTTCAAGTCGATAGCTCCACCCGTTTCCGAGATCTCGCCTGCGCATGCGCTGCACGGGTGTCGCACGGGCTCGCCAATACGACAACGACCACCGCCTGGTCAAACTACACACACGTACCAAGTTTCGTCCCGATCGGTCGAGAATCGTATATTTGTATTAAGGACAGACAGACAGACAGACAGACAGAGGTCTTCAAAATATATATGAGATGTCATCAATTTTCAAACTCCCGTGCTATTGACTGAAATAACTTATATATCAAACTTGTTTGCGTTGCCAATGTGTATGTGCTTACTGACTGTTGAAATCGTTTTCACGTTCCCGCTATTTGTACTACATGTATGAAAACTGGAAATCAGTTCTTGACCAATTTTCGCTATCTTATCCACATTGACCGAGGAATTGGTAGTCACTTGTTCAGAGCAGGCTTGGGGCAATTACTTGTGAATGTAATTAATTACAATTACAATTACTTCAACATTTTTCAATTACAATTACAATTCCCATTACATCTATTTCACAATGTAACTAATTACAATTACAATTACTTTGAAATGTAATTCAATTACAATTACAATTACATTTCAGCACATCATTGAAGTAGGAACACTTTTTTATTTATATAAACTCTATTTGATAACAAAACATAAATTTAATACAAGCAAGATGAAATACACAGTGAAGCACACTTGGTACAGTGTAGGTGTTCGTAGAACTGAGCGAATCATGATTTATAGCTGGCAATTCCAGCGTGTTGCATTGGCAGCTTGTAGTCGGGTTGATCTTCTAGAAATTGGAATGATATCAGAGATTTATGAACTTTGCTAACTATCTTCAATGCTTTGGCATTCTTGACCGATGTTTTTGCATACTGAAAGATCCTAGTAGGTTGTTGATCACTTGCTGATGGTGCTTGTGTGACTGTGGATTCATAGACATCTTGATGCTTTCGCTATAAAATGAAAATAATTTTTAGTAACACACATGTATCCATCATTTAATTATTAAGCGAATAAGACTATCTCAGTAAGTCAGACACACAGCCAGGCCAATTGTAAAGGACAATGAGATAATCAACACTCTGATTGTTAATTAGAGTCATAAACTTAATTAGGCTTTGTGGCCACCAGCTTACTGGTAACACAATGCCGCCACTAGACAGTGCTAATTGGGGGATTATTGAGGCAGGGATTTGTCCCCACTTTGTCATTCAGTTGCAAATTAGAAGGGACAATAAACAATGCATATACCAATACCACCATATGACTGAATTTATATGTCAATGGAATTAAACAAAACTAATACATAAAAATGGAAACTTACCTTCAGATGTGTCACAAAATTGGAGGTAACTTTTTTGGAACTGGATATTGTAGTTGGGCAAAGTTTGCACTTCGCTTTCATAGGACACGGTGTGTCTTTCTGCAAATTAAAATGCTGCCAGATTTTTTGTAGACATGTTGATAGCATTAGCAATGGTTGGTATGAATTTCTACCATAACAGATGGAGATAACGAAACATGATCATAAGTAAAGAGTGATATATTATAGTGATCTATTGTCAATTATTTGAAGTTGGTTTCTCATTGTATTTATCAAAACAAGCCTTCTAGTAGGCTTCTACCTCAAAGGTTAACCAATGCTTAAGCAAACAAACAGGAGGTGTCAACAGAATTCACAATTGAGACACAGTGGATAAAGACTCAGTGTTGTGACAACATAGTGATAGCCAGTCACCAGTCTTACGCTTTGAAATTTGGAGAAAAAAAACATTTGAAGAAACCATTGGATGAATTGAGAAGAAACAAGTACCTGTGATTTTGAAGTAATTGAAATTAAGACCCTAATTACAATTACAATTACATCCTAACCAATTACAATTGCAATTACATGTAATTGAGAATAAACTCAATTACCAATTACATGCAATTACTTGAAAAAATGTAATTAATTACAATCAATTACAAATTACAATTACCCCATCCCTGGTTCAGAGTACATATTATTCGGATCAAGTGGGTCAATACGCAGCTCCAGTTTTAAGAGTCTCTATCAGCCATGTCGACTTTGCTTCTTCTTTATGACACATCTGAGTGCATTCACTCCATTCTCTCGAATTCAATCCAAGTCACTTTTCCAACAATTGCATTTATGTAAACTGATGGATGCCCAAATGCACGAACACTCTCTGATTTTAGCGTGATGTCGATTATGCGTGAGCGTCTATGACCATGCAGGTTGTCTCAGTGGCCATATCACTATAAATACCATTAAACTGCCTCTCGTATGGTGCATAGTGTGTGCACGGTCAGGAATGGCTTATATATATGCATAATCCGGTCGTTATTACATTGACCTCGCGTTATATAGTGCGTATCTGGAGCCTTCAGTGTTTCCAGCTGCGAAGAAAAGAGGAATCCTTTCCTACATGATGTCTTAAGGCCGCCGCACACGATGCGATATATATCGTACGACAAATATCGGGCACCGGTTACGGGTCAAATCGCAGCGTGTGCGGTGGAAAATCGCAGGACATTTTGTCGTACGATCTGCCCCGCAAGGAATCAAATAATTTTGATTTTCTACGATCGAGTCGTACAATTTATTCGAAGTAGCCAATCAGATTCAGCTATTAATGTGATCACGCGTCGATCACATGTTTTATTTCATAACAACATGGCGCCCATGCAGTATCCTTCAAAGTCAGAGTAGCGGGATATTTTGGACGGCGTAATACATGCATGGCTCTACAATACAACTACGGGTACAATATTGAAACAGGTGGACTGGACACAAGCAAAATATTATTTGATTGTGAATTTGTGTGGAGAATTAAATCAGTTATATGGCCTACTAGTCTATATAACTATATAACCCATTGCATTCACGAGAAAGTAAACAACCAGATCGTACGATCCGATCGCATCGTGTTTGGCGGTCTATCGCAGGTGATAAAAACAAAAGTCGCACGACTAAAATCGTAGCGTGTGCGTACACAGATTTTACGTCGCAAGGGTCTGCGACAAATATCGTGCAACAACTATCGCATCGTGTGCGGTGCGCTTATTACGTGCGCTCGTGCAACAGTATGGCGATCAGTCAGATTCGTAGGTACGTACGTTGGTGTTACCCTACCGGTTTCACTCCATGACGTCACCCTTACGCAGTACATGCCGGCGACGTTACAGAGTAGATTATAGAGTTGACGCCCTTGGCACTGACTACCGTTACTAGCTCGTTTCTATATAAACAGACCAGCGATCTGGCTTTTGTCGAAAATTGACAGACAGCCAGTACATTCGCCATGTATACATGTACTTTCAGAAAATACAAAACACCACAACGTTATACCACACCAATGTCAGTGTCTCGATATCATTTGACCAAATTTCTTGACATAAAACCGCGACAGACACGGCGTGAAATACATCGCATAGAGTAACCAATTTCCCATTGTTTCAATTCAACTTCAAGATCGCTGGTAAAATCAAAACCGTTAGTGGTAAACATCTGAAAAAGACATCAGGTACACGCAGAAACTAATTGTTGTGCATATTTATTTCTATTTGAGGTGGCAATTTTTCATGTTTATCAGTATTTTTAACGATAAGAGCGATGGTAATTGGGGGACTATATTTTATCTAGCGCATTAAATATAAAATAAAAAGTCGTTAATTGGCTGAGTGTTTTCTATGGCCGCACATTTCGTTGATAATTACGAGCCATTTGTTTGTCTAATTAACATTTTTAAGTTCGAAGAACATTAGAATGGGGATAACAGTGTGGTGTTTTGTGATTTCGGAAAGGTACATGGCGAATATACTTTGGCAAATACCCGTTAAAGGTGGATTATCTCTTTGTAAACATGTATTATACAGTTACCGGGTTATAAAATATTAGATTTGAATCGAAGACTCCTGTCCGGAAATGCTTCTATCGATTAATATTAATTTTATTTCGAATATTTTCTGGTAAAAAAGGTGTGTTTGTTCAGCTAACGAACAATATTGGTTACTGTTAACAGAGACCAGAAATTATATTGTGCAATTTTGTCACAAATAAACGTTAATTATACTCATTATCGCTTATATCTGTGGAACAAAACAATACAAACAAACAATCTGTGACATTTGACATTCGTTGCGTAGCCGTAGGAACAGCCCAGTGCTCTATGTCGCAATACTGTCTCATCCGAATGGTCGGTTCTAAAAATAGTAACATAAATGGGCCCGATTTAACATTCGAAATAAAATCAATATTAATTGATAGAAGCTTTTCCGGACATAGGTCTTCAGTTCATATCTATTATTTTATACCCACGCAACTATTTAAAATTTGTTATTTAAAGAGATAATCCATCTTTAATGGGCTCCGGCTCCGCCGTCGCCCATTAACTAAACTTGCCATAGTAAATTCGCCATGTACCTTTCCGAAATCACAAAACACCACACTGTTATCCCCTAAATAAGATTATTGAAGATTGTTATTGTCTTTTTTTGCTCACATTAAATTAAAGATGGATTATCTCTTTAAATAACAAATTTTAAATAGTTGCGTGGGTATAAAATAATAGATATGAACTGAAGACCTATGTCCGGAAAAGCTTCTATCAATTAATATTGATTTTATTTCGAATATAAAATCGGGCCCATTTATGTTACTATTTTTAGAACCGACCATTCGGATGAGACCTTATTGCGATATAGAGCACTGGGCTGTTCCCACGGCTACGCAACGAATGTCAAATGTCACAGATTGGTTGTTTGTATTGTTTTGTTCCAACGATATAAGCGATAACGAGTATAATTAACATCTATTTGTGACAAAATTGCACCATATAATTTCTGGTCTCTGTTAACAGTAACCACCATTGTTCGTTAGCTGAACAAACACACCTCTTTAGACCAGAAAATATTCGAAATAAAATTAATATTAATCGATAGAAGAATTTCCGGACAGGAGTCTTCGATTCAAATCTAATATGTTATACCCCGGTAACTATATAATACATGTTTACAAAGAGATAATCCACCTTTAAATTAAATTAAATAAATTAAGTAAAATACAGTGAAATTATTTTTTTAATTATTTTTTATTACATTTTCGCGCACGTTGGCATCTCTCTGAATGCATTCTAGTTTAGGGAGCGGCCAATCAGATTCCCGCTCTGCTCTAATGCAACTCAATATTATATAGGCTGTGTATTCATCTATCGTTTCGCGAATGGCGCTTCTAAACACAACCACATATTTAGACGCTTGTTTATTAAACAGAATACGATATTTCCTCCGTCCTTTGTTCGAATGATACTTGATCCTTCATTAACGTGAACTACATAATTTACAGTTACACTGTGCCAATGGAATTCGGTTCGAATTAGATTAGATCTGATTATTCCACACAATGGGAGATGCTAACCTCAATGATCATGAGACCGTCAATACAGGAAATAAACAACATCATTGTGAGGTATGTGGGAAATGGTTCACCCAATCGAACAGCTTGGTGACACATAAGAAAATCCACACCGGAGTTAAGCCTTATTGCTGTGATATATGCGGGAAATCTTTTAATCAATCGGGCAACTTGGTGACACATAAGAGAATCCACACTGGAGATAAGCCTTACCATTGTGATATATGCGAGAAATCCTTTACTAATTCAAGCAACTTGGTGACACATACGAGAATCCACGCTGGAGATAAGCCTTATGGTTGTGATATATGTGGGAAATCATTTAACCGAACGAGCCACTTGGTGACACATAAGAGAATCCATACTGGAGATAAGCCTTACCATTGTGATATATGCGGGAAATCATTTAATACATCGAGCCACTTGGTGACACATAAGAGAATCCACACCGGAGATAAGCCTTACCGTTGTGATATATGCGGGAAATCATTTAGTCAATCAGGTCTTTTGGTGAAACATACGAGAATCCACACCGGAGATAAGCCTTACCGTTGTGATATATGCGGGAAATCATTTAATCGATCAGACCCCTTGGCGACGCATAAGAGAATCCACACCGGAGATCAGCCTTATCGTTGTGATATATGCGGTAAATCATTTAATAAATCGGGCAACTTGGCGAGACATAAGAGAATCCACACAGGTGATAAGCCCTACCAATGCGACATGCGGGTAATCATTTAAAGATCTCTTTAAATAACAAATTTTAAATAGTTGCGTGGGTATAAAATAATAGATATGAACTGAAGACCTTTGTCCGGAAAAGCTTCTATCAATTAATATTTATTTTATTTCGAATATTAAATCGGGCCCGTTTATGTTACTATTTTTAGAACCGACCATTCGGATGAGACCTTATTGCGATATAGAGCACTGGGCTGTTCCCACGGCTACGCAACGAATGTCAACTGTCACAGATTGGTTGTTTGTATTGTTTTGTTCCACAGATATAAGCGATACTGAGTATAATTAACGTTTATTTGTTACACAATTGCACAATATAATTTCTGGTCTCTGTTAACAGTAACCACTATTGTTCGTTAGCTGAACAAACACACCTCTTTAGACCAGAAAATATTCGAAATAAAATTAATATTAATCGATAGAAACATTTCCGGACAGGAGTCTTCGATTCAAATCTAATATTTTATACCCCGGTAACTATATAATACATGTTTACAAAGAGATAATCCACCTTTAATAGGTCGGATAGCTTGGTGAGACATAAGATAATCCACACCGGAGATAAGCCTTACCATTGTGATATATGCTGGAAATCGTTCACTCAATTGAGCACATTGGTGAAACATAAGAGAATCCACACTTGATATAAGCCTTACCGTTGTGATATATGTGGGAAATCATTCAACCAAACGAGCAACTTGGTGAAACATAAGAGAATCCACACTGGCGATAAGCCTTACCATTGTGATATATGCGTGAAATCATTTACTACATCGAGCTACTTGGTGACACATCAGAGAATCCACACCGGAGATAAACCATATCGCTGTGATATATGTGGGAACTCATTTAATTGGTCGAGCTACTTGGTGGCACATAAGAGAATCCACACCGGAGATAAGCCTTACCGTTGTGATATATGCGGGAAATCGTTCACTCAATCGAGCACATTGGTGAAACACAAGAGAATCCACACTTATAAGCCTTACCGATGTAATATATGTAGGGAATCATTTTGCCAATCGAGCAATTTAGCGACACATAAAAGAATCCACACCGGACCACATACATCTCTCCATATGTAGTTTTTGGCATTTAATATGTTCGTCGCAGGATAATTGGAAACAATCATCTTAGATTCTGATGACAGCAGAAAAGAGGGCGGAATGAATCTTCTTTGTAACTATAAATTATATGATTGGAAGGCCTCGCTCGAATTATATACACCATGGATTCCGCGCATAGAGTTTGGTCAAAGCTCATGGGATGATAACCCCAGTGGCACCGATTACACAGGGAGCTTCTGCCAGAAAGGGGAATAATCACTGTAACACCGATGTTCCTAGGGAGGTTCTGCCCGATAGTTGAACAATCACTGTAATCCAGCAGAACTGGGGTCTGACCAAAATTCTTTGTTAAAGATTTTTTCTCTGTTGATAATGTATCACGGGGGTGTCTTTATTGATATCCCGGTTGGTGTGGATGTGTAACCTTTGGGGAACTATTTTTATTCAAGATGACCGCTGTTAACCAATAACTGTTGCAGTACTATCAAGACAGTGCTACCTATATATAACCACATTCTCTCGAATACAATCCAAGTCATTTATCTGATAATTGCATTTGTGTAAACTGTATGCCCAAATGCACGAACACTCTCTGATGTCAGCGTGATGCCGATTATGCATAATCGTCTATGACCATAACGCATGCAGGTTGTCTCAATGGCCATGTCGGTATAAATAACATTAAACTGCCACTGATATGGTGCATAGTATGCGCAACGTCACGAATGGCTTATATACATAATGCGGTAGTTATTCCATTGATCTTGCATTATATAGTGCGTACCTTGGGCTTTGGGTGTTTCCAACTGCGATGAAAAGAGGAATAATTTCCTACATGACGTCTTGGGGGAGCGGCCAATCAGATTCCCACAACTATTTAATAATAAATAAATGACATCAAATGTGTCCAAATTTAGCAGTGCAGCCATCATAGTTACCTAAGATAAACAGAATTAAATAACACCCAAATGAAATTCCAAATGAGCATAAAGTACATGTAGCATTTATGTCGACTATGGTTTAAACATACATGTAACCTATATGTTCATAAATTGATTTATGACAAAAGGGATTGCTATAACCACTTGGATTACCCTCCTCTCTCTAAAACACTATGAAAATCCCTAGTTGTTTCAACACTACATATACATGTACATGTATGCCGTCAGGCCTCAACTACAGTACGGCATAAATCCATTATTTGGCATGCATCTCTCAGGATCTCTGTCCATTGTTCTAACCTACATAAACATAGGACCCTCTCAAATAAAACATTGCTACAGCTTGAGAGGCGCTATATTCGGTTTGGAAAACCGGAACCATTACAGTAGATTTACAGTGTCAAATTGAGTGGGAAATCTTTAAGTAATTATAATTACAGGTTCTTTGAAATATTCGAAAATTTATATAATAAACTAAATTTATTCATTTCTAACGTAGCTGATCAGAGTATGATCAGACTAACAGTTTATTTTGTATATTTCTCTGTAATCGATGCCTGCTTTGGCGGGACAATATTATCCATTTAGCCGGACAGCTATATTCTCTTTCCAAACTAATCAGTTGTGCCCTAATTAATCGACCCGCCTTATCGAGGTTGACAACTAGTATTTAGTACCGCAGTCCATAACAAATCGATCAACCGCTGTCATTTATACCATAGTTTGATAGTATATAGCGAAACAATGCATGGATTCATCATTCAAGATGAATTGTTACAGCCCTAGTTGATACTAGTATACAATATCTGCTGGTACATGTACATTTAAAATTCATGTTTGCAGGAGAATGTTCAATAGTTTTGTTTGTCGATATGTTATTGAACTGCCAATATACTTAAAATGTAGGCTCTGTAAGACAGTACTGTTTGTAACAGCGGTGTTGTCGATTAATCTAAATACCGTAAATACTATGAGGCATTGCAGCGGTCGGCGGCATTGTAATTGAATGTGGTTGAACAGTCAAATACCGGTGGTCAATCTTGTTGCTGGGGTGGGGTAATTTAATTAGGACAAATTTAAAAAATATATAATGGTACTTTTTTGTTAACAGCATCTTTGGCAAGTCTTTGCCCGAAGAGCATCATAGCAATTCAGCAGGACCCAACCGCATCATAGCACATTAGCAGGGCCACTTGAACAGGGGTGTATTTACAGTGTCAAATCGAATGGTCATCTTTTAACAATAATTTTGAACAATTTCCTAGAAGTGTTCGAAAATTGAGAACTGAATTTATATTTTTTATTATGAGGTTTCGATTGGAAAATTTCTAACTTATATTATGAGTGTTAACAGACTACCAGCATGTTTGGTATATTTTTCTGCAATCGACTCCTGCTGAGGTGGGGAAATATCATCCATTGTCGGACAGCTATATTCTCTTTCCCAACAAAGTCCATAGAGCATACATGGAAAATTACGGCTATGCTTTAATTAATCAACTCGCCTTATAAAGGTTGACCAGCGGATATTACCGCAGTATTCAAGCGTGTTAATGCGTTCAACCGCAGTCAGTTATACCGCCACAGACCGTGGTCCACCTCACATTTGCGGTTAGGCTGTATTTTTCATGCGATGTTTATATGACCTTTTTTTTTAAGTTGACATTGTAACCACACCAGAGAATTTTTTTATTGTTTTATATCCCCAACATCAAGGTAAGGACTAATAAAGACTTGGTGTTGCGATATGGACTACCTATATTCTATATAAAAATATATAACTATAAAATCTGAACAAGTAATATAGGTAGCCGAACAAGAACGTATATACAGTGGGTCCGAAAACGCCATAACAAATAAAAGTAACAAGAGTACAAAAGCCTAAAAGGCTTAAATGGAAAGACCGGGGATGAACAAGAAACATGAAAATGAAAAACCCGGACACACCTGAAAGATATGAAAAAAGTCCCCACCCACCAGTTGTGGAAAAAAGGGGGGCACTTAATCTGTGAAAACAAATATTGGATTATAAAAGGAAAATGTATGCTTTTAAAGGCTGCAGAAGTAGCATTGAGACAAAACAACTGGTGGGTGGGGAAAACCGTGAAGGTGGAAGAAACAAAAGATAATGGATCAGGCTGAGCGAAGCCAGGTGGTTGAAAGGGAGGTGGTGGGTGAAAAAGTTGTGAGATAGAGTAAAATATGCGTCTGCACCTTGTGACAAAAATATAGGGAATGAATTACTTACTGCGTAGTTTTGTGTTCGTGCGCATAAAAAAATATAGATCTGTAGTAAAAAGGAGATCGTCTTGCGAACGGCATTATTAAATACAAGACGTAGTGAGGAAAGCATTTACGGATGTGTATCAGATTGAAATTAGTTAAAAACTGTTGGTTGGTAGATTGATCTGTAACTATTGCACAATAATTGAAATAAACAATGCGTATACTTTTTTAAAAGTAGTGCTTCGGCTGTTTACATGTGAGATCTCGCCAGATCTCGCTGGCTGAGAGACTTGTATCGAGAGGTAGCGCGAAATACGAAATAGATTAGCGAGTCGTAATTGTAGGTGATGTAGAAGATATAAAACCCTTGGAACTTACAGATCCAATGGTAATTTATATCCCCAACATCAAGGAAAGGACTAAGAAAGACTTGGTGTTGCGATATGGACTACCTATATTCTATATAAAAATATATAACTATAAAATCTGAACAAGTAATATAGGTAGCCGAACAAGAACGTATATACAGTGGGTCTGAAAACGCCACGAGAAGAGTGCAAAGGAAAATTTGCCCGAGACGCACCCACTGTCCCAAAAAGAAAAGGCACAGCATGGTCCAAAACCATTTGTAACTAGGAACTCCACATGTGAAATGATGATATGCACTAAGTAGTAACTAATTGACAATAGCACGTCGAGCATGAGGTGACATTATCAGAAGCAATGTGGCATAGGTTATGATTAGTTTGACTAGAATTGTAAAAAAAAAACCCACACTCTAAGGAGCCAAATAAAAGTGATGGTTGAATAAAAGTATAAAAGTTGACTTACATTTAACCATGAAATTAATTAATCGTGCTGGCATTGTTTTATATATATATTTTTTTTTTTATATATATCATGACCAAATAAAGGTGATGGCCAACATACTCCTAAAAATAATAAGCGCGCCAGCACGTTCATTTGGCACCCAAGAGTACAATGTACGAGTGACTAAGCCCATTAAGACATGGGATTTAGAATGTGTTTGTTTGTTTGACAAAATATCTGAAAATTTGAAGAATAATATGTTAAACATGTTTAAATGAACAATGTGAGCACTCCATGGTTCAACAAATGTATAAAAGTCTGAAACTATGTACAAGCACCGGAAATATTAATACTTCTTAAGCCAACACGCGGCTAAACTTGGAAAGAAGACATTTCAGATCACACTTGCTTGTTAAGTTCAAAGAAGCGGGCTAGGTCGAATGTAACGATGGAAGGCATTTGATTTCCAACGACCCATCCGGCGTATTTGAGCGTCAGAGAAACCCTGATCTGCAGCCAAAGAATCTGCCCCTATACGGAAACTATGTGTCATGAACAAATCAGTACTGAGATTGCAACCGTTCAGGCACAGTTTAAACACCGTATCAAAATGGGAGCGAAGAATTGGTTTACCGGCCGGATAGGAGAAACGAGGACCTTGTTCCAGTCGCCGCAGAAGGCAGTATCTATGTAAATTCCAGACCGGACAAATGTGAAATTCAGAACGCCGTGATAAGCATATCCCATGTGGAGTGCTATTTGTGTTGTGTTTGAAAACGCGGAAAGTGACGGTAGCATCAGAGTCTGATATGAGACAATCGGCCAGTTGCAATACCTTTGTTGAGAGGGCCTGCGCAGTGGGGCAAAGTTCCCCAATACGAGCCATCGCAAAAACGGCCGTTGTGAAAATAGCAGCAAAGAGCTGTTGTTTGTAGAAAGTTAAACCTAATGTCGGAAGGAAGTGTATTAGTCTTCGCAGAATTGGAAGTGTTATAGGTAAGCGAAAGTCGCTGACTGGATGTAGACGTCTGATTGCAGACAGAACCTTCTTAACTAGGAAGGTATGTGTTGGATCTGAATTGTCTCTGACCTTATGAATGAAAGATAGACATGGCACTAGTTATGGAACCTGCTGTTAAGCCTTTTCTATACAAAAAGGAGATAAATAGACATATAGTGTGAACAGATAGTGGGAGCACAAACGGATATATAAAATTCATTACAAAAAGTTATTAGGTGATTCCAATACGTTCTGTGCTGTCTTTGTGATGATGGCGCCAAAGCGTGTGATAAAAGGAGGTCTAAAGTCCCAGTAAGTTCTGCAATTTGAGGTGAGACGGCAATTGGAAAGTTGTTTCCTGAAAGAAAGGATGTAAACTTTTGAATTTGCTGAATTGGAAACGATTGAGCATGTCGGCACCTGTGTTACAAATGCCTTTAATATGACGGGCTTTAAAGAGTATATTATTCGACAAGCATGAAAGAACAAGGTTGCGGAGGAGAATCATCATGTGCTTATCTCGTGCAGTTTGTTTGTTTATGACGGCCACAACGGCCATCTTGTCAGAATAGAATAGAATGGATCTGTTTTTTATACGGCTTCCCCAGATATGAATGCCTAAAACAATAGGATATAGTTCCAAAACAGAAATGTTTAATGATCTCTCATGTGATGACCATTCCCCGACCATATATTCTGGATAAAAAATCGTGGCATATCCAGCCGAAGCTGCCGCGTCTGTATGAAATTGCAACATGCGCGAGGTTGTGAAATGACGATCGAGGAAGAATGAGGTTCCATTGAAATGTTCCAAGAACAGTAGCCAGATTTTTAAATCGAGCTTCACTTCGCGAGTGATTCTTATCCTGTGGTGTAATTTAATGATGCCCATTGTTTTGTTGATAAGACGACCCAGAAAGATTCTCCCTGGCCATATCACAGAACAAGTAAAAATTCTCGGAGTGTGGCCTTGTTTCTGGCTAAAAGTGAACGAATGCGGTGAGCGCACTCAAGCAGTTTATCGCGGGGGAGTGATGCACACATCTCAACTGTATCCAATTGAATCCCGAGAAAGGTAATAACGGTAGACGGAGGAATGGTTTTCTCGTGTGCAATTGGCACATGTAATAGGTCACACATGTTGAGAAATGAACGCAAATAGGCTTCACAGACGGACTCCGAAGGAGCGATGAGGCAGAAATCGTCTAGATAGTGTACGCAGTTGTAAATTGCGAGTTTCTTTTTAGCAATCCATTCAAGAGAGGAACTGAAAGCCTCAAAATTGTGGCAACTGGACAAAGCCCCCATTGGCAAACACCGGTCAAAAAAGTACTGATCATTAACTTTAAAGCCAAGAAGGTGATAGTCGTCTGGGTGCGAAACGAGAACTCTGAAAGCAGAAAGAATATCAACTTTGCTGCAGTACGATCCATTTGGTAGCTTTTGAATAACACCAATCGCATCTTGGACTGCGGCATAAGATACTGATTTGTACTCAATGTTAATGTGGTCGTTGACCGAATCCCCATGTGGATAGGATAAGTGGTGAATTAAGCGATGTTCACCAGGTTGCTTTTTTGGCACCACACCTATCGGGGAGACAATAAAATTAGGTAGGGGATGAGTTGTGAATGGGCCAGCTATTCTACCCAAGGATAACTCCTTGGCAATTTTCTTTGCAACGATCTCCGGAAACTCAATTGCCGATTTTAAGTTGAGAGACTCACGAGACTTTTCGCCACCCTCGTAGCCCATTCTGAATCCGTCTGTGAAACCTTCAATCAGATATGCCTGGTTGTGGTAACCTGATAACAATTCATTTAGTAACAGAATGAATATTGGTGTTGGCAGCTTTTGTCTGTGTATTTCTAGTGAACGGTGGAGGCTTATGTCCCCCCCCCCCTTGTTGTAGGGAGGTTTGAAATTGTTTGTATTACCCCGGTGGGGACATCTAGTGAAGCTGTGGGGCTGTTTGCACTGGAAGCAGCTGTGTGAGAAGTTGCATCCTGCGCAATATTTGCCTCTATGGAAATCCCAACAGTAGCCATTTGGTATCGACCCTCTGATCGGATTGAGTACCTTTAATTATACTTATTATCGCTTATATCTGTGGAAACATACAATACAAACAATCAATCTGGAACATTTGACTTTCGTTACGTATCCATAGGAACAGACCAGTGCTCTATATCGCAATATGGTATCATCCGAATGGTCTGTTCTAAAAATAGTAACATAAACGGTTTACTCGTCGAAATAAAATCAATATTAATTGATAGAAGCTTTTCCGGACAGGGGTCTTCAGTTCATATCTATTATTTTATAACCCCGCAACTATTTAAAATTTGTTATTTAAAGAGATAATCCATCTTTAAAGTTTTTATTAACATTCATTTTTATAATATATAGTCACATGATGTAGTCACATAATCACATTTGAGTATTCTGCAGACTACATGATACAACACATTTCAGATTATTTGATATTTTTATATTTGCTATGTGATATATTGCTTGAACCAAATTGTTTATCAAAACATGTTGAAATACAACTGTTCATCCCAGTTTGAAGATTAATGTAAATACCAAACATAACAATGATATACCCGCATGACTCTTCTTGGGGCATCTCAGAAACCAGAACTGAGGAAACATGTTATAGCGTGTAATGGTAGGCTGGTAGCCACTGTCTGAAATAATAGGCTTTGTAATAATTGGGAATAGCATATGGATGGATAGCCCAATCTCACTTCTTTTTTGCTCAAGATATCAGAGACGATAAAATCTTTGTTACTGTGATTAATATTACAAGCTGATCCACATTACTTAGAAAACAATTTGAAATTGTTCATGCTGGCCCGGCTGGCCTTCAATTTATATGGTAAGATTTTTATGTTTTATGTTGTCAAAAGTCTATTATATTCCATTATTTATTATATCTGTATGTCCATGTCACATATGGTCAAGGGTGCTTTCATTTTACTGCATATATTCAGCTGAGTTCTGCATAGTTATTTTGTTATATCAGTAGATGGAATCCTGATTAAATTTAATTTTTCCAGTAGCGCAGTTTCTTGTTCTATCAAGTTGAATTTGGGTTATTGTTGGCCATTGTGCATCTGATCCAACTTCTGATAACCTCTATGTACAGTATAGCATTGGTATTAACACCCACTCAAATATTTTCCGACCCAACCCTGATATAATTACTTTTAATTTGTGTTTGACGTCGGCAGGTACGTCGGAACTTGATCTATGTTCCATTCTGCACGGCGCATGTGTTCTGACTGAGATCGTTTCCATATATCTAAGACGTATAAAGCATCATATGGTGACTATGGCATTCCTCGTACATATATATGTCCGCCGCAACAACTATGGTAAGATGTCACTTTGGCAAGTGAATTCATACCATAGTTGTTGCGAGGGACTCGCCCGTAAACCGAGCACCATGAGAGGGTAGACTCGTAAAAGGATTAGCCGGCTTCGTCCATGAATAAACCCGATGACTGTGGGGTAAACTCAGCACATTAAGCCTCCATGGGGTAGAGACTCTGAATTTGTTATTGGGTGTCATATGGTTGAAAAGTTGTCTTGATTTCTCTGATAGACAAGACACCAACAATGCATTCGTATTGTCTTTTGGTCGTAATATAAAAGAGTCGCAAATAAAACAACAGCATTTATAGCTTTGGCCGATTTATGATTATTTACAATGACATTTCAAATTATATAACAAAATCAATTATTAATATAATCCAAATAAACCTTACATGCATATATGCCTATATATACATATATACATGTACCCAACTAAATATGTGAAACAATATCTCCAAATTAACCTTACATGCATATATATATATATATATATGTATGTACATGCATAAATACATGTACCCCCCTAAATTGTGTGAAACATACTAAATATGATAAAAACAACACGTACGTGTATATACAGCATAACAACCATATCTCACCAAAATCTCCGCCATGTATAGGTTCACGCAAGATTACTGAACCAACTGCAACCATATTCATATGAATATCATAATTATCATGTGGGTTGGTGGCAATATGGGTTAAAAAAAATTACCACTTTACCAAAGGTTAGTAAACCACAAAGTGATTTGGCCAACGCAATAAACGCCTGAAGAAATCTCATGCGTAAATCGTGAACGCAGGAATTCAACGATTATCCGTGCGCCTGATTGTGAACGAAAATTATTCGTGCGAGATAATTGAGATTTGTATTCATCGATCAAAATGTGTACGATAGGTAAGCCGCTTCGAAAAAGTAATTAACTCTAACACCGCCGTGGATTGCATTAAGCATTTTTGTGAAGCACAAAAATGAATCAATGCAATCGTATTGGCTTTTGGTCGTAATAGTCTGGTCGGAAAAAGCTACATTTGTGGAATACTAGAACCATAGAGGCATTTTTGGGGAAAAGCATGAAGCTAAGTTTTCTAGCATAATTCAAGTATGCTGAATCCAATGAGGGTGCCTGTCGCTGCCTGTGACCAATATTTCACCCATAAAATCAACTTAAAGTCACATACTGTTTTTATTGCCGCGAAAATACAGTAAGTCAATATCGAGACATATTTCACACTCGTTATACATATAATCTTATGAACATTGGAATATTTTGTTATTTGAATCACCCCTCGTGACCTTTCTGTCAGAACTATCTCACCATCGGCTATACATATATGGACAAGTATGTTATTTAATAAATAAATGCTCTTCATGACATCACACCCGGTTGAAAGTTCTGTGAATCAGGATTAAGTTGAAAATATGACGTTTTTCCACAAATATCTTCTAGATCAGTTCATGCTGTTTGGAACTGGTTGAGTAATGTGACTTTATTTTGTGTTTTGTATATTAACTGATCATTGGAGCAATTAAATATGCAATTATTGGGGTCCTATTCGATTTTTTAGAACGTGGTATAAAATTTCACAAAAAAACACAATTGGGATTCTAGTCATATTTCAACAAGAAATGAACAGAACTTTGTAATCTAAGTGAGGCATATCATTACCTATGAATATTCCAACTCATTGGAACTAAAAATCTTACTTCGGCTCAAAATGGCTGCCAAAATGGCCGCCGAAATATGGAAAATGGTAAATATTGCCCAGCTTGCCCTGCAATCGCTTACACACTGTGGTTGATGTATAAAATTGGCTATTCTGCCTCATATACATTGAATACTAACATGTCTGATGCACCGTGGTTAATTACGTGCGCTCGCGCAACAGTATGGCGATCAGACAGATTCGTTCGTAGCTTGGTGTCACACTCCATGACGTCACCAAAAACGACGTAAAACCTCGTGGCGTTCTGACATTTTTACTGTGCCGCGTTTTTGCTATTTTATGTGTTGTTTTCGATTATTTGTTTGTCGCCGATATCGCCATTTGTCAGGATTCCCTGTTTCTATATTTAAAACTGGCATGCTCGTAGTGAGCCTCGATTTCGATTTTTCCTCCCATGTCAAAATACGTCAGAGTTATGACAAAAATAGATCGACCTACATTTTCTCCATCAGAACTCTACATCAAAGAGTCTATAGACTCCTTCGGGACCTACATAGACTCCTTCATTTTGGGTATTTTTACTTATAATTGGGAAGTTTTATCATTTTTGGTTCGTGCGAAGACCTCTTTTTATCGTGCGGGGAAAGAGAGACATTCAAAACGCGATTTCGTAATTCGACGCAATAGGCTGAATAGCCTAACCTTCAGCCGAGTTCCGGGTCAAATACGACGAATGACGTAACACAAAACAAAAGAGTTTATTATTACATAAAATGATCGTTATTGATTAATTATTGATTAATTATTGATATTTATTGTTGCATATTGGCTGCTATCAATATTTACACAAATAGTATTAATTATTTCTTATAATTGCTCCTTTGGTCAACTTTGACCATCGGAAAATGAAAATGAAAATATGCCACTGAAAAAAATGTAATCGATATTAAAGTCTCATCCTTTCGGCAACATGGAATTGGTTTTAATTACTTAAATGATTAATATAGTAATTTGCCTTTTATCTGTGCATGATGAAATGAGAAATGGTAATTGTCTTTTTTTGCTAACATTAAATTAAATTAAATAAATTAAGTAAAATACAGTGAAATTATTTTTAAAATTATTGTTTATTACATTTTTGCGCACGTTGGCATCTCTCTGAGTGCATTCTAGTTGTTACTATTGTCACCGTTGACATCACCAACATTAGTGGACTTTTCTCTCAAAAACTTGACATAAATATCGGCAAAAATTAACTTTTCAGGTATGGACCATTTTTTCAAGTAAAATGTAACTGTCTTTAGATTCAAATGTGTTTATTGTTTTGGTCTATCTTAAATGTGTCACACTATGGTATTTATAGACCAAATTGCTCAAGATGGCTTCCAAAATGGCAACCAAATTTAAAAAAAAAAAATTTACATAGGCCTATATCCCGAACATTATTATCTGTGTTATCCGAAAAGGTAGTAAATTGTGACTCACTTGGTTAGTATACGTGTTAGTTAATTAACTGACAATTATATGTTCTATTATGGTTGTCCCAGTTCCGTATGGGGCATGACAAACTCATTTTAAAGTATGGAATTTTGCCGAGAACCTCTTTTGTGATTCTGGTCATATTATTGAAAGGAAATGGGCAGAACTTTGAGACGGAAGCGAGATGAACCATAATCTGTGGCTACTCTGGTCCATTATGATAACAACAAATGTCAACTGGATACAGGGTGGATTCCAATATGGTAGTCTGTGAGTTACTCTATGGTCATAGGTGAGGTGAATAGGTATACAGGGAGTTATTGTGTGTCATGAATGATGTGAATAGGTATACAAGTAGTGACTAAATGGTTATGTGTGGGTTGTCCATGGTAAGATGTATAGGTACCGGTATACAGGGAGAGGTCATGGTTATGTGTGAGGTGAATCGGTATGAATGGAGTGACTGTATGATGTATGTTGTGTCTATCCAGTACGGGTGCACCAGATGTGCCTGTATGGATATAGCTACATATTCACCTATGTGTTGATTATGTACATGTATATATGGAGTGATTGTAAGGTCATGGGTGGGATGTACATGTGTTTCTGTATGATCATGGTGGGGTGTGTGGATATATAGGGATTTATTTTATGGTTGCGGGTAATGTGTATACATGGAATGACTGTACGATCATGATTGAAGTGTATATGCATACCTGGAGTAAACTATGTGGACATTATCGAACGTGTGGGTATAGAGGGAGTGTCCTTGTTGTATATATTTATATATCGAGAGGATGTATTATCATTGGTGGGTGTATATGGATTAGCTGTATGATCATGGATGGCGTGTATGATTATACAGTGAGTTGCTGAATTGTCATGTGTGAGGTGTATATGCAAGAATGGAAGGCATGAGTGGTCGTGTGTGCGGTTGTTTTGTATATCTGGAAGGGCTGAATTGGCGTTGGTGAGGTGTATATGTATACATGGAATGACTATGGTCTAGGGTGGGCTGCATATGTATATATCGAGTGGCTATATGCCTATGTGTGTCGAATAGGTATACATGTAGTGACTCTATGGTCAATGGTGAAATGAGTAAGTGTAGGTATACAATGAGTGACTGTATGATCATAAATGTAATGAATATCTATACAGGGAGTGACTAAATGGTCAGGTGTCAGGTGTATGAGTATACCTGGTGTTCCTGCTTGGTGACTCGTGGCGGTATGGTCATGTGTAGGTTATATGGGTATACACACGTGTTGCTATCTGGTCATGGGCGAGGGGTATGTGTATATAGCTAGTGGCTATATGGCTATGGATGAGGTGCATATGCATACATGGAGTGACTCGTCTGACATGGCTGGGGTGTATTAGTATATCTTGTGTCGCTATTCGGCTATGGTGTGACACATAATGATTCATGGAGTGACATGGCAAATGGTGAGGTGAATGCATGGGTATACACGGAGTGACTATATGGTTATGGGTCATGTTTAGGAGTATACACGGTCTGCCTCCATTGTGACTCATGGCTGTATGGTCATCCGTGGTATTGGGTCAGGTGTACGTGTATACATTGGGTATACATACACACACACACGACCACTTATACCTTCCATACTTGCATATACACCTCATACATGACAAACCAGCACTCACCGTATACCGTACTCATACATGCCGCTCCAATGATCAGTTAATATTCAAAACACAAAATAAAGTAATATTATTCGACCAGTTCCAAACAACATGAACTGATCTAGAAGATATCTGTGAAAAACGTCATATTTTCAATTTCCGGCGGCCATTTTGGCGGCCATCTTGGAGGGTGGGTTTCAATTTTGTGCAAAAACAAGTGTCATTATGACTTCCCTTCACGAAAATATATACATTTGTATACATTTTTCTAGATTTTCCCGCTATAATTTGCATAAAACTGACTTAGGGTCTGATCTGAAAAACGGCGGCCATGATGGACACCATCTTATCTGGAGTGTACACGGCCACTTTTTTCTCGTTAACATTGTTTAGAGTTGAAGGACATAATAATGAACAAAATGAGTGGGGTGATGTTAAGTCCCAGTAGGGGGGGGGGTTGCGAGGGTACCCATATTGGCTCCCGGACTATAAGAGAATTCTTACGAGAATCGTTGATAATAATACAAAACTGCAATGTCTTACCGTACCTGATTACTAGTAATATGATGTTAATGTTTCATTATTACTGTGATGATAGTATCATGATACAACGCGGCTTTGAACTTTCCGCGAGGAGAATATAAGTTTGAGTAAGTTCAAGGCCAGTTACGTGATTTCACGAAGATTTTAAAAGCCTTTTATTGAACCCTATGTTCATCCAATCGGGCTATTCGTCTATTCGTGTTCGGCACCTTCGAATTATGGTAAAAAAGTTGGTTTGTTTCTGAGAATTACGACTAGACTATAATATAAAAGAGTCGCAAATAAAACAACAGCGTTTATTGCTTTGGCCGATTTATGATTATTTACAATGACATTTCAAATTATATAACAAAATCAATTATTAATATAATCCAAATAAACCTTACATTTATATATGCCTATATATACATATACACATGTACCCAACTAAATATGTGAAACAATATCTCCAAATTAACCTTACATGCATATATATATATATATATATATATATGTATGTACATGAATAAATACATGTACCCCCCTAAATTGTGTGAAACATACTAAATATGATAAACAACACTTACGTGTATATACAGCATAACAACCATATCTCACAAAAATCTCCGCCAATCCATCGGCCGCCAAACCCGCAGTACACGGACAAATAAGCATCATGTTCGGGCCTATAAATATCCGGTACGTGAAGAAGCGCTGGTGGATACCGAGCTGGACCTTCCCCTAGAAGAAAAATGAGGTAGACGACGGATGACTTGAACAAAGAAATTGCGTAAGACATGTGTTCCCTCGCGGTTGAGGTTCAAACCTTCTTCATTGGATGCATATAAATGGTGTAAAGGTTGTTTCGATTTCGCATTAAAAAATCCTCGATAGTTCGTATATATGTGACATGGCGCAAGACGCAAAGTCTACGCAATGCCTGATTAACCTTGATAATAATGGGATTTGAATCATTGAAATCAATAGATCGAGGTATGATCGCTTACAGCTGTGACCAAGTTGTTGAAATTTGAGTCAAATTGTTTCTCGTTGAGATAAAACACGTCATTGGTTCAACCATGATTATAACGTGGTCATAATCTACATAGGCGGTATTGTTCACTACTTTCCTTGTTATTCTGGCAATAGTCGCCCCTCTAAATACTTGCATATCTGTGTCATCTATGCCATTTACATATTTAGCCAGATAATCAGTAATGATTGTAACTGTTTTAGAACCTCGTGCTGCAACAAAATTACCATAAATGTTCAAATACATAGACTGATCTCGTAATAATAATGTGACGCAATATCTATGTGTACACCTTTATGAGGAATGCAAAATATGATTAATTAATGCTGTACCAACTTTCTTTTTGTCATCGAAGCTAAACTCCAAATAAGCCTTATAAGCGTCGCTCCGCCAATCACCGTGTTTTTGAATTAGCTCGGATGCAACACCTGCTTGAAAGGCTAGCGTACTAGCCTCTCGACGGAAACTGTGCGACGAAAATTTAGACGCATTTTCACCAATGCTTGTAATCATGTGACGCAAAAACCTTGTGAAACGGTTATATGTGACACGAATAATACGAGTTTTGTCACGAATAACAAAAGCAGGTTTGTCGGGTTCCAGTGAAAATTTAGCACACATATTATTAAAAGCAGTAACCGGGTCCAAACACGACGAATCAATCTTTGGTATCGGAATTTCCAATTTTCTATTTCCATATTGAATTGTTTTAGTCCAATAAAAATGAATTATCAAACCGGATTCATAACGTGTAATATCACGACGACAAAGATGCTTATGCGGATCAAAATTCTTAATAGTTGTGGGCATGAAATTAGACTTTCTACCGAAAGTGAAAAACATAATTAGGAACAGGCACCAATATGTAACATGATTGTCATTTGCTAAATCCATGGCAGCAAATATTTGGTAGTATTCATAAATAATATTAGCTTTCGGGCTTAGTGAAATGTTGGACATGTGGCGTTCTATTGTGGATGCAGATAATGATTCCCCACACATGTCACACTTATATGGTTGCTCCTCGGGGTGTTGGACATGTGGCGTGCTATGATGGATGCAGATAATGGTTGCCCACACACGTCACACTTATATGGTCGCTCCTCGGGGTGTAAACTGTTGGACATGTGGCGTTCTATGATAGATGCAGATAATGATTCTCCACACATGTCACACTTATATGGTCGCTCCTCGGGGTGTTGGTCATGTGGCGTTCTATGATGGATGTAGATGATTCCTCACACGCCACACTTATATGGTCGCTTCCCGGTGTGCGATCGACGCTTGGGCGCCTTTGGTGCCTGTTGCCTAAATGATCACATATATTCAACTACATAGCCGTTACATATATACCGATTGTCCACACTCACTCCGATAAAGCTGCAATATATTTTATAATAATAGGATCTTAAAGGCCCACTTAATTTTCGTGTCTCCGATTATTTTTTGTAGTGACTTGATCTACGGTTTTAATAACAATCTATGCCATAGAAAACGTCTATTTGATCGGGTGATAGCGTATAGCGGTAGAGAGCATTAGGCTACGTACCGAGCGCGAAATACCCAGATTGACTGGTTGTGTTGTTTTATTCCATAGTTATAAGCGATACTGGGTATAATTATTGTTTATTTCCGGACATAAGTCTTCGATTTAGATCTAATATTTTATACCCCGGTAACTACATAATACATGTTTCTAAAGAGAAACCATTAAAGGGCGTTACCATTTCTGGGTTTCTTCTGTATCTGTAGTTGTTACATCCTAGTGACTTTTACAGGCCGGTGGTAGGAACGCTATTTTTGTTCTCCCAGAGCCGCTTTGAATGTTTCTAGGTCAGCGGCATTGACTGTGCTGTTGTCCAGTTTTGTTGCAGTCAAGTACAGTCCTCGGAAAGAAGGAATATCCCGATTGGTCTGTGTTTGTTTGAATTGGTTCGTAGGCACTTTCGTTGTTTGTGGTTAGTTTCTCCATAATGTTGTCACTAACCAAGTCCTTGAATTGTGTGGATTTATTTTTCCTCTTTGGGCGGTAGTTTCTTAGGTAGTGTTCGTGGTGTATATCCGGGGCCAATACCTTAACCACTGTGTAGAGTAGTGTCAGTCTCCGTTCCTTTCTTCTTGCTTCTAGGGGTAATAGTTGAAGATCACTGAGCATTGATGTGTTACACGGCCTTTCTCTCTCGATCGGTAGTCCTGTTTTATAAATCTTGCTGCTTTAGTTGAACCTTCTCCCGTTTTGTCTTGTGCTTTGTCTAATAAGAGTTGGAATATGAGCCTGCAGGCAGGTGCCATTTGTTTTGCGTATTTCGTCGGTATAGAGTTTGGGATACCATCTGGGCCTGAAGCGTTTGATGAGTATAATCTCTTCAGCAGAGCTTCGACGCCATTCACTGTGACTGTCAGTTTGCCGATATTTTCGCATTTGGGTTGAAGGTCAGGTAGTGGTGGTTGGTTCTTTGCGAATACTGACTGGAACTGTTTTGCCAGGATTTCTGCTTTGCATTTTGGGTCGTCAATCCGCTAGCCTTGTGATTTCAATGGTGACACTCCGGTGGTATCTTGTATTCTGCTCTTGATATACCTCCAGAATTGTTCTATCATCTTCTGTTCTAAACCTTCTTTAATCTTAGCATTGATGTAATCCCACTCAGCCTTCCTCGTTTACCCTTTAAATTCTTTCTGCATGGCCCAATAGTTGGTACAGTTGTTGTTCTTATTTGCCTGTGTATGGGCGCTGTTGCTTTCGTAGCAATTTCTTTATCTTGTGGTTTACCCATGGAGTGTTCTGCTTTGGTGATATTAGCTTGGAGGGTATATGTTGGTCCACAGCTCTGTGTATGCTCTCCTTTAGATGTGTCCACATAGCCTTCGCTGTTCCAATATTTAGTATTCGTAGGGCTTCGCCCAGTGTTTGCAGGTCCAGTCCAAGTTGCGTCCAGTCTGCTTTTATATAGTTAGCACTTTCTCGGTTTTGAATGTCGGTAACTTGGCTTCATGTCGATGTCAGTAATGCCTATTGTCGTTCTTGTCCCGGGTTGCCTATTGCTAATCATATATACGGTATGTTCATTTTGGTTTCTGTTTCAGTTATGTTTTATCTGGCGATATCGTATGTTATTCTCGAGCCGAGAGTTCCGGTTCACTTTCCGGCACAAACTTATCGCCGTCTCTGGTTCCCGTCACTTCAGATTGAATTATCTCTCAATGGGTTCTATTTCAGATCAAATAAATTAATTAGCAAACGGTGATTCGAGAATTTCTTTAGGTACGATCTGGTCTTCCATAGTTCAAGAGTTTTGATATGTTAATTATAGTATAAATTGTCTCGCCTTTTCATTGGTTTAAATTCATACCTCGCCTTTTCATTGGTTTAAATTGACGCACCCCTTTGTTCGCGGGAATTTATAATTGCCTTTGTTAATTTATTCATTATATTGATATGTTCTTCTGAGGCTACAAGTTTGAAAACTTTCCCACCCTCCCATCCCATTCAGAAAAGAATGATGTCTTTCCTACTTTGCAGGCGGGTTGAAATAAATCGAATGAATGTTGATGTGTACAGTGTTGTCTGGCATGTGTTTTGTCCATGCATGCCTATGTACTATTTATTAAAGGTGGATTATCTCTTTGTAAACATGTATTATATAGTTACCGGGGTATAAAATATTAGATTTGAATCGAAGACTCCTGTCCGGAAATGCTTCTATCGATTAATATTAATTTTATTTAGAATATTTTCTGGTCTAAAAAGGTGTGTTTGTTCAGCTAACGAACAATGGTGGTTACTGTTAACAGAGACCAGAAATTATATTGTGCAATTTTGTCACAAATAGATGTTAATTATACGCGTTATCGCTTATATCGTTGGAACAAAACAATACAAACAACCAATCTGTGACATTTGACATTCGTTGCGTAGCCGTGGGAACAGCCCAGTGCTCTATATCGCAATAAGGTCTCATCCGAATGGTCGGTTCTAAAAATAGTAACATAAATGGGCCCGATTTTATATTCGAAATAAAATCAATATTAATTGATAGAAGCTTTTCCGGACATAGGTCTTCAGTTCATATCTATTATTTTATACCCACGCAACTATTTAAAATTTGTTATTTAAAGAGATAATCCATCTTTAACTTGCATGTTTGTCTTGAATTAATTTATTTTCTGTTATTAAATTTAGAAGAATTTTATTTTTCCTCGAACCCTTGGGTAATTATCAGAAACATAATTTCACAGTATCTTGTCTGTATTCGCTGAAGTATTCAAACAGTTGAACCACTTACTACTGTATTGTCCCATTTGAGACATGTGACTCTCAACCGTCCGGTAGTGTAGACTCACGTGTAGGCTGTGTATTCATCTATCGTTTCGTGAGTGGCGCTTATAAACACAACCACATATTTAGACGCACGTTTATTCAACAGGATAGGATATATCCACCGTCCTTTGTTCGAATGATACTTGATCCTTCATCAACTTGAACTACATAATTAACAATTACACTGTACTAATGGAATTCGGTTCGAATTAGATTAGATGACCTATATAAATTGATATAGCAACTTGACGTGATAATGGGAGATGCTAACCTCAATGATCATGAGACCGCCAACACAGGAAATAAACAACATCATTGTGACGTATGTGGGGAATTGTTCACCCAATCAAAAAGCTTGGTGACACATAAGAAAATCCACACCGGAGTTAAGCCTTATTGGTGTGATATATGCGGGAAATCTTTTAATCAATCGGGTAGCTTGGTGAAACATAAGCGAATACACCATGGAGATAAGCACTACGGTTGTGATATATGTGGGAAATCATTTAACTACACGAGCGACATGGTGACACATAAGAGAATCCATGCTGGAGAGAAGCCTTACGGTTGTGATATATGTGGGAAATCATTTAACCAAACGAGCGTCTTGGTGATACATAAGAGAATCCATACTGGAGATAAACCTTACGGTTGTGATATATGTGGGAAATCATTTAACTACAAGAGCGACTTGGCGACACATAAGAGAATCCATGCTGGAGAGAAGCCTTACGGTTGTGATATATGTGGGAAATCATTTAACCAAATGAGCGGCTTGGTGGCACATAGGAGAATCCATACTGGAGATAAGCCTTACCATTGTGATATATGTGGGAAATCATTTAGTCAGTTGAGCAGCTTGGTGAATCATAAGAGAATCCATACTGGAGATAAGCCTTACCATTGTGATATATGCGGGAAATCATTTAGTAGATCGAGCAACTTGGCGGCACATAAGAGAATCCACATCGGAGATAAACCATATTGTTGTGATATATGTGGGAACTCATTTAATCGGTCGAGCTACTTGGTGGCACATAAGAGAATCCACACCGGAGATAAGCCTTACCAGTGTGATATATGCGGGAAATCATTTAGTCAATCGGGTGATTTGGTGAAACATAAGAGAATCCACACCGGAGATAAGCCTTACCATTGTGATATATGCGGGAAATCATTTACTACATCGAGCTACTTGGTGACACATAAGAGAATCCACACCGGAGATAAACCATATCGTTGTGGTATATGTGGGAACTCATTTAATCGGTCGAGCTACTTGGTGGCACATAAGAGAATCCACACCGGAGATAAGCCTTACTGTTGTGATATATGCGGGAAATCGTTCAATCAATCGAGCGCATTGGTGAAACATAAGAGGATCCACACTTGATATAAGCCTTACCGATGTGAGATATGTAGAGAATAATTTTTCCAATGGAGCAATTTAGCAACACATAAAAGAATCCACACTGGAGATAAGACCACATACATCTCTCCATATGTAGTTTCTGACATTTAATATGTTCGTCGCAGGAGAATTTGAAATAATCTTAGATTCTGATGACAGCAAAAAAGAGGCCGGAATGAATATTCTATGTAACTATAAACAATATGATTAGAAGGCCTCGCTCGAATTATGTACAACATGGATTCCGCGCATAGAGTTTGGTCAAAGCTCATGGGATGATAACCCCAGTGGCACCGATTACACAGGGAGCTTCTGCCAGAAAGGGAAATAATCACTGTAACACCGATGTTCCTAGGGAGGTTCTGCCCGACAGTTGAACAATCACTGTAACACCGATGTACATAGGGAGGTTCTGTCAGACAGCCGAACAATCACTGTAACATCGATGTTCCTAGGGAGATTCTGTCGCCAAATAGAGGAACAATCACTGTAACACCGATGCAGTGTGCAGTGGATTCCGCACATAGAGTTTGGTCAAAGCTCATGGGAAATAACCCCAGTGGCACCGATTACATAGGGAGGTTCTGCCAGACAGCCGAACAATCACTGTAACATCGATGTTCCTAGGGAGGTTTTGCCAGACAGCCGAACAATCACTGTAACATCGATGTTCCTAGGGAGGTTTTGCCAGACAGGGGAACAATGACTGTAACACCGATGTACATAGGGAGGTTCTGCCGGACAGACGAACAATCACTGTAACATCGATGTACATAGGGAGGCTCTGTCAGACAGCTGAACAATCACTGTAACGCCGATGTACCTAGGGAGGTTCTGTTAGGCAGAGGAACAATCACTGTAACAGGTAATCCAACAGAACTGGGATGTGACAAAAGTTATCTGTTAAAAGTTTTTTTCTCTGATAATAATTTATCACTGAGGTATCTTTATTGATATCCCGGTTGATGTAGATGTGTAACCTTTGGGGAACTATTTTTATTCAAGATGGCCGCTGAGTACCAAAATTCGTAAAATTGTTTGTATATGTCGATCATGCCAGTGGCAATTCCGTATCAATAACACTATTTTTTACATTAATGATGTGTTATAATACTTGTATTATGATATAAAGTAACAAATAAAATGAACTGGACAAAATCAGTGACAAATACTCGAGATGGCTGCCAAAATAGGCGCTCTAGTTCCACCCATAACTCTTGCAGTACTATCAAGACAGTGCTACCTATATATAACCCCATTCTCTAGAATAGAATCCAAGTCATTTATCCGACAATTGCATTTATATAAACTGTATGCCAAAATGCACGAACACTCTGATTTTAGCGTGATGCGGATTATGTATAATCGTCTATGGCCATAAGGCATGCAGGTTGTCTCAATGACCATGTCATTTAAATACCATTAAAGATAGATTATCTCTTTAAATAACAAATTTTAAATAGTTGCGTGTGTATAAAATAATAGATATAAACTGAAGACCCCTGTCCGGAAAAGTTTCTATCAATTAATATTGATTTATTTTGAATATTAAATCGGGATCGTTTATGTTAGTATTTTTAGAACAGACCATTCGGATAATACCATATTGCGATATACAGCACTGGGCTGTTCCTACGGCTACGCACCGAAAGTCAAATGTCCCAGATTGATTGTTTGTATTGTTTTGTTCCATAGATATAAGCGATAATGAGTATAATTGACGTTTATTTGTGACACAATTGTACAATAAAAATTCTGATCTTGGTTAACAGTAACCACTATTGTTCGTTAGCTGAACAAACACGCCTTTTTAGACCAGAAAATATTCTAAATAAAATTAATATTAATCGATAGAAGCATTTCCGGACAGGAGTCTTCGATTCAAATCTAATATTTTATACCCCGGTAACTATATAATGAATGTTTACAAAGAGATAATCCACCTTTAAAGAGATAATCCATCTTTAAATAATAAATTTTAAATAGTTGCGTAGGTATATAATAATAGATATGAAATGAAAACCCCTGTCCGGAAAAGCTTCTATCAATTTATATTGATTTTATTTCGAATATTAATGGGCTAATGTTCTCTATCGCTATATGGTATCACCCGAATGGTCTGTTCTAAAAATAGCCAAATAAACGGGCCCAATAAAATATTTGAAATAAAATAAATATTAATTGATAGAAGCCTTTCTGGACAGGAGTCTTCAGTTCATTTTTATTATTTTATACCCACGCAACTATTTAAAATTTATTATTTAAAGAGATAATCCATCTGTAATCTGCAGAGAGCCCAAATTCATTGTTGAATGACAAGGACTTTTGAGATAACTGCACACAAGGATTATCTGGATAATCGTCAATTTTAAACCAGACCAAACCAAAGTTGGCCGTGATAAGGGACTACCTTCCAATTGTAAGTAGAGTATGCATTATGCGTATCCTAGACGTTTTAGCACAGAAAATAATTCTGGCCTGGACAATTTCTTAGTCTAGGAAATTTTCTGCTAATTAAAGATGGATTATCTCTTTAAATAACAAATTTTAAATAGTTGCGTAGGTATAAACTGAAGACCCCTGTCCGGAAAAGCTTCCATCAATTAATATTGATTTTATTTCGAATATTAATCGGGATCGTTTATGTTAGTATTTTTAGAACATACCACTCGGATGATACCACATTGCGATATAGAGCACTGGGCTGTTCCTATGGCTACGCACCGAATGTCAAATGTCCCAGATTGATTTTTTTTATTGTTTTGTTCCACAGATATAAGCGATAATGAGTATAATTAACGTTTATTTGTGAAAAAAGTGTACAATAAAATGTCTGGTCTCTATTAACAGTAACCAGGTAACCACTTTTGTTCGTTAGCTGAACAAACACACATTTTAGAACAGATAATATTCGAAATGAAAGGAATATTAATCGATAGAAGCATTTCCGGACAGAAATCTTCAATTCAAATCAAATATTTTATACTCCGGTAACTATATAATGCACGTTTACAAAGAGATAATCCACCTTTAAAAGTCTAATCGATAAATATGTTAACAAAAGAGTTGGTATTATTCCTATGTTTTATTGATCTGAAGAAAGCATTTGATAGCGTATGGAGAGATGGACTTTTCTACAAATTACGAAAGAAGAATGTTAGTTCTAAGATAATTGAAGTTCTTAAAAGTATGTATTCCAACCCTAAAGACAGCAGTTAAATTACCTAATGGATTAACAGAAATGATAAATTGCTCCACAGGTCTTCGTCAAGGATATAATATCAGTCCTACACTCTTTAAAGGTGGATTATCTCTTTGTAAACATGTATTATATAGTTACCGGGGTATAAAATATTAGATTTGAATCGAAGACTCCTGTGTTACGCCAGCTTTTGAAGTAACTTACCACTTTTGAAGTAGGTCTCCACTTTTGAAGTAAAAAACGCCAGCTTTTGAAGTAACTCACCACTTTTGTAATAAAATCGCCAGCTTTTGTAGTAAAGTGAGGTCTCCGCTTTTGAAGTAAAAAACGCCAGCTTTTGTAGTAAAAAAACTAGGTCTCCACTTTTGAAGTAACAAAATTACAGCTTTTGAAGTAAACTGACTCAATAAATTTTGACGGACAAAGTCAACCCGATAATCAATAGTGGCTATCGCCCATACGGGTGTGACGTGGTTTGAATAGCTTTCAGTCATGCCAACACAAGAGAAATCACAGTCAATCGCCCATACACATGTGACGTGTACCAAAAGGCACTTAGTGAGTCCGGTTCCGTGACAAAAGATTCCACACAGGTGATCGACCATACGAGTGTGACGTGGTTTGAATAGCTTCCAATCGTACCAACACAAGAGAAATCACAGTCAATCGCCCATACACGTGTGACTTGTACCAAAAGGCACTTAGTAAGTCCGGTTCCGTGACAAAAGATTCCACACAGGTGATCGACCATACGAGTGTGACGTGGTTTGAATAGCTTTGAGTCATACCAACACAAGATAAATCATACAGTCAATCGCCCATACACGTGTGACGTGTACCAAAAGGAAATTAGTGAGTCCGGTTCCGTGACAAAAAGAATCCACACAGGTAATCGACCATACGATTGTGACGTGGTTTGAATAGCCTCCAATCGTACCAACACAAGAGAAATCACACAGTCAATCGCCCATACACGTGTGACTTGTACCAAAAGGCACTTAGTGAGTCCGGTTCCGTGACAAAAAGTGTGACGTGGTTTGAATAGCCTCCAATCGTACCAACACAAGAGAAATCACACAGTCAATCGCCCATACACGTGTGACTTGTACCAAAAGGCACTTAGTGAGTCCGGTTCCGTGACAAAAGAATCCACACAGGTAATCGACCATACGAGTGTGACGTGATTTGAATAGCTTTGAGTCATACCAACACAAGATAAATCATACAGTCAATCGCCCATACACGTGTGACTTGTACCAAAAGGCACTTAGTGAGTCCGGTTCCGTGACAAAAAGTGTGACGTGGTTTGAATAGCCTCCAATCGTACCAACACAAGAGAAATCACACAGTCAATCGCCCATACACGTGTGACTTGTACCAAAAGGCACTCAGTGAGTCCGGTTCCGTGACAAAAGAATCCACACAGGTAATCAACCATACAAGTGTGACGTGGTTTGAATAGCCTCCAATCGTACCAACACAAGAGAAATCACACAGTCAATCGCCCATACACGTGTGACTTGTACCAAAAGGCACTTAGTGAGTCCGGTTCCGTGACAAAAGAATCCACACAGGTAATCGACCATACGAGTGTGACGTGGTTTGAATAGCCTCCAATCATACCAACACCAGATCAATCACACAGTCAATTGCCCATACACGTGTGACGTTTACCAGAAAGGCATTTAGTTAGTCCGATTCCTTGCCTAAGCATATGAGAACACATAGGTGGTCAATCATACGAGTATGCAATGTTGTTCCCAGTCTGTCCGTCAACCCGACGATCCACACTGGTGACCGACCTTATAGGTGCGACGTTTGTTAGAAGAAGTTCGCCGTGACCGCGAGTCTTACAATATATAAGAGAACCCACGCTGGTGACAAGATGTGTGTCTGAAGACGTTCTGTCAGTCCAGTAACATGGCAACATGTATATTTCCTCAAAATTGGGGGACGTGACAAATGTATCAGTTACAACGGAAAATAGTTGGTCTATTTGTCCTCTTCTTTGGAAGAACAGTCCTATGTCAAACTTCCAATTCGCAATGTTCCTGGTGCCAAATGGTTCAGTCTCCTTTTTGTAATTTTATAGTCGATTATCAATAATGATAAATAAGTCCATTTTCTTTTTAACGTGGTTCATTCTGATTGGCTAACTATGAAACAAAGGACGAAAGTCCAGATGTCAGGTGATTAAGAATGTCATACAACAAGACACCGATTCTGCATAATTTCACGACTCATTGTCCCAGTTAGAATAATATTATCATGCACGTTCTACAGAATAATAAGTCAAAGATGTTCATTCAATTTACAACTGGAATACAATCTCCTTTGGACACTTTAATAACGAGAGATAATGGTTCCTGGAATTACAAACTAAATTATTGAACATACTCACGTCTGTTACGGGATTGTGTTATATCGTTCGAGACTTCGTGACAGCTCTAGAACCACCAAAAGAGGGAACAGGATAACAAGAAAATCGCATACCATATCACTGTGTAGATCCGGCCTCTTTGGGCGCTACAGTTGTAATGTTTTATCATAACATTTAATGTTCAGGCATTATGTTGTGGTGATTCTCCATGGCGACCAGTGGAGCCCGTGTTCCGAGCGTGTATTATTCCATGTGGTAGCTATGCCTGCGATTGCATTGTTGAATGTGAGTCCTCTGCGAGTGGGAGGTGTCAACATTGGCCACAATCGCCAGTAACTGGTGTTGCCCTGAATAGGGCAGGTATTTTACGGTAAGTTGCTGGTAAGTCGAGGGCAATACTATTGGGAAGGGACTGGCATATATTCTATTTTGTGTTATACATAATTGCTCATCAATCCCTTGCACCGATGGTTTGCATTATATCAATAAATTCATTGTTGCAATTTTGTTCTGCATTTGGTATTTAGTTTTTGTTTTGGAAAGGGGTTACCACATTGCGAGAAGCGCCCGGTCTAGGCGTTTATAACTAACGTAGTTGAAAATGAGGGGAGTAGTAATTATGAGCTACATTGTAGATCTAGATATCAATCATGATCGACCAGTGCGCACTAAGATGTATGTTTGCAAAGTTTGACTGATATATGAAATATCTGATCTACTTGCATTTATATTTCATAGAACATAACCACACACATATAATTTCTTGAATTTAACAATCGAGATAACGGTAATTTAACAATCGAAACTGTACGAGTGTACTCGTTCTGTTCAGACTGGTTTATACATAATAGCTATTTAATACCACACGGACGACAGTGATACGGTTACATTGATAATATTAAGACACACTTTATCCCTATCTACGCACACATTAGTTTGCCTCAAAATTGCTGTGCTCACATTGGCGTATAATTAATTGTTTGATGTGATCACTATCCTGTGATATCAAATTTGAGGTTGCTTTCGATGGAAATTTGACTAATTATTATTTAACTACATCAACAACTTCGTTCCATTTCCCTGTATAGCGACATAATGCCATCGAATCCGTTATTTTATATACTCAATCATCAGAGTGTATGTGAACCCAACGGTTTCCACACAACACATTACTGGCTCCCGTGTTTTAAAGCTGCATTTGACTTCGGTTATGTGACATAATTTTAATGATTGAAAATTGTTGTTAATGTCGCCTTCCAGAGACGAATCTAATAAACCAAACATGTTCTGCTGTCCCTAACGCGTCGGGTCACCTAATTTCGAGGGTACGAATATGCAATTAAAAGTGAGGCCAATAATAAATATACCAACTATTTTCCGTTGGAACTAATACATCACCTAATTTTGAGAAACTATATATGTCGTCATGTTACTGGACTGACAAAGCGTCTTCAGTCTTGTCTGACTCAATGTAACATCGAACTTCTTCTGACAACGGTCGCACTCGTAAGGGCATTCAATAGTGTGCATTGTCAGACTGACTAGGAACAATCTTATATACTCGTATGATTGATCACCTATGTGTGTTCATATGCTTAGGCAGGAAAACGGACTCACTAAATGCCGTTCGGTACACGTCACACTTATATGGGCGATTGACACTATAAATTATCTTCTGCTGTTATGACTGAAGGCTATTCGAACCACGTCATGGTCGATTACCGGTGTGGATTATTTTATCACGTAACCGGACTCACTAAGTGTCTTCTGGTACACGGGACACTCGTATGGGCGATTAACTGTGTGATTTCTCTTGTGTTGGTATGACTGAAGTCTATTCGAACCATGTCACATGCATATGGTCGATTACCGGTGTGGATTCTTTTGTCACGGAACCGGACTCACTAAGTGCATTTTGGTACACGTCACACGCGTATGGGCGATTTCCTATGTGTTTTACCTTGTGGTGGTATGACTGAAGGATATTCGAACCACGTCACATGCATATGGTCGATTACCGGTGTGGATTCTTTTGTCACGGAACCGGACTCACTAAGTGCATTTTGGTACACGTCATACGCGTATGGGCGATTTCCTATGTGATTTACCTTGTGGTAGTATGACTGAAGGATATTCGAACCTCGTCACATGCATATGGTTGATTACCGGTGTGGATTCTTTTGTCACGGAACCGGACTCTCTAAGTGCCTTTTGGTACACGTCACACGCGTATGGGCGATTGACTGTGTGATTTCTCTTGTGTTGGTATGACTGAAGGATATTCGAACCTCGTCACATGCATATGGTCGATTACCGGTGTGGATTCTTTTGTCACGGAACCGGGACTCACTAAGTGCCTTTTGGTACAAGTCACACGTGTATGGGCGATTGACTGTGATTTCTCTTGTGTTGGTACGATTGGAGGCTATTCAAACCACGTCACACTCGTATGGTCGATCACCTGTGTGGAATCTTTTGTCACGGAACCGGACTCACTAAGTGCCTTTTGGTACAAGTCACACGTGTATGGGCGATTGACTGTGTGATTTCTCTTGTGTTGGTACGATTGGAGGCTATTCAAACCACGTCACACTCGTATGGTCGATCACTTGTGTGGAATCTTTTGTCACGGAACCGGACTCACTAAGTGCCTTTTGGTACACGTCACACGTGTATGGGCGATTGACTGTGATTTCTCTTGTGTTGGCATGACTGAAAGCTATTCAAACCACGTCACACTCGTATGGGCGATAGCCACTATTGATTATCGGGTTGACTTTGTCATGAAAATCGTTCAGCGCCCGTCAAAATTTATTGAGTCAGTTTACTTCAAAAGCTGTAATTTTGTTACTTCAAAAGTGGAGACCTAGTTTTTTTACTACAAAAGCTGGCGTTTTTTACTTCAAAAGCGGAGACCTCACTTTACTACAAAAGCTGGCGATTTTATTACAAAAGTGGTGAGTTACTTCAAAAGCTGGCGTTTTTTACTTCAAAAGTGGAGACCTACTTCAAAAGTGGTAATTACTTCAAAAGCTGGCGTAACACTCCTGTCCGGAAATGCTTCTATCGATTAATATTAATTTTATTTCGAATATTTTCTGGTCTAAAAAGGGGTGTTTGTTCAGCTAAAGAACAATAGTGGTTACTGTTAACATAGACCAGAAATTATATTGTGCAATTTTGTCACAAATAAACGTTAATTATACTCATTATCGCTTATATCTGTGGAACAAAACAATACAAACAACCAATATGTGTCATTTGACATTCGTTGCGTAGCCGTAGGAACAGCCCAGTGCTCTATATCGCAATAAGGTCTCATCCGAATGGTCGGTTCTAAAAATAGTAACATAAATGGGCCCGATTTAATATTCGAAATAAAATCAATATTAATTGATAGAAGCTTTTCCGGACAAAGGTCTTCAGTTCATATCTATTATTTTATACCCACGCAACTATTTAAAATTTGTTATTTAAAGAGATAGTCCATCTTTAACTCTTTATCATGTGGATGATATTCCAAATTTATTTGACTCAGCCAAGGATTTTGACACACCAATCCTATATGCTAAAAATGTTAATTGTCTACTTTATGCTGATGACCTAGTTTTGATCAGTAGGTCAAAGAAAGGTTTACAAAATTGTCTTAATTCATTTGAAGAATATTGCCTGAAATGGAGATTATGTATCAATCCAAATAAATATAGAATAATAAAAATAACAAAAGGTGGCACAACATGTACTGACTGTTACGCCAGCTTTTGAAGTAATGACAACTTTTGAAGTAGGTCGCCACTTTTGAAGTAAAAAACGCCTCACCACTTTTGTAATAAGATCGCCAGCTTTTGTAGTAAAATGAGGTCTCCGCTTTTGAAGTAAAAAACGCCAGCTTTTGTAGTAAAAATCTAGGTCTCCACTTTTGTAATAACAAAATTACAGCTTTTGAAGTAAACTGCCTCAATACAATTTGACGGGCGCTGAACGATTTTCATGACAAAGTCAACCCGATAATCCATAGTGGCTATCGCCCATACGAGTGTGACTTGTGACTGAATATATTTAGTGAGTCCAGTTCCGTCACAAAGGAATCCACACCGGCAATCGCCCATACGAGTGTGACTTGGTTTGAATAGCTTTCAGGCATACCAGCACAAGAGAAATCACACAGTCAATCTCCCATACACGTGTGACGTGTACCAAAAGGCACTTAGTCAGTCTGGTTCCGTGACAAAAGAATCCACACCGGTAATTGACCATACGAGTGTGATGTGGTTTGAACAGCTTCCATGTATACCAGCACAAGATAAATCACACAGTCAATCGCCCATGCACGGCACTTAGTCAGTCTGATTCCGTGTCAAAAGAATCCACAACGGAAATCGACCATATGATTGTGACGTGGTTTGAATAGCCTTCAGTCATACCAACACAAGATAATTTACAGAGTCTTCGCCCATACAAGTGTGACGTGTTCCAAAAGGCATTTAGTGAGTCCGTTTCCCTGCCTAAGCATATTAACACACATAGGTGACCAATCATACGACTATATAAGATTGTTCCCAGTCAGCCTGACAACACACACCATTGAATGCCCTTACACGTGCGACCTTTGTCAGAAGAAGTTTGATGTGACATTGAGTCAGACAAGACTGATGACGTTTTGTCAGTCCAGTAACATGACAACATATATAGTTCATCGAAATTAGGTGATGTAGTAGTTCCAACGGAAAATAGTTGGTATATTTGGTATCACTTTTAATTGCATATTCATACCCTCGAAATTAGGTGACCCGACGCGTTAGGGACAGTAGAAAATGTTTTGTTTATTAGCTTCATCATTGGAAGGCGACATTAACAACAAATTTCGATCATTGAAATTATGTCACATAACCGAAGTATTAGAACTACGTCAAACGTGGCCAGCTATAAAACACGGGGGCCAGTAATGTGTTGTGTGGAAACCGTTGTGTTCACATATCCTCGGATGATTGAGTATATAAAATAACGGATTCGATGGCATTATGTCGCTATACAGGGAAAGTTAAACTTTCAAATCTCAATGCTCTTGATACCAAAAGGTTCAGTCTCCTTTCAAAATTTATTCAACACAATATACGAATACAAATAATTTTATTGTCAATTGTCAGGCACAGTAATACATAATGAAACGCATAACAAAATTAAGAACGAATGGAACGATGTTGTTGATGTAGTTAAATGATAATTACTCACCTTCATCATCAACCCCCCCCCCCCCCCCCTTAGACGCTATATTTCTTAAATAGTTATGTATAATATTGTATAGCTTGATCCCTTATCGCCTCTCATCCACATATACAATTCAGCTATCTGAATCTTTTTGTTTATTATGGTCAATAAATTAAATCAATATTCTATCATGAAGACAATATATGATGGTATACATATTTACTATTGCTATGTTGCACCTATCAATTGGGGGTCAGACTAAGTGGTGTACTATAGACAGGGAAGGTTGAGGTGTCTCATGGACTGATAACATAACATAAAAACAATGATGAATTATTTTGAGATATCTCGGAACACAACAAAACACACATATCAAAACACAATATATATAGGTACCTATCCTAATTGGTAGTCTATATTGTTAATGGTCACTGATCCGAAATGTTGCATGCACTTATATTTCCCCAATTAGCTTTAATCTTGAAGTGTGTAGTTTATAAAGAAAGCCTTATAATTTTAGTATTATACCAGATCTCTAAATCCACCAGCCATGCAAATTCGTCCATTGATTCACGTTTACTGAAGCCAAAATATAATAAATCAACTTCACAATTCAACCAGAAATGTTCCTCAAGCCTTTTGGTACCCGCCACACGTGTATGGACGATTGGATGTGTGATTTGTCTTGTGATAGTTTAACTGAAAGCTATTTAAACCAAGTCACACTAGTATGGTCGATTACCGGTGTGTATTCTTTTTTCACGCAACCGGACTCACTAAGTGCCTTTTGGTACACGTCACACGTGTATTGGCGATTGACTGTGTGATTTATCTTGTGTTGGTATGACTGAAAGCTATTCAAACCACGTCACACTCGCATGGTCGATTACCGGTGTGTATTCTTTTGTCACGGAACCGGACTCACTAAGTGTATTTTGGTACACGTCACACGTGTATGGGCGATTGACTGTGTGATTTCTCTTGTGTCCGTATGACTGAAAGCTATTCAAACCACGTCACACTCGTGTGGTCGATTACCGGTGTGGATTCTTTTGTCACGGAACTGGACTCATTAAATATATTCCGTCACAAGTCACACTCGTATGGGCGATAGCCACTATGGATTATCGGGTTGACTTTGTCATGAAAATCGTTCTGCACCAGTCAAAATGTATTGAGTCAGTTTACATCAAAAGCTGTAATTTTGTTATTACAAAAGTGGAGACCTAGTTTTTTTACTACAAAAGCTGGCATTTTTTTACTTCAAAAGCGGAGACCTCATTTTACTACAAAAGCTGGCGATTTTATTACAAAAGTGTTGAGGTACTTCAAAAGCTGGCGTTTTTTACTTCAAAATTGGAGACCTACTTCAAAAGTAGTCAGTTACTTCAAAAGCTGGCGTAACAACTGACTCTTTTTCATCAATAATACAAAGATATATTGTGCATCGGATTATAATTATTTAGGGATTACAATTTCATCTAAAGGTGATTTAAAAAAAGCTGTATTAAACCTAAAAAATAAGGCCAGTCGAGCACTTTTTAGTTTAAAACAGTGTATTTTCAACAATGAATTACCATTATCTGAGTCATTGGATCTTTTTGACAAAACAGTAGTTCCTATTCTAACCTATGGGTGTGAGGTGTGGGGAGGTTATCTAATTAACTTACTTGATCGCCTAAGCCCATCAACGCTTACTGATCACTTTGACAAACACCAATTTGAGAAATTGGCACAAATGCTAGGAGTTAATTCTATGGCTGCTAATTTCGCGACTCGTGGTGAACTGGGAAGATTTCCACTGGGCTTTAAAGTAACCAAGCAAGTTATACGTATTTTTTTTTTAAATTATCAAACTAAATGACAGTTCGCTACTACATGATGCTTATTTGTGTAATCTGAATACATATTCTAAGGATCAAGTAACATGGCTTAACTCCATTCAAACAATTCTTGACATTTCTACACATAAAGATGTATGGGATAACAAATATGTAAAATATCACAAGAAGGTTGAAAAGAGTATAATGATTAATTTAAAGGTGGATTATCTCTTTGTAAACATGTATTATATAGTTACCGGGGTATAAAATATTAGATTTGAATCGAAGACTCCTGTCCGGAAATGCTTCTATCGATTAATATTTATTTTATTTCGAATATTTTCTGGTCTAAAAAGGTGTGTTTGTTCAGCTAACGAACAATAGTGGTTACTGTTAACAGAGACCAGAAATTATATTGTGCAATTTTGTCACAAATAAACGTTAATTATACTCATTATCGCTTATATCTGTGGAAAAAAACAATACAAACAACCAATATGTGACATTTGACATTCGTTGCGTAGCCGTAGGAACAGCCCAGTGCTCTATATCGCAATACGGCCTCATCCGAATGGTCGGTTCTAAAAATAGTAACATAAACGGGCCCGATTTAATATTCGAAATAAAATCAATAATTGATAGAAGCTTTTCCGGATATAGGTCTTCAGTTCATATCTATTATTTTATACCCACGCAACTATTTAAAATTTGTTGTTTAAAGAGATAATCCATCTTTAACAATTGTTTCAATCCCATCATTTTATAGACAAAATACAACCTAAATCGGTTGAACAAGCAGAGGTGTTAACAATTAAAGCGCCAGATTACTAGTTGTGACTGGCATGCATGCAAAAAAAACGTATTTCGTCTGCATAATGTCACAGTCCGCCTAATGATGGCCAATGGTCCTCCAAAGGATTACTATACATAGCTATATATGTATTATATGGAGTTTCTTTGGCAACTGCCCCGCGTGGGTGTATATGTATTTTGTCAAATGTTAGTATATGTTGCACAAAAATGGTAAACAGCTATATTTATGCTATATTTTGGCATGAGGGGCTGTTTCAAAAAACTGTTTTCTTTGATAGACAGGACAGAACCATTTGTAAGTCCCAATACTCCTTGAATTTCCGGTATTATAATATTTTTGAGTTGCGCACATATTTATAATGTTTCCTGGTTGTTGTGAAAACGACCTCCTGTGTTGCAGTGGGTATTCCTCTTTCTGGCAGAACCACTGAGGTGATCATCCCATGAGCATTGACCAAATTATATGCATGTAATCCATGCTGTATATAATTCGAGTGAGGCCTTCCAATCATAAAGTTTATAGCACTACGCTAATTTACAAAGAAATTCTTACCTCTTTTTCTGCTCTGCCATCCGAATCTAAGATGTCTTCCAATTCTCCTGTGACGAATATATTAAAGGTGGATTATCTCTTTGTAAACATGTATTATATAGTTACCGGGGTATGAAATATTAGATTTGAATGGAAGACTCCTGTCCGGAAATGCTTATATCGATTAATATTAATTTTATTTCGAATATTTTCTGGTCTAAAAAGGTGTGTTTGTTCAGCTAACGAACAATAGTGGTTACTGTTAACAGAGTCCAGAAATAATATTGTGCAATTTTGTCACAAATAAACGTTAATTATACTCATTATCGCTTATATCTGTGGAACAAAACAATACAAACAACCAATCTGTGACATTTGACTTTCGTTGCGCAGCCGTAGGAATAGCCCAGTGCTCTTTGTCACAATATGGTATCATCCGAATGGTCTGTTCTAAAAATAGTAACATGAACGGTCCCGATTTAATATTCAAAATAAAATCAATATTAATTGATAGAAGCTTTTCCTGACAGCGGTCTTCAGTTTATATCTATTATTTTATACCCACGCAACTATTTAAAATTTGTTATTTAAAGAGATAATCCATCTTTAAGCGTCACAAACTCCATTTGCAGAGATGTGTGTGGGTTTATCTCCGGTGTGGATTATCTTATGCGTCACCAAGTGGCTCGATTGATTAAATGATTTACCGCATATATCACAGCGGTAAGGTTTATCTCCGGTGTGGATTCTCTTATGTCTCACCAAGTCACTCGATCGAATAAATGATTTCCCGCATATGTCACAATGGTAAGGTTCATCTCCGGTGTGGATTCTCCTATGTATCGTCAAGTGGCTCGAATCATTAAATGATTTCTCGCATATATCACAGGGGTAAGGTTTATCTCCGGTGTGGATTCTCTTATGTGTTACCAAGCTGCTCGATTGATTAAATGATTTCCCACATATATCACAGCGGTAAGGTTTATCTCCGGTGTGGATTCTCTTATGTCTCACCAAGTCACTCGATCGAATAAATGATTTCCCACATATGTCACAATGGTAAGGTTTATCTCCGCTGTGGATTCTCCTATGTATCGTCAAGTGGCTCGAATCATGAAATGATTTCCCGCATATATCACAGGGGTAAGGTTTATCTCCAGTGTGGATTCTCTTATGTGTCACCAAGTTGCTCGATCGACTAAATGATTTCCCGCATATATCACAATGAAAAGGTTTATCTCCGGTGTGGATTCTCTTATGTCTCACCAAGTCACTCGACCGATTAAATGATTTCCTGCATATGTCACAATGGTAAGGTTTACCTCCGGTGTGAATTCTCTTATGCTGCACGAGGTAACTCGACAGATTAAATGATTTCCCGCATATATCACAATGGTGAGACTTATCTTCAGTGTGGATTCTCTTATGTGTCACCAAGTTGCTCGATGTATTAAATGATTTACCGCATATATCACAACTGTAAGGATTATCTCCAGTGTGGATTCTCTTGTGTGTCACCACATTGCTCGATTGCTTAAATGATTTTCCGCATATATCACAATGGTAAGGTTTATTTCCGGTGTGGATTATCTTATGTTTCACCAAGCTGCCCGATCGATTAAATGATTTTCCGCATATATCACAATGGTGAGGCTTATCTCCGGTGTGGATTATCTTATGTCTCACCAAGCTGCCTGGAGTGGCGAACAGTTTCCCACATACGTTACAATCATGTCGTTTATTGTCTGTGTTGGCTGTCTCATGATTATTCAGGTTAGCATCTCCCATTGTGTGGAATAGTCAGATAGTCCTACATGTCCGCTGTTTATCTCGTGACGTCAGATAGTCCTATATAGCTCATGAAGTGGCAACCTTTATAGATAATCTGCTGTTAATTCTGTGGCAGCGACATCGTTCAAGATACCGATCTCTGTCTCTTGGCTAAAGATATTCACCTGTTCAAACGTGAAATGTTGCACAGACGGAGTGATACTGATAGTCAGACCCGTACGTCTCCGTGACATGTATCCAATTGTTGTTTTATCAATCTAGATACTGTACATATGTACATACCAGAATGCTTTACCCTAAATGGCTTGGTAGTTAAGAAGAAGAAGAAGATAAGGAAGGATCTCGTATCAATCGAACAAAGGAAATATCGTTTTGTGCGCAATAAACGTGCGTCTAAATATGTGGTTGTGATTAGACGCACCATTCACGAAACGATAGATGAATATACAGCCTACATGTCAGTAAGAGTATCCTACCGGGCAGTTAAGAGTCACAACATTTCTCTCCCCAAAAAGGGCAATAAAGAATATATGTCGTTCAACTGATTGGGTTTTTCACTAAATACAGACAAGATGTTTGTGAAATTAGGTACGTATGGCATTTTTTCCCTTTCGATAATGTGTTGTACCCACCCCCACTGCCAAATTTTTTTCCGTTTTCGGCATTTTTTTTCGACCATTTTTTGACACCCACTCCCCCCTTTTAACACTAAAACAGAGATTTGCGCGGGTAAATTCACTGTAAACAGCTGTATATGAATTTCTGTGCATACTATTTATCATGGATGTTAACATGGACATGTAAACAGGAATGAGTCATTTTGAGGTCATTCGGCCAAAAAAACATGGCTGCCAGCGGCCATCTTGGATTTCAAAATTTGCAACAAAATACAACACGATAACTGCAGTCAGTTTACCAGTTAGAATTACATTATTTCTCTCATTCAAAGTGGTTTTGAAGCCCAACTCATTGCCAAAACACTAAAAAAACAAGCAGGAAATTTTTTTTTTTAGTTGCGGAAAAAATTGCTTGTTCGTGGCTTTGACCACCCACCCATCCCGGCATACGTGCTGGATTTTTTTTTTCACCCCCCCCCCCCCACCCGCCAGAGACGGCAATAATTTTGTGCCGGAAAATGAACCGGCACTCTCGGCTTGAGACCAACAGACAATAATAACAGATAAAAATGAACTGAAACAGAAACCAAACTGAACACATCGTTTATTTGAATTTGTATTGCTGTTGTTATTTTCATTATTATTTGATACAATCATCACATTTCATGCATATACATAATATTTTTAATATAGTATTTTAATCTGAAATAACACATTTTCTGCAGGGGGGTTTGTAGCGCGAGAGGGTTAATTAATTATAAAAACTTTCTAGTTACATTTTATGTTCGCCTATTTTACGTAATTTTACTTTCGTAATGTTCATCGCGATTTATATCGTAAATCTATTCGTCGTATTCGTACCATATGATCAGTTTGGTCAGTTTTATTTCACAGATCGGTTCATAAATGTAAATATAACGGGAAATCCAACGTGCCGTGTGATGTGCGTTGCTATTCTATTTTTGACGGCATTGTTTTCAGTTGGATGGGTATAAATACCGACCAACCGCCAACGTCGGTGGCTTTCAACTTTCTCTCTCGGCATAGCAACTTACGTCACTTTGTCAACACCGATGCAAGGGCATTCCAACGGCTTTCATGACAATCGGGCTCTTTTCCACTTGGTCAATTTCACCGCGGTTCAGACTTCAGACTAAGTCGTAGTCATTCATTACTAATTACGTGCGCTCGCGCAACAGTATGGCGATCAGACAGATTCGTAGGTTGGTGTCACCCTACTCCGTTTCACTCCATGACGTCACCAAAAACGACGTAAAACCTCGTGGCGTTCTGACATTTTTACTGTGCCGCGTTTTTGCTATGTTTATTTTATGTGTTGTTTTCGATTATTTGTTTGTCGCCGATATCGCCATTTGTCGGGATTCCCTGTTTCTATATTTAAAACTGGCATGCTCGTAGTGAGCCTCGATTTGGATTTTTTCTCCCAGGTCAAAATACGTCAGAGTTATGACAAAAATAGATCGACCTACATTTTCTCCATCAGAACTCTATATCAAAGAGTCTATATACCCCTTCGGGACCTACATAGACTCCTTCATTTTGGGTATTTTTACTTATAATTCACTGTATAATTGGGAAGTTTTATCATTTTTGGTTTGTGCGAAGACCTCTTTTTATCGTGCGGGAAAAGAGAGACATTCAAAACGCGATTTTTAGCCTAACCTTCAGCCGAGTTCCGGGTTCAAATACGACGAATGACGTTACACAAAACAAAACGCATTTGTTGACACAAACACCGTTTGAAGAGTTTATTATTACATAAAATGATCGTTATTGATTAATTATTGATTAATTATTTATATTTATTGTTGCATATTGGCTGCTATCAATATTTACACAAATGGTATTAATTATTTCTTATAATTATATAATTTGGTCAACTTTGACTATCGGAAAATGAAAATGAAAATATGCCGCTGAAAAAAATGTAATCGATATTAAAGTCTCATCCTTTCGGCAACATGGAATTGGTTTTAATTACTTAAATGATTAATATAGTAATTTGCCTTTTATCTGTGATGAAATGAGAAATGGTAATTGTCTTTTTTTGCTAACATTAAATTAAATTAAATAAATTAAGTAAAATACAGTGAAATTATTTTTTTTAATTATTGTTTATTACATTTTTGCGCACGTTGACATCTCTCTGAGTGCATTCTAGTTTACTCTTATTCTTAGGTAGTACATCTTGTACTTTGTAGTATATGTCAGTTATTGCGTTAGCGTGTGATGAATACTGGTACTATAGTCATGCTATCCATCCAGGAGGTACAGTCAGTATCAGAGCCAGTTTAGATGCACGAAGACAGACATAGATGCATCACCTGGATTATGGATAGTACAGCTTCACTAACATACCACGTCGCCGTCGTCGGTCTAATCATGGCAGGTGTAATAATCAGACAGACTCCTGATCACACCATGTATACCAAAGGCAGGCTGTTCCCCACATGGGTGTGTTTTCTGTTGTGTGTGCTGCATGTATGCACAGTTGAACAAGTGCGATTTCATCTATGCACAGCATAAAGTATGCAGTTCCATGTGCCTTCCGCAGATCTTTTATTTGGAAACCTCGAGCTGTCCGATGAAACAGATGTTCTGGGCGTCTATTCAGATTTCAATCTCCACCGAGGGTCATGTTTGTAGGCTGCGATTCTTATCAACAACTTCATGTACACATATGCAATTTAAACCAAATGTGGACAAATACGCAGGTTACGGAAGACGACGACCCATCATTCTTTTGATGTTTCTGGTGTCAGCTGATGTCCAAATGAACCCCGGTCCACCGAAGGGGAACAGGGCGATTAAATATCCCTGTACTGTATGTTATAAAAGGGTGATATCAACCAGTAAAGCAGTTGATTGTGATGGATGTAGTCAATGGACACACACCCGTTGTTGTGGCATTAGTGATTCCGACTACACCTCGATGTTAAATCAAACAAAGAAGTGAGATTTTCAATGCATCCCCTTTTTTATATCAAATTGGATAAATACCAACATCCCATCCGATCTATGGACAGGACGTATCCAAAGTGTATCCAAACTATATATCTATATATGTAAGTGCACATACATGAAAGTGGGACATGAAACGAACTTAATAACTCCCCTATAGATTGATACATCTACGGTACCTTGACGCACTACTTGCTGCACAGTCTAACCCGTACACTGGCTCATGATATACCTGCGTGACTATAATTGTACATATATATCTTGTAAAATTACAAACAAGGACTTGGGCTTAATGTCAGCTACATATTTGATCTACATGTACTTGCATTATGCTGTTTATATACAAAGACAAAAAATAATATACCTAAGAATTGGTGAGTTTCGTAAAAAACTCCACGGGATATTACAGTGATCTGAAGTAACCGTGTCAATCACAGCAGCGTGAATTTAGTTACTTATTCCTTATTCCTTATTCCTTATTCAAAAATTTGGGGAAATGTGGCAAATGACCATGGCAACGTCTTAAGTAGGGCGAGACAAAACTTCCTGTGAAATTTTTTTTTCGAAAAAAAGGTAAAAAGTGCACGAAATTAGGCAAAGTCCGAAAATGAACGGAAATTGTCCGAAACAAGTGCGGGGTCATAAATGGCCACCTCGGCCAAAACATTTGGGCCAAAAAAAAATTGGGTCGAGTCCGAAAAAGTGGGTCGAATCCCAGTTTTCGCTCTGCTCGGTCGGGAAAATTTCGCAAAATGTGGAAAACTGTCGCATATTAAATAATGGCCACCTGGGCCGAACGTTTTGGGCCGAAAAGTTTTTGGGTCGAGTCCCAAAAAGTGGGTCAAATAGAAATTCCCGCTCTGCTCGGTCAGGAAAATTTGGGAAAATGTGGCAAATGACCTTGGTAACGTCTTAAGTAGGGCGAGACAAAACTTCCTGTGAATTTTGTTTTTTCGAAAAAGAGTTCCAAAATGCACGAAATTAGGCAAAGTCCGAAAATGAACGTAAATTGGCCGAAACAAGTGCGGGGTCATAAATGGCCACCTCGGCCAAAAAATTTGGGCCGAAACAAATTTGGGTCGAGTCCGAAAAAGTGGGTCGAATCCCAGTTTTCGCTCTGCTCGGTCGGGAAAATTTGGGAAAATGTGGCAAACTGTCGCATATTAAAAAATGGCCACCTGGGCCGAACTTTTTGGGTCGAGTCCCAAAAAGTGGGTCAAATAGAAATTCCCGCTCTGCTCGGTCAGGAAAATTTGGGAAAATGTGGCAAATGACCATGGCAACGTCTTAAGTAGGGCGAGACAAAACTTCATGTGAAAAAAAAAATTCGAAAAAAAGTTCAAAAATGCACGAAATTAGGCAAAGTCCGAAAATGAACGGAAATTGGCCGAAACAAGTGCGGGGTCATAAATGGCCACCTCGGCCAAAAATTTTGGGCGGAAACAAATTTGGGTCGAGTCCGAAAAAGTGGGTCGAATCCCAGTTTTCGCTCTGCTCGGTCGGGAAAATTTCGGAAAATGTGGCAAACTGTCACATATTAAAAAATGGCCACCTGGGCCGAACGTTTTGGGCCGAAAAGTTTTTGGGTCGAGTCCCAAAAAGTGGGTCAAATAGAATTCCCGCTCTGCTCGGTCAGGACAATTTGGGAAAATGTGGCAAATGACATGGCAACGTCTTAAGTAGGGCGAGACAAAACTTCCCGTGAAAAAAAAAATTCGAAAAAAAGTTCCAAAATGCACGAAATTAGGCAAAGTCCGAAAATGAACGGAAATTGGCCGAAACAAGTGCGGGGTCATAAATGGCCACCTCGGCCAAAAAAATTTGGGCCGAAAAAAATTTGGGTCGAGTCCGAAAAAGTGGGTCGAATCCCAGTTTTCGCTCTGCTCGGTCGGGAAAATTTCGAAAAATGTGGCAAACTGTCGCATATTAAAAATGGCCACCTGGGCCGAACTTTTTGGGCGTAAAGTTTTTGGGTCGAGTCCCAAAAAGTGGGTCAAATAGAAACTTTCCTGTAAAAATCAAGAACCTCGCGGTCGAGTCCCAAAAAGTGGGTCAAATAGAAATTTCCTTTAAAAAAACATTCTGGAAAAAAGTTCAAAAATGCCTCGAAAATAGGCAAAGTCTGAAAATGAACGGAAATTGGCCGAAACAAGTGGTGGGTCATTAATGGACACCTCGGGTCTTGAGTAAAGACTCGACTTTAGGCAGCAGGTACTTCTGAAACACATCAGGAAACTCAGCTTGAAAAGCGCCCGCGGATAGGTATGTCTGTATCTGGATATTGGAACGTGTTAGCTCTAAGTCAACTTTGGAGTCGAATACTCCACCAGTCCTGTACTTAGCCTCGCTAATAAAGCCGAACGCCTTATTCGTCATTATTATATTGTATACGTGTATACATATAATAGTAGCTTCGCTATAGGTATGTTCATAACACTCACAAAAGGCGAGGCGGTGGAACTCCTCCAATGCATTGACAAGGTATATAATGACAACCGCGGTGGGGATCTACGAGTTGGCCTCCGCTCAATCACTTATACAGTTGGGTGGTACAACATAAACAATCTACTACAGCCCGAGGGTTACTGAAAGGGGCTTGCAGCAATCAAGAACCTCGCGGCAGCAGCCAATGTTTCTGAAGATGTGGCACGGGCGTGGCCCAAGAAGCAGGCCATCTGGCAGATATACCTACCCAATCAACTTGTGCCAAGGCCCAAGTTTGACGAGCCAGTGCCAAAGGAAGTCCACCAGACCGACCTGCTTTTTCTGCCTCATGACCGGGTGGGTCGCAAGACATACAAGTATGCGCTCACCGTCGTCGACGTGGCCTCTCGATACAAATAAGCCGAGCCCCTCGCCACAAAAGAAGCAACAAGGTCGCGGATGCCATTGAACGGATCTACAGTCGAGGCCCTCTTAGATGACCGAAATTGCGCCAGGTCGACCCGGGGCTCGAGTTCATGGGTGCTGTGAGCCTCCTGCTAAGCAAGCACAGCGTTCAGGTGAGACGGGTCCGTGTGGATGTCCACCGACACCAGGGGGTCGTGGGGCGCTTCAACCGGATCCTGGCAGAGCGATTGTTTGTGCACCAATACGCACAGGAGATGAAGCTTCCCGCCGGCCAAAGGTCGACTGAATGGGTGGTTCAACTGCCCGCTGTTGTATCGGATCTGAACAATGACATGACTCGTCTGACCGAAAAAAAAGCACTCTGATGCCATCAAGATCAAGTCAGTGAAAACAAAACACCTATTCTGCTGTTCCAGGTCGCCCAATGGGGCCCAAAAAGCAAAAGCACCCATCGCGAGTGGGCGTTCGTTACATCTACCAGCTTGGCGAGCTGGAAGGGGGCCGCCGACGCACAACTGACCCTGTGTGGTCCCTACATGTGTACCAACTTGAACGCTTATCACCAAGCCCGACGAGCCTGTGCTCTATTTAGTGGATGGGCCAGCGCGCGGATTTGTCCGGAAAGTGTTGCTTGTGGTGCCTCCCGACACCCAGCTGCCACCAGCTAGTTCCGATGAACTGTTAGAAGGACTAGACACTAGGTGTCTCGTTCCATGAACAATGCTGCAGCCCCTCTTTTTCGGTTGCACTCTAGACAGGTAAGCCTCACATCTTTCTGCAGTGCCCTTTGTTGTTGTCCAGCCAGTCGACACTAAATTGCTGTGTGTCTTTGGGTTGGAAGGCACAGAGCAACCCAATCTCGCACGCCATGCAGCGGTTCTGTTGGGCCTCACGGAGCTCGAGGATATAGTCGACCTTGAGATTGAATCCCTGGCGTCCATTAGCCTGGTCCTGGCGCTTGTATGCCACAAGCTTCCTTTGTATTTCCTTGCAGGCCTGGCATCGGAACCCTCTTCCGGTGGACAGGTTACCCGTTCGAGCTGTTGCAAATACTCCACGCGGGATACGGCTAAGTAGCACATATTGGACCACTGGAAGTAGTCGTCGATGATCCAGACATTCTGAGGGTCGTGGACCGTAAGTCTCTGGCTCGAGTGGACGGTGAAAGCATAGCCCAGGCGCCAATCACCGGTATTAATAGCACACTCGGCCGCCTCGATATTGACCGCAACGACGTCATTGAGAACAAGCTCTTCTCTGTGCGACGGGTCGCCAGTGCCTGGGGTTGTGACGTCAATGTCCTGCTTTCGGCTGTCCTTGGGTGGTAAAGGATAGACACTGGGTTATCTAGGAAATGCTCCTTATGGTGTCGGAGCAACAGCTCGTGTGTCTGGTCACGGACCTTCTGGTGGCTGGTGATGATTAGGTCACCGGGCCTCCACTACTCCACAAATCGGTCACCCCAGTCAGCTGGGGAGAGCCTTCCGCATTTCCTGGCATTGGACTTTGTCACTATGAAGGCGTATACGCATTTTCATGGCTTTGAGGGCTTCATCTTTTGCTCTGTAGTCGACGCCAACCTCTTCGTAGTAGTCTGCCTTTTTTGCAACCAATGACGAGGCATTTCACCTGCAATCGGTGGCGGCTGTCCTTGATCCCCGCAGAAAATTACATGGACGCCATGTTGGTCAAGTCAGTTTGAGAAAATCTCCAGGATAGGCCGGGGCACAATGCAGACCTCGTCCTAGATGATGGCGCGCGTGATGAACTTCTGCCCCATGCGGTCGGGCATCCAGTCATTCTGACCACTCCATCGGAAGAAGCTGTGGTATGTCTGTGCTTTGACCCCACGGGCCCTCATTTCTTTCGCGAGGCGATGGGTCGGGGTAAATACGGGGGTCTCTTAAACGGAAGAGCTCAATCGCTCTTGTGGTCTTGCAACTGCCCCCTCCATCATTAAGTTAGCTCAGCCGGTGCCGGGTCAGTTCGTCGTTGTAGCTGGGCGCCGTTGATTCCGCCATCGGTTTGGCTTGGCTACAGTATTCTGGCTTGGAGAAGTACTCGGCGTGTTCCTGCGGCATGTACAACTGTTCTCCCTTGTCGTGCCACTGAGCGGCATGAACCCTGTCTCGGGCCGGTGGCCTGAGAGTTAGCTCGTAGTGACTCCTGAGACAGTTGTGTCAGTATCCCGTGAGATACTCGCCTGTGGCACGTACGCCTAGACACCGCCAAGCTTCTGCAACGCGGTCTTCTGGACGTAAATGCTATCAGTGGCCACGCGGACAGCCTAATCGGGTTCAAATCTTGCCAGCATAGCGAGGAGGTTGATGTGGGCATATGCCACCATTGAGGCCCTCACGTGGGTGTACTGGGGCTGCGAGCCATCGTAGTATGTGAGAATGTGGCCCAAGGGACACCGTTGTGGTGCGCCAACAAGACTGCCGCTTTGACGGGTGTCACTTACCAAGAAGTCAAGCTCTCCCTGGTCGACCACAAGCCTCCGTGTCCGTCTTTTGTCGTCGACCTTGCTGCCCTGGGTGAACTTGCCTATGATGCTGCAGCCTTGATCACGAAGTTCAGGGAGCCAGACCTCGGTTCGTTTCTCAAAGGTGATGATGGCCTCACGGACATTCAGGCTCTTCAGGAGACCGGACTCAACCAGGAAGGTGAGCAGGGGTGCGAGGGGGGGGGGGCAGCACTGATCTGCGGAATGCCTTCCCAACCAGGCGGGGATGACGGGATGGCAGTTAGGGGCGAGCTCCCATTCCTGGACCTCGGCAAAACCAGTGCCGATATCTTGAGGACGGGGGCCGTTTATTACGATCCGGGTCATGTGGTGGCTGGGTGCCAGAATCTGTCAAAATATGGCTTGGCCTCACCATGACGTTGGAATCTGGCCGGGTAGCAGGCTTTCATATCGATGCTGACGACGTCTCTTGTATCGTAGCCCATCGCATTCCAAAGGCTTCCATGCTCGACGCAGGCTTTCTGCATGTCATCTCCGAGGTTAGCCGGGGTCGGTTTCCAGCCGTTGTGGTCTTTGGCCATGATACTGGCTGCGTGGTTCACCCCGAAGGCTCGGTCTGCGAGCGATTAATCGCCCAGAACTCTGCATGCTTCCTGAGTCTCCCGTGTCCTGTAATTGCGGCCGTCTAGCACAAACTGGTCCACATTGAGCTGTCTGTCTTGGCCCCCACAGCAGTCAGACTGCAATCGGCTCGTCCTGTATTGCTTGCCAGACGTCGCTTTCGTAGAAGTTGACCTCCCTGGACTGTGGGAAGTGCAGGTCCTTGGACCATGCATGGCCGTTGTGGCAGATGAGCTTTATATCTATTTTCGAGGCATTTTTGAACTTTTTTCCATGATTTTTTTTCATAGAAAATTATGTCTCGCCCTACTTAAGACGTTGCCATGGTCATTTGCCACATTTTTTCCAAATTTTCCTGACCGAGCAGAGCGGGATTTTCTATTTGACCCACTTTTTGGGACTTGACCCAAAAACTTTTCGGCCCAAAACGTTCGGCCCAGGTGGCCATTTTTTAATATGCGACAGTTTGCCACATTTTCCGAAATTTTCCCGACCGAGCATAGCGAAAACTGGGATTCGACCCACTTTTTCGGACTCGACCCAAATTTTTTTCGACCCAAAATTTTTGGCCGAGGTGGCCATTTATGATCCCGCACTTGTTTCGACCAATTTCCGTTCATTTTCGGACTTTGTCTAATTTCGTGCATTTTGGAACTTTTTTTCGAAATTTTTTTTCACAGGAAGTTTTGTCTCGCCCTACTTAAGACGTTGCCATGGTCATTTGCCACATTTCCCCAAATTTTCCTGACCGAGCAGAGCGGGAATTTCTATTTTATCCACTTTTTGGGACTCGACCCAAAAACTTTTCGGCCCAAAAAGTTCGGCCCAGGTGGCCATTTTTTAATATGTGACAGTTTGCCACATTTTCCGAAATTTTCCCGACCGAGCAGAGCGAAGACTGGGATTCGACCCACATTTTCGGACTCGACCCAAATTTGTTTCCGCCCAAAATTTTTGGCCGAGGTGGCCATTTATGACCCCGCACATGTTTCGGCCAATTTCCGTTCATTTTCGGACTTTGCGTAATTTCGTGCATTTTGGAACTTTTTTTCGAATTTGTTTTTATACAGGAAGTTTTGTCTCGCCCTACTTAAGACGTTGACATGGTCATTTGCCACATTTTCCCAAATTTTCCTGACCGAGCAGAGCGGGAATTTCTATTTGACGCACTTTTTGGGACTCGACCCAAAAACTTTTCGGCCCAAAACGTTCGGCCCAGGTGTCAATTTTTTAATATGTGACAGTTTGCCACATTTTGCGAAATTTTCCCAACCGAGCACAGCGAAAACTGGGATTCGACCCACTTTTTCGGATTCGACCCAATTTTTTTCGGCCCACAATTTTTGGCCGAGGTGGCCATTTATGACCCCGCACTTGTTTCGGCCAATTTCCGTTCATTTTCGGACTTTGCCTAATTTCGTGCATTTTTGAACTTTTTTTCGAAAAAAAAAATTCACAGGAAGTTTTGTCTCGCCCTACTTAAGACGTTGCCATGGTCATTTGCCACATTTTCCCAAATTTTCCTGACCGAGCAGAGCGGGAATTTCTATTTGACCCACTTTTTGGGACTCGACCCCAAAATCTTTTCGGCCCAAAACGTTCGGCCCAGGTGGCCATTTTTTAATATGTGACAGTTTGCCACATTTTCCGAAATTCTCCCGACCGAGCAGAGCGAAAACTGGGATTCGACCCACTTTTTCGGACTCGACCCAAATTTTTTTCGGCCCACAATTTTTGGCCGAGGTGGCAATTTATGACCCCGCACTTGTTTCGGCCAATTTCCGTTCATTTTCGGACTTTGCCTAATTTCGTGCATTTTTGAACTTTTTTTCGAAAAAATAATTTCACAGGAAGTTTTGTCTCGCCCTACTTAAGACGTTGCCATGGTCATTGGCCACATTTTCCCAAAATTCCTGACCGAGCGGAGCGGGAATTTCTATTTGACCCACTTTTTGGGACTCGACCCCAAAATCTTTTCGGCCCAAAACGTTCGGCCCAGGTGGCTATTTTTTAATATGTGACAGTTTGCCACATTTTCCGAAATTCTCCCGACCGAGCAGAGCGAAAACTGGGATTCGACCCACTTTTTCGGACTCGACCCAAATTTGTTTCCGCCCAAAATTTTTGGCCGAGGTGGCCATTTATGACCCCGCACTTGTTTCGGACAATTTCTGTTCATTTTCGGACTTTGCCTAATTTCGTGCATTTTTGAACTTTTTTTCTAAAAAAAAATTTCACAGGAAGTTTTGTCTCGCCCTACTTAAGACGTTGCCATGGTCATTTGCCACATTTTCCCAAATTTTCATGACCGAGCAGAGCGGGAATTTCTATTTGACCCACTTTTTGGGACTCGACTGAAAAACTTTTCGGCCCAAAAAGTTCGGCCCAGGTGGCCATTTTTTAATATGTGACAGTTTGCCACATTTTCCGAAATTTTCCCGACCGAGCAGAGCGAAAACTGGGATTCGACCCACTTTTTCGGACTCGACCCAAACTTTTTTCGGCCCCAAAATGTTTGGCCGAGGTGGCCATTTATGACCCCGCACTTGTTTCGGCCAAATTCCGTGCATTTTTGAACTTTTTTTCGAATTTGTTTTTTCATAGGAAGTTTTGTCTCGCCCTACTTAAGACGTTGCCATGGTCATTTGCCACATTTTCCCAAATTTTTTGAATAAGGAATAAGGAATAAGGAATAAGTAACTAAATTCACGCTGCTGTCAATCACACCCAATGAACCAATGCGATTACGTGGTTGGTATACTGCCGTATTTACATAAAGAGCGGTGGGCGGACCCGAGCACGTGCTACAATGACAACCAATATTTGCAGCAAATTTAGTATCGTCTACGCAATCTATAAGTCTGCACTACCTGCACAAAATGATGCTACTGACTCATTATTATTCGTTATTTCACAAAGAATAACGCAATTACTGACGCTTATAATAATAAGCATGTTATACATTGAACAAAATGCCATGGCTGCTTAGTATACATCGCTCAACTCAGCTGTCCTGAGACAGACTGTATCTACCACGCACACATAATATATGTGTCGCTCCCTCAGTTACTTTGAGGAATCTTACTTCCGCTCTCTCCTGATGAGACCTTGCGGGTTCACCAATTTCTAAATTGGGTGATAAAATAGGTCGAAACACTAATAGGCAATGTAGAGTGCTACATAGAATGTCCTGTCCATAGATCGGATGGGATGTTGGTATTTATCCAATTTTATATAAAAATCTGATGCTCTTGTGGGTATAACCTGTGTATCTCCCATTCCGGTGGGGTGATCCATCTCTAGTCTGACTGTGGCGGCGCTCTGTGTAGCACCATTGTACACTGCCTGCCTATACACATTCGAAGATAGGGTGCCTATACTGACGCCCATTCTTACCGTATGTGTATCACTTTACCATTTAATCATACTTACTACACGGTATGACACCATGGCAATCTCTGAATGTGGATGTTTGTCTATATATTATATCAAATAAATATATAACTGTTCTTCTATAAGAAACGGATATATATACTGACTTTCTAACTGCATTTGTACTACTGTAATCTAGTTAGAAAATTACCCCAGGTCAAACCCAGGACCAGTTGGACTACAGGTGATCCTTACTAGATCATTTCAGATGTCTCCATGGGTGAATCCTAAGCCTTTCCTGATTGGTTGGCTGTTAACTTGACTCTACTATAACATTATGCGAGAACCTTAGAGTACCACTCCGCTTTTGGAAACACTCTGAATATCGATAAATAATGGCTTCATGTGGCATCGACTTCTCGGAATTTTCTGAATTCAATGAAGATCTTGATTTATCCATGGAGGATATGGCCCTTGATTTGACGGAGACTGGACCTCCCAAGGATGTTGACTCGCCTTCATCCCCAAGTTGTGCACAACCTGATTCCGGTATGAACACTTCGAGGTCAACCATTGACCGTTTGATCACATTACAGGCGGACATGAAGGATTTACATGTTGCGCGTCAACCACTTCTGACATTGAAAGCCAGACTTTTGCACTACAGGAGCAAACATGAGCTCCCTGGATTTATGAACATTGATATGGAATATAATAAGATCCACCTTGGTGACCAGTCTATACGAAATGAATTAACTTCTCAATTTAAAGAAGTTATGCTGTCAATTAAAGACAAGACGCTATAAAGATTGTTGGACGTCATAGACGCCAGAATAAAACTCTTTGATGACAACCTTAATAACCTATTCACAGAAGTGAAAAACACCAGGGCGACAGATGAACTCTCTGGGAAGCAGAAATATGTGTGTGTTAAGGCAATCAAGGACACGAAATGTCAGTTTCAAAGAGACATATTAAAATATAAACATAAACTTGATAATGGAGATTCCAAACGCTCATTCTCAAGAAACAGAGCTCCCGGGACAAAACAAAAGAGGAAATTCAACGAGGACATTAGTCCAGAAGACGTTAAACAATTTAAACTGTTCAAACAATTCATGGGAAAATATGAACAACTACCTATACATACCGGATTTAACTTCCTATAGGATTGCCGTGTTCACTACAACACGTTGTGCATTAACTACTATTTCGTTATATATACATAAAATATTAATCTGTACAAACGAATTACTTATTACTTTATCACATTGTTCATGATACCCACTACCTGATAACTACCTGATAGTGCAACTCAATGATATTGATCACTCTCGACATAGCTCATACCATCTTGTTAAACGAGTAAGCATATGCACGAGTGTCTAAACTGACAGATATGTCGCTTATTACTATGATTCTTTAAATAATTATGCATACGATTATATATATCTTGTCTATATGTATTCAATATGCACAACTTATCAATATTTACTAGCGTGCATGTATTTATACACGCCTGGCATACAATAACAATATGTACGTAAATTACAACCTTATATTGGTTATTGAACTAATTTTACATTAATTTGATATGTTTAGCATATATAAAGAACTAGCAGGTTAGCCCGCCACTGGCGGCGTTCGTAAGAAACATGACAATTTTTAATTTTTTTAATTAATTTTTTAATTTAATTATTTGTTTTTCAATGAGCTAATATTAATTTTTGTTTTTTCAATATTTTACCCTATTAGACCTTATTTTACCCGATTAAGGTGAAGAAGACATAAGAATCACACAACACGCAGTACCCGTCCCTAAAAGAGGTATGATTTAAGGTACATCGGGTGGAAAACTGACCCGACGAAAATTTCCCCTGTTCCTAGGAACGACAGACATAAGAATCACACAACACGCATTTTTTTGTTTTCACACAACACGCAGTACCCGTCCCTAAAAGAGGTATGATTGAAAATTTCCCCCGTTCCTAGGAACGACAGACATAAGAATCACACAACACGTTAATTCTGCCTTTTTAATCGAGATAAATGCATTTCGCGTTTTGCATCCGTACACATGGTTAACTGTTTAGCAATAAAGAGCGTTAGTCGGTTAACAACTTCAAATATGGTCGATATAAATCGTTAATGCCTTAACCACCGAAGTGCCGTTTGCGGTGATTTTGATGATTGGCAGTGGAGAACGAGTGCCCAGAGCTTGTCCAAAACGCGACGTCGACGATCCCTGTGGGTTTTTACCCTTATATACGAAATTTGAGCTCGATCCGCGCAGCCGTTTTCGATTCTATGAAGTACCCACACACACATATACACACAGATATATATACTGAAGTCTCAAAATATATATTAGACTAGCAGGTTAGCCCGCCACTGGCGGCAATAGTCAGAAACATGACAATTTTTAAGTTTTAATTAATTTTTTTAATTAAATATTTAATTGAATTTTTTGTTTTTCAATGAGTTAATTTTTTTGTTTTTCAATGAGTTAATTGTGCCTTTTTTTAATTGAATTTTTTGTTTTTAAATTTTACCCGAGGTTGGTCAGAAACATGACATTTTTTTAATTATTTTTAAATTTTTTTAATTTTAATTGTTTTAATTAAATTTTTTGTTTCTGGCGGAAAAATTTACCCGATGAAATCCCCCCTTCATAGGAACGACAGACAACGCATTCTTTTTTTTTCTTCTTTTTTTAACCTGCCCGTACCCGTCCTAATGTCAATTGCATTGCATTAAAAACAAACGTCTCTCTACGATAACATTGCATTGAAAACAAATGGTTCCCGTCGTGTCTCTCTGCTGACATTTTTTTTATTTACCCGATGAAATCCCCCCTTCCTAGGAACGACAGACAACGCATTCTTTGTTTTTCTTTTTCGAGCGATAACATTGCATTGCATGAAAACAAACGTCTCTCTACGCATTGAAAACAAACGCTTCCCGTCGTGTATCTCTGCATAATATTTCGAGTATGTCGTGAAATCTCTCTGCATAATATTTCGAGCGATAACATTGCATTGAATTGTCAGACTCCCGTCATACAGATAAGTAGATAGCGAAAACGACGCTCTTTATATAGACACTGCGGTAAACGAACGCTCTTTATATATCAACGCTATTAACCCCGAAGTGCCGATTGCGGTGATTTTGATGATTGGGAAGGGAGAAACGGTGCTCTGAGCTTCTCCAAAACGCGACCACGGCGGTGCCGGTGGGATTTTACACTTACATAGGAAGTTTGAGCTCAATCTGTATACGCGTTTTCGATTCTATGAAGTACACACACACATATATATACGGAAGTCTCAAAATATATAGTACTAGAAGGTGACCCGACTTCGTCCGGGCTTTGACCTTGAATTGTCCATTTTAAGGTCAATGTCATGTGGGGTCACGATTTGACCAGTTCAAAATACTGCCCGGACAAAAGTACCCGACAAACGTGCCCGTCGAAATCCATCCGGTTTTACCCGATTTGACCTTGAATTGATAATTTTGAAGGTCAAGGTCAGGTCGGGGTCACGATTGGACCCGTCCAAAACACTCAGTGGACAAAAGTAACCCTATGTATAAAATTTCGTCAAAATTCCATCAAAATTTGCGATTTGACCTTGGATTGACCAGATTTCAAGGACAAGGTCACATCGCACGGGCAAATGAATATGCTTATGAGACTCCCCATACGAAAGTACCCCCACATACCATGTTTCATCGAAATCCCGTGATATTCGGGCGTTTGACCTTGAAATGACCCGATTTCAAGGTCAAGGTCGCTTCGCACGGGCAAATTAATAGGCCCATGTCACTCCCCGGCCGAAGTTACCCCCATATACCAAGTTTCATCGAAATCGGCTCGGCCGTTTTCGAGTCCATCGATTACAGACAGACACACAGATCTTCCAAAATATATAATAGACTAGCCGATGAGCCCGACGTTGTCCGGGCTATTCAAAAACGAAATTTCAAGTCGATAGCTCTACCCAGCCCGACGTTGTCCGGGCTATTCAAAAACCAAATTTCAAGTCGATAGCTCTACCCGTTTCCGAGATCTGGTCTGCGCGAAGCTGGCGTCGCACGGGCTCGGCGACCCGATAACATTCGTATCCGGGGCAAGATACATTCACATACCAAATTTCAAGTCGATAGCTCCACCCGTTTCCGATATATCGTCTGCGCATGCGCGAAGCGGGCGCCGCACGGGATCGCCAATAAGACAGCGTCCACCGCCTGGTCAAACTACACACACGTACCAAGTTTGGTCCCGATCGGTCGAGAATCGTAGATTTGTATAAATGACAAACATACAGGCAGACAGACAAACATACAGACAGAGGTCTTCAAAATATATATGAGACTAGCAGGTTAGCCCGCCACTGGCGTGGTTGGTCAGAAACATTACATTTTTATAATTATTTTGTTTTTATTTATTTTTTTGTTTTGAATTATATATTATATATTATATATTATATTATATTAATTTAATGGTTTTTTTAAATTTAATGAACTATTTAAAAAAAAAAAATATTTTAAATTGTTTTAATTAATTTTTTAAATAAATTTTTTGTTTCTGGCGGAAAAATTGACCCGATGAAATCCCCCTTTCATAGGAACGACAGACAACGCATTCTTTTTTTTCTTCTTTTTTTTAACCTGCCCGTACCCGTTCTAATGTCAATTGCATTGCATTAAAAACAAACGTCTCTCTACGATAACATTGCATTGAAAACAAATGTTTCCCGTCGTGTCTCTCTGCTGACATTTTTTTAATTTACCCGATGAAATCCCCCCTTCCTAGGAACGACAGACAACGCATTCTTTGTTTTCTTTTTCGAGCGATAACATTGCATTGCATTGAACACAAACGTCTCTCTACGATAACATTGCATTGAAAACAAACGCTTCCCGTCGTGTATCTCTGCATAAATTTCGAGTATGTCGTGAAATCTCTCTGCATAATATTTCGAGCGATAACATTGCATTGAATTGTCAGACTCCCGTCATACAGATAAGTAGATAGCGAAAACGACGCTCTTTATATAGACACTGCGGTAAACGAACGCTCTTTATATATCAACGCTATTAACCCCGAAGTGCCGATTGCGGTGATTTTGATGATTGGGAAGGGAGAAACGGTGCTCCGAGCTTCTCCAAAACGCGACCACGGCGGTGCCGGTGGGATTTTACACTTACATAGGAAGTTTGAGCTCAATCTGTACACGCGTTTTCGATTCTATGAAGTACACACACACACACATATATATACGGAAGTCTCAAAATATATAGTACTAGCAGGTTAGCCCGCCACTGGCGTGGTTGGTCAGAAACATTACATTTTTATAATTATTTTGTTTTTATTTATTTTTTTGTTTTGAATTATTTAATATTAATTTAATGTTTTTTTTAAATTTAATTAACTATTTTTAAATTTTTTTAATTTTAAATTGTTTTAATTAATTTTTTAAATGAATTTTTTGTTTCTGGCGGAAAAATTGACCCGATGAAATTCCCCCCCCCCCCCCTTCCTAGGAACGACAGACAACGCATTGTTTGTTTTTCAATGAGATAATTCATGGTACCCGTCCTAAACATCCCCGTTCCTAGATTGGTCCCCGAATTGACCCGATGAAATCCCCCCTTCCTAGGAACGACAGACAACGCATTGTTTGTTTTTCAATGAGTTAATTCATGGTACCCGTCTCCCCCAAAGATCGGTAATACGTCCGAATATGGTCAATATAATGATCGCTGATGCTTTAACCCCCAAAGTGGCGTTTGCGGTGATTTTGATGATTGGGAAGGGAGAATAGGTGCTCTGAGCTTCTCCAAAACGCGACCATGAATATTCCCGTGGGTTTTTACACTTATATACGAAATTTGAGCTCAATCTGTACACGCGTTTTCGATTCTATGAAGTACCCACACATATACATATATATATACGGAAGTCTCATATTATATAGTAGATAGATATATGAATCTATGTGCAGAAGCACTTGGTAACCGACGCCACTACTCACTGACAGTATAACTTGTTTATATGAATTAAATATGCACAACTTATCAATTTTTACTAGCGTGCATGTAATTTATACACGCCGTACATACAATAACAATATGTACGTAAATTACAACATTATATTGTTTATTGAAACAATTTGATGAATTCGGTATGTTCAGCATATATAAACAATATACTAATCTATGTGCAGAAGCACTTGGAAACTTATATACTACCCACTGACAGAGTAACTACTATACTCATAGTGCAGTTGTCTGATAGCAATTAACTAGCTACATGTACAGCCTTATTATCTTCATGTACAATCACGTGAGTGTTGCCATATCATGGAGATGTACCGGCCCCGCCCCTTGCTACATATATGGACATCATGTCATGTGACCCGTCTACCTACCAACGCATACCATGCAACAGTGCGGCAGTCTTTACACAAGCTACTATGTGGCTGAACCGTCTGCCATGGTTATAACTATCGCCCTGATCAGTCGCTCTGTACAAGCTCTCAAACAAACTGAGAAATGGGTCGCAGACTCATTCGCAAACATGCCGACAAGCAATCTACGCAAAATTGAAAAAATGAAGGCCTTGAGGACACACCTTCGCAATGCCGCTACTAAGCTGGTCAAAGCAAAATCATTATCAGAAACCTATCTGATCATCGTCTGAGCGATGATCAAATTCACTTACTGGATTATGGATTGAACTTTATTCTGGCCACCGAATAGCCACTAAATCCACAATGAAGGACTTTAAGGCCTTCGAACGAAACATGATAATCCAATACTGGATCAGAAGCTCTAACAATTGGACGAGAAAAGAGCACCCTTTTAAAAAAAACGTCTGCATATGTACCACCATTAGCAGGCAACTGCCATGAGGATTACCTATATGCATGTAAATTGGAACTCTCTGACTACAAACGTTCCATGATAATCTTACGCCAGGCCTACGACAGGCGATTACAAGTCTTAAAAGAAACTAGAATGCACTCAGAGATGCCAACGTGCGCAAAAATGTAATAAACAATAATTTAAAAAATAATTTCACTGTATTTTACTTAATTTATTTAATTTAATGTTAGCAAAAAAAGACAATTACCATTTCCCATTTCATCACAGATAAAAGGCAAATTACTATATTAATCATTTAAGTAATTAAAACCAATTCCATGTTGCCGAAAGGATGAGACTTTAATATCGATTATATTTTTTTCAGCGGCATATTTTCATTTTCATTTTCCGAAATAATTAATACTATTTGTGTAAATATTGATAGCAGCCAATATGCAACAATAAATATCAATAATTAATCAATAATTAATCAATAACGATCATTTTATGTAATAATAAACTCTTCAAACGGTGTTTGTGTCAACAAATGCGTTTTGTTTTGTGTTACGTCATTCGTCGTATTTGACCCGGAACTCGGCTGAAGGTTAGGCTATTCAGCCTATTGCGTCGAATTACGAAATCGCGTTTTGAAGGTCTTCGCACGAACCAAAAATGATAAAAACTTCCCAATTATAAGTAAAATTACCCAAATGAATGCGTCTATGTAGGTCACAAAGGAGTCTATAGACTCTTTGATGTAGAGTTCTGATGGAGAAAATGTAGGTCAATAACTCTGACGTATTTTGATCTGGGAGAAAAAATCGAAATCGAGGCTCACTACGAGCATGCCAGTTTTAAATATAGAAACAGGGAATCCCGAAAAATGGCGATATCGGCGACAAACAAATAATCGAAAACAACACATAAAATAAACATAGCAAAAACGCGGCACAGTAAAAACGGGTAGGGTGAGACCAACCTACGAATCTGTTTGATCGCCATACTGTTGCGCGAGCGCACGTAATGACAACCTTATTATAATGCGGGCAGATAAAAATAACACCACAGTTATTTTGAATACTGCTGATTATATAACTGAAGGGCTCACCCAACTGCAAAATGGGATACACTATGAGGAAATATCATCTATTGATACAAAAATTACTCATTCCCAAGTACTTACTCTAGTACATGACATGCATGGACATGGTTCAATTGACGACTCCACGTGTGCATATTTATTTAACAGACGTGAGGAGCTTATTATCCCACATCTATACCTACTCCCTAAAATTCACAAATGAGGTAACATACTCAATGATATAGATCCCGCCTTCAATGATAGCGGTAAAAAAAACTTGTTCCACCTGCAAGGCCGATTATATCACAATACAAAGGCCCGACTGAGAAGATCGGACGATTTGTAGACTACTTCCTCAAGCCGATTGTTCGCATACAAGAAACCTACCTAAGTGATACCCGGCAATTGATTGAAGTGATTGAAAAAACCGTCATCCCTAAAGATGCACTACTTGTGACATATGATGTCTGCTATCTCTATACAAATCTGAGATTCTCAGAATTATTGGAGTCTTTATGCTTCTACCTTAACTCAACAACTGACATGGTGTATGATATCACTAGACCGCCAACAGACGAACTTGTCAGAATAGCCGAATTATTACTCACTTGTAATGAATTTACATTTAAAAGTATATGCTATCGACAAATAGTGGGCGCACCACAAGGTGCTGTACCATCACCCGAAATTTGTCACTTGGCCATATACAAGCACATCAAAACGCTTATGGAGAACTTTGAGCACTCACACAAATGCATACTAAATTTTAGATACAGAGATGATGGCTTTCTTATCTGGAATGCAACGCGTCAAGAGGTACAAGACTTCTCTATGGCAAACAATGCCCATGACCTATTACAATTTACATATGTAATTGATCAAAATGAAGTTAGCTTCCTAGATCTTGACATTTATAAAGGCCTGACATTTACGAAAACTGGAATACTTGACATGAAATGTCACATAAAAAAGACTGAATCATTCCAGTATCTACATAGGAAGTCTAACCACCCTTCCAGCTGTTTCAAATAATTCATCATAGGTGAATTCACTAGATACTTACAAAACTCATCTACTGAAACGGAATTTATCAACCGATGTTCCGTTTTTCAACAAAAGCTAAAAAACAGAGGCTATAGCCCGAAGGAAATATCGGCGGCCCTGCAAACATTGACATTCAATGACCGACGTGCTAAACTGACTAAGAAGCACCGGCTCAATGCCACAAATAAATCGTATTTTTGCACACAATACCATACTGATGCATCAAGAATACAAGACGTGTTGAAAAACAACTGGAACATTGTTTCAAAATCGACTCATGATAGCTATTCATCTATGCAATCTCCGGTGCTCATCTTTCGCCGAGGGAAGAAATTGGGAGAAATGCTATCTAAAAAACGTATTATTCTGTAAGAATTATACGAAAAATATCCTAACTACATGTACATGCCCACACGCGCAATGTATTATAGTACTCATCGACAATAAAACACATTGAACTTGATGTTTGTATTTAACCCACCTTATATCAAACCACCTTCACACGTACATCTAAGACCCCCTGACGGGCTAAAATTTTATTTCCTGCAACACAACACATAATATGTATATTTTTGTTCTCCCAGAGCCGCTTTGAATGTTTCTAGGTCAGCGGCATTGGCTGTGCTGTTGTCCAGTTTGTTCCAGTCAAGTACAGTCCTAGGAAAGAACGAATATCCGTATTGGTCTGTGTTTGTTTGAATTGGTTCATAGGCACTTTCGTTATTTGTGGTTAGTTTCTCCACAATGTTGTCACTAACCAAGTCCTTGAATTTTGTGGGTTTCTTTGAACCTTCTCCAGTTTTGTCTTGTCCTTTTCATAGTGTGGATCTCAGATTGTTGCTGCACACTCTAGCTGGGCGGACTAATGCTATGTATGCCGTTTTTACTAAGAGCCATTTGATAGTACCCGAGATTTCGCTGAAGGAATCCTATGGTGGAGTTTACCTTCTTAGAGGTGGTGTCGATGTGGTGTTGCCATTGCATGTCAAGGATAGCCACGTTGATCTGCTCTGTCAAATGATTGTAAGATGTCTTGTTTTTTCACTGCTAGTTGTGTTTCGCGGGGATAGCCATGATTTAGTTGTGTTAATATGTTGTACTTACCCATGTGTTCGAAGATATGGCGGCATATGAACTGTTCTAGTAGCTTGCACGGTATTGATTTTAGGTACACAGGACGATAGTTGTCTGCTTGATGCCGGTCTCCTGTTTTGTAGACTGAGGCTATTTGGCAATTTCCCAGTGTCTAATGAGAGTTGAAATATGAGCCTGAAGGCAGGTGTTATTTGTTTTGCGTACTTCGTCGGGATAGAGTTTGGGATACCATCTGGGCCTGAAGCTTTTGATGAGTTTAATCTCTTCAGCAGAGCTTCGACGCCATTCAGTTTGCCGATGTTTTCGCATTTGGGTTGAAGGTCAGGTAGTGGTGGTTGGTTCTTTGCGAATACTGGCTGGAACTGTTTTGCCAGGATTTCTGCTTTGCATTTTGGGTCGTCAATCCGCTTGCCTTGTGATTTCAATGGTGACACTCCGATGGTATCTTGTATTATGTTCTTGATATATCTCCAGAATTGTTTTATCGTCTTTTGTTCTAAACCTTCTTTAATCTTAGCATTGGTGTAATCCCACTCAGCCTTCCTCATTTACCCTTTAAATTCTTTCTGCATGGCCCGATAGTTGGTCCAGTTGTTGTTCTTATTTGCCTGTGTATATGGGCGCTGTTGCTTTCGTAGCAATGTCTTGATGTTGTGGTTTACCCATGCATGGAGTGTTCTGCTTTGGTGATATTAGCTTGGAGGGTATGTGTTGGTCCACAGCTCTGTGTATGCTCTCCTTTAGACGTGTTCACATAGCCTTCACTGTTGCAATATATAGTATTCGTAGGACTCCGCCCAGTGTTTGCAGGCCAAGTCCAAGTTGCGTCCAGTCTGCTTTGATATAGTTAGCACTTTCTCGGTTTTGAATGTTGGTAACTTGGCTTCATGTCGATGTCAGTAATGCCTATTGTCGTTTTAGTCCCTGGTTGCCTATTGCTAATCGTATATACTATATGTTCATTTTGGTTTCTGTTTCAGTTATGTTTTATCTGTCGATATCGTCTGTTATTCTCGATCCGAGAGATCCGGTTCACTTTCCGCACAAACTTATCGCCATCTCTGGTTCCCGTTACTACTTCAGATTGAATTATCTCTCATTGATCAGAAACCTAATTTCACAGCATCTTGTCTGTATTCGCTGAAGTATTCAAATAGTTGAACCACATACTACTTTATTGTCCCCAGGCGCGTAGCCAAGGGTGAGAGGGCCTAGGGGCATGTGCCCCCCCCCCCCCCCAAAACATTTCCAGTGCCCCCCCCCCCCCAACAACAAAATTCCAAAACATAGGTCTCGCATATGTAATTATCATAGCCATCGACTGACCAAATATAAATGTAGATTTAAGTGCCATCATATGCTATTTATTCAAGCGCGAATATTCAATATAATCAGGGGGGGGGGTCGGAAAATAAATTCAGGCACGTATGATCATTTTAATATTTTCTGGTCAGTTTTGTTTTGTTTTGAACACCCACCAGTGTTCGCGCTGTCGGTAGCCAAATTAGCCAATGGCTAATCTTTTTCGAATTTGGCTAATAAAAATTTCATTTGGCTAAACTTTTGGCTAAACTTTTTTTGAACCCAAATGGAGACTGAAAGCATGGAGCCAGAAAGCTAATTAATAAAAGGCTGTTTTAATCTGGAGAAAGATTACGTCACTCTGCACGAAGCAGCAAAAGGTCATTATTAATTTTTACATTTAATCCCCTAATCCCCCATTCAGCCCATTGTCTGTCTGATCACTCACGGCGCGCCTGCACAATGCATGTTTATGATGACATTGTATTTATGACGGTCGAGGTTTATGAGCAACAAGTGTAAGACAATAGCTTAATCAGCCAAATGTGAATCACGACATATTTTGTGCCTATTTGTCGTCATTACCGATACAGTCAAAATAATATGCATGCTTTTATGACAGATTGTAATTTGACAATTAACAAATAATGACATTAAGAAGGACAATCCCGGGTTACCCCCTCCCCAAATCACTCTTTCACATAAAGATTAATAAATATTTAATAAATGATATATATAAAAATACTTCTAGTTCATCAAAATTATTTAAATTATTGTGTATTTTACCTGTGTCTGTTAGATTTTACGTTTTAGTCATTAATTGTAAACCGACCAGAAAACGATGATTTAATTTGGCCAAAGTTTTTTTTAATTTGGCCAAAAAACATTTGGCTAAAGTTTTTTTCATTTGGCTAATAAAATTTTCATTTGGCTAAACTTTTGGCTAAAGTTTTTTTCGGTCCAGCGCGAACACTGACACCCACCCCTCCCCCCTAAATTTGAGAAAATTATCAATTGACCAACCAAATAGCTGATTATCCCTGATTATCCTGCATTATCGTAGTCTATTGCGCGAGATTTTAATAGAACAGTGCATAATGAAGATAACAATACTATTTGAATTTATCATATAAGTGTCATTAATCAAGAAATGTGTCAACATAATCACATTTCTAGGGATAGGCAGAGTGCCAAAGTTTTTATTAACATTCATTTTCATAATATATAGTCACATGATCTGGTCACATAATCACATTTGAGTATTCTGCAGACTACATGATACAACACATTTCAGATTATTTGATATTTTTATATTTGCTATGTGATATATTGCTTGAACCAAATTGTTTATCAAAACATGTGGAAATACAACTGTTCATCCCAGTTTGAAGAATAATGTAAATACCAAACATAACAATGATATACCCGCATGACTCTTCTTGGGGCATCTCTGAAACCAGAACTGAGGAAATATGTTTTATTATATGCTTCCCCATTAAATAGTGGGAAATTGCCGTGGCGTAGAGCGTTATATCCATCGCCTGGACCGACTCGATGGATAACACTGACCGACTCGATGGATAACACAATAGTATTACTTATTCGTAGATTACTTCCGGTTTATAGCGGCGAATCACATTAAGTTTCAAAGCGTATCAATAACAGCCGGACTATTTTTTTAATTATTGATTTTTACGGTAGCGAAAGAGTTTCCCCCCCTGGATTGTTCTTCTGTTCTAATTAATACTATACGTAATAGTAAATTTAAATTGAAGGTACTTTAGGTATTCATGCAAACAATCTCCGTCTGCATCATAATAAATAGAAAATTTTCACAATTTACGAAGATATGGACTCTACATTTGATAATTTGCAATTAGATCAAGAACTTGAAGAAGTAACTTGGGATAAAGTTTTAGCAAATTTAGAAGAATGGAATAGTGAATTTGAAGATACTACTGGTACTGGTAGTAGTAGTACTGCCAATTTGCATGTAGATATCCATCCTCCATTGACATTTTGCAGTGACATTCCAACTCCAAGCACTTATGCTACTGCCATTGCTACAGTCAGCACCACTGAAACTAGTTCAGAACCCTCTGTTAGTAGGAACTGTGGTCGATTTAAGCACCTCTCTGATGATGATGTTAACCAATTTAATTCTGAGCAGTGCAATAAAAACACCAAGAGGAAGACTGACTACGACACGAGACTTTTCTGTGAGTTTCTCCTCACCATGAATGAACAGCGTCAGCCAGAGTTCATACCACCTGACAAACTGTGCGGATATATTTCCAATTTTCTGCTGTCCGTGAGAAAGAAAGATGGGTCGGAATATGAGCCAACCTCGCTGCGAGCGTTTATCTCATCACTTGACAGGCATTTACGATTGAATTCGTATCCGATTTCAATAATCGATGACCATCAGTTTGCTAAATGCAGAGAAACACTCAAAAGTAAGCAAAAACAGCTGAAGGCGATGGGCAAAGGTAACAAAGTGCATGCAGCTGACCCTATTTCTTCAGAAGATTTGGATAAGCTGTATGAAGCTCAAGTTCTTGGACCATTTACACCGAAATCACTAATGAACTCAATGTGGATGATATGTTCATTGCACTTTGGAATGAGGACTGGCATTGAAACACACTCACTCAGATGGGGCGATGTTGAACTTCGCGAGGATGGCAATGGTGAGGAATATATCGTTTATTCTCAAGAGAGGCAAACTAAAACTAGAACAGGTGAGAATCCACGTGACATTCGAAAAACAAAGCCCAGGGCCTACTCTATTGCTGATCCAACGAAGGACCCTGTCGCTCTTTATAAGTTGTTTGCTGATAAGAGACCGGGGGAAACCAAAGATCCTGACAGTCCTTTTTTCTTGGCTCTGAATCACCAAGGGTGGAGTAAGGGGAAACCATGGTATAAAAGAAATGCGTTGGGCCTAAATTACATATATGCCATCATGAAGAACATGCTCGACGATGCAAATCTGACAACAGATAAACGTTTGACACCATACAGCGTTCGTAAACATCTTGTGCAGACGCTGAACGACAAAGGTGTTCCAGCTCATCAAATCATTCAGATTTCCGGACACCGTAACGTCAACAGTTTGCTGAACTACTCGAAAATAAATCCCGTACAAAGTAAACAGATATCATCACTATTATCACATTCAGCTTCCACCGACAGCATGGGCAGGAATGAATCTGTACATGTATATGACATTTCTGAAACGGAGCAAGTAGATAGGTCTACAGTGATAGATATTCCAGCCAATCCAGGCCAAAATTCTACGCCAGTGAGTGTGCCTGATAATCGGAGCCCTACAGTCATTGATATTCCGCATACAATTTCTACGCCAGTGTCAGTGAATGTGCCTAATCGGAGTTCTATCGACAGTGGTTCATCGGGTATGTTATCGTCAATTTTCGCTGGGAACACTTTTCATGCACCCATCAATGTGTACTTACAGAGTTCACAGAACCAGAAAGTCATGATGAATGAAATGAATCTGAACACTAGTCCTGTTTCGGCCAAGCAGTATAAGCGAATTCGAAGGATTTATGACTCAGACAGTGATTGAATTGATTTGTTTTAAAATGTTGTATTTTATCGATAACAAATAATTTAATACACAAAGCTACTCGCGAGCAAAGTTCTAAAATATTTGATAGAATCATGGAACTGGAAGAAGATAACGATTTGAAAACTTCCGACTTTCGTGAACTTTAATTTCAATAATTTTAGTTATTAAACTTATTTGACTGTTTAATGTTACTAGTTTGAATTAGTTTAGCTGGCCTATCATTCGCCATATGCGTATTGTATGATAACAGTCAACCAACCTATTTACTTGTTACACATTTCGTCAAAATCCAACACGATTTCTCCAACTCGAAAAAGTTTAATTCCTAAAACGGAAGTTATTTGTTAGCGATAAAAACACAATGGCCGATCGATAGCTTCAAGCTTGTGAGCCATGTGCTTTCTCGCTAAATAAAGACTTAAAATGTTCATAAACTGTTATTTAATTGTTATAATGTTAACTTAACTTGTTTTATTATATTTTCTTATCATTAAATTATGTATACATTAATTTTCTCACATCATTTCAGAATAAAACAATGGGGACTATTTTTTATGGCGGATATGCTCGATATTTGTCATTCAGTGGTGAACAAATCAATTGATGGAATGTAAACAAAATGCAAATGTCGAAGCTTTGTAACAGTTTGTAGTGAACTGTGGGACAAACTAGCAGTTTTGGGGCCGTTTATAACGTAGCGCATATAATAAAAAGAAAACCTACGGGTTTTGGTTGAATACCCGAATTATCTCATTCGTGGGTGCAAGGAAGTACAGAATTTCCACTCGCGGCTTGCAGCCGCTCGTGGAAATTCTGTACTTCCTTGCACCCACTCATGAGATAATTCGGGTATTCAACCAAAACCCGTAGGTATTCTCTATATAGCGTGTAATGGCAGGCTGGTAACCACTGTCTGAAATAATAGGCTTCGTAATAATTGGGAATAACATATGGATGAATAGCCCAATCTCACTTCTTTTTTGCTCAAGATATCAGAGACGATAAAATCTTTGTTACTGTGATTAATATGTGTTCTGGCTGAGATCGTTTCCATATATCTAAGACGTATAAAGCATCATATGGTGTCTATGGTATTCCTCGTACATATGTCCGCCGCAACAACTATGGTAAGATGTCACCTTGGCAAGTGAATTCATACCATAGTTGTTGCGAGGGACTCGCCCGTAAACCGAGCACCATGAGAGGGTAGACTCGTAAAACGATTAGCCGGCTTCGTCCATGAATAAACCCGATGACTGTGGGGTAAACTCAGCACATTAAGCCTCCATGGGGTAGAGACTCTGAATTTGTTATTGGGTGTCATATGGTTGAAAAGTTGTCTTGATTTCTCTGATAGACAAGACACCAGCAATGCACAAAGAGACGCCAAATTCGCTCTCAGAGCACTTAACATTCAAAAACAATTTCCACCCTCAGGAGGGGGACAACCCCTCCCGGAGACTCCCCCATCTCGGGATATGCCTTCGGCATATCGTGCTAGGACCCCCATATAATGATTTGGCCTCCCTATTTGGGGATTTTAACTACGCGCCTGATTGTACCATTTGAGAAATGTGACTCTCAACGAACGGCAGTGTAGACTCACATGTAGGCTGTGTATTCATCTATCGTTCGTGAATGGCGCTTATAAACACAACCACATCTTGATCCTTCATTAACGTGAACTATATAATTTACAATTACACTGTGCTAATGGAATTCGGTTCGAATTAGATTAGATGACCTATAGATATTGATATAGCCACTTAACGTGATAATGGGATATTCTAACCCCAATGATCATGAGACTGCCAACACAGGAAATAAACAACATCACTGTGACGTATGTGGGAAATGGTTCACCCGATCAAACAGCTTGTTGACACATAAGAAAATCCACACCGTAGTTAAGCCTTATTGGTGTGATATATGCGGGAAATCTTTTAATCAATCGGGCAACTTAGTGACACATAAGAGAATCCACACTGGAGATAAGCCTTACGGTTGTGATATATGTGGAAAATCATTTAACCATGCGGGCTACTTGGTGGCACATAAGAGAATCCACACCGGAGATAAGCCTTACCAGTGTGATATATGCGGGAAATCATTTAATCAATCGGGTGATTTGGTGAAGCATAAGAGAATCCACACCGGAGATAAGCCTTACCGTTGTGATATATGCGGGAAATCATTTAATCGATCAGACTACTTGGCGACACATAAGAGAATCCACACCGGAGATAAGCCTTACCGTTGTGATATATGCGGTAAATCATTTAATCAATCGAGCCACTTGGCGATGCATAAGAGAATCCACACCGGAGATAAGCCTTACCGTTGTGATATATGCGGGAAATCATTCACTCAATCGAGCACACTGGTGAAACATAAGAGAATCCACACTTGATATAAGCCTTACCGGTGTGATATAAGCGGGAAATCATTTAATCGATCAGACGACTTTGCGACGCATAAAAGAATCCACACCGGAGATAAGCCTTATCGTTGTGATATATGCGGTAAATCATTTAATCGATCGGGCCATTTGGCGACGCATAAGAGAATCCACACCGGAGATAAGCCTTAACGATGTGATATATGCAGGAAATCGTTCAAATAATTTTGATTTTCTACGATGAGTCGTACGATTTATTCGAAGTAGCCAATCAGATTCAGCTATTAATGTGATCACGCGTCGATCACATGTTTTATTTCATAACAACATGGTGCCCATGCAGTGTCCTTCAAAGTCAGAGTAGCGGGATATTTTGGACGGCGTAATACATGCATGCCTCTACAATACAACTACGGGTACAATTGAAACAGGTGGACTGGACACAAGCAAAATAATATTTGATTGTGAATTTGTGTGGAGAATTAAATCAGTTATATGGCCTACTAGTCTATAGAACTAACCCATTGCATTCACGAGAAAGTAAACAACCAGATCGTACGATCCGATCGCATCGTGTGTGGCGGTCTATCGTAAGTGATCAAAACAAAAGACTAAAATCGTAGCGTGTGCATACACAGATCTTACGTCGCAAGGGTCTGCGACAAATATCGTGCAACAAATATCGCATCGTGTGCGGTGCGCTTATTACATGCGCTCGCGAAACAGTATGGCGATCAGTCAGATTCGTAGGTACGTACGTTGGTGTCACCCTACCGATTTCACTCCATGACGTCACCCTTACGCAGTACATGCCGCCGACGTACCGGAGTAGATTATAGAGTTGACGCCCTTGGCACTGACTTCCGTCACTAGCTCGTTGCTATATAAACACCAGCGATGTGGCTTTTGTCGAAAATTGACAGCCAGTACATTCGCAGCAGCACTATTGGGGGTATGGGGCACACAATAGATTTTGTTATTCTATTGTTATTATACTTCAGCGCCGAGATCAAAGGAGATCAAAGGAAGTACCCCGCACCGTATGACGTAACGACGCGTGGGTGTTTGAGTATGTATACAAAGAAGATCAAAGTACCACGCCCCCGCACCGTATGACGTAACGATGCGTGGGTGCTTGAGTATGTATACACGCGTGGGTGTGGGTCTTTGAGAATGGCAGATGCGTGGGTGGGTCCTTCAGTATGGTTGTGTACTTCACGAGCGTGGGTGTGGCTCCTTCAGTATGGCTGTGTACTTCACGAGCGTGGGTGTGGATCATTTACAATGGCTGTATACTTTCGTTATCAAAGTAAGCCGTGTATATTGTTCGTCAGGTGCGGTGTATATTTGAGAACGAAGGTGTAATGAGTCATTACAATCTGACGTAACCCCCTACTGTCGGCTCAACGCCCGAGTCATTAGAATCTGATGCAACCCCCTACTTCCGGCGCAACGCATGAGTCATTGAAATCTGATGCAATACTTGGTCATTGGTCCCGCAGTGTGGAACCTTCTCCGATATCTCGAATTTTCTGGACCCTATTAGAAATCCCTTCATAATTGCAAAGGCATAGTACATGATCCCTTTAAGTTTCATACCTGTGTCGTATGTGGTCCCTTTAATTTGATACCTGTAATCGAATTCTCAGGAATCAATCAAACTGCACCAGGGGTATAACATGTCAATATCCAATAATGTAAATCACAGCGATATGTTACCGTACACAACAGACAGACAGATTCTCGAAGCTTCGTAATTAAACACACGTTTAAGTCATTAACTGCCAAGATACAGATCAACATGTCTGTTATTGAAAAATTCATGTTCCTAATGGCGTCTGTGCAAGGGGTTTGTGAATAGAGTGGGGAATGAGTGTATGAGACCATCACTTCATATATTTTCATAGGTATTCAACTTAAAGCATTTATGAAGTATGTAGGGACACCAAGCATTATACATTTTTACAAACAGATGCACACTAATCGGTTCAGACTGGTACACTATTCTCTTGAATTCCACATATGTTAATAATATTAATTAAAATCTATCTCTTCTGGTGTTCTATAGGCTTTCTTTAATCGTTATGCCTTACAAATCTTTACATATGACTTCTTTATCCCCCTCCCTGTACAGCTAACTAGTGTATTATGTCAGCATTATATGGTGAAATCACTGTTTTGGGTGGGGATGAGACTGAGAGACATTGAGAGAGGATAGAGAGGGGAGACCCAGAGATAGGTAGGTCGACTGCATATAGCAATATATACGACTCCATACACGGCCTGGCAGCAAGGGGCTCCTCGACACGGCGACTCATCTTGAATATTCTCCGCCGACCAATGGTCCATTGTTATTCAATGGCAAAATTGATTAAATCATCTCGAATATTTTCGCTAATTACCCCTTTAAAATATTTGGTGTATCCCTGTAAACAAATTCTCAGAAATCATTTAGCGCCTTGGCCATATATAATTCAACATCCAATAATACATATGCAGATTACCTCTAGGAAACAAGAATTTTCTAGAATGTGAAAAAAACAATAACAGCGCGTATATCCTATAATAGAGTATTCTCAAAGTCGTCACGTGACCTGACAGTTGGTCAGTAAACTCATTAGAATTGACAACGCACTGTACGTCTGTCTCTCAAAAGCACTTATATCACATGATCTCCCAATGCATTTGGAATGTTCGCCATGCCGTCATAATATAAGTTTTAGTTTGAATCACCAGTCCATGGTCCCATAACATGTTCTCATTTGAAGACATTTGAAGAGCGTCTGGTTTAATCTCATGGTAGAGTATTGCACAATCATTCACAGAATAGATTAATGGAATCATTCTGCAATTTTCGAAGCTTCACATTCTCCAGCCATTGCTCTGCTCTTTGAATCCACATTATTAAAAAGATTAAAATCTCTCGCCTGATGCGCTATAACCTTCATCACAAACACATGTCATGAAGTGTGCTGACAGAGAGAACAAAGCTAAGGTCTCGTCTTTCTTCCCTCACAAAATATTAAACACTCGAGTCATCTACCTTCTTGTATATTCCCCTTTAGTAATGTAAATGATCTGTATACAGGTAATATTACTTGTATGGTCGTATGTAACCAAACGAGGCCCATCTCATACTCTAGCAAACATAAAACACATGTGTTGAGAATATCAAGGAGTAGGGGAGAAAGAGAGAGGGCAGAGAGAGAGAGAGAGCCAGACGTGGAGGTGTGTTGTTTTATGTCTATATATTTCATACACATACAGTAATGCCCTAATTAAGCGACGACCCCTTATCCACAACATAATTATCGGTATTTATCATAATTTAGTCGGAATTATGGCTTGCTGCCATTAATTGGAAAGCTCTCACTGGGTTATGTGTGTTTTATAACCTTGGAGACGTTCGTAGCGATGTTTGGTGCTGCTAGTAAATAACCAATACTTACTTCAGTTCAACACCTGAGTCATTGGAATTTCAATGCAATTCCTGGGTGAACCCTAACGGATCACTCCCCGCTCATTGGACACAGGTAATCTTCAACTACGCAATTTTTCTGGAACATTCTACATGTGGAAATTTCCACAACATTCTATTTGACTAGTATTGCAATTTCCTTCATAATTTCAATGGCATCGTATGTGGTCCGTTTAAAAAATACCTGTATGTGACCACCTTAAGATATGTATCCCGACTAAAGGTACACCGTTGGAAAACTTGATTAAATCATCTCTAACATTCGTTAAGCTTTTTTTCTCTAACTACCGCTTTACAATATGGTGTATATAATCGGAATAGGAATCAGGAATCAATCAACGCCTTACCAATCGAGATTTGAACATACAACTGAACGCATTTTGGGTCACATACATTAAATGTACACATCACATAGGCATTTAAATCTAATTCGGCGTATCCATCAATACAAACGCTCTTTATTTTCAAAATTGTCTCAAAACCCCCTCGTTTTAATATAGATTTCAGCTATATGCTTTAATTCATATAAAATTGACGCAAATCTATGTTAAAGGTACTCAACCCGTAAAGAGGGTCCCCATCTCAACAGATTCCAACAACAACAATCCGATCAGAGGGTCCTATATTACTATTTCTTTGGCTTTGGGGGTAAAAAATATTTGATTCGAGTCGAGGAACCCATCAAACAAAGCTCAGAGTTATTAGATATTGATTTTTGAAAATTCTTATGTTCTCGAGATGAGTACCAATAACTGCCGTCAATTTGGTAACCTGCTCGAGATATTACGCCAAAATTCTATTCAAACAGACAAGGATGGATAACTCTATAATCAAGTGGGTAAAAATAACGAATTTTTGACATTCTTCTGGGCCAGAAAGAATCCCGATAATGAAAAATAATAGATTTCTAAAATCGATATCTAACAAATCTGAGCTTTGATGGGTGACTTCCTCGACTCGAATCAAATATTTTTGACCCCCGAAGCCATTGAAATAGTAATTGAGAGGAGTTTTATCGGGTTGAGTACCTTTAAACGACAGCAGCATTAAAACAGAGTGGCCACTTACCTTCAAGTAAAAAAAGTACCATTGTGTTCTCATTTTCTATCTTATCATTATGAAATTTGTCACGTACGTGCCGACGTCACTTAGAGGTCAGCACTATATTTTGGTCGCCAGCCTATTTTGAATTTTAGATATTTAAAACAAAATATCATGTCAGGCTTATTTTCTCGTCAAACCACGGGGGTCGCTCTCCGTCACTTAGCGGACATCGTCACATATTGGGGACGAATCGGTTGAGAAACATGGCCTCCAGTGATAATCTTTTATTTAAGTCATGAATGCTCTTCGAATTTTAAAGTGTCATAGTTGGCTCATTTTTCCACAAATCATTATGAAATTTGGCGAGTACTTGCCCGACATCACTCAGATGTTATCACGAGAGTTTAGTTCGAATCATACGAAAAACATGGCCGCTATTTTGTTTTTAAGTCATAAAACTACAGAAGGGGGTGTAGAGTTTGGTCGTGGTATTTCTCAAGTCATTCTCATTCTGTAGTGTTATTACAAAGTCACAAGATAATCGAGGAAGGTCTTGCCAGAGGATAATTTCGACATGGTTTACTGTACGTGGGTCGGCTTTTCCATAGCAGTAAAACGGAACGCATCTTTTAAAAATTTACACATTTTATTATTTATCAAACACAATCCATTTATTCCATTACATAATAATTACAGTTTTAAACGAATCAGGTGTATATATTTTGCATAATTCCGGTGAACAGAAACTACACATTAAAAGCCAAGCTGATTGTTTTTATGATCCTCTTGCATGTAGCAGGGTACTAAAGTTTGTAGTTCCGGTACAGCCACGTTGACGTCATTAATGGTGGACATCAACTGTTCAAATTCTGAGTGGCTAAGAGTTACACCTGTCTTCGTAGGGCAAAGTCTCTCACTGTCTTTCGGGTAAAAGAATTTTCTGATGTATACAACACTATGTTCGTGATCATAAGTCACGTGTTCATTATGTCCGATATGTATCCTTTCCAAGAAGATCTGCTTTGTAAATGTTCATACACTTTCTGTGCGTTATCAGCTAATTCCAGCCACTGTTGTAAACTCAGGCAGGCGCCGAATTTAGTAGGGAACTTCCCCTCGTTCCATATTCTGATGTCTATATTTTTGATGCTTTTATATTCACCGACGGTAAGGTATCTATTCCGTCCTAAGTGTTTGGTGAAAATTTTAGAATTCATGGTATCGTTTCGATGAACGTTGAACTGAAAATGTCCGAGGCGCGTGGGTGTATTAGGTTATACCCTATATGACGTCATTGGGCGGTCCAATCACAACCGTTTCAAAGTATATAATCCAATCAGATTGCCCCCGGAATCGCATTAGCCAAATATGGAAGGGCCAATCATGTTTCGATCAGAGGGAACTCTCAGACAGTGGCTCGGAAGTACATTAGCTAAATACAGAATAAAGGGGTTTCGTGGTAAACTGTCTCGGCCTATAGGAAGGGCCGGAAATGACACGCAACTGTAATTCAGGGTATTCATAACGCAGGTATGAATCGTTTAACCAAAAGTTTTGGCATAGGCACGCACTACGCTTCTGCACAAGGGACAAGTCTCAGAACCGAGCGTGCACATGCCACACATTGCTACGTGTCCACATGGTAAAAGCACACAGTTTTTATTATTCTCTAGACAAATGATACATTTGCATTCTTCAGAAACGTCTACTGCCGTACCAGGCCAGTCATCTTCATAGGAACCAGACAGTCTCTCATCGTTTATTTCAGTCATTTCTTCGAAATTAACGGTAAGGTCATCTATTGAAAATGTATTCATTTCTTGAACAGAGGCACTATCCACGGGACGTTGCAATGAAACATTTGCTGGTACATCGGGGATTTCCATTAAATATCTCGGTCTGTCCCACTGTTTATACCTATCTTCAGGCAGGAAACGTTGCAAATAATTGAGATAGCTACAATTTGGAAAGAAACGGTAATGTTCAGTTCGAGGATCATCTCTCTTTTCCCATTGCCACAACCTACATCCGCAACTATTACATATGGTTTTGTCAGCGGTCTTTGTGAAAAAGAAACCAGCTCCAGCTATTTTAGCAGCCTCCACGGGCGAGGTCCAGTTTTCGAAAGAAGCTAATCTCGAGTGAACATTTCGATACTCTGGGTATGACGGTTTCCATGCCACAGTAAGACCATAAAAGTTTTAAAGTTCTGGTATCGTGCTTACACTATTGTCGCTCGAATCAGCTGCGTGCGGCGGGATATCCATCACCTGTTATTTCTCCCCACCCTGACAATCAGTATGAACCTGTAAATGTTAGTTCAAGCCTTATAACAATGGTAATGTATAGAAACACGTCCATTGGCTGCTGTATTAACATTATTATTATTGTTTATATAGATATACTTATTTTCTTTTTACAGATGGAAAATTTCCAGGTTGAACAGTTTCATCGCAATGTATTCAAAAGTAGTGACCTTATGAGGGGAATTAATGCGGAAGACAACGAGTGACTCATTTAAATAGGTCACTATACAACAGACTGGTTGAGTTGGAACCATAATTCTTAATTTACAAAACCCTCTGTTTATTCGAGGAAATCCGCTAACTCACATGTCCTTGGACATGAGTTTCACGTCATGGTGCAAAATCACGCAATCTGTGGCTCTAAATTTGCATTGTACCTAGTGAGCATTTGATCTCTAATATCGATCAGTGAAGTATTTAGTTCTTATCGTAATATTTATAACAGCCAATCAAAATCCGTTGCTGGATTTAACTATATAATACACGGACAAACGGAATGAAAAAATCTGTGCACCAACTTGGTGTATGCCAGACATAGTTCATTCATATTATTACTCTAAAATCTTCATTAAATGGCAAAACCAAAGGGCCCCATTTGATGTAGACTAGTATATAAATATTTACTTCATGTATTCTTTTCATCAATGATATCATATAGCTATGTATTGTAACACCTATAAATATAGTCTGTTATACAGAGGAAACATTGCCCACAGTTTCATGCCACGAAAGGCCTACTATGTGAACACATGTGTATATTAGTTCCATATTTTCTTGTCAAAACGCTCTATTATATAACGATGTATTCGTTAATCGTTCCTTTATCTTTATTGTTGTTAATTTATAGCATTGTTAGTAGAAATTTAATCTAAACTCGATGGTATATTAAAAATAATGCGTCAATACTGCTTTATTGGTGGTAACTGAACTTATTACATCATGTATCGCAACTAAAACAAGCGAGACAACTCATAAATTTGTAATAGTTCTCATGTCTATGGCGGTTCACACAGTGTACATTTCATTGTTGTTACCATTTAATGCATACATTACTGATTTATGCATAAGAACGCGGGTCTACATTGTTGTTGTTATATATGTCCATATTTCTTAAAGCAAGTACAGTATCTATATGTGCTATGACATATAACAAGTGCCATTTTCACATGTAAATCACGTATCAAAGCTCTTTAATGTATAGTTAAACTGTTGAGATACCACACACAGGTATATGATCTTGCGGACTATATACGTGGTATACGTCAGTATATACACGAAGGTAATGTATTCTAAGTATGTGATTTATGTATATGTCCATGTTTCTTGAAGCAAATCCATCACATATAAATGTGTTATGATGTATATTAAGTGTCATTTTCACTATTGAATCGCGTACAATAATAGCAAACGTGGTATTTCTCTCAAAGGTAAATCGAAACGGCCATTTATCAAACGAAATGACATGTCTGGGATCAAACGTGCTAATCAGGCGTGTGTTTTCGCCAACAAGGGAGTTTGATTTTGGTTGTATATGATGGTTCAGTCATTATATGATACATAATCGGTTGCACACGGTGCTGTCTAAGGTATATCCTGTGCATGTATAATAAATGCTCCATTGGTGTTAGGAGTATGGCTCGGTGTCTGATCCATTGCCCATGTGTTTCTTAATTATGCACTCTCTTTACTATGACTCAATTGTATTGTGTGCATATCATAACTGGTATTATATGTATTTTTTATTATTTAATGTAATAATTATTTTAAAAATACCGTGTATATGACAATACTTTACTATAGCTGATGTGTGTCTAGAAGCTTATTCATGCTATCACCACACAACGAGAGTTCTCACCCCAATGCCCCCTCTAACTGACATTTCGATAACATTTATTGAATCTTAAACACTGTAATTTCTCCACATTACTTCTCCTATACACATAGTTCGATCAGCTGTCAATGTTACGTCGGGTGTTGCTGTTGTGTTCTTAATGGACCATCTGCTAACTAACGATGCATGTCAGGTATGCATACTATTTGTTTTTAATATGCCTGGTATACATGTATTCTCAGACACTCACTCTCAGGTGTATCTGTTCGGTAAAACACATAGACATGTTACAGCTGTGCAGTAAGGTTCGTCCATGACATTACTTCATTACGACATTCTGATATATAGACCAATCATATAAAAGTAATGAATGTACTCCCAATATGATAGGCATATCTTTTAAAGATGGATTATCTCTTTAAAGATGGATTATCTCTTTAAATAACAAATTTTAAATAGTTGCGTGGGTATAAAATAATAGAAATCAACTGAAGACCTATGTCCGGAAAAGCTTCTATCAATTAATTTTGATTTTATTTCGAATATTAAATCGGGCCCGTTTATGTTACTATTTTTAGAACCGACCATTTGGATGAGACCGTATTGCGATATAGAGCACTGGGCTGTTCCTACGGCTACCCAACGAATGTCAAATGCCATAGAATGGTTGTTTGTATTGTTTTGTTCCACAGATATAAGCGATAATGAGTATAATTAACGTTTATTTGTGACAAAATTGCACAATATAATTTCTGGTCTCTGTTAACAGTAACCACTATTGTTCGTTAGCTGAACAAACACACCTTTTTAGACCAGAAAATATTCGAAATAAAATTAATATTAATCGATAGAAGCATTTCCGGACAGGAGTCTTCGATTCAAATCTAATATTTTATACCCCGGCAACTATATAATACATGTTCACAAAGAGATAATCCACCTTTAAATAACAAATTTTAAATAGTTGCGTGGGTATAAAATAATAGATATGAAATGAAGACCTATGTCCGGAAAAGCTTCTATCAATTAATATTGATTTTATTTCGAATATTAAATCGGGCCCGTTTATGTTACTATTTTTAGAACCGACCATTCGGATGAGACCGTATTGCGATATAGAGCACTGGGCTGTTCCTACGGCTACGCAACGAATGTCAAATGTCACAGATTGGTTGTTTGTATTGTTTTGTTCCACAGATATAAGCGATAATGAGTATAATTAACGTTTATTTGAGACAAAATTGCACAATATAATTTCTGGTCTCTGTTAACAGTAACCACTATTGTTCGTTAGCTGAACAAACACACCTTTTTAGACCAGAAAATATTCGAAATAAAATTAATATTAATCGATAGAAGCATTTCCGGACAGGAGTCTTCGATTCAAATCTAATATTGTATACCCCGGTAACTATATAATACATGTTTACAAAGAGATAATCCACCTTTAAGCATATATTCAATCAATCGTTCAAAGAAGGAGTTTTTCCGAAGAAAATGAAAATATCAAGAGTAATACCGATTTTCAAGGGTAGGCAAAAAGAAAACTTTTCAAACTATCGACCTATCAGCATATTACCATGTTTTTCAAAAATACTCGAAAAAATTATGCAAAAGCGAATTGTAGATTTCTTTGATGAACATGCACGTTTCTATAAACATCAATATGGATTTAGGAAGGGGCACTCCACCATACATCCAGTAATGCATCTTTTAAACCATGTTGTTGAACAGAATGATAAAAAACCAAAGATTCAACCTTAGCAATATTCATTGACCTTTCAAAAGCATTCGACACAATAAGTCATGAAATCCTACTAAATAAGATGGAACACTACATGGTATTAGGGGGACTGCTAATAATTGGTTTAGAGACTACCTATCTCAGAGGCGACAATATACAGATTATAGTGGAAACATTTTCAGTCTATCCAAAGTTTCAAGTGGTGTCCCTCAACGATCCATCTCGGACCAACAATTTTTTTAATTTATGTCAACGATATGTCAGTATCCACATCTTTAAATTTATTATCATTCGCAGATGATACAACCCTATATACATCAGGCTGTGACAAAAGCTTTGTCGAAGATAGGGTAAACTTAGAACTAAAAAATATTCACGACTGGTGTTGTTGTAATAAGCTCTCCATAAACAAAAATAAATGTAATTATATGCTAATTCATCCAGAAAATAATGATAAAAAAGGACAGATTTGAAATTATATATAAACACAGCTGAACTAAACAGAGTTGGGAATATATATGAAGAAACATCCTTGAAATTTTTGGGCATTAATATCGACGAGAATATCACGTTTAAAAAGCATATTTCAACTGTATGCTATAAGATGGCTCGAGCTATTTATTTTATCAACAAAGTTAAAAAGTTCTTTCCGGGTGACGCATTGCGAACTCTATATTACGCACTTATCGACAGTCATATGGTATACAGCATTCAGGTATGGGGTCATGTGGCGACAACTAACAAGATATTTTTATTGCAAAAAAGGGCGATTAGAACAATAACCAATGCTAGATACAACAGTCACACAGAACCAATTTTCAAAAAAATGAACATTCTAAAATTCTGTGACATTTATACATACCAAACGTCAGTATTCATGCATGACTGGGCTTATAATAGACTGCCAGGGACCTTCAAAGACTCATTCGGTGTTAAACTAGGAACCAACAGTAGACAGGCAGCCGCGGGAAACATTAGACCAAAAGCAACACCAAGAACAAAATTTTCAGAAAATCTCCCAGAACATTCTTATTCGAATATATGGAACTCAGTTAATAAAAAACAAAAAACTATTAGGAATCGAGATAACTATAAAAAAACAGATGAGTGTAGAATTGATCAACCAGTATTCCAACAAAATTGAATGCAAAAACAAATTTTGCCCTGATTGCACACACAAATGATAAAAATGATAAAAATGTTCCGCATATATTTAGTCTATTGGCTACTTACCTTAAATGTTAAAATTGTCTCACATTAAATTACCCGAGTACTACGACTTGTATCCTGCAAAATCTCGTCCAACGCATGGCTATATATACTCATGGACGTAAATGAGATGGATAGGCAACTCTCGCAGAGTAACGCGATATATCGCGGATTCTTTTGTTTCCCAATTAACGAGCGCCTGACTGCGAGATCGCCTGTTGCTATAACCACTGCGTAAACAAAAAGGCGTCTTTTGCTTTCGTTTTGTGACGGAACAGTGTCGATAGCACACAATGTTTCCTTTCTGACGCTAGCTTCTTTCATTTACCCGCTTATAATAAATGCTTGAATTAATTTTACATTGAATACATTTTGTTTATTGTTTATAGTGGCCTAATAAAAGTGGGAAAGCACCCAATGTGCATTAAAAATAAAGCTTTGAAATTAAAGCACCATGCTCATAGAATACTTGTAATGATTGTTGTCATTTCCGCCGAATTGTTTCTTAACTAAAAGAGCGTAATTACGCAACTATTAATGACATATCAAGGTGGTGAATGATCAATTAGCAAAAGTTAATGGTGTTTATATAACTAGGCTTGCAGGAAGTTTAATCTGCCCCAAAGCAATGAGAATTGAATATGATCACATTTCAGTTAATACAATGTTGACGCATATCGCGGAGAGGGCTAATCATCGCTAATTTGACGTGTTTTAATCCACAATGAAGCCAATGACAATATTGTTTTATCTTGCGTGTGACTTTGAACAGTGTTCATAGTGCAACTACAGCATGACATCCACACTTACTAGTAGCTATCATTAAGTATCTTCTTTTTAAAGATGGATTATCTCTTTAAATAACAAATTTTAAATAGTTGCGTGGGTATAAAATAATAGAAATCAACTGAAGACCTATGTCCGGAAAAGCTTCTATCAATTAATTTTGATTTTATTTCGAATATTAAATCGGGTCCGTTTATGTTACTATTTTTAGAACCGACCATTTGGATGATACCATATTGCGATATAGAGCACTGGGCTGTTCCTACGGCTACGCAACGAATGTCAAATGCCATAGAATGGTTGTTTGTATTGTTTTGTTCCACAGATATAAGCGATAATGAGTATAATTAACGTTTATTTATGACAAAATTGCACAATATAATTTCTGGTCTCTGTTAACAGTAACCACTATTGTTCGTTAGCTGAACAAACACACCTTTTTAGACCAGAAAATATTCGAAATAAAATTAATATTAATCGATAGAAGCATTTCCGGACAGGAGTCTTCGATTCAAATCTAATATTTTATACCCCGGCAACTATATAATACATGTTTACAAAGAGATAATCCACCTTTAAAGAAATAGATCTTTACTAAGAACATATACATGTATAACAGATAGCAGTTTTCAACATTAATTATCATATAAAACAATATATAAACCGATTATTCCTTCAATTTAGCCTCAGATCAGAGATAGATTTATATCAGAGATATTTGTAGCAGAACTTTCTGGATCTGGTGTTATGCATGTATCATCTGATATGGCAGAAGGTTCGTCTTCAGTTTTCTGATTCTTCCACTGGTACTTTCTTTTTTGGCGGATACACTTCCGTTTTCTCGCAGGCATACTGAAAGAACAAAGGAAGTCATAACTACTACGGGTAGTATATAATACTATTAATAATCAGTTTGTTTCCAAGGTCGATCCAATTTGGGGCATGGCGACATGGGGTGGGGTTGCTGAGACTTTATAAATTTCACCAGTTTGAAATAAATTAGGCACTGATGGATCACCTCTATGACCAAGTGAATGTCCTGGAATAGTTGCATTTGACCTCAAATTATTTAAAGAGGCACAAATAATTAGCAATAAAGAGCGTTTAGTATTAACTTAAAAGATGCAAGGAACTTTATCCGGATAGTCATGCAATACCGATAGGTGCTGTTTACCCCAGACGACTAACAAATAATCACATGTCAATTACATCACAATTAATTACAAATTTGGTTGGGTAGGGGTAGCGTGTTCATTCTGGTTTGCAGATTTGAGGATGACAATATCACTGAACTATATATTAACAGTAGGGCCTAGCATAATGCTTAAGATCTTATTTTTAAATGTTTTGAACATATCTAAAATGTAAGTGCTGCACTCAAATAGAAGATTGATCATTTGTTTGAAGCCTGTATAGGTGATTGGTCGTTCTCTGAAAAAAAAAATAATGTACATGTAGACTTAGTTTCTCAAAAGCTACAACATTTAATATTATACACCATATACCAGTATTCATGGACATAGAATGTACAGCATGTTAAGGCAATAGGTAACTTTCTCAAGTTATTTTTGACAATTGAACATGAAATACAGAAACTACAATGTCCATGGACCGTATCCAAGCTCGCTGATATACCAGTTGCAGTTGTCGGATATCGATGAAATTTGCTCAACTTCGAGATAAGATATTGATAAATCGTGGTTATAAATCCTTGTAAAATTTGCTATTAGTCATCCCAAGACATATGCCAAATCAAAGTTAGCTAATCATTTTATTCCAATTTCGGTCATATTTGATTACGTGCCAAAGTTCCCCCACCCCTGTGTTTGAACATTTATATTCTCAAGAAAATCCAACCAATGTTAATTTTACAAGAATAAAGTGTACAAAAATTAGTAAAATATGATGAAATTGATTGAAGGACACATATTGCTATATTATGATTTTAAAATCACCACCCATTCCATTTTTGTCAGAGCCATTTTTGAAAACTTGGGAAAGTGGTAGCCCTCCCCCATAAAAACGAGAAAGGCTGTCACTGTCAAAACAACACACTTACATTGTGATATAACAAACATTTCCTGTAATAAAACTTTGCAAAGTATGCTAAAAGTCACGCAGGGATATATGAGAAAACAAATTAATGCATTGGTTTCATGCCACATCTGGTTATTTTGGAGGAGTTGTTGAAATTCGAACACGAGTGTGCTAGATTGGTAAATGTCCATTTTTAACAATTAATGCCCATTTCATGTAAAGTTATGAACACAAAAATAAAAAAAACTACTTAAATGCAACTGAAAGTCATCGTCTGATGTATCAGCAATATAAATATTGCACGCTTTCTATTTTAATTGCGGCCATTTTCATGTGGCTGCAATAATTGTAAATCTGCCACACAGAAATCGGACGTCCACCCCCAATAGCTCGAATTTCGGAAATTAAAAAGCATTTCCACGAAATTGCACCTTTATTGGACATGGTTGAAACACAGCTAAAGTGTGTACAATAAACTGGTATTCGATGTGATCTTTAAGATATACTTCCAATTTATATCGGATCCATGATCTCACGATTTTTCCCCCGGTATTTTTCCTGTGTTTTCTTTGAATATTTGTTGTTCAGTTTTCGTTACGGGAGAATCTAATGTTTTTAATTCGTCTAGGAGCATCTTACGACGAACGTTATAAGATTACCGGTCGCTCAGTTCGATTATTATGCAAAAGTTTTATTTTAGAACATAAGTAAGGGTTACAATACACCAAATGATTTACATAGGCCTCAGTGTTAACAAATCCCGCTGGCCTATATTCGTTGCAAAGCTTTGACCCTGCACGAGTATTTGAAATTAAAGAACGTCCTTTTAGACACACAGAAATGTACACAAACGTACATGTTAACATGGTAGATCACACTGGAGCTCGACAAACGTCACACTACCCTTAAAATTGAGAAAAAAATGACATCGAAAAAAACGCAAACACCTCTCATAAATTATTCGCCACTTGCACAGCCATAACCATTTACCATGTGGTTATATTTGATGTTTCTCGACGGGAAACACATTTGTGCATTTTTTCGTGTACTTTTCATCCATGTATCATTGACCATTCAGCTGCCAGAATTGTTTTTATGCTGATCCTAGCTTGGGGGTCCCAGCGGAAATCACTCTACTAATTTGTATTTGGTGTATTGTAATCTAAGTACAATACTCACGTTTTTTAGAAGTAGATATCCTTTTAGAAGCAAAACACAAGACAATCCCGCATACGACGAAAACACGAGAGAAATGAGATCTCGCGAATTCACGCGCTCCGCGATATTTCATATACCGGCTATTGGCCAAGCACTGAGGCTTCCAATCGCCCTATATATACATCGCTGATATACTAAGGGAATTTAAAGATGGATTATCTCTTTAAATAACAAATTTTAAATAGTTGCGTGGGTATAAAATAATAGATATCAACTGAAGACCTATGTCCGGAAAAGCTTCTATCAATTAATTTAGATTTTTTTCGAATATTAAATCGGGCCCGTTTATGTTACTATTTTTAGAACCGACCATTCGGATGAGACCGTATTGCGATATAGAGCACTGGGCTGTTCCTACGGCTACGCAACGAAAGTCAAATGTCACAGATTGGTTGTTTGTATGTTTGTTCCACAGATATAAGCGATAATGAGTATAATTGACGTTTATTTGTGACAAAATTGTTAAATAAAATTTCGGGTCTTGGTTATCAGTAACCACTATTGTTCGTTAGCTGAACAAACACGCCTTTTTAGACCAGAAAATATTCGAAATAAAATTAATATTAATCGATAGAAGCATTTCCGGACAGGAGTCTTCGAATCAAATCTAATATTTTATACCCCGGTAACTACATAATACATGTTTAATATACATTTAATATTTACTGTCACGCATATATATGTATCACACTCATTTTATATATGATATCAGGAATGTCTTTCAGGCATATATCCAACACCCATCCCTGAGTAAACTCATGTGGACACATGTGCTTACAAGATATCATTCAGGGAAAATGATACATCACACTCGCATTGAACATAAACAAACTTGTCACAATTCCCAGTTGAACAAATATTTACAAAAATGTCACACTGATGTGAACTATCTCCTATGCCGATTATCATGAAAGCAGCCACACTTCTCGATTGCCGCACATATTATTCGTATGACTTACATGTGGGTTCACACGTTACTAGAATGTGTAAACATTTCCCACACGCATCGCGCTGATACAGACTGTCGCCTGTGTTAATTATCATATGAACTGTCAGCTATATAGTATGTCACACACCATGATTTCTCACACACATCACACTAATACGGACCGTCGCCTGTGTTAATTATCTTCTGAACTGTCAGCTATATAGTATGTCACACACCATGATTTCTCACACACATCACACTAATACGGACTGTCGCCTGTGTTAATTATCTTCTGAACTGTCAGCTAGTATGTCACACACCATGATTTCTCACACACATCACACTGATACGGATTGCCGCATGTGTTAAATATCTTATGAACTGTCATTTGGTATGGCACACAATACGATTTCTCTCGAATATCACACTAACACGGACTGTCGCCTGGGTTAATTATATTATGAACTGTCATCTGGTATGGCACACAGCATGATTTCTCACACGCACATCACACTGATACGGATTGTCGCCTGGGTTAATTATATTATGAACTGTCAGCTGGTACGACACACAGCATGATATCTCACACACATCACACTGATACGGACTGTCGCATGGGTTAATTATATTATGAACTGTCAGCTGGTACGGCACACAGCATGATTTCTCACACACATCACACTGATACGGACGGTCGCCTGTGTTAATTATCTTATGGACTGTCAGCTGGTACGGCACACAACATGATTTCTCACACACATCCGCTGAGAAGGACGTTCTTTCGTGTTGACGCTCATATGGGCGGTCAGATTTTCAGGACCTGTAAAAGCTTAACACATTTTTTCACATCTGTATGATCGATATCCGGTAGTGTGCTCTCAATGTAGAAGAATTTGCGATTGATTTCCCACATAAGTCGCACTGAAACAGACTATCACAAGTGTAAATGTCCACATGGACACTCAGGGTGGTCATAGCATTATATGCTATACAGCATATCTCACATTAATATGGTCAATGGTCATGTATGAAGTTTCTTATGTGCCGTGAGGTTAAAATAACGTTTGAAAGATTTCTCACATATGTCACATTGGTACGGATGATCATCATCGTGGACAATCATATGATTAGTCAGATATCCAAAAGAAGTAAACCGTTTATCACATATCTCACATGCATATGGTTGAGTTCGTGTATGGGTCGTCTTGTGTGTTTCCAAGTAACTAGATTGTTTGAAAGAGTTCCCACATATATCGCATTGATATGGATTATCGCCATTGTGGAATCGCATATGGTTAGCCAGATTTCCAGCAGAAGTAAACCCTTTATCGCATATCTCACATTTAAATGGTTGAGTTCCGGTATGGGTTGTCTTGTGTGTCTTCAAGTAACTAGATTGTTTGAAAGATTTGCCACAGATATCGCAATGAAACGGATGATTATCATTGTGAACACTCATATGGTTAGTCAGATGCCCAGAAGAAGTAAACCCTTTACCGCACATCTCACATTCATATGGCTGAGTTCCTGTATGGGTTGTCTTGTGTGTCTTCAAGTAACTAGATTGTTTGAAAGATTTGCCACAGATATCGCAATGAAACGGATGATTATCATTGTGAACACTCATATGGTTAGTCAGACATGCAGAAGAAGTAAACCCTTTACCGCACATCTCACATTCATATGGCTGAGTTCCTGTATGGGTTGTCTTGTGAGTCTTCAAGTAACTAGATTGTTTGAAAGATTTTCCACAGATATCGCATTGATACGAATGGTCATCATTGTGGACACTCATATGGTTAGTCAGATTCCCAGAAGAAGTAACTGTTTTACCGCATATCTTACATTCATATGGTTGAGTTCCTGTGTGTGTTGTCTTGTGTCTATGCAAGTATCTATATTCTTTGAAAGATTTCCCACATATATCACATTGATACGGGTGATCACCATTGTGGAATCTCATATGGTTAACCAGATTTCCAGAAGAAGTGAACCGTTTACAGCATATCTCACATTCATATGGTTTATGTCCTGTATGGGTTGTCTTGTGTGTCTTCGCGTGACTAAATTGTTTGAAAATTTTCTCACCTATATCGCATTCATACGGACGCTGACGAGTGTCGACTCTCTTATGGTTAGTCAAATTTTCAGAATGAAATGTGTTCCCCAATATATCACATTCATATGGTTGATTACCAGTATGGGTTGTCTTGTGTGTCTTCACGTGAGTGGATGGTTTGAAACAATTCCCACCTATATCGCATTGATACGGACGCTCACATGTGTCGACTCTCATATCGTTAGTCAAATTTTCAGAAGGAAATGTGTCCCCCAATATATCACATTCATATGGTTGATTACCAGTATGGGTTGTGTTGCGTGTCTTCGTGTAACTAGATTGTTTGAAAGATTTCCCACCTATATCACATTCATGCGGATTGTCACCACTGTGGACTTTCATATGGCTAGCCAGATTTCCAGAAGTAATAAATGGTTTACCGCATATCTCACATAAATATGGTTGAGTTCCTGTATGGGTTGTCTTGTGTGTCTTCATGTAACTAGATTGTTTGAAAGATTTCTCACAAATATCGCACTTATACGGATGATCATCATTGTGGACACTCATATGGTTAGCCAGATTTCCAGAAGAAGCAAATGATACTTTACCGCATATCTTACATCCATGTGGTTGAGTTCCTGTATGGGTTGTCTTGTGTGTCTTCAAGTAACTAGATCGTTTAAAAGATTTCCCACAAATGTCGCATTGATACGGGTGATTATCATTGTGGACTCCCATGTGATTAGTCAGATGCCCAGAAGAAGTGACTGTTTTACCGCATATCTCACATGCATATGGTCGAGTTCTTGTATGCGTTGTCTTGTGTGTCTTCGTGCAACTAGATTGATTGAAAGATTTACCACATATATCGCAGTTGTACGGACGATCACCAGTGTGCACTCTCATATGGTAAGTCAGATCTCCAGAAGAAGTTAATGTTTTACCGCATATATGGATTGCCTCGTGCGTCTCCATGTCAGACGAATGGGTGAAGGATTTCACACATATATCGCAATGGTATGGGAGATCTGAATAACTTTTGTTCTCGTATGCCTGGATGTTTAGTTTGAGTAAAATGTTTTCCTCATAAATCAAATGGACAAAACCCACAGTCCGTGAATAATATTCAACATACCGGGTATATCACACTCGATTGGACAATCCGGTTGACCAAATTGTTTTCCGCATAAATAACATCTATTCTCTTAACTTGAAGTCAGATTTCCAGAGTCCGAGTGGATAATTGCCAGCGAAATGTGAATACAAATGTTCACAATGTCTTCATACATGTACATGTATCACAATCGTGTGTACGGAACCTTACACAGGTTCTCTAATGTTCAGAGGGATGATTGGATATATCACCCTTGTGTAGAAAATAAGCCTACTCATAAATGTGGATATTATCTTGTGTTCCTAAATAATAGATACGGATATGTCACATTCGTTTGGACGATACTGTGTATAATGACTATATTCTCTTTTATTCTGACGGACGGGGCGGGGGTAACACGTATACACCACGCCCGTGTAGACAACTCCAACGTAGATGGTTCGCTTGCGTTTAGATCGCCAAGAGATGTTCCAGACTCGTGTCTGCCCCACGCATTATCCAGGATTATTCACGGTTTTCAGACCGAGTGACAAATTCCAATCAAAGAAATCAATAGCCGCTAGACGATATACACCGTTTCTCCACTGTGATAATAATGTATATGTTTGTCGAATGTCCAAAATAAACAGCATACATTTAGTATCAGCAGATAGTATCAACATTAAATGCAAAGCCAGAACACCAAACTGAATCCCTTTTGTTAATGTCTTATTGAAATGGCACATAAAATATGGTTTCATAGAATGGACATATTTATTGGACGATAATAATTAGCAGTACCGGGTATTATCCTTCTCATCTTCTCCATTCTCTATGGTCTGGAATCAATCATGCTTACAAATACACAACTTAGCAAATTAGACACCTTCCAGGATAAAATGCTCCGACAACTACAGAATCTCCCAACAAGAACTGCCCTGACTGCAGTAAAAGGGCTTCTTGGCATTCCGCCACTATCTGTCATCATTCACAAGAACATGCTCAACCTGTTCCTACGAATTGCACGGTCTCCAGACTCAACAGAACATCAGATAGCTTGTCGCCAACTTGCCGTGAGAGACATCAATGACAATAGCTGGTTCTCCTATATCAGACGACTTCTAACAGAGTATAACCTCCCTTCAGCTTATTCAATCATTCTACACCCTCCAACTAAGACCGAATGGCGGAATACACTAGACGAGGCAGTCGCTGATAAAGTGACAGGAAAATGGAGAAATGACATCTCAGCAAAATCTTCTCTACGGCTACTCAACCCTGAAGGAATTGCCTACAACTCTGTCCATAGACTATACAATTCTGTTAGACCTAGCATATTTGATGTAAGACGTTCCGAAGTTAAGGCCAAGTTCCTGTGTGGCACCTATACTCTCCAGGCTAATAAAGCAGCTTTCAACCAACACACTGTCAGTCATACCTGCCTGACATGCAACCTTGGCCCAGAAGACCGAGAACATGTTATCGCCTCCTGTCCCACCTACCAGAAGGAAAGATCCAGACTCAAACAGAAGATCAACAATCTTCTCCCCAGTATAAATCAAGGCCTCCTAGACAACTCAGCAACCTTTACCCAACTCATCCTTGATCTTAGCCATCCAGATATTCCTGACATCATCGATTGGGAGGAACACTCTGTCGACCAGCTAGAACTTTACTCCAGATAATTCCTATATCAGCTCCATACTAGAAGATTTGCAGTTCTAAAAGTCAAAGGGAAAGTTTCACATAGACCACGCAAGACTCGCTCCGAGCTCAAAGTCCCTTAAGTATTCTCTAGGTATAGAAGGCTCTTAACTGACGCCACATGTAAATATGTACACAGCTGTATATTCACGGATTCAATTCAATTCGGAGGAATACATCCTACATTCATCCAATACTGGAGTGCCTCGCATAATCAACGGGGGAATCTCATCCAAAAGAAGAAGAAGAATTGGCTGAGGGTGCGTCACATGGCGGGTATCAAATCGCGTGTTTCTGTCGATTATCTCTTTGTAAACATGTATTATATTGTTTATACCGGGGTATAAACGCTATTTTAGCCAAAGTGACCATTTTGGTTCCATTGAGTTGAAATATTCATAAGTAATGGTAGGCCTTAGTCCAAGTCTTCTCGTACTAAAACCAGCCAAGATATTGGGATGGAGATGCTGGTATTTAGTCCGAGATCGTCCGGTATGCTCTCTTATGACACGACTTAAGCGTTAGTGACCCGCTCAAATAAAACCACAATTATATGAAATAAAATATCACAATTGCGACAATAAACGGATATTTTCCGCAGAAGACATGCTATTTGATCTGAAACCCACATCAATTGTGATTTAAACGCCGTAATTTAATGTGAAAAGAGACATTTAACGCAATGTTTACATAATTTTAAAAGTATGCGAACCCAGTTGACATCGCGAACTGTGTTCGGCATTTTCCGGGGAAAATATTCCGTAGATTTTCGATCAACCACGCACGATGAATTCTCCATTGTAATAGTAATTGTACGTGTCAATAAATTAATAAATTCATAGAATAAGTAAATATTGAAGATAAAAATGTAATACATTAAATAAATTGCGGGAATTACAACCATCTCACAGTTTAAAACAGTGTAAACACTGCGAGCATTAGAATAACATGGGGGCCGCCATTTTGTTTGTATAGCCAGAACAAACTCCGGAATATGCCGGAGTTCTTCCGTACGACTTCGGCTTTCGGTTAAAACATAAACAAAATATACAGCGATGTCACAAAATGCGATGTCGGTGATAATCAACCGGAATATTCTATGCGTAATTTAACATGAAAGTTAGATTATTATACACAATTATGACCATAAGATGTCACTCTTTCCGATGTATATAGCATCATGTATTGATTTGTTAGGTAAATCGAGTAAAATACACCACAGATTCCCGCCACAGATCCTGGGTGTAAGTCGTGTCATAAGAGAGCATACGGGACGATCGCGGACTAAATACCAGCGTCTCCATCCCAATATCTTAGCTGGTTTTAGTACGAGAAGACTTGGACTAGGTAGGCCTATGCCTCAGTTATTTTGGACAGTTCTTCTAATTCCTTGTTGAAATATCCAACGGTGATTTATGATGAAATTTCATGCCGCGTTCCTAAAAATTAAGAATAGCATATTTCATTGCTCCAGTTACCAGTTAACATAAAAAAAAATAAAGTCACATTTCCGAACCAGTTCCATACAGAAGAAACTGGTCTAGAAGATATTCGTGAAAAAACGTCAAATTTTCCACTTACTGCTGCCATTTTGATGGTCATCTTGAACGGGGAGTTCTAATTTCGCCCTAAAATGTGCCGTTATATCACACTGAGTTATACTTGTTGTATTTGCCCAATGTTAAAGCGCAGATTCCATGGTAAGGTTAATTGTGACATTTATTAAATTATATAACCACGAAACGCTCTTTAAATTCGGGGGAAAAAAACATTAAAAGGGGGGTTAAAGTGAAATTTCAGCGTATAATATCAATAAGTATGTAAATATGTACACATGCTTTAGTTAAGAAGTGAACCATTATTTTACTAATATACTCCACTAGTGGTATACATGTACCTTTTAAACGAGATAATAACGCATTTGCTCGAGTGGGCATTATTTATTTCATATCTGTGATAACATCGTCAGAACTGTATTTTTTTTAACATACCCTGTACATTCGGTACTTGCGCCTAGTATGTACATATAAGTACTTTGCGGGGATATACGAGGCAAGCATTGTTTATTAATGATACATATGTATGCATGCGCAACAAGCTCAGCTGAAACGAAAACTGAATATCGCTTCCCATATAAAAATTTACCCGGGTAAAACTGGTGGTTTATCCGGCTTAATCCATGGTAAACCCCGGGTAAATTAATATTCTACCCAGGTAAACCACATGTAAAAAGTCAGTATACCGGGGTTAATCCAGGTATATAAAACATATATCGAGATTTACCCGGGTGTCTTATCCATTTGGTAGAGATTTACCCAGGTGTTTCTCCATCTCATAGTATACCCAGGTGTTTATCCATCTCATGCTATACCGGGGTGTTTTTACTGTCCAACAGGAGCGAAATTGAATATGTATTTTCGACCAAGCCTTGGTGCTCAAACCTTAAATTACAACAACGTATTTCACATGTATAGTTTGGATTACCATTACATTAATTAATTAATTAATACCAGGTGTAAATCCACCGTTTTTCTTACGAGTCACTTAGCCAGTTTGGTGCAAATTAAAGTGAGAACATGTTGTCATATGTATACAAATATATATATATTTTTTGTGCAGTTACAATACCACATTTTAGGGCAAAATTGCTCCTTCCAAAATGGCAGCTGGAAGTGGAAAATTTTATGTCCCCCCCCCCCCCCACCGATATCTTCCAGATAAATTAATTATGTATGTGACTGGTTCTTAGTTGGGACTATTATTTTTTTTTTTTCATGTTAACTGATCACTGAAGCAATAAAATATGACATTCTTGTGGTCCCAGCCCTTCCGGTCCCTCAAATATTAAATTGTTTACAGAACGTGGTGTAAAATTTCACCAAAAATCACAATTGTGATTCTATTCATTGTTCAACAAGAAATGAAGTTTAATGAACAGAACTGTGCAACGTAACTGAGGCATACAATTACCTATGAATATTTTAACTCAATTTAATCAAATTCAATTCCCAAACTGGCTGCAAAAATGGCAACAAAAATTTGAAAAAAGGCAAATATTGCCACATCATGCTATGTAATCGCTTACAAGTTGTGATTAGGGAATAAAATGGACTATTCTATCTTAAATATATTAAATACTAACATTTGTATGCGTACAAATATGAAGTGAATAGGTATACAGGGAGTTACTATGTGATCATAAAAATATATGATCATGGTGTTATCATATGCATATAGAGTAACTCCCTCTATACATATGCACCTCACGGTAGCAGGATAATGTCGCCCTTGACCTTAATAAATGGTATACTCGTAGGGCGCGCATCTATAATCTCAAATCGACTCCATTCCACCAAGATGTTCCACCAATTGTGGTGTTCTATAAACCACCAGAAAAAGACCCGTTAATTAGTTGAATATTACGTGATTGCAAATTCTGAGGTGAAGGTCGAGTATAGCTCTTGTGACATTACCCCTCTACCGCACCTCACCTGTGACCACATATTCACTTCCTGGTTGTTATTTTTTATGATTTCGATGTCAAGCTTCTGATAGAAAAATCAGATTTGTTCTTGTAATGTCAGTAGTTACACTAATAACAATTAACTAATGTGCATCAGAATGGTTAGCATCATGTATATAAGACATAAGGTTAATCATCAGCCACACCTTGTTTACAAGCGATTAAATGGCATGCTAGGGAAAAATTCACCGTTTTCTATATATTAGCCGCCATTTTGAGACAAAATAACAAATTTCTTTCCACGTTCTGTAAAATCGAATTTTTGAGGGATCTGAAGGGGCTGGGACCCAAATGAATGGCACATTTTATTGCTCGATGATCATTAACTTGAACAATAGAAAATAAAGTCCCTATTCTGAACCAATTCCATAGAGCAGAAAATAATCTACAAGATATTAGTGTAAAAACGTCAAAATATCCGGCAGCCATTTTGGCGGCAATTTTGCCTTAAAATGTGGCAATATATCTTAGCTTCACACAAGTATATACATTTGTATACATAAGACGATATATTTTCACTATAATATGCATCAAATTAACTTAGGGACTCGTCTGGAAAAAAAACGGCGGCCACATTGGAAGCCATCTTGCCTGGTGTCTACACGGACACTTTTTCGCATTAACATTCCTTGCAAGTTGAGTGACTTTGTAACCTTTAATCTTTAAGATTTCGTTTCGTTTCGTTCGGCAAACTAAATATATTCTTCCAACGAAAAATACGCGCAAAAGAGTTAGCGTGTATTTTTTGGTAATTTTGTCGCAAATTAACATGGATTGACAACAGAAAATGATCGACTAAATGCAAATCGGATATATGGTGAATTAAATACAAGATTCAACGATTCTATTCATATGGATGTTCACATAATATCGAAAGACAAGTCTGTCAAAATTATTTCTATTTCCAATTTGAGGACCAGGAAACGGACTGAATATGACAGTACCAGTACTCAATGGCTATTATGGCACGAATGAAAACCACTGGGTCACTCATTACTGATATGCAACTGAGAAGTATGATCTACAGGCTTCAGATCAGTACTAGTACCTGTACTCTGGGACTGCAACTGTACTGTATAAATTAGTATTAATTAGCCAATCGACTTGGAAGTTGGAAACTTTAAAGCGATGATTCTTTGCACCACCACAACAAACAAATAAGAGTGTCTGGAAGAGTATATGTATACTGTTTTAAAATTATATTGTCTTCATGCCAGATACTTTTGGCTCCCAGCATCGAGGTGCGACACTACACAAATTGCTGCAGCGGTTGAAACAGAGGAAGAATATTGTGAGAATGTTATGTTGTACGGTACATGTATGTAAATTCAGTTCCACTGGTACTGTTCATTAACTGAGTGCATTTGGCAGTGATATGTCACTAACGTATTGGTAGGGCCCAACATCATGTGCGCTACTACATCTGTCAGGATCCTGCAGTGAAACCATATAAGATTCCCGGCAGTGGACAACAGATGTCAACAATACACACAAATTATATCAAGTTCTAGCCTTGAAGTGAAACACATTGTCAATGAATATTAGTATTTATTACTGCATGCAGTTGGCAAGATTCTGAGTCGTCACATTTACCCGAAAGCCAAAAGGTACATGTATCAGTACTTACGCAATTGCATCGAGTTGGAACACCTCAACCTATGATACCGAACAGTCAAAATAATGGGACAGATGAACGGTGGACTCAACATAAAATACTAGTACATGTACCGGTACATGTATATTCATACAGCATATGGAAAGTTCAAAGATTTTGACAGCACTTTGATTCCATAAGAGGATCCACATGTACTGGACCACATCTGGATGATGTATGCTGTGCACATTACAATGAAGTTTACAATGAAGTTAAAACTTCATGTTATAATAGTTTGACAGTTTGACTGAAGCGTGTACTTCACTTCCATTCCAAATTGAAGATTGACACAATTGTTCTTTTTTACAAGTTATTTAGTAATTTACATTTATATCTAAAGGTACACAATCTAATATGATTGCGGATGAAGATGGATAACTCTAAAATCAAGTGGTAGTAATAACCACTTGATTCTAGAGCAATTTGTCACAGGTTTGACCACATGTTTTCTGGCCGGGCCACATCTCGAGAAATTAACAAATTTCATAAATCTATATCTGTTCACGCTGAGGTTTTATGAGGGGGTTCCTTGACTCGGAATCAAATATTTATACCCCGAAGCCAAATAAATAGTAATTTAGGAGCGTCTGATCGGATTGAGTACCTTTAAAGATGCTCTATTATTTATGATGGGTGTATGAAAAAGTGAAACACAATGGTCAACCGAAGACAAGTTCAAGTAAGGGTCAATCCACACCGGCCACGAGCGTGCGATTTTTACGGCCGTTTTCTGTCGTCCGTAGCAGCTTACTAAATTATTATAGCATTGCGTTTAATTGAATTTAATTCTATTCCGGCACAATTCCGGGGGATTGTGGCAAATTGTGTGCGAAGTGACTTCACAAGCTTGGCATACATACAGGTACATGTACTTGTAAATGAAGAAAATTGAAAACATTTGTGTACAATTTTCAGGCGGTACGCATGATTCATACCCCTCTGCTAATTTGGTAGTCGGGATTCATTTGCACAGTTTGATCGGTATTCAGGATTCAACAAAAAGGCCGATTCGCAGATTTTCTGGCACAAAATTAATTTTGTTTTACTATTTACCAGCCCAAATGACATTTATGATGTAATTTAGTCTATTATCTATAGTATATGTAGAAGTTATGGATACAACTTCAGCAACTACTAGTACATGTATATGAAAACTATATTATTAGTTAATATTAGTTTTCATTCAATATTTTCTTACTTGTAACTGGTACGCATGATTCAACCTTTTACATTAACTGGTATTGAGGGGGCGGGGCGGCGACCCTTTCCAGACTGGTCTATTCAATTGTGATTGGCCTGTATGAGGGTGTTACCCCCTACCACCCATAAATATTGAACACCAGTTAACAGTGTTCTCACATTTGCTGGAATAGTATCCAAAACATCAACATATCAAGAGGTATTATACTGAATCAGATCAAAATATATCACTTGGGTCTGTTTGGGCTGGTAAATACTCAAAATTTAATTTTGTGCTATAATATCTGAATACCAGCCTTTTTGCTGAATCCTGAATGCCGGTTATATTGCCGTGTGAAATCCTAGTACCAGATAACATTGGGTATGTATATAGCATACCACCTGAAAATGGCCTGAATATCGCATACCAAAGCGGGGTGAGGGTGTGTATGTGTGACACCCTCCTCGATCATAGTCTGTATTCTACAGGGTATGTTAACTGTTTCGAGTTGGTGCAATTAATGTAATTGTTTAATCTCTACCATCTGAATACTATTTGTAGCATATATTGCTATCTGATCAATTGCTACTGATATAAAACAGGATAACGATGGTGTGTCTCTTTCCCAAATGTTCTGTTTACATGTACATTTGGGGGTTTATGAGTCAGATAATAACAGTCAACATGTCCTTCTAACACTAGGAAATAATGTGTTCTTATGAACCAGGACGTAATATGGCTATTGTTATTTCTATTCTTTCTGTCCCAGAACACAGTCAAAATTGCGTTATTATTACCACTTGATTTTAGAGTTATCCATCCTTGTCTGTTTGAATAGTGTTTCTGGTGTACACATCTCGAGCAAATTACGAAGTTAGGGGCAATTATTAGTACTCATCTCGAGAAAATAACAAATTTCAAAAATCAATATCTAATAACTCTGAGCTTTGTTTGATGGGTTCCTAGACTCGGATCAAATATTTTTTACACCCAAAGCTAAAGAAATAGTAATATAGGACCCTCTGATCGGATTGAGAACCTTTAATTAGTTTATATATTTATGTATTACATGTGTTTCTATACATGTATTTATCTTTAGTTAGTTTCTTGATCTTGAATAATCTTGTATTGCTCCACAATCAGTTTCCTTACTGTTCTATTATACTAAAACAACTCCATTGATAACAATACCCCTGCATCCCATCCAAATCTACTGCATTGCCATCCTCATTATTTCACTCTGGTATCCCCACCCAGGTGTACTTTGGTGTTATTCACCCATGTGTTCCTTGGTGTTTCCTACCCATGTATCTTGGTGTTCCCACCAGTTGTACCTTGGTGTTTTCCTACCCAGGTGTACCTTGGTGTTTCTTTACCTGGGTGTACCTTGGGTTTTCTAACCCAGGTGCATCTCAATGTTTCCACCCAGGTGTACCTTGGTGTTTTCGACCCAAGTGTTTCCCCAGGTGTTTCTACCAGGGTATATCCCATGTGTTCGTAAGCAGGCTTAACTCAATGATTTACTCTGGTGAACCCCAGTAATTTTAACCAGGTTTAACCCAAGTGTAACCAAACTGATAAACCCTGGTGTTCCAACACCAGGTTATAACAGAGTGGTATACCTGGGATACATCTGGGTGAAAATGATGGGGTACACCAGGGTAAAATATAAGCGAGTGGTACCTGCTTAAAATACCCGAGGTATACCCTGGTAGAAACACCCGGGGAAAACACCAAGGTATACCTGGGTAGAAACACTGGAAAATCCACCTGGGTAAGAAAACACCAAGGTACATGGGTTGGAAACATCAAGATACACCTGGGTAGGGAACACCTGGGTATGAAACACCTGGATGAATAACACCAAGGTACACCTGGGTTGGAAACACCCAGGTATGAAACACCAGGGTACACATGGGTGAATAACACCAAGGTACACCTGGTGGGAAACACTCAGGTAGGAAACACCAGGGTATACCTGGGTGAATAACACCAAGGTACACCTGGGTGGGAAACACCCATGTCGGAAACACCAGGGTACACCTGTGTGTGGTCACCTGGGTAATTACACCCAGGTTTATCCACACCATTGTTTTTATCGAGTTTCAGCTGGGTTAATCATGGTAAAACCCAGGTTTCAGGGGGTCTTGATGGTTGGTGGATGTCTTGGTAGATAGATTTATACCCAGGTTTTGGCCCAAAAAACCTGGGTGGATTTACCCGGGTAAATGTTTATATGGGTTATCTCTTTAAAGATGGATTATCTTTTTAAATAACAAATTTTAAATAGTTGCGTGGGTATAAAATAATAGATATGAACTGAAGACCCCTGTCCAGAAAGGATTCTATCTATTAATATTGATTTTATTTCGAATATTAAATCGGGACCGTTTATGTGTCTATTTTTAGAACAGACCATTCGGGTGATACAATATTGCGATATAGAGTACTGGGATGTTCCTACGGCTATGCACCGAAAGTCAAATGTCCCAGATTGATTGTTTGTATTGTTTTGTTCCACAGTTATAAGTTGTAAAATATAGAGATCCGGGGGGGCTGGGAACACCACAGAATACAAGGGTAAACCTGTCTTCGGTAACATGGACAGAGGTGATCATTATTTAGGTACACATTCCGAAGCGCCACTTGGACAATTCCATAGTCAGTAAAATTAAAAACAGGAGCATAATAGAGGTATGCCTGGTGTTTTGAAATTTGGAAAATATAGGTATACCTATGACAAGAGTATGCGTACCAGTATCGTGGAATCACGCACTATCATAAATGAACTAGTTATACGTAGAGTATTAAAATATTCTTTAGTTTCATGATTGTCCCATACCGGTAGTTTCAGTAAAAGATGGGAGCGTGGTACATAGTTAGGTGTTACAATTTTAGAAATTAGGAACGTAAGCATAGGCCGCGAGTTTTCGAAAGGGTTAATTTTGAAATTTATAGTTATGTACATGAGTAAGCTGTTGTAGAATGTAAGTGTAGGTGTAAGTCTGAAGTAAAATGCTAAATTTCACTGGAATCGTCGTCAGTTATGTACCTGGTGATGGAGTGTTTAAACAACAGACCATCGCTTTTCGACACTTTTTGTTGTAACAATATAGAGATCCAGTCGAATGTCCCAGATTGGTTGTTTGTAGTGTTTTGTTCCACAGTTATAAGGGATAATGAGTATACTTAAAGGTGGATTATCTCTTTGTAAACATGTATTATACAGTTACCGGGTTATAAAATATTAGATTTGAATCGAAGACTCCTGTCCGGAAATGCTTCTATCGATTAATATTAATTTTATTTCGAATATTTTCTGGTAAAAAAAGGTGTGTTTGTTCAGCTAACGAACAATATTGGTTACTGTTAACAGAGACCAGAAATTATATTGTGCAATTTTGTCACAAATAAACGTTAATTATACTCATTATCGCTTATATCTGTGGAACAAAACAATACAAACAACCAATCTGTGACATTTGACATTCGTTGAGTAGCCGTAGGAACAGCCCAGTGCTCTATGTCGCAATACTGTCTCATCCGAATGGTCGGTTCTAAAAATAGTAACATAAATGGGCCCGATTTAACATTCGAAATAAAATCAATATTAATTGATAGAAGCTTTTCCGGACATAGGTCTTCAGTTCATATCTATTATTTTATACCCACGCAACTATTTAAAATTTGTTATTTAAAGAGATAATCCATCTTTAACGTTTATTTGTGACAAAATTGTACAATAAAATTTCTGGTCTCTGATAACAGTAAACACCAGTGTTCGTTAGCTAAACAAAGACACCTTTTTAGACCAGAAAATATTCGAAATAAAATAGACGCATTTCCGGACAGAAGTCTTCGATTCAAATCTAACATTTTATGCTCCGGTAACTATATAATACATGTTTACAAAGAGATAATCCACCTTTAATTAGTAGTGTTCGTTCCAATTAGGGTTTTACTATAACAACCTCTCAATCTGTTACATTCCAGCCTAATTTACAAGTTTAGTGGTGGTTTCAAACATTGCAAACCACTGCATCTAAATGTGAGTTTGGATTTGTTTTAATCAACCATATTTCCCTAATACGTCTGCCACTTCAAGGTCCTACTGAACAAGGGCGAGTCAGGTTTCTATGTTGGGTGTACGACCAGATCGTGTTTTGTTTCTCTATTTGGTTTATGACTATACCTATGTTTATGTGGTCATTGGAATTCATACAACTATGGGGCTGTGCTGATTATTTTAAGGTAACTATATTTCATTGTGCTTTCCAACTCGACTTTACATTCGTCGATTTTTCTTTGATAACCTGATCATATTGATCGTACGTGCAGTATATAGCAGCTATACCATTATAGGGAATAATATATTATATGTATTATATACATGCTAACCTATATATATATATATATATATATTATGCACGCGTTCATTTTACAGCCCCGATGCTGTACGCGATTTTGGTGCACCTTTCGCACGCGTTCGGAGTTTGAAAATCTACATTGCTTGATATCAGGATGCATTTTGCCCAATTTTTCAGAATGGAGGTGTGGTTTGGTAATTTAAACTGTACGGTTCAATCTCTGGTGGCCATAGTAGGTCGGGAGCGTAAGAACCGAAACCTAATAATGAAACGTACTGTATGTGAAGTTCGTTAATATACCAGAGACGCTCGCCTGATGACTTCAATTGCTGGCTATTATTTTCTGATTTCCAACATTTTAAATACCTATTTTCGCGCTTGGTCTTAGTAAACATTTTCCAAAGTATATAATTTACGCCTCCTAATGTTATCAAGCTATGCTGACAATCAAACATAACAAATATTATTGTGTAAACTTTACTGTAGCAGTATAATGTTTGCAAACTATACTAAAAATCACTTATAAAGAGCGTTCCATTTGCATGCATATGCATTTTATATACACTTATCTCTATACAATTCATATTATATTTGGGTCATTTTTTCAGTTTAATCCCTTCATACACTGCTAATGAACTTCGGGGTCCAGCCCTTTATATGTAACAGTCCTCAATTCATAATGTTGTTACCCCTAATTAATTGTAAGTGCATTACAATTCGTGCAAGTATGTACGATATGAACATAGCTGTGTTACAGCACTAAATTTATCATCTGGCAGTACAGCCAATGCATAAGCATACACTTTTGTTTACAATTAAGAATTTTTCCCGATAGTACAATCAGGGAAGTCTATGTGTACGTTTTACAATAATTCGTGTATAGTATCATTTTTGTGGATATTGCTTGGTGTGTGGCCCTCGTGATATTACTATCCCTATGATTTAAACTAGCTGAACGGTTTGACTGGTACGCTGCCGTTCTATACTTATTATATATTTATTTTGACATTCAAAATTGTCCGTGTGGCGCTTCGGAATGTGTACCTAGGTTTATTATGCACCTTTGTCCATGTTACCGAAGACAGGTTTACCCCTGTACTCTATGGTGTTCCCAGCCCCCCCCCCTGGATCTCTATATTGTTACAACAAATGTTGTGTAGGCAGGCATTGTGTTTACAGGAAAACCTTAGTTTCGGCTTTGACATTTGACGATTTCGTTCCACTCTACATTTTATTAATTTCCTTTACAATTTATATTTCATGACGGCCTCTCCTTGTTTTGTTTACTTATTTTGCGGCGTACTGGCCTATACTCTCAGCTCAACATCATTTAACTATATAAACCTAGATGTAGAATTTAGATTAATGCTACAATGGATACCTTGTTATATATTTTCGTACCCAATATCCTAGATTTATAAATATTTCCGCCCGAATTTGTTAATAGGGCTATGTCTTTCTTATGCCTTCCCGACAGTACAGCCGGGTTTACGTTATATTTACCTGCACTATTGTTCAACACGCGTCCAATGAACTTATTCTATGGATTTACTCTTATGCATGGATGTGGTGTAATCTGCCATTTCCCTGGTATGAGAAACAACCTTTTTATAACAACTATATGTCCCCTATTATAGTTCTAGGTATGAATTATAATAATCAATCGTATTTCGAGTCTGTATAATTTATAAGCTATGAACTTTTCCTTTATCTAGGCCTAATACATTTACATTATTGCGGCGTAAATACTGTGCCCTGCTTTAACTTAAGGTGTAAACAATTTGGCTGACAGGGGTTAAAGTACACCTGGTATGTGACGTCACACGTCACATACGTCATTTCGATAACTCTTAACGTGATTTCCCTAATACGTCTGCCACTTCAAGGTCCTACTGAACAAGGGCGAGCCAGGTTTCTATGTTGGGTGTACGACCAGATCGTGTTTTGTTTCTCTATTTGGTTTATGACTATACCTATGTTTATGTGGTCATTGGAATTCATACAACTATGGGGCTGTGCTGATTATTTTAAGGTAACTATATTTCATTGTGCTTTCCAACTCGACTTTACATTCGTCGATTTTTCTTTGATAACCTGATCATATTGATCGTACGTGCAGTATATAGCAGCTATACCATTATAGGGAATAATATATTATATGTATTATATACATGCTAACCTATATATATATATATTATGCACGCGTTCATTTTACAGCCCCGATGCTGTACGCGATTTTGGTGCACCTTTCGCGCGCGTTCGGAGTTTGAAAATCTACATTGCTTGATATCAGGATGCATTTTGCCCAATTTTTCAGCATGGAGGTGTGGTTTGGTAATTTAAACTGCACGGTTCAATCTCTGGTGGCCATAGTAGGTCGGGAGCGTAAGAACCGAAACCTAATAATGAAACGTACTGTATGTGAAGTTCGTTAATATACCAGAGACGCTCGCCTGATGACTTCAATTGCTGGCTATTATTTTCTGATTTCCAACATTTTAAATACCTATTTTCGCGCTTGGTCTTAGTAAACATTTTCCAAAGTATATAATTTACGCCTCCTAATGTTATCAAGCTATGCTGACAATCAAACATAACAAATATTATTGTGTAAACTTTACTGTAGCAGTATAATGTTTGCAAACTATACTAAAAAACACTTATAAAGAGCGTTCCATTTGCATGCATATGCATTTTATATACACTTATCTCTATACAATTCATATTATATTTGGGTCATTTTTTCAGTTTAATCCCTTCATACACTGCTAATGAACTTCGGGGTCCAGCCCTTTATATGTAACAGTCCTCAATTCATAATGTTGTTACCCCTTATTAATTGTAAGTGCATTACAATTCGTGCAATTATGTACGATATGAACATAGCTGTGTTACAGCACTAAATTTATCATCTGGCAGTACAGCCAATACATAAGCATACACTTTTGTTTACAATTAAGAATTTTTCCCGATAGTACAATCAGGGAAGTCTATGTGTACGTTTTACAATAATTCGTGTATAGTATCATTTTTGTGGATATTGCTTGGTGTGTGGCCCTCGTGATATTACTATCCCTATGATTTAAACTAGCTGAACGGTTTGACTGGTACGCTGCCGTTCTATACTTATTATATATTTATTTTTACATTCAAAATTGTCCGTGTGGCGCTTCGGAATGTGTACCTAGGTTTATTACGCACCTTTGTCCATGTTACCGAAGACAGGTTTACCCCTGTACTCTACGGTGTTCCCAGCCCCCCTGGATCTCTATATTGTTACAACAAATGTTGTGTAGGCAGGCATTGTGTTTACAGGAAAACCTTAGTTTCGGCTTTGACATTTGACGATTTCGTTCCACTCTACATTTTATTAATTTCCTTTACAATTTATATATTTCATGACGGCCTCTCCTTGTTTTGTTTACTTATTTTGCGGCGTACTGGCCTATACTCTCAGCTCAACATCAATTAACTATATAAACCTAGATGTAGAATTTAGATTAATGTTACAATGGATACCTTGTTATATATTTTCGTACCCAATATCCTAGATTTATAAATATTTCCGCCCGAATTTGTTAATAGGGCTATGTCTTTCTTATGCCTTCCCGACAGTACAGCCGGGTTTACGTTATATTTACCTGCACTATTGTTCAACACGCGTCCAATGAACTTATTCTATGGATTTACTCTTATGCATGGATGTGGTGTAATCTGCCATTTCCCTGGTATGAGAAACAACCTTTTTATAACAACTATATGTCCCCTATTATAGTTCTAGGTATGAATTATAATAATCAATCGTATTTCGAGTCTGTATAATTTATAAGCTATGAACTTTTCCTTTATCTAGGCCTAATACATTTACATTATTGCGGCGTAAATACTGTGCCCTGCTTTAACTTAAGGTGTAAACAATTTGGCTGACAGGGGTTAAAGTACACCTGGTATGTGACGTCACACGTCACATACGTCATTTCGATAACTCCTAACGTGATTTCCCTAATACGTCTGCCACTTCAATGTCCTACTGAACAAGGGCGAGCCAGGTTTCTATGTTGGGTGTACGACCAGATCGTGTTTTGTTTCTCTATTTGGTTTATGACTATACCTATGTTTATGTGGTCATTGGAATTCATACAACTATGGGGCTGTGCTGATTATTTTAAGGTAACTATATTTCATTGTGCTTTCCAACTCGACTTTACATTCGTCGATTTTTCTTTGATAACCTGATCATATTGATCGTACGTGCAGTATATAGCAGCTATACCATTATAGGGAATAATATATTATATGTATTATATACATGCTAACCTATATATATATATATTATGCACGCGTTCATTTTACAGCCCCGATGCTGTACGCGATTTTGGTGCACCTTTCGCGCGCGTTCGGAGTTTGAAAATCTACATTGCTTGATATCAGGATGCATTTTGCCCAATTTTTCAGCATGAAGGTGTGGTTTGGTAATTTAAACTGCACGGTTCAATCTCTGGTGGCCATAGTAGGTCGGGAGCGTAAGAACCGAAACCTAATAATGAAACGTACTGTATGTGAAGTTCGTTAATATACCAGAGACGCTCGCCTGATGACTTCAATTGCTGGCTATTATTTTCTGATTTCCAACATTTTAAATACCTATTTTCGCGCTTGGTCTTAGTAAACATTTTCCAAAGTATATAATTTACGCCTCCTAATGTTATCAAGCTATGCTGACAATCAAACATAACAAATATTATTGTGTAAACTTTACTGTAGCAGTATAATGTTTGCAAACTATACTAAAACACATATGCATTTTATATACACTTATCTCTATACAATTCATATTATATTTGGGTCATTTTTTCAGTTTAATCCCTTCATACACTGCTAATGTACTTCGGGGTCCAGCCCTTTATATGTAACAGTCCTCAATTCATAATGTTGTTACCCCTTATTAATTGTAAGTGCATTACAATTCGTGCAATTATGTACGATATGAACATAGCTGTGTTACAGCACTAAATTTATCATCTGGCAGTACAGCCAATGCATAAGCATACACTTTTGTTTACAATTAAGAATTTTTCCCGATAGTACAATCAGGGAAGTCTATGTGTACGTTTTACAATAATTCGTGTATAGTATCATTTTTGTGGATATTGCTTGGTGTGTGGCCCTCGTGATATTACTATCCCTATGATTTAAACTAGCTGAACGGTTTGACTGGTACGCTGCCGTTCTATACTTATTCTATATTTATTTTGACATTCAAAATTGTCCGTGTGGCGCTTCGGAATGTGTACCTAGGTTTATTACGCACCTTTGTCCATGTTACCGAAGACAGGTTTACCCCTGTACTCTACGGTGTTCCCAGCCCCCCCCCCCCCCTGGATCTCTATATTGTTACAACAAAAGTCGAATGTCCCAGATTGGTTGTTTGTAGTGTTTTGTTCCACAGTTATAAGGGGTAATGAGTATACTTAACGTTTATTTGTGACAAAATTGTACAATAAAATTTCTGGTCTCTGATAACAGTAAACACCAGTGTTCGTTAGCTAAACAAAGACACCTTTTTAGACCAGAAAATATTCGAAATAAAATAGACGCATTTCCGGACAGAAGTCTTCGATTCAAATCTAACATTTTATGCTCCGGTAACTATATAATACATGTTTACAAAGAGATAATCCACCTTTAATTAGTAGTGTTCGTTCCAATTAGGGTTTTACTATAACAACCTCTCAATCTGTTACATTCCAGCCTAATTTACAAGTTTAGTGGTGGTTTCAAACATTGCAAACCACTGCATCTAAATGTGAGTTTGGATTTGTTTTAATCTACCATATTTTCGTCGAATAAGCATTTATTGTCAGCAATTATTCAATGGATGATAAATAGCATATACACGGCTTGACTTTTCACAATTTTCACAATTTTCACAATTTACCTCGACTGCATTATGAGAACATGGTATTTGGATTTATTGATCCATCAACAACAAAATATACAACGTAATCGTGTACTTAGATAATTATAGGTATATATATATAGTCAGAATAACTGGATCTTGACGCCATAGAATAATCCATCAACAACAAATAATACAACGTAATCATGCACTTAGATATAGGTATAAATGTGACCCGCCATATCAAATCCAGTCGTAAGTCGGGATTGTTTTACCCTGTGCCAATGCATTCTCTTATATATGCGAGTCGACCATAGGTCGTCTCGCATATATAAGAGAATGCATTGGCCCCAACACTTTTTTACAATTTTAATAATTTGTTCTTGTATTCTTTAACAATTTTATAATTTCACCCATACAGAGCCCCAGACAAACATGAGCAGACGACACTCTTCTATATGCTACTATATATGTGTGGGGCTCCCTGCAGGGTAATGAATGTTTTTATTTTATGTCCTAAAAATTGTAAGAAACATTTATTTAAAAAACATAAAAATTGTTAGGCCAATGCATTCTCTTATATATGCGAGGCGACCTATGATCGACTCGCATATATAAGAGAATGCATTGGCACAGGGTAAAAAAAATCCCGACATACGACTGGATTTGATATGGCGGGTCACATATATATACATTGTCAGAATAACTGGATCTTGACGCGATAGAATAATCCATCAACAAATAATACAACGTAATCATGCACTTAGATATAGGTATAGCTATAGTCAGAATAACTGGATAACTGGTAGCCCTGTGCCAATGCATTCTCTTATATATGCGAGTCGACCATAGGTCGCCTCACATATATAAGAGAATGCATTGGCCTAAAAAATATCTTTTTTTAACACTTTTTTACCATTTTTTCTTACATTCTTTAACAATTTTATAATTTTTAATGTGTTAAGCCAATGCATTCTCTTATATATGCGAGGCGACCTATGGTCGACTCGCATATATAAGAGAATGCATTGGCACAGGGTAAAAAAATAATTCAACGTAATCATGCACTTAGATATAGGTATAGCTATAGTCAGAATAACTGGATCTTGACGCGATAGTATAATGTTGATTAGTGTTGTGGTCTTAGTTCCAAATAAAATACAACCATATTAATGTAATGGGACACATATTATCATACCGGGTAGAACCATGGTTTATAAATAGGCTATTAGAATGGTCACGTATTATCATACCGGGTAGAACCATGGTTTATAAATAGGCTATTAGAATGGTTACGTATTATCATACCGGGTAGATAGAACCATGGTTTATAAATAGGCTATTAGAATGGTCACGTATTATCATACCGGGTAGATAGAACCATGGTTTATAAATAGGCTATTAGAAGTGTCACGTATTATCATACCGGGTAGATAGAACCATGGTTAAAAATGGGCAATTTGGCCTGTGAACACTTGTGTGAAAACGTTTGGTCTGATTCAAGGGGTGTTTTTGGTTTTGTTTTGTTTCAAGTGCAAATGGAATTATGCAAAACCTTGTCTCTGGTTTGATTCAAAGGGGGGAGTGCAGGGGGTGCAGTTGAAATTATCAAGGTGGACACCCCCGCCCCCGAACGGGTACCCCTAGGCTCGTCCCTGGAATCCACAGTTTATAGCGGAATTTACAAAACGGGTCCAGTAAATTAGATCTGAACCTCGCATTTACCTCGACTGCATTATGCGAACATGGTATTTGGATTTATTGATCCATCAGCAACAAAATATACAACGTAAGCTTAGATAATTACAGGTATATATATAGTCAGAATAACTGGATCTTGACGCCATAGAATAATGTTGATTAGTGTTGTGGTTTTAGTCCCAAATATGACTTGAATCCATTGATTAGAGACAGCTTTGATGAATGGCAGCAATCAATATCTGGGACTAAACCATACAAAATATAACCACATTAATTCATCGCTTAAAGGGTCACGTATTCTGAATACATCTGTGTATATGCAGTGGTAACGCTGAGCATGTTCTTCAACGCGGTTTTTGCACGAAAACGTATCTTTTAATGAATGTTAGCACTGCCTTCCTGTATACTGGTGACATAAACATTAGTATATAAAAAAATTGTGAAAAATGCATAAACCTTACTCCATTACATATATGCCATATAAGATATAACGTGTACGACGAAGTAGAAGTGGTATCCTGTGATAACTCGGGGTAAGATTCCTCGACGGCTTCAACAATGTTTACGGGTAAGAACGATAGGAATGATAATGCCAGCACAGCAACGAGTGCGATACTTGTACGGTTCACAGATTGTGTTGCGCTAACGTTACCATGGCGATTTTTGTTCTTCATAGCAGCCACGTGTTGCATTCGAAGGGATGCAATCGTCCACATAGTCGCTACCGCCATGAGTACTAACGGGACCATGGCGAATATTACCCCGTTAACTACAGTTTCAAGTGCATCCAAATTCTGCACGGCGCTACAAAATTCCTTCAAATTTCTCCCAACAGGGCACTCAGCTTTACAGCCTGATAAGGGAATTGACAATACAAATACCGCCATGATGAGTACGCATGCGCAGATGTGTGCGTTCTTGGTTGTACAAAGTGATTGACGTCTCAGTGGGAGAACCACAACGATTAATCGATCCATACCATATGCAGTAGCAAGCCACACAGCAACATTGCCAACCTGACTACTAATCCTCCATAAGTAACAGGGAATCTCCTGTGTAAATATCAGCTCCACGCCAAACAATTTCTGCGCTACGTCCTCAGTGGCAACGTACGCTATTACAAGTGTGTCGGCTGCTGCCATATATCGCAGATGCACTGAGTAAGAAAACTTTCGGAATGATTTGCAACACATGAGTGCGAACATCATCGCATTGCCGACAACACCGATAACAGCAATACAAACTATAGTTATTGCGTATGAACGCTCGTTTACGTAACCATATGTATAATCATTGTCGAACTCATTGTCATCATAAACATCCAATGTGTCATTATGATTTGTCGTATTATTCAGGAAGCTGGAGAAAGCCATGTTTGTTGATCACAAACTGTATTTGGACGACACGTGCCGCTTGTTTTATACCCAGACACCCGAGAGGAGATATCGGCTTCTGATTGGAAATGCTGCCATCTAATGTCGCAAGAAATTACTGTAATTACGGATTACACATTACAGTGTCACGAAAACTCACTCAACACCTATTAATATTGGCTTCATTTCCCCCAACTGACAGCGTAGATAATTAGCACGAAATCACTGAATACAATATCGAGTATCATATATTCGTTTCTTTGAATGGATATGATCTTTTCGACTCTACAACTCGGAACTATGTCTTCTGCCACGTGGATTTTACATTACAAGACTCGCAAGCTGGTGCTATATAATTTACCAGCGCAATAATATCTGCCGACTTTTGCTAATTAAGTCATCATATGGTCGTATGAAGAGACGACAGAAGGGCAAGGAGGGGGCTGCAGTATTTTAGATTTTGAAAAATAATGGAGTGGGATATAAAATGATGAATATTGTTGACTGAAATCTCATCTTCACATTCTATTGAATAAATTGTCTAAATCCATAGTTGACAAACAACCTCTCGTAACCTTGTTGGTGATTATTTTCTACTGAGCTCGTCAAGTAAATCACACAAGGGCGACGAATTTTTTTTTGTAAACTACAAGATTACAAGCTTTATTGCAATAACACCTAAATGGGCAGTTGCAAACATATAACATAAAATATAAAACGTACATGTACAATAATTGCATGAATTAAAAAAAACCCGACTAATTCAAAATTTATATTCAGTACACTCACTCAGAAGTTGTTCTTATAATTATTATGTACTTGATAAACTCTGCTGTTTTTCAAAGAAGGACCGGATCATGTCGCATGTGATATTTATGGGCTGGACTCGAATTTTAGGCAGATTTTTTGAAAATTAATAATACATTCAACTTTTTTTATGGAATAAATCATCAAAAAGCTATATAAATATAATAAATGAATGTTGTGTGCTATTGTAGGATACGGCGCTGTGGTCGATGGGCCCACATTTAGTGAGAACCATTTCATATAGGTGTAAAATTTCGAGTGTAAAAAATACATATCCGTATTTTTGTAAAACTACATGTATGATATTACCATGAAACAAATTCCACATACAAAGGGCACACTGACCCCCTCCTTTTGAAGTGAAAACATTCATATCCAAGTATGAATGTTTGTGGTTTACATGTGCGGACATGTTAAACGCACTTGTTTTGAACAAAAGCTGGAACTCCAGGCCCCAAATACGCAAACAGATAAACGTACACGCATGCATATAACTAAATAGCGTTAGTTGCTATACATATTGCGAACTCCAACTCCCTGTACACGCATAAAAGACGTTAATACATATTTATAATAATGTGGGATCACGAGTTGTGGCCGACATTCAATGTCTGCCATTTAGTCAGTCCGCCCGCCCGTCTGTTTGCGTCTGATTTCCGCGAGAGATCTTTATATGTCTCACCTGGATGCCATTACGTTGTGTATACCGAAATTTAATATAGGAATCTGTAAAATATAGGAATTATGCGCCCGCTGCGATCTCGGAATCCGATACCTCCCACTGACAACAAGGGCACCTCCGATGATTATATAAACAAAATAACCTGGCTACGACTATTGTGGGATTTAAAGATGGATTATCTCTTTAAATAACAAATTTTAAATAGTTGCGTGGGTATAAAATAATAGATATGAACTGAAGACCTATGTCCGGAAAAGCTTCTATCAATTAATATTGATTTTATTCCGAATATTAAATCGGGCCCATTTATGTTCCTATTTTTAGAACCGACCATTCGGATGAGACCGTATTGCGATATAGAGCACTGGGCTGTTCCTACGGCTACGCAACGAATGTCAAATGTCACAGATTGGTTGTTTGTACTGTTTTGTTCCACAGATATAAGCGATAATGAGTATAATTGACGTTTATTTGTGACAAAATTGCACAATATAATTTCTGGTCTCTGTTAACAGTAACCAACATTGTTCGTTAGCTGAACAAACACACCTTTTTAGACCAGAAAATATTCGAAATAAAATTAATATTAATCGATAGAAGCATTTCCGGACAGGAGTCTTCGATTCAGATCTAATATTTTATACCCCGGTAACTATATAATACATGTTTACAAAAAGATAATCCACCTTTAAAGTTGTAAATATTGGGCTTTGTAAGTGTACACCATGGTGTAAGCAATTCATGAGATTCAGGATTCTCGACAATTTTATTTACACGTTTTTATTTTTGACTGGCTATAAAACTGCTCCTACCACAGATTGTCTGTTCATCATGAATATAATATAAGCTTCCGGTGAGCAAGGCAGGGTACATTGTTTGTGGGCCCAGGACACTGTGGCATCACCATTGCTCATTCTGAATATGGGCTCCATAAAACCACATTATAATTATATTCTAAAACGGGATTTGTATTATTCAACGACAGCAATATATCTTCTGTTTTCTGTGGAGGCCATAGAGAACATAGATACATGTACATGTACATGTAACTGACAACAACTTCACCGAATACAACATCGATGCTTCGGTGCTTTAATGGATTTGAGAAGTGGCGAAACAAATTGGATGTTCTTTTCGTCTTCTGCTTCTACTTATTCGTCTTCTTGAATCACCCACGTCATTAACTCACTAAAATTGGCGGTTTGGAGAACTAAATTGCACCACTGGTTTTTTTTATGTTGGGTGTTACATGTTAAAGATGGATTATCTCTTTAAATAACAAATTTGAAATAGTTGCGTGGGCATGAAATAATAAATATGAACTGAAAACCCTGTCCGGAAAGGCTTCTATTAATTAATATTGATTGTATTTCGAATAATGTATTGGGACCGTTTATTTGTCTATTATTAGAACATACCATTCGGATGATACCATATAGCGATAGAGAGCATTAGGATGTTCCTATGGCTACGTAACGAACGTTAAACGTCCCAGATTGGTTCGTTGTATTGTTTTATTCCGTAGTCATAAGCGATAATGACTATACCTTTAAGTCCAGACGCCAAGTCTGAAAAGGGCTCTATTTTAGGAGTTAGTTCAACCGGTTACCAAGATAATATATGCGTGTTGCCTGTTGTGGTGGGGGGACTACATTGTGGCCCATGCAAGGGTTTCAGAAAGTGTTGCAATTTTTTTTATTCATGGTTTTGAATTGAATAAAGCTTAACATTACCATAAACTGAAAAATTAAACTACAGATGACAGTTTATGTCACGTTGGCATTATTTTTCTTTAAAATCTTAGTAATAGATATATTGTTCCACATCGCCGCACAAGATTTTGGAAAATAAATACTGTTTTCGAAAACAAATTATTTAAGTGAGTTTTTTAGCAAATATTTGCTTTCGTTTCAATTTATTTCTGAAACTGATGGCACACACATCTTGTAATTTCCCTAATGAATTCCTAGTGTTATAAAGCGTAATAATTTTCTACCATAAACTTGGACACAATCATCAACAGAAAAGCCAAACCCTAAGAAAAAAAGAAAGAAGAAGAAATGAAATTCATCACAAAAATGCTTAATTTTTTTTTTTTTTTTTATGATTCTCAAATTAAAGGCAAAAACATGAGGGATTAAGGAAAGGGTCACTCGACCCTTTCGACAATCCCGGGCTAGTCCCCCGAACCACTCACTCACCATAAACTTGGAAATCAAATTGGCAGAAAAAACTTCAGATAGTGCCTTCAAGGATTATTTTTTGTTAAAAAAAATACAACCCTCCCCCCTAAAATGAGAAAATTGTCAATTTTTGCAGTTTCGTTAATAAGACGCTTGTTCTGTTATATAACAATGGAAATACACCCGTACCCGATCGTATCGTTCTCACAATGTCACCAGAGGGTCAAATTAGTACAGAGATGTAGCTTTAAGCCAAACCTTGGAATTACATATAAATATTTAAGGACGGACTCCACATCCAATAAGCGAAATCATACGGATGTGATATAAATTATATTTGTTTGCAGGACATCAAAACACAAGTTTGAACAACTTCTGTATGTCTAAAAGTTCACACAACAACTGAGAAAAGTGTTAGGGGTGAGGGTTATATTTTTCACAAAAAATAATACTTGAAGGCAATATCTGAAGTTTTTTTCTGGCAATTTGACTTCCCAGTTGATTGTAGAAAATTATTATGCTTTAACACCAGGCATTCATTAGGGAAATTACAAGCTGTGAGCCATCAGTTTCAGAAATAAATTGAAACGAAAGCGAATATTTGCCCAAAACACCGCACAAAATTAAAAATATTTTTTTCGAAAATAGTATTAATTTTCCAAAATCTTGTGTGGCGATGTGAAATAATATATCTATTTCCTGAAATTTTATAGGAAAATAATGCCAACATGACAAACTTTATCTGTAGTTTGATTTTTCCGTTTATGTTAATTAAGTGTCGGCGCACACGATCACGGTTGTCCCCGGTTTACCCGGCTGCGGTGTAAATCGGGCCCGATAAAATCGGGGGGTTCAGCGCACACGAGTCCGATTTTCACTCCGGTCATATGCATGCTATGCCTATGGTCACTGTAGTAAATAGCCAACTGGTGTGGTCAGCCGATCTAGACATTTACTATAGCTAGTCATGGTGATTTATATTAATATGTATTTCTAAAGACTAATATTTATTAATAATAAACTGAATGAATATATAATATTAATAATAATATATTGAATTTGAGGTCACGGGCAATACTGTGAATACTGCCAATAGCCGTAAACTACCTTTCCACAGCTACCGCCTTCTTGTTGCGATTACTATATACGGGCACCTATTTTCTGCCCATAGGTCTACCAGCAGTTGTTACTTGTCGATGGATCAGAATTCTTGACATAATTTTCGAATAGCGGTCGCTGCTAACTATTCCGACATTTTGAATGATGTTTTGGTCATGTGACAAGCAAAACACGCGCGTTGCCATCGTCACGAGCCGGTTTTTCCGGATGAAATCAAACTCAGTTTGATCGGTCCGGTTAAATCGGATCCGACAAAAACCGGCCCAAAGTGCCGGCGCACACGATCCCGGTTGTCCCCGATTTACACCGCAGCCGGGTAAACCGGGGACAACCGTGATCGTGTGCGCAGACACTAACAGGCAACACGCGGAAATTTTCTTGGTGGTCGGTTGAACAGAACCTAAAAAAAAATTCCTAACGTCTGAACTAAAAAACCAACAAACAAAAAAACAAAACAAAAGTGACTAAACTTTTTATAATATTTTATTGAGAACTGTCATGTATGGGGTTTCTAACTAAAGTCTTACGGATGGGATTCCAAAACTGAGCTGAATAGATCATCGCCCAATAAATATCTCCATTTGTGGAACCAGATATTTTTTTAATGCTAGCGACATCAGTAGGCCTATATTATAACGGAGGGTGTTATTACGTATATTGACATTATTAGCAGCCGCGGGACAAAGTATATCGTTATTTCGGTAAAAGGGAAACTCCAGTGTATTTTATCTGTAGAAATTGCAGTGCACGAACCTTTCGGTTATAGACGCACCCATGTAGGCTTTAGACGTGGTAAATTATTTACATTACATTAATACAACCTCGGATGTTTTAATAGATATTACATTAGCCCAGACAGACAATGCATAAGAGAGTTCATTTTGGTGATCAGGGCGATATCTCTGATAAATCATTTACTGCTTCAGCTCAAGCGTCCGTTCATAAGAGAACAACCACTGGTGATCGCCCGTATCAATGTGATAAATGCGAGAAATCATATATACTGAAAGGTCATCTGACGGAACATAAGAGAACACACACCGGTAATCGTCCATATCAATGTGATGTGTGTGGGATTTCATTTACTACTTCATCTCGAGTCACAGTTCATAAGAGAACGCACTCTGGTGATCGCCCATTTCAATGTGATATGTGTGAGAAATCATTTGGAGTGAACAGTCATCTGAAGGAGCATATGAGAATCCACACTGGCGATCGCCCGTATCAATGTGATAGGTGCGAGAAATCATTTACTAAATCATATGATGCCACTGTTCATAGAAGAACACACATCGGTGATTGTCCGTATCAATGTGATATGTGCGAGAAATCATTTGCACTGAACAGTCGTCTGATTCAACATAAGAGAATCCACACCGGCGAACGTCCATATAAGTGCGATGTGTGTGAGAAAACATTCACCCAGAGAGGTAACCTAACGGAGCATAAGAGAATCCACAATGGGGAGCGTCCATATCAGTGCGATGTGTGTGAGAAATCGTTTACTACTTCATCTCAAGTAGTCGTTCATCTGAGAACACACACGGGAGATCGTCCATTTCAGTGCGAGATGTGTGAAAAATCATTCACACAGAAATGTAATCTGATGACACATAATAGAATCCACACGGGATAGCGTCCATAATCTTGAGTGCGATATGTATGCGAAAGCATTTGCAACTTTATCAGAAGCCACCATGCATAAGATAATTCATTTTAGTGATCGCCCGTATCAGTGCGATATGTGTGAGAAATCATTCGCTGCGTCGGGTAGGCCTAATCTGACTACACATAATAGATGAGCGGTCTTGGCCCCAACGGGGCTTATTTTTCGAGTTTAATTTTTTTCTTTACACACGGAAAAATTATACATCATATGAAAGTAGAAGATGTAGTCTAACCACATATATTGATATATTAACCGGATATATTGCCCGAGCTTGACATAAGGCAGCTATGGCGCACCATATCACCGCATTTGCATAGCAATCCTCACTATTATCACACTACATGACCCATTTTAATCATGCAGGTCTACATTTGACCCAAATGGGTTCGGATGTGATATATTCCAGGAAATTGTTATGCCGTTATTCTGAGTAAGTACAGGTAATTACTATTTAGGGATGTAGCTTATAATCATCAACTATTTGCTTTCAAATCAGTTTCATAATTCCCAGACAGCGAATCTTTTAAAATCATATCATGGCATTTTCTAGATACGTGGTGTTGGTTTTTAAACATACCCGTAATTTTTCACACAATTTCCAATAATAAAAAAAATTGTGCAAAACACATCACCATTTAGACAATTTTCGTCTAGATCCATAGAAACAGCTGAGAAATTGGAAATAAAATGATAACAACACGTGGACTCTGAGTCTGATGAGTACCATGTCAGGGTGCGTTCACATAATAGTAAATTTGTCTGGCAAACCTGCAGGAAAGTCGTCTTAGGAGTGCTCTTATCCCCTGTTGTATTATATATATGAGTTGAAGATTTTGAGATACCTATAACAGGTTGTTACAATATGTTTTGCTTTATAAAATTCACAATTTAAATGTCCTGTTTATAGGGGAAAACATCATTATTCATTATTCAAAAAGTTAATTTGTGTCGCAATGGTTATAGAACTTCATTTCTTTCCAATAATGAAATTTTGTGTATTTTTTAATATCGTTTCCATGGTGATAGGTATTTCTCAGGCTTTTTCTGCAGTTTTATCAAAACTAGATTGAAGCACACGTAAGAAGCCATCATAATATGTATAAATTATTACTGTAACCAATGTAGTATCAAATAAATGTTTCAATTCCAAAATTATCGCATTTTTTGCAAAAATTAACAGTTTTTACCCCAAAATGGCAATAAAACCTTCATATCCTATATGTGCATCCTAGCTACTACTGGGATAATTGGGAAATAGTAATCTTTGAAAAAGGTTTTGAGACATCTATAACGGGTTGTCATAATACGCTTTGCTTCATAAAATTACATGCTTTAAATGTCAGCTCTATGGGAAAAAACATCATTATTTGGCGAAATTTGGTCCGTTTCCATGACAACAGCTAAATAAACCGCATCAATTACCCAACACAGAAGTCAGGATTAAAAGTGCATGTCATAAAAAACAAATTTCAAAAAGTTATATTGTGTCGCAAGGGTTATAGGTCTTCATTTCTTTCCAATAACGGCATTTTTTGTATTTTTAAATATCGTTTCCATGGTAACAGGTATTTCTCTTGGTATTGGGCCTTTTCGGCAGTTTTATCCAAATTAATTTGAAGTACACGTATGATGCCATCATAATAATGCATAAATTATTACATTAACCAATGCAGTATTCAATAAATGTTCCAATTCCAAAATTATCGCATTTTTTGCAAAAATCACCATTTTTCACCCCAAAATGGCAATAAAGACCCGTATAACCTATATGTGCATCATATTTAATACTGGAATCGTTGGAACATAGTTATAGTGGACAAATCATCAATAAATGACCTTCAACGTCTGTTCCTGTCCTAGAATGGGCTTAAATTAGTTTTTACCATTTACGGAAATGGTTTAATATCAAACTGTGTCTACAATGTTTACATTCTGTTTCCATGGCAACGGCACCACTTTCACATTTTACAGCAGGGCGGAACATGAAGCCTACATCTTCTACTTTCATATGATATATAATTTTTCCGTGTGTAAAAGAAAAAATTAAAAAAAAAACAATTCTGGTCAAGACCGCTCCTCTATAAGAGAACCCACACGATGCAGCGTCCGTAGATGTTTATTTGTACAATAGATAAGAATAGATAACAAAGCATTGACATATGAATTAATAGTATTGTACAGGAGCAGCATGACCTACTGGCCGTCTTCCTGGTGCCCCTCAATAAATAATACAATAGCAGAATATGGCGGCGTACAGTAATGCCCTAATTAATCGACTCCACAGCAGAATTATGGGTAACTTTTCAGGATTTAGTCGGAAATATGGCTTGTTTCCATTCATCGGAAAGCTCTCGCTGAGAGCTGTGGTTAAAGGAGTCGATTAATTAGGGCATTACTGTATGTAGTTTCATGTTTGCTGGTTGTGTTAATGTTAAATAATTATACTAAATTGATATTTTAATTGAAAATGGTATAAATTGTGAATTAAGGGTACATATCATATTTATACCATAATTGCCTGTTCTATTGTGCGTATAACACCTATTTTGTAAACATAATCTTGTGGGTATACAGCTTCCTACTGTGGGTATAAATTTCTACTGTGGGTGTAATTTTTCAAACGTAATTTCATGTGTTAAACGTGTATACCCATATTAGAACTACATCGTAGTTAGCAAAATAGTTCCTATGTCACATTCATTTGAAATTGGAAGTTATCATGATATCAATTAGATTTGAGGAAAATTGCATGAATTTCATTCAAATGTAACTTGCTAGTGCTATACTAATTAGGAAACATATAGTCCAGCGGAAGTAGGGGGTAACCCAAAATTCTCTGTTATAGTTTGTTTCTTTGCTGATTATTCATGGGGAGGGTCTCTGTAATGATTTGTAGGGTGGTGTGGACGTCTCACCCTTGAGCATTTTGAGAAATCCAAGATGGCGTCCAAGATGGCTACCGGATTTCGGTATTTTATTTAATCGGTTAATAACTTTCTCGAATTGAGGTTTAATATGTCAATTTATGATAGGAATCTTATATAATATGTGGGTCGAACTATATTTCAAATTTCCGATGCTTGATTATAAAGATGGCCGTAAAAATGTCCGCCAAATACATGAAAATTGTGCAATATGGCAATATATAGATTATTACAATAATTTGTTTTATCAAAAATACAAATACAATCCAAAGAAATGAATACAAGACCAAAAGAAACCAATACGTCGGTCAGTCCCGCGAATTTTAACAACAAGCGTGTTATTAAATGATACGAATTGACCATACTGCATCCTCTATCTGAAGCATATGTTTCTAATCAATGTTATTCTCGTTAACATCACAGTGTTTTGTAAACTCGTTAAAACAGTTAAGCGCGCCTTGACACGAACAAAATGACGTGCACGTCAAACCAGCACGAAAGCACCCACATCTCTTTGACGAGCAAGGCGAATTGCTGGTGCACGAACACCGTATCAGCTTCAGTATGCTATCCGGGGCCTTTGGTATGTTGTCGGCAACCGTTGTAGGAACGAGTTCGTCGCCATCTTTAGACCAACCAAAATTTGTTGCCTCCATATCCGGCGGAGATTCGTCTGATGCATATCGCCAAGTAGCAACTTGAAGGTGAGCACGCTTTATATTTTCAATGAAAGCTTCGGTGGTTGGGGGTAACGAGTTCAATTTTGGAGCACACGCCATTGACCGTCCAACTTTTAACGACCACATTTTTATTCTTGCTTCTGTTGTGCTCTTACACTTTGGGAGACCATAACACGTCAAAATGAAAGGCAAGACTTCGTCCACTACATCATTTATATTTATATGACTATTCCCGAGCATACTCAAAGGGTGCTTTCCACTGCGCAGAGTTTTTAGGGCCGAACACTTCCCAATACCAAAGTATGATGCAACTGTGTCGCACCCTGTCAATCCGTGCATCGCTAGCAGATCAGGAATAATTTTGCTATGCGTCTGGTAAGTTTTGTTTATGTCGATCGTAGTCCGCCCTTTTGCTGGGGAAACCATCAGCACACGTCCATAAATCTCACCCATGTGCACAAAATGCAGAAAAATTATAAATATGTCGGTGTCGTCAGCTAGGATGAGTGAACATGATGTTGAAATATTTGCTACCTGGTTAATGATGACCGTATCGGCTTCTTCGTGTGTTGACTTGAGGTCAATTCGCCGAACTATCAAACCTTTGTGTATTTCCAGAGGCACTGGATCTTCTCCTGTAATGACCAGTTTGTGTTGAGTTTCCTTCCAATCGTCCGCGTGTTTCTGAAGGTCTTGGCAGATAAGATTAATAAGCTGTGCTTTGTTATGTGTAACAGTAAGAATTACTTTTTGGGATGGCAGTCGGGTAGTTGTCTTCAGTGTGTGCATCCGACTTGCACCTTGGTCTCGTCCGATTCGCGTAGAACCCTTCGTGCTACCTGTAATGTATCGATCAAATACAAGGTAGACATCTGTGGTCTTCATGTGGTTACGAATGTACAATCTAAACCGATTTAAATAATCCTGAACAGCGCCAGGTGATGGCCAGGGGATGACCCAGAGAATAGCGCAACCATCCAGAAATGTTGCTTCAATCGGCATGCACTCTGCAGAATTATCAGGTGTATAATCAACTCTAAGAGCATTCTTCAAGTTGGCTTTTGACTTAGATTCCCTTAGATGACCATCTGGCTCGAACATAGAAGCTGGATATGGAGCGAGTTCGTGAGACAATATGTCATTAATATCTACACTACGGGAGCTGTCATGCAGGCCCATTGCTCTGGCATATATGATTTCGGGGTCAAATATTTTCCCATCGTCTATCTTTATATGCTTGCGGGACTGTGCCATTGTATGCACGTCACGGGATATTTTATTGTGGAATCCGTCTGGCCAACTCTTCTCAAACTCTTGCATTTGCTTCAAACCCAATGCTCTAGAATTGTCAACATTCACAGTTTTGTCGCTAACTATCTTGCCCGAATCGATATTGATAAGACCATCGGGGTGCTGACTTGGTTCAAGGGGATCAATACAAATCTCCAATTTAGCTCGCAAAGCTTCCCTGTCCACAGCATCAAGTTTAATTCTGGACGTCGACTCTTCCTTGTGGTGTGTGTGAGATTGATTCGCATCACAATTTTGCATTGATTCTAAATCTTTTATCAGACCATTGCATGTGTGTAAGCTGTATGCCCAGGTTTTGATGCTCTCTGGCTTTAGTGTTATACCAATTATTCCAGAACGTCCGTGCCCATATCTCATAAATGTAGTTTCGATGGCCATGTCTGTCCAAATTCCATTAAAAATTCCAGCGTTGTGGTGCATTGTGTGCTCGCCCTTCACGAAGTGTTGGCCGACATTTTCGGGCAATGATTCCATTGAACGTAAATAATACAAGGCATATCTGGCATAGTGGATATGACCGGCTGCAAAAAACAATGGAATCATATCACTGACCGAGTCTAGATGTAGTGGCCAATCCGATTCACGCTCAGCACGTATGTATTTCAACATAAGAAACACTGGTCTCAACAGACAGTCAATCCACAGCTTAGATGTTCTACTTTGAAGTGCCAATCTGTCCAATGTGGTATCTAGGTCATGCATGCATTCCATTTCGAATTTGCAAAATACAGGACGCAACACTTCTTCAGCCAACATTCTGAGAGCACGAACATTTTGCGGAAATTTCTTTCCTGTGAGCATTTTCAATACTCCACCAAACTGCACACTTAGGATTTCCACCAAACCACTTTCCGCCATCAACGAACCTATCGAACCACAGTAACTCATCAGAAGGTGCATGCCCCCGATTCGCAGATACACGTCATTGAACTTGGTAGGATTGTCCCAAGTAGCGTGCAAGGCAACACGATATAACTGTTGGTCTGCAGTGAATATGACAAAAGCTTGTCCAGCTGATCGAGATAAAGTTTGAGCTTTTGTCATTGCAGCTATCATTGTCTGTGAATCTGCTGGTGGTCTGTCTATCAGCGGGAGATAGACAATATTTGTCTTTAGTCTAGCAGACTGTCCCTGTTCCCGACACAAATTGGTATTGTATTCATTATATTCGGGGCAGTTGTCCTTGTAAATCACATCCTCAAAGAAGGACAAATCGTTTTCACCTGCCCGCCGCCGCGAAACATCTTGGTGGTAGCTGAATTTACCTGAAACGGTGGATTTGGGAACACTGTTCATTACAGGGTCCTTAGTAATTTTGAATTGAGATCCGTCAATTGCTTGTTCATCTATCGTCGTATTTGGAAGGTCATCTTTCTTCAAACGAGGAATTGTCAGATCACCAATACTAACATCACAAGCTGCCTGTGTCATTATCATTGCAAGTGAGTGCGTCGACGATTTCCCATTTGGAGAGCTGATATCACAGTCAAAATTATCGGCTATAATTTGGATCATACCATTGGATGCGTCATTTATTCCTTGTTTCGCTGTATCCAATGATGCTGCCATAGCAGCTGATTTTTTGAATCGACGTAGTTCGTCGTAACTGCATGTAACACGATACTCATACATATGATTAACAATCAGCTTGGAATCACGTAAAAGCACGCCAAGTGCTACCTGGAGGTCCGTGGCTTGATTGAGGACGATACTTGTGATAATACTGCCAATAAGGAGTGCAGGCAGCGATCTGTCTAACTTTGTTGATATCGCAGCGAGGAAAGTCATCAATGTGCTGGAAACAGATTCTTCAATGGATATCCTATCAACATGAATATTGTATTCCGATCTGTTGCTGGTAATGTTTTTGCATTCCTCAACCACATGCTTAGCAACTGTTGTAATATGCGGTTCTAAATCGTCTCCACTTTCTTCCTTTACCAATCTCAAAACATTTGCTGTATTTTGATGGAAAGCTAACACACTTGCATAACCGACAGCAGACAGTGTAAGGATTTCGTCACAAAAGTGACGTTTCAGTTCAGTGATCAACTGTGGCCGTGCCAAAACACACCCGTTGTGGGCTTTATATTCGTTGTGCAGTTCAACAGAATTCCAAATACGTTTCTTGTTGCTCGCGACTACATTGATGACATGTTGTAAAGCTGTATCCACTGTGTGTTCAGATTCAGTTGGCGTAAGGCATCTGTTCTGGACACATTTTGTCATACAATCCTTATGATAACGCGCATCAACTGCATGAAGGTCACTCAGCGCACTTCCAATCCTACAACGAACCTCCTGTCCCCAAACATCCCCTCGATCATCACATTTTTCTAGTAGCTCTATCCTATATGGCTTTCCCTCTTCTGTGTGAGTCGAGCGACACATATATGCAGGGCGCCATCTTCCTGGGTTTTTATTATCCTTATAAACTATGCACTCTTGTCCACAATACAAACAATGCAATTGGAACTGGAATCCAGAAACCGATCGGCGAGATCTCTTAGGAGGTATAGCAGGTGATGCGTCCCTTCTTACAACATCCAAGTTTGTTTTTGACGTATATCGAGCAATGCAGTTCTTATGAAAATGAACTTTTAAGTTTTCATCTTCCAAAAGTCTGTCCTCTAAAATTGCATGTAGGTGATCGTCATAAACTTTACTTGCATTAATAATAGTCAGAATCCTACTTGTATCAGCATTAACCGAACATAGGTCTGTCGAAATACACCTGTCGCCATACCGAAATTTAAAAATGCACTCTTCCGTCATAGTTCATCTGACATGAGTCTGAAACTGAAAGGAAAGACATTAATTTATATACAAACTCCGAAATATATATATCAATCAATTAGTAATTCAGTCATCAACCAAGAGTATAATATGTGACACGAATGTGATTGCCGAGAAAAATCTCACCTGAAACAACTTAATCGCATACAAAACAATTGTGACATACAATTATAAAATAATGATGTGTTAATGACATAACACTCCATAGTTTAATATACATGGGCAACCACATGCAAAATAACCAATTGAGCCACATCATTGCAGCTCCAAACTCAGTTATTTTAGCATATCGTTATATTTTTTTATATTTTCACATATTTGGCGGCCATTTTGGAAGCCATTCTTTATTCATGACACCGACGTTCCATATTGGCACTCAGGTAATATATTAGGTTATGTTTAGGGACCAAATAGCAACCTTATAGTTATTTGGAAAGAAGATATCAGATTCAAACTAAAACTAGCATATTTTGGCAGCCATCTTGGACGCCATCTTGAATTTCTCAAATTGCTCAATGGTGAGGGGTCCACACCACCCTAGAAAACGTTACAGAGACCATCCCCATGAATAATCAGCAAAGAAACAAACTATAACAGAGAATTTTGGGTTAGGCCAAAATTCGACACTTGGCTGCTGGACTAATATGTTCAAATGATAATTCCAAGTGACTGATCGCTCAGAAACAGGATGACGTCATGACGTTAATGTAAGCATCACTACGCGTGACGCACATTCTTTATAGCGTCATGTGTGTTTCTGGGTGAGGATACACAAGTAAACAGCGGGGTAGTTGAATTCGCGAACAAAATTACAAAAATAATAATTATGGCATAAATAAAATACACGCATAGTACCCGAGAGTACAAAATTTCACCACTCCGGTATTGTGGTTTTAACCACTCGCCAAAAAGGCTCGTGGTTAAAGCCACAATTCCACTCGTGGTGAAAATATCGTATTCTCGGCTACTATGGGTGTATTCTATATATAATTTTGCGTTTGATGGACAAGTTAGAACAACTAAATCGGAATAATATATATAAATGTAGTTTTTGAATTAAACAGAATGGACGGTGGAAACCATGGAATCAGTTAGATTTTTATGATAACATAATGCCGTACATAATTTGCCTTACCATATATAACATCTCACTTTAAAAATTTACGGACGCCGCCGTGTATGTTACAGGGCTGTCTGGAAGGGGGGGGGGGGTGTTCAGGTCATAACTCTAACTTTGTAAGTTGCTTGGGGATTGGGGCAAGTGATATCACGATTATCTATCGCAAATGTAGCATGATTTGATGGTACATGTAGCCGAATATTTACCTATTGGCTGCGGACACACGTATAACTCCACGGATGTCCGGCTAACTCAGTTATTTTCACGAGATAGTTCCATGGAATTATATACATTTATCTCAAGGTTCAAATAACATTATATATAAAGTCTACGCCTTTCTTTCCGTCTCAACCAACTCGTAGCTTAGTCATCATTTTGGGCTGGTGCTCTCTTAGTTAACATTAGGTGCTGGGAGTAATAAAGTTCAATACATTACTTTATATCTCTATCTATATTTTCATCAATTAACTCATCACATTCTCAACTCCAACAATACACAATCATCAATCTGCTAGATGTAGATATGTAGACTCTACAAACATAAATAAACAAGTCCCAATTTCTAGATTAAGGGAAGAGGTATACCTCCCAACATACAGACATAATACACCCTTGCACAATCATACTACTAGTTATATAGAATAACCTATACACACATAAGGCATATATTAATGCTCCTGTCAGAGACTTTCTACAAACTACTACTTGAAGTTTCACAAACACAAAGTATAGATGAATATGTTATAACTATAAATATGCAATTAAATGAGAATTAATTATAGTTTACCATATTATAAAGTGAACTATCCATAATTATAAAACGGACATATTCCAATTATGGAGAATCACAAGTGGATCTCTATTGACGACAATAGGAAAAATGGGTTAAAATATATAACATTGAAACGAACATAAAAGTACATTGAACATACCTATACGATGAGTTTTGAGTCTGGATCTCTCCTTGTACTTGTAGAATAGTTTAGCAAACCATAATAGAACTTTAGTTCCATTATTTAACTGTTTATAAGAGTTTGTTGAAAGCACAGTACCTAGATTTCAACAATGAAAACCAACTGACATTTCGCGGTTAAACCAAGCCATCCCAATTAAAAGTATTGGGCTGACTTAGGTTTTAGCGCGAAACTAAATATTAAAGCAATACGATTTGTTTATGAGGGATAGTGAAGTGCAGTTAAGATTAATTACGGACTAATTAAGTGTTAAAGAGTTAGTAAGACATGCACATGCAGATATGATTAAAATCCTACATTTGATGCATTATTTACATTTACATGTAAATATATCACCGCCACACACGTACAACAGTAGCGATGGCATAGTAGGTATGAAAATTTATTATGGTGGAGTTTGGTGACAATTGGTTGTCATAATTAATATGCCATAGCAAGCCATGTCGCCCTCTGCACAATGAGTCTACCAAGCTCTACCAGCGACGGTTGATCTCTAAAGGATGTATATACCCGAATGCCTTGTCGATGTTGATCGTTACTCAACACGCAGTGTTATATTTTGCATGCTAGGACACAAGTCAACTTGATAACTTAATGAATAACCAATCCCAACAGCCATGATTGTTCTTACTAATGAAATTAATATAAGTAGATAAACATACATGCATTGACAACATGTAAAAAACGTACCACAATAATGATATGTAAGTCAATGAGGAATTACCACCAGGCACGGTCAAACACAATTCTGGACGATCTATGGTGCAATTATATATATCGTCGTGAATACAATTTAGCAAAACGTAATATGAGTAGGGATCAACTTTGTGAAAAGCAATGGTTAAATTGGTCCAGCCGACTCATTGTGTGGAAAATCAGCGGGCGATATGGACAGCTATGGCACAGAATTACGACGGACCAATTGTCACCAAACTCCACCTTAATAAATTGTCACACCTACTATGCCATCGCTACTGTGGTACGTGTGTCCGCAGCCTTTAGATCAGTAGATAATAATTTTTTGAATACACAATTGTCCGCCGACCCAACGCGTTCGGAGGACTATAGTATAATCAGCACGTCCGTGTGTGCGTGCGTCCGAGGTTTCCGGGTGATAACTTTAGTTAGAGTGAACCAAATTAAATTAAATTTGGTATGTGGGTTTACGGAAAGTTTGTGGGTCGAGTCCGAAAAAGTGGGTCAAATAGAAATTCCCGCTCTGCTCGGTCAGGAAAATTTTGGAAAATGTGGCAAATGACCATGGCAACGTCGTAAGTAGGGCGAGACAAAATTTCCTGTGAAAATTTTTTTGGAAAATTTTTCCAAAAATGCCTGAAAATGCACGAAAATAGACAAAGTCCGAAAATAAACGGAAATAGTCCGAAAAATGTGTGGGTCAAGTCCGAAAAAGTGGGCTGATGGATCATTTTCGAGAACACTGATGATTTCGGCCAATTCGACGGCATCTTGTCTCAAATATCCCCTAGAACCATCTCTGCCCCCATCATCACCCATACGGTGCCTCCCTGATGGGGTGAAAATCGGGTATGGACCATTTTTGAGAACGGTAAGGATTTCAGCCAATTTTGTTTTCACTTTTTTAAAAGCGCTATTTTTTTTCAATAAATTTTTTAGACTTTGATTCTTTACTACGGTGTTATATTGGCTTCTCATTTGGTATATACATAAGTTCGTGTCTATTTTGTTGTATCAGATCTGACCAGTAAAACAGGTATTTTCAGGTATAAAATCAGTTTTAGGGGGGAGGGTTAAGTTTTTGAAAATATCTCGGCTTGTTGGATATCAGTGGTTGTGATGTTGATATCATTGAATCTGTTATATAATGCTGTCAAATTTTGAAAAATGTGGCAAACTGTCGCATATTAAAAAATGGCCACCTGGGCCGAAAAGTTTTTGGGTCGAGTCCCAAAAAGTGGGTCAAATAGAAATTCCCGCTCTGCTCGGTCAGGAAAATGTGGCAAATGACCATGGCAACGTCTTAAGTAGGGCGAGACAAAACTTCCTGTGAATTTTGTTTTTCGAAAAAAAGTTCCACTTTTTCGGACTCGACCCAAATTTGTTTTGGCCCAAAATTTTTGGCCAAGGTGGCCATTTATGACCCCGCACTTGTTTCGGCCAATTTCCGTTCATTTTCGGACTTTGCCTAATTTCGTGCATTTTGGAACTTTTTTTTTCACAGGAAGTTTTGTCTCGCCCTACTTAAGACGTTGCCATGGTCATTCGACACATTTTCCCAAATTTTCCTGACCGAGCAGAGCGGGAATTTCTATTTGACCCACTTTTTGGGACTCGGCCCAAAAACTTTTCGGCCCAAAAAGTTCGGCCCAGGTGGCCATTTTTTAATATGTGACAGTCAGAGACTTTTCTAGATTAAGTCTACGACCGGCTAAACGAATCAGAGTACGACCGGCTAAACGAATCAAATTGTGGATTAGTGGTAGTCATATAATAAATCATTTTACCCAGTCGTATGACCTGATGAGACATAAGCGAATTCACACGGGGGATCGGCCGTATCAATGTGATGTGTGCGATAAATTGTTTACTCAATTGAGTAACCTGACAAGGCATAAGATGATCCACACGGGAGACTGCCCGTATCAATGTGATATGTGCCAGAAATCATTTACTCGGTCGTTTAGCCTGACGACACATAAGAGGATCCATACTGGAGATCGTCCACATCAATGTGATGTGTGCGAGAAATCATTTACTAAATCATATGATGCCACTGTTCATAGAAGAACACACATCGGTGATTGTCCGTATCAATGTGATATATGCGAGAGATCATTTAGACTGAAGAGTCATCTGACTCAACATAAGAAAATCCACACCGGCGAACGTCCATATAAGTGCGATGTGTGTGAGAAATCATTCACCCAGAGAGGTAACCTAACGGGGCATAAGAGAATCCACAATGGAGTGCGTCCATATCAGTGCGATGTGTGTGAGAAATCGTTTACTACTTCATCTCAAGTGATCGTTCATCTGAGAACACACACGGGAGATCGTCCATATCAGTGCGATGTGTGTGAGAAATCGTTTACAACTTCATCTCAAGTGATCTTTCATCTGAGAACACACACGGGAGATTTATTGGAGTAGATTAAGTCAAATTTTCAAGGCAATTGTTCAAATTGTGACTAAAGCATGAAACTTTGCACATGTACATTTTCACATACAATGTACGTATTGGTATTATATATGGAGCCACGCTGACATTTCACTTTAAGTTTCCCCTCTTTTAAGGGGCTTTCCTAATTTAAAGAGCGTTTCGTTATTATATAATTGATTAAATGTCTGCCATTAAAATTAGCCATATACAATAAGTGAGACTATGACAGATATAATGCCACAGGTTTATGGTAAAATTGGAACTCCCCGTCCAAGATAGCTGTCAAAATTGCAACTGAAAGAGGAAATTTGACGTTTTTTTCCACTATAATATTCTACATCAAGTTCTTCTGTATGGAACTGGTTGGGAAACGTGACTATTTTTAGTCGAGTTTTTTTTCCAAAACTCGACTTATAGTTTGATGAGGGTGTGTGAGTACACATCCATGCACGTGAGCTGCAGACAAAAAATCGGGTTCGTCCGCATATTTATTACAGAGTTATGGCCCTTTGCCATTTTTCACCGATTTTAGGCTCGTTAGCGCAACAACTTCAACAAACGTTATCCGATTTGATTGAAATTTGGTATATAGGTGTCTCCCAAGAATATCTCGGACGAGTTCGAAAACCGGCCTGGTCCGATACAATTTGATAGAGTTATGGCCCTTAATTAGTCATTTTTCACGAATTTTCAGCTCGTTAGCGCGATAACTTCAACAAACGTTATCCGATTTGATTGAAATTTGGTATATAGTGTCTCCCAAGAATATCTCGGTCGAGTTCGAAAACCGGCCCGGTCCGATCAAATTTGATAGAGTTATGGTCCTTAAGTAGTCATTTTGTACGAATTTTGAGCTCGTTAGCGCGATAACTTCAACAAACGTCATCAGATTCAACTAAAATTTGGTATATAAGTGTCTTCCAATAATATCCTGGACGAGTTCGAAAACCAGCCTGGCCCAATAAAATTTGATAGAGTTATGGCCCTTAGTCATTTTTCGTGAATTTTTAACTCGTTAGCGCGATAACTTCAACAAACGTCCTCCGATTTGTTTCAAATTTGGAATAGACATACTTGCCAAGAATATTTCGGACGAGTTCGTAAACCAGCCTGGCCCGATAAAATTTGATAAGAGTTATGGCCCTTAATTAGTCATTTTTCGTGAATTTTTAGCTCGTTAGCGCGATAACTTCAACAAACGTCCTCAGATTTGATAAAATTTAGAATATAGATACTTGTTAAGAATATTTCCGACACTGATGCACACCAATTGGCGGTAGCCACCGGCGCCAAGCCACCGAAAACGAGACAACAGCATCTCTGATGCCACCTCTTGTTGTATTATTCGTATCATGTGATGATTGGAGCAATAAAATATACCATTAGTGTGATCCCAGTCCCTTCCGAACCCTCAATAATTCTATTGTACAAAACTCGGCATGAAATTTCACCAAAAATCACCGTTTTCACAGTTGTGTCAATTTCTTGTTAAAATACGACTAGAATCCAAACGGTGATTTTTTTTTTATTTCTAGTCCTATTATAACAAGAAATTGACACAACTGCAGGGGGGCCGTGAAAACATTTACACATACGGGGCCCAAATTTTTTTTTTACAGCACTTTTGCTACCCACCCACCCTTTTTGTGCAATTTTTTTTTTTTCCCGCCTGATTTTTTTTCTACCCACCCCCTAAAATAAGAACAAAAATCATTTTAAACCTGTTCAAGACCAAATCAAACACAATCAAAGGTAAGTTTTAAATAGGTCCGTTTCTGGCAAATTCCAAGTGTTCAAACAATTGAAAAACTATCAATGGTTATTATGTTGTTTTCGACATTGAAAAATACATTTTGAAATAAAAAGTGTTTTATTCTACAGTATGCACAGATGTTGTGAGGTAATATTTATAGTGCCAACATTGTGTTTAATTTTTACATAAATAGTCCAGTTACTAATTGATGACTTCTTCACTGTTGTTCCCAAAAAGGTGCCACCAACCATCATATCAGAACACCTTATAGCCATACCTGCAATGACAGTTATATAGTATATAAGTATCACTCTTTGGAGCCAAATAAACAGGTTGGCATGTTTATTTTTTAATTTTCGGATGTATTTTGTTAGCCAGCACTCTGCAGCACTAGTATTATTTGGTCATTAGACATGCCAGAGTGAAAATGCCAGCACTATCAGGAACTATTCAATATTAATTTGAGGTCTGTCTGTCCATCCGTCCATTAACATTTTTGGTTTGGATTATTTGATCTTAACCAAAGTTGGTATGTGTATTTCCCAGCTAAAGATACAGGCCAAGTTCGAATATGGGTTCTGTCCAGTGATTTTTTACATGAGTTACGGCCCTTTTTCGACTTGGAATTTGACCAATTTCTTAAAGATGGATTATCTCTTTAAATAACAAATTTTAAATAGTTGCGTGGTTATAAAATAATAGATATGAACTGAAGACCCCTGTCCGGAAATGCTTCTATCAATTAATATTTATTTTATTTTGAATATTAAATCGGGACCGTTCATGTTACTATTTTTAGAACAGACCATTCGGATGATACCATATTGCGATATAGAGCATTGGGTTGTTAATAAGTATAATTAACGTTTATTTGTGACAAAATTGTTAAATAAAATTTCTGGTCTCTGTTAACAGTAACCACTATTGTTCGTTAGCTGAACAAACACACCTTTGTAGACCAGAAAATATTCGAAATAAAATTAATATTAATCGATAGAAGCATTTCCGGACAGGGAGTCTTCGATTCAAATCTAATATTTTATACCCCGGTAACTATATAATACATGTTTACAAAGAGATAATCCACCTTTAACATTTCGGTTTCTGACCGATAACTCCAGATGTGTATTTCCCAGCTAAAACTATAGGCCAAGTTCGAATATAGGTTCTGTCTAATTATTTTTACATGAGTTACGGCCATTTTTAGACTTAGAATTTGACCGCATTTGGCATTGAAATTAGGGGTATATCAGATTTTCTTCAAATGAAAGCTCAAAGTATTATTTTATTTTGTGATAGTACAATTCAAAATGGCTAAGGGGCGTATTTTGACACGCCCTAGTGATGCTCTTGTTTTTAAAAGAGTTATGGCCCTTTTTCGAGAAAACATTTGGATTTTTTTTTTATTGTTTTAGATTTTTTAAAAACTTTTATAATAATACAAAAATGTCATTGACTCTTTTCTTTGTTTTCATTTAGATATTGATGATTATGATACAAGTTGATAAAAAAGTTCCCAATGTGTCCCTTTAAATATTTACTAATGAACCCATAAATTAATGGTGTTAAGGTACCGAGCCTTTTTTGCATACAGCACCGATCCCTCAATAATGTCAAGTAGCAGTTAAATAACAGAATTCCTCTTGATATCTGATAAAAAACATGTGTAGTTCACACTTTTTGGAGTTTAGTATATAGACTGTCACTGGTTAATAGAATGTTATTCATTTGGTGATAGACTGTATCACACAGACCAGTTAATTATGATGGACAGTCTGTGAAAGATTTCCCGATAAAACAGCGCTTTTAATAGTTTGCTGGATAACTCTACAGATGGTCTGAGGTCATTATAAATGTTATTGTATTAATAGAGATGCCAGCATCAATATAAACAATGTCTTATTTGTTGACAGCTCTGCTATATAATTGATATTAATGGGTCAGCAGTGAGGTGTCTTTATCTTGATGGGTGATATTGGTAGAATTTAAGATAGTATCACTGTAAACTTAAATTGGACTCTATTAACCCAAGTATTCCATGTCCAGATAAACTTTTTCACATTTAACCCAAGGATGTGGTGGTGCAGCATTAGAGATCCTGTACCATGCATTCTCTTATTCCAATAATTTGTTTTATGTATATCTGTCTATAATAGTTCATAACAGTATACTCCATAATTCACCGTTAAAACTCTCATTTATGATTCCGATCACCAAGGGATGGGTTAAGGTTACACTGGTGTAAATAAGGTTCCGAGTGACATCTAGCGGATGCGGGAGGAATATATAGGAGAGAATAAAATAGACACTGGGCCCTGATTGGTCAATAGCCTTGTGTGCTTTTTGCATAAAAAAATCATCACACCTCTTCCCTATGGTTTCCCACTGGTAAAATAGCCATTGGCACAGGAATTAACCCTCTGTAGTGAAGTTTGAATTATTTGTTGTGGTCTAAAATATGACAGTATTTTTTTATGCGGTTCTGACACTAGTTAGGAAAACACAAGATTTAAAGGCGAATTCCCTGCTAGACAGACATGATTTTTTTTGTGTAAAAAGTTTCCCAAAATGTCAATTTTTCAGATTTAAAGAAAACTTTGGACCCAACATTTATATTGCCAACACTATACGCTAAAACGTTAGCACTGAGGCCTATGGAAAACATTTACACCAGTGTAACCTAAAGGGAAAAAATAGCTTTTTATCATTTTTGATTCCTGGGAGTCACTTTAAAGCATTTTAATGCATTTTACAGAGCCTGGTCTTTCAGTCCAATGAATATCTCATGCTCGATGTGGCTATTCTTGCTGCTGATGCCTTCTTTCACTTACATCAGCCAAAAAAATAGTAAGATTTTTCATAAAAAATGCCAATTTTTCAAGGTATTTTCAAAAAATTTCAAGGTGGAAATAGTCACATGATAATGCAAATGACCCATAACATGGGCATGTCAACGACACATATATCAATTGTTATAAGAACCTAATTGAACAAGTATTTTGGATTTTATAGCCAGTGATATACAGATATATATCATAAAAGTGTGTCATTTCCACTGGTGGGTATGGTCATTTGAAGGTTAATAGCACTAAAACTTGGACACATTTAAGAAAATGCTTCAGCAATTCAAAGAGAGCATATCTTTATTCAACTAATTCAATATACACCCACATCCAGTTATCTTGGATCACCCTTGCAGACCTGAAAATGTCATATTTTATTCTTCAATGTGCTGATAAAGTCATGCGCTTGATGCTCAGCTGATCAGATCTGGACTCAATGACCTCACATCACCAGAAGTTCTCTCATGGAAAGAATATTGAACAGTCTTCCATAGCTGATCCAAGTTTGCAACACCAGACCCCTAAAACTGAGTGAAAATGGGGCCTGAACATGACTGGTGGTGGAAAATTGTGCTTTTTTGATGAATAATTTGTTAAAGGGGGTGGGGTTAAATTGTGTGTGATAAATAAAGAACCACAGACGTGATATTGTTTTTGAACACATTTTTTCCATGGATGGGCAATTCTGAAGAAATGTAGGGAGTTACAATTATTCCGCGAAAAAGCGGGCTATCGCTTTAGGTTACACTGGTGTAAATAAGGTTCCGAGTGACATCTAGCGGATGCGGGAGGAATATATAGGAGAGAATAAAATAGACACTGGGCCCTGATTGGTCAATAGCCTTGTGTGCTTTTTGCATAAAAAAATCATCACACCTCTTCCCTATGGTTTCCCACTGGTAAAATAGCCATTGGCACAGGAATTAACCCTCTGTAGTGAAGTTTGAATTATTTGTTGTGGTCTAAAATATGACAGTATTTTTTTATGCGGTTCTGACACTAGTTAGGAAAACACAAGATGTAAAGGCGAATTCCCTGCTAGACAGACATGATTTTTTTGTGTAAAAAGTTTCCCAAAATGTCAATTTTTCAGATTTAAAGAAAACTTTGGACCCAACATTTATATTGCCAACACTATACGCTAAAACGTTAGCACTGAGGCCTATGGAAAACATTTACACCAGTGTAACCTAAACATCTGTCGATCGTGATCGACCTCTCGTTTCTGGTATGTCTTAAAAGTGGATTATCTCTTTGTAAACATGTATTATATAGTTTAATACTGGGGTATAAAATATTAGATTTGAATCGAAGACTCCTGTTCGGAAATGCTTCTATCGATTATTATTAATTTTATTTCGAATATTTTCTGGTCTAAAAAGGTGTGTTCAGCTAACGAACAATAGTGGTTACTGTTAACAGATACCAGAAATTTTATTTAACAATTTTATCACAAATAAACGTTAATTATACTCATTATCGCTTATATCTGTGGAACAAAACAATACAAACAATCAATCTGGGACATTTGACTTTCGGTGCGTAGCCATAGGAACAGCCCAGTGCTCTACATCGCAACATGGTATCATCCGAATGGTCTGTTCTAAAAATAGACACATAAACGGTCCCGATTAATATTCGAAATAAAATCAATATTAAAGATGGATTATCTCTTTAAATAACAAATTTCAAATAGTTGCGTGGGTATAAAATAATAGATATGAACTGAAGACCCCTGTCCGGAGAAGCCCTTCTATCAATTAATATTGATTTTATTTCGAATATTAAATCGGGACCGTTCATGTTACTATTTTTAGAACAGACCATTCGGATGATACCATATTGCGATATAGAGCACTGGGATGTTCCTATGGCTACGCACCGAAAGTCAAATGTCCCAGATTGATTGTTTGTATTGTTTTGTTCCACAGATATACGCGATAATGAGTATAATTAACTTTTATTTGTGACAAAATTGTACAATAAAATATCTGGTCTCTGCTAACAGTAACCACTATTGTTCGTTAGCTGAACAAATACACTTTTTTAGACCAGAAAATATTCGAAATAAAATCCTATTAATCGATAGAAGCATTTCCGGGCAGGAGTCTTCGATTCAAATCTAATATTTTATACCGCGGCAACTATATAATATATGCTTACAAAGAGATAATCCACCTTTAATTGATAGAAGCTTTTCCGGACATAGGTCTTCAGTTTATTTTATACCCACGCAACTATTTAAAATTTGTTATTTAAAGAGATAATCCATCTTTAAATGAGTCACACTAATGTGTTTTAGACAACATTGCTCAAGATGGCTTCACAAATAGCAACCACATTTGGTAAAAAAAAAAATTGTTTACATATATCCTGAGCAGTTTTCTCTGTGGCTAAGAGTTAGCAAATTGTAACTCACTTGGTTATTAATCATGTTACTTAATCCACCGACTACTATGTTTTATTGTCGTTGTTCATTTTATCTACCTTCTGAGGCATGACAAATTCATTTTGAATGATGTACTGGAATTTTGCCAAAAATATTTTTTGGGACTCTGGCCATATATCTAAACGGAACTAGACAGAATGCCTAAACGGAACTGAGTGAAACCATATTATGTGGCTATTCTCGACCATTTGCATAACAATCAATATAACATATGGCATATGCTAAAATGGCAACCAGGGAGTGAATGCGTGATCATGAGGTGAATAGTTCTACAGAGAGTTATTGCATGGTCATAAATGTTGAGTGCGTATGTAGCATTTTATTCAAAGAAGTGCATGGTAAAACGCACAGCAGCCATAACTTGCTTCATCGATGGGACAGACGCGGTAAAATGCAGAACGAATATGTAAACAAATGCATTCATATTTCGCCCTCCCATGACAACATTTCTGCACAGAATGTTAGATTAATATATTTTCGACAACATTGTAGCATTTTATTGACCACAATCAAAATTAAAACAACTTGTTTCAACGATGGAACAGCACTCACAGCAGTGGTAAAATTAACAACCACATTTGGAGATTGAAGCACGAACACGTAAACAACAAAATAATTCAATGCAGTCATATTTATATATTTAATTAATCTAATTTACGAAAACATAAATAACATAAACATAAAATAACAACAGCTATATAGTAATTAATTTTTTTTTTCATCTTGCAACCCGTTCCAGGCTGGAAAGTAAATCCTTTGTGATGGTGGACGAGCATAGGATTGTATGATTCTGTCTGTTCTTGAACAGCTGAATGCCATTCTCCGCACACTTGGCGTGGTTGACATAAACAACCGCAGTATAAGACCGCTTACGTTTTCTTTCTGGAATAAGAAAGCACACATTCCACATACCGAAATACATAAAGTATATGCACTGAAATAATAACTTACACATAATATCCCAAATAATGAACTCTCCAAACAACAAGTAGTTGCCTATCAATCCAATCAAAGTTAACGGTAGCAATTTATTATTTCCTTTCCTTGGCTTCGGGGGGGGGGGGGGGGGCAGGCCTTTATATTGGTCTAATTTGGGGATATCGGACACGGTGTGCCGACCATGGTTCGTCATGTCGTGAGAATTGTTTTTAATCTAAACCCGTGAAATGCAATATCTTGGCTTCTAGCATATAATGAGATATATTTCCATCATGTACTAGTTTAATTGAAGTTTTATTACATTTCTGAAAAAAGTTCATCACTTTAAATAAATCCTGCCCTTTTAAATAGATATGACATATGATATATATCCAATTTTAGAGTGTGTATTTGTATAAAAAAACTACAAAAAAACTATTTCAATTTTTTTTTAATTTTGGGACATCGTTAAACGCCTTAAATTTGGGGTACTTTAAAGGCCTGGGGGGGGGGGGGGGCATAAAAAATATTTGATTCGAGTTGAGGAACCCACCCATCAAATCTAGGAGTGATACCAGTAAACTGTCGATGAGAAGAACTTATCTGACAAAATAGCTTTTAACAGGTTTTGGGCAATTTTATATTACAGTTGACCGTTATTTTAGGGCAATTAATCGATTCTGATAACTGAAGCAGCATATAAATTTTTGTTGTTGTTGTTGGCATTTAGTGATATGAGGACAGTTGAATCGGATTGAGTACCTTTAACAGCAATGGAACTGCAAACCCGAAAGAAACTGGGCTGGATATTTAACACCCAATTATGTTTGGAAACTCGCCACGACGAGCAACTGTCCCCGTGTATTGCTCTTATCGCTCAATGGTAGGCCTGACCAAGTTGAACCGAATGCCAGCTAACTGGGACCTTGGCTAACTGGGACCTTTGGCTAACTGGGACCTTGGCTAACTGGGACCATGACCAACTGGGACCTTGGCTAACTGGGACATTTGGCTAACTGGGACCTTGGTTATATTTATTACATATATTAGTAGAATAGAACGTTAAATTCATTGTTATATTGTTTGTTTTATATGGACATACCTCGCCTGAAATAAACAATAATAATAATAATAGAGAATACATGGATAAAGAGCCCCGTATGGTCAGTTGAGGTAGTGTCAGTCTTCGGATGAAGCATCAGATCGTACAACGAAGTTGAAGGATGGCATATATAACAGACTGAATCAGAGAGCCATGAAGGGGAACTTGCCAATATATCTCCTCCTGACTCTGTTGTACCAAGAAGCCAGGGAGATACCGACATCAATCAAGATGGTGAGCGAAGGGAAGCTGTCACGTCGCCAGAGGAATCACACAAATGTAATGCAGGGCAAAATCTTCAATCTATGGGACCAATATGACACCAAAGAGGTCTCAACCAGTCAGCTGCTCAGAGAATGTGCCCAGTTGTTCTCACCAATTCCAGAGCCAGACATGCGTGAAACAGAGTGAATACAGCATATATACATGCAGATACAGTGCTACAGCCTACATTGTGCTACACAGAACTGCAATACCCACAGATCAATCTTGTATAGTGTTTTTATTGTTTTGTTTAATGTTACTGTTTTAAAAGGTGGATTATCTCTTTGTAAACATGTATTATATAGTTACCGGGGTATAAAATATTAGATTTGAATCGAAGACTCCTGTCCGGAAATGCTTATATCGATTAATATTAATTTTATTTCGAATATTTTCTGGTCTAAAAAGGTGTGTTTGTTTAGCTAACGAACAATAGTGGTTACTGTTAACAGAGACCAGAAATTTTATTTAACAACGGTCACAAATAAACGTTAATTATACTTATTAGCGCTTATATCTGTGGAACAAAACAATTCAAACAACCAATCTGTGACATTTGACATTCGTTGCGTAGCCGTAGGAACAACCCAATGCTCTATATCGCAATATGGTATCATCCGAATGGTCTGTTATAAAAATAGTAACATGAACGGTCCCGATTTAATATTCAAAATAAAATCAATATTAAAGATGGATTATCTCTTTAAATAACAAATTTTAAATAGTTGCGTGGGTATAAAATAATAGATATGAACTGAAGACCTATGTCCGGAAAAGCTTCTATCAATTAATATTGATTTTATTCCGAATATTAAATCGGGCCCATTTATGTTCCTATTTTTAGAACCGACCATTCGGATGAGACCGTATTGCGATATAGAGCACTGGGCTGTTCCTACGGCTACGCAACGAATGTCAAATGTCACAGATTGGTTGTTTGTACTGTTTTGTTCCACAGATATAAGCGATAATGAGTATAATTGACGTTTATTTGTGACAAAATTGCACAATATAATTTCTGGTCTCTGTTAACAGTAACCAACATTGTTCGTTAGCTGAACAAACACACCTTTTTAGACCAGAAAATATTCGAAATAAAATTAATATTAATCGATAGAAGCATTTCCGGACAGGAGTCTTCGATTCAGATCTAATATTTTATACCCCGGTAACTATATAATACATGTTTACAAAAAGATAATCCACCTTTAATTGATAGAAGCATTTCCGGACAGGGTTCTTCAGTTCATATCTATTATTGTATAACCACGCAACTATTTAAAATTTGTTATTTAAAGAGATAATCCATCTTTAATAATTAATAAAAATTTATTTTAATGAAATTATTAATAATACATCTAAAGGTCCCAGTCAGCCAAGGTCCCAGTTAGCCAAAAGGTCCCAGTTAGCCAAGGTCCCAGTTAGCCAGACTTGAGGGTCCCAGTTAGCCAATGTCCCAGTTAGCCAAGGTCCCAGTTAGCTGGATACCGTTGAACCAATATGTACGTCCCCAGTAACGACGGCGCCCCCACCGGGAGGAAAAACTGCCATTAATTCTGATTCTAAATTTTTTTTATGGCGGAAATCTGTAACCAGAGCCTTTGTGAAGCCCGTCTGCAGGGTGAAATGCTGGTCCTCATCTCCATATATTCATGTGTATATGGACCTCAATCTTTGACAAACAATAAATTAATTTTCTTTCCATTATACCCGGTATTGAATCTTGAAAAAATTGTAAATGACATCGTCTTGAACATGCAGACAAATGAATTCAGGTTCTGAGATTAGATTAGTTATAATTTCTTATTGGACTATTCGGGAATACAAATACGGTATGACAATTTGATTCAATTCACTTCCGTGTGGAAACCTGTCTTTCCATGAATATATATAGCACCTGCTATCTTGAATAATCCTTGTGAAACAAAAGCTTGGGGCCAACATGACATGAATACACGTTTAATCACATTTTAAATGCATATCAATGAAATCCTCGCAATATATAATTCTGTAATAAACCTCTGAATTTGGCATGAGAACTTTCTACCGGTATGCGCTTTTGACCTTATATTCTATAGATTTTTCTAAATGCCACTTTCGATTTTGACAAAACGTCTTATACCGTGCAACATTACCCCGCATTACTATTATATATTGTACTGTGCGTCCAAATGACGCTCTGACATGTTTGACGGTTGTCGAATCTTGACGAATTGAGTATTTGATTTTGTTAACATATTTCAGCTTATATTCGACAAAAAATTCAAACAAAATTTTTGTTAGAAAGTTGACGAGACAAACGTCATGCTAGAAGTGAATCTGATTCCTGAACAAGTGACCCGCTTTGTTACTGCTAAGCCCCATTGGCTGTTACCTCATCACGTGTTCATAAACAACATAATTACACCCAATCACGGAAACCCACCATTTCCCACGCTATTTAATTATGTTAACCGTTGTCGCCAAGACAAATGTTTTTCTCTATACTGCGAAACGAGAAAAACTATTAATCACAACTGGCATTTGACATTATTCAAAATGAATATTGTTAGATAATTTTACTTTCATTTGCTATATATTGTTTAGAGAAATTGTTTTTCAAGTACTAGATCATTTTGAGAATAAAATACACTCCTAGAAATTAAATTCTGCCAGGTAAATTCTAATAATTAGCACGTACATCTCCCCAAATCTGATGGTCCTGATCTGCTTCCGATTCAATGATTTGAAAATGGTACGCGATATGACTCTAGATAAACGGTTTTGATAACAAATAAACACCAACCGTTTATTAACCGATGTCGATCTGCCTTTGAACACGAAAGGAGGTGCACAAACGTCTGTTCCATTCGTTGTATTCCTCCTTCAAATATGCTCTCAACATATTCCCATTTCCTCAGGTGCATCAGGACATCACTATAGAAAAGCTGGCTACCGTATATCCCATGCTGAACAGACACACCTATGAATGCAACAGAAACAAAATTAGTTAGTTTAAAAATATTTTTTTTCCAAATCCAACGTAACATAATATACAGATACAAATATGCAAAATAGAAGTAGAAGAGATGATGTATGGGCATGAGGATCAGACAACAAGCCCGACAGAAGGCTTATACGAAGTCCTCACCTCTTTGGTGACATCCCTTGCCCAACAAGTGAGGGAGGGTGTCAATCAGACAGGGAAAGGATAGAAATAATGTATAGTGATAGAGATATATGACTAAGTTTGAGTTAGGGATGGAAACAGGGTGAGGGTGAAACAGATAGTTTTAGGGATAAAAGAGGCAGGGATGGAGAGAGAGAGAGAGAGAGGGAGGGAGGGAGAGAGAGAGAGAGAGAGGGAGAGAGAGAGAGAGATGCGAGACAGTAGAAGACATGAGGGGACAGATGAACCATGGACTGATGACAGTGGTGTGGAGTAGTTTAGTTCTAACCTACTACACAATGATACAACGTAATGATATAAAATTTACCTTCAATTTCAATTTAAATGAGTTGATATTATAGGATGACAAGGTCCACCTCAGGAAGGTGATAACAGAAACTGCGGGATGAAGAAGTACTTCTTTAAAGTTCGACCTGTGTTTTTTTGGGCGTTAGTTTGGGGGATATTAAACGCTAAATCTGGTCTCCTTTTGTACTCAATGGAATATATGTAACAAATGAATGAATTTCAGCCATCGATTAGTGCAAAATACACATGTGTGCTCTATGAAGCAAACAACGTGGTTATTATATTGAAAATTCATTTAGGACTGCACTCATAAATTAATTTTCATTATAATTATGTTGTTTGCTGCACCGTCCATAGAGCACATGGGTGTATTATGCACCAATCAATGGCTCAAATTCATCCATGTGTGCATATATTCTGTTTGAAGGAGATGGTCCCATGAATTGCCATATTTAATGTAATGCACCCATTTCAGTATGTTGTGTATCAAAATATCATTTATCATATGACTCAATCATTATTTACGTTGGAATCTATGTCATAAATCAATTTCATATCAATTACTAATTCATATCACCTTCCGATAATTTGATTGGTTTGTTGACAAAAAGTGTGTTCTGATTGGCTGAATGGCAGCCGAGCCGCATCTCTGACCAGATGCAGGTCAAATTCGTGCGCGTCAATCAACGCGATGCCGAAATTCTCGCAATTATAATCTTGAAATATATAGTTTTGGACATTGTTATACGATAAATAGAAAATGTAATTTGTATTTATCTAATAAATATACGATATAATGTCACAAACTCAGAACAGAATAGCGCACTATATCTTTGCGTGCATATTATTTCTGCTAGTTCACCAGGTGTAATTGGGCTTCCGGTGCAATGAAGTGACGTCACATTAACCTTTTGCTGCCGATGTCAATTTATAGGTGTCATCTGATAAATTGAATATGTAATTCATGTTTCTCTCATATGATATTTATGAAACTCGTCACAAATTTTCAGTTTTCTCTCGCCGGAGGCTCGAGAAAACTGAAAATTCTTAGACTTGTTTCATAAATATCATATGAGAGAAACACTCATTTCATATCCTCAATATATTGCTGGAATAAATTTTGTGTCGAATAAAACCCATTTATCGTATATATGTGCATGTGTCAACTTTTTTAAAAACAAGGTTAGATGGTCCACTCACCAAGAAAGAGTAGGGTCAGTCATATCTGGATAACTCCGTTATAACTCTTTGCGATATCAAAGTTTGTGACTAAATTATATATAGCATTAGCTTGATAATATATGGACATGTCAACTGTATGTATTTGAAATCTCCATGTATATACACACCGAAGGTCACTCCAGTGTTTCAAAATGAAATATATGCCCAACAACGGCATTATGACTTATCGCGTTATTTACTATATCGATAGTATGCTGTATCGATAACAATGTTAAGGGGCCGAAACCACAAGTTCATGGACACACATACAACAAGAAATGCTCATTATGTGAACAGGGAATCGGAGATGAATTTCATTTTATTCTAGTATGCCCATATCTAAAACATATTGTAATCAATCGTTAATTCGCCGTAATCCAGATTGAGATTCTGATTCCGATTACGGTATTAAACGTTCATTAATGTAAACCGAGATTTCGCCACTACGGAGTTTAAAGGCGCACAAATGTAAACCGAGATTTCGCCACTACGGAGTTTAAAGGCGCACAAATGTAAACCGAGATTTCGCCACTACTGAGTTTAAAGGCGCACAAATGTAAACCGAGATTTCACCACTACGGAGTTTAAAGGCGCACAAATGTAAACCGAGATTTCGCCACTACGGAGTTTAAAGGCGCACAAATGTAAACCCACTTAATTTTCGAACCCATATTAAGACTTATTACGTATTACCGACTTATCCGGTGTAATAAAATGTGGACATGTTTTTGTTGAATAGCCAACGCATGATATGTTATGAACATGAAGCCCAACTCTACATTCATAAATGTATTAGTATATTTCTTTTTTATTTTATTTTTGCCAAGGTCGAATCTTCGTACATGTATACTAACATGTGTTATAACTGTTCTTAAACATACTTAATGGGATTCAGCTAGCGTACATGGTATACGCGTAAGTAATTTAATGAGGTTCAGCTGTAAAGCTGCATGTTATGCCCGTGAAGGTAAATTGTACCATAATTAATGTACCAGTATTGGTATAAATTCCAACATTTATTTATTATCGCCCATCGGATGTATACTGGTGGGAAAATTTTAGATCGCTGTGTGTCCGTGGACGTTTTTATAAATAGATAATTGGGTTTTCCGGTTTTGACAAGTTGCAGTAGGTCCCTATTTGCGGAGGTCCACGAATTCGCGGAGTTCCCCTAAAATTATCGAAATATGTTGATTTTAATAAGGAAACGGGTGCCAATATGTCAATTGATAAGTATTGTTAAACAAATAATGACACAATCATCATAATAGGGGTTTGTTCTATCAATCATATCATATTCGTTGGATTGATAGTTGCAGTATGTAACTATTATGATCTCATTAGTAACTATTATGATCAACAATGGCTGGACCACTGTTGAAGATTTTATGGCGGGAAAACAATGACTCCGATTTATCAGCATTTAGAGACTTCTGGTGTGGTGAATTAGAAACCTGCAGTAATATAAAGCCATAGCCATATTTATGTGTAATAATATAATCTTGATGGCGTTACCATTTCTGATTATGGTTTTCTTGTTTATGAGTTGTTTACAATTAATATCCAATCTACACCGCTATTGAGTTTTGCATCATACATCCTTGTAGGGTCCTGCGAATATTCGATATTCGATTCGAGATTAGATTCGAAAGTCAAATTCGATTCAAAATTGCCAACTCTAAATTTCGAATACACACTGATGGAAAAGTAGGCTGTTTACGGGCAGGTACACACATCGAACTTAGCTGTTTTGTGCCATTTAATTACAGAAAATGATGTATATATGTACCTTATAATTCTCATTGTACATCGCGATTGTATATATTAAATAAGTATAGACAGCAATTATCCACTATGGGACAACTAAATACATGTGATTTATATCTTTGAACATGGTAGCCAAAAAGCTTGGAGATCCCCGATGGACCGACGACGCGCGTAAATAAGGTAAATTATAATAGCTATGAGACTGATCAACCGCTAGCGTTATCCGCGTTCTATCCGTCTCAGATTCCGCGTTAAGCTAGCCACACATGCTTGCGTATGGCGACACTCCAGTTTCTGCAGGGATTGGTGCAAAATAAGGGGGGCATCAATTCAATGAAAAATAACTGAAATGTTATCCCACAACACATATACAATGTATATATACCTGGGTTGAGCACATACTAGACTTAAAGATTTTGGTACAGAATTGTCATTTTAATGGGGGTAGCAAGAGTTATGCCCCTTGATTGTGTGCCTGAAAAATGAAATTTTTATGCAAAAATGGCCAAAATAAGCGATTTCAGGCCCGTGGGACAGAAAATCTATGGTATAGCCGCCTATGTTGTCTGGAAGAACACCGTTTCCTAACAATAATATCAAAAAATTTCAAACTTCTCACCACTAAGTTTTTAAAAAATATTTTTCATGCAGATGACAAATTTTAGGTGCTAAAAAGTCACGCTGGTGTCTGGAGCCACTGTTTCGCAGAAATCGCTACTACTTCATACTGGTGGGGTCAAGGTCACCTGAAACAATATTTTTCAAAACTCAAAGACATCCTCTAAAAATCCACAAATTCATAACTAACCTTCTCTCAATAAACATACCACACCCATGGTGACAGAAAACACTGGTACTCTGTTCTAAGAAATTTACCCCTACTGATCATTCGAAACTGTGGAGTGTCACCTTAAGGGGAAATGCAATTTTATTAATCTTTAATAGGGACCACACCTCCATATTCTCTGCATTATACCGCTTAAAATGATATATTACACCCCATGCGTTATTGCAATCACAGGCAGCCAGATTGGGTGGGGATTTACATGCACCCCATGATTTCACCCCTTTTGGGTCTTTCAGAACCCAATGACGTTATGCTTGACGTAGTGACAAAATGGATATATTCAACCATCATCTATGGCTTGAAAAAGGTCTGAAATGCTAAAATGTTGTATAAAATATATTATGAGATGCATATTTTCCTCAGATATCAAAATAAAACATAATATTTCATACAACAACTATAAATACTCTCCCAAAACTATGGGTTAAAAAATTCCAAGTCTTATTTAGCATTAAGGGAAAGCTTTACAAGGTTATGACATCACATGAACAATATGTTGTCAAGTGAAATATGACCAAGGGAACCTGAATTATTATATTTCACACTTGTGAATAAGAAAGACTGAATATCTAATCTTGTTGTATACTGTGTAATGTCACAATATCAGCCTTTTCAGCTAAGATTCAAGGGGCATATGATGTCATGAAGAAGTACCCATCATCTGAAAAATCACCAATAACCATATACATGAACAACCACCCCCCCCCCCCCACTGATCCAAGACTCCATATCCCCACCAATTTATATGACTAAAGACAACCTGTATTGGAATATCCATAGAAGAATGGTGTATCTACCATAAAATGTTCCTTCTAACTGAACAGATTTGCTAAAAAATGATTTTCAGTAACAATATTTGTCAAGTTGACAGATGAAAATGGTGCTATTTGCTGGTCTTGAAGGCGACACTCCACAGTTTCTGCAGGGATTGGTGCAAAATAAGGGGGGCATCAATTCAATGAAAAATAACTGAAATGTTATCCCACAACACATATACAATGTATATATACCTGGGTTGAGCACATACTAGACTTAAAGGGGTACTGTACACAAAGATAGGCGATTTTTTTATTTACTCCCATTGAAATAACTTTCAAGTTAGATTGTGTTCGTGTTATATGAGTTTCGTATAAACCTAATTTAGCGAAGAAAATATTGATCTTGGAAACAAAAATATTACGATTTCAAACTACGCGCCATGTTTTTGACCTTCACCGGAGAAGACGCAGGTCGCATGAAGAAGCGGAAGTTCATTGCTCACAGCTTCGATTGATGCATTCAATCTCTTCCATCGAACAATCTCACTCCCTATAAAATACTTGACGCTTTATGACTCTTGTTTCTTTCTCCTTTTTTTCCGAATCGGTTATAACGGGCCTTCTTTTGCAGGTAACATGTTTTGTTTGCAACTCAATAATGTTCGCGAACGGCCGTCGATAAAAGACACGCAACATATGCGATTTCAAGAACGGTAACTCGTAATGGCATAATTCTCCATTTTATGACTCCAGCCATAAATGAATTTATATTAAATAATTCAATTTTACTTTTACGATAGCCTGTTAACCGGAACGTTTTCAGTAGACATCGTCGACTCAAATTAGTTATTTTATAATATAATATTCATATTAGATCGCCATTGTCACCGGGAATTTATTGAAATTGGGGTACAGTACCCCTTTAAAGATTTTGGTACAGAATTGTCATTTTAATGGGGGTTAGCAAGAGTTATGCCCCTTGATTGTGTGCCTGAAAAATGAAATTTTGATGCAAAAATGGCCAAAATAAGCGATTTCAGGCCCGTGGGACACAAAAACCAGAAAATCTATGGTATAGCCGCCTATGTTGTCTGGAAGAACACCGTTTCCTAACAATAATATCAAAAAATTTCAAACTTCTCACCACTAAGTTTTTTTTAAATATTGTTCATGCAGATGACAAATTTTAGGTGCTAAAAAGTCACGCTGGTGTCTGGAGCCACTGTTTCGCAGAAATGGCTACTACTTCATACTGGTGGGGTCAAGGTCACCTGAAACAATATTTTTCAAAACTCAAAGACATCCTCTAAAAATCCACAAATTCATAACTAACCTTCTCTCAATAAACATACCACACCCATGGTGACAGAAAACACTGGTACTCTGTTCTAAGAAATTTACCCCTACTGATCATTCGAAACTGTGGAGTGTCACCTATGCGTTAGCGAAAATAATCGGATCCGTTCGTCGTGGCGTTGGGGTCATGCGAACGTTGTCCGATAGTGATCGTTTCAGTCACTTCACCATGGATTTACATGCAAACGCAAACGGAGCGACGATTTCTATCGGATGGAAATACGAGTATTTTCGGTCCAATCAAAATCGGAGGCATTCGGCGCGTCAGGATAGTTTCGCATCGGAACCGCATGCATGTGTGGGTGCCCGTGCATTTCTATTTGATTTTCCGTCCGACAATCGCATGCGATAAAAATAACACAACGCACCATACGCATACGCAAGCTTGTGTGGCTAGCTTGATGTAATATAGCCCCGAATTTAAACAACACGTGTCCCCGGCATCGAAAACTGCATTTTGGCGGTGTTTCCTTTTGAAGTTTACTTTCAATTTTGGAGCGTTCTTTGGCACAAAGTCTTGACAAAACGTCATCAGTTATTCATGTTTATTTTAAACATGATAAAGCTGCAGGCTTATACATGTGATGAATGCAACATGTTGTATAAATCGTAAGCATCTGGCACAACGACCCACCTATGGAATCATCTGTCCAAGAAGCATCCAGCACTACATCTTACATCTTCTGTGTCTTTACGGCCAGCATTGACCAACCCCAGAACGTGGTCTGAGTATATCCCTAACTATGTATAAGCTATCTGTAAATGACTATTTAGATATGTTATACATAGTTAGGGATATACTCAGACCACGTTCTGGGGTTGGTCAATGCTGGCCGTAAAGACACAGAAGATGTAAGATGTAGTGCTGGATGCTTCTGGATACATAAACAGGCTACACTGCGACTGTTGTTGCATCTTCAAGTTTATAACAACGGGCGATTCCATATGTTGATTTGCAATTTTGCATGCACATGCAATCTGTAAAAAAATTGCGTGATTTTAGTTTCAATAATCCGTTTAGTGGTTATATATTAATCGTCGTGACGGCCGCTTGGACGTTTTAATCAATTATCAATTGAAGTTAATAGTATTGCAAATGACGGTTCATCGCCACATAAGTTATGATTTAACTTCGTGCATGTAGTTCATGGAACGTTTCACAAATCGTCTAATCATTGACAAAACATGCCCAATTGAGAATATCATATACATATATGATTCGAATCGATATTCGATTCGATCAAAATCTCCAATTCTCAGGACCCTACATCCTTGTTATTTTGGCATCCAACAAACAATCTACATCGTCATTAAAATATTTTACACTGGAAGTTTTATTATTGTCAATTAAATAAATTTTTCAAAACGCCACACAAGGAACCAAAAACATAAAACTCCCATCAGCTTTTATCCGGGCTTTGGACTGGCAGACTTAAAAAGTCAGGCAGCTTTAAAGTTTGTTTTTGTCTAGTAGCTAGACATTGCACATATGTGCAATATATCTGTTTCAGCACAACGTGCTTATATATGTGTATAGTTTGTAGTGGTTGTGCTATTTTGCACTTACCGGTACCACTCGAGTCCGATCAGTGAAACTCGGCACAATTACCCACATTCAAGGGGAGTGTGTGTCTTTGCGACTTTTATTAACATAACCACATTGGAAATTTGCTCTGCAGTTCAATGGTTTCAATAAAATTTTACTCCATTTAAATTTTTCTCAAGTTCAACAATTAGGAAAAATTTGAATTGCGAAAAATTTAAAAAGAGGAAAATTTGATTGAAATTGTTAAAATTGATGATGGATATTATGAAAATTGAAATTTAGTAAATTCCAAGAAAAAATTTACTCAATTTAAATTTTTCATAATTATTGAAATTGAGAAAAATTTAAATGGAGTAAATTTTATTGAAACCATTGAACGGCAAAGCAAATTTCTAATGTGGTTATGTTAATAAACTACTATCTACATAATTCCACAGGCATTTGAATAAAAAACATATGTATTATATAAAATATAACTGTGCATTTACATAAATATCTTTAGAAGATAATATCTCAAGACGACAACATTATATTGTATAAAATGCAATATCTGGAGTGATAACCCTTCTAACATCTTGATACGAAAAGGTGCCTTTGTCTCTTCTTGGTCTCTATTTCTTCCTCCATGTCCCTCATCTTTTTCTTCTTGTTCTTCTTAATTGTACATCTTCATCGATGTGAATATATGTTGCACATTCAGGAAAAGCAATGTTTTTTGAACCGAAACAATTCCAACTATTTAAACTGGATGTATAAATTATATATATCTTACAAAAAATAAAATCACAAAAATAAACAATTACAAATCAGCAACAATTTCTACTAGCCTTTTAGCCAGGCGTTGGCCTGTTGCCCAGCTCACACCAACATGGAGGATCGGCTTAGCGCCGTGAACCTGGTGTAAAGATGGGCACTCACCGTACCAACTAATGATCATGATATTGCAAGATTAAGAAAAGACGCACATACTTTAATAACAATAAAAATAACAAATAGAAATAAAACGTATATCTATATACAACATGAAAACACTGTTTAAAAACATAATACACACACATAAATATATGCCTTTATCGTCCATCTACAAACTACCGGGTTCACATACCATCTTATCTATATGGTAGCATATATTCAATTACGCTATACTATCTAATGAGGATCTCTCGCATAGCAAACACTAGCAGAAATAGTCCGGTTGATTGCATGGCATCGAACATACCCAACATGAGGTAAACAAGTCTCGCCCTTGTTGGAACATTGGGCAAGAATTGCAACTGCCCGATGCCATGCGATCAACCGGCCTATTGAATGAGTTTGTAAAATATCATACGACCAACAGCACTATATCGATAATAACTACTATGAATCATGTCCAAATAGCCCCGTTGATCTCATGGCATCGAACATACCTAACCCATGGGGTAAACAAGTCTCGCCCTAGTTGGAACGTTGGGTGAAAATTTGCGATTGCCCGATGCCACAGGAGCAACCAGTTATATGCGTAATATATTTCAAGCCATCCAATGTGGTATTTAGTTAATTACTTCTGATCTGGATAACATCGCCACTTCCCCCAATTACGCTGGACTATGCATGACTTTATGGCATATCATATGATACCACTTGCGGCAATATGTGCACTCTATCATGTTGTAATAACAATCGGGCATTGAGCATCTTATGTATGAACAGTTCTTTTCAATGTCAACTGCCATACCTGAGCTTTGTGTTGCAAGACAATGTGGATTTTGGAAATTTAGTAATCTGTTTGTCTTTCAAACATTTCAAAAGGTGGCTTCGCATGTCGTGGGCCCTAAATTGGGTATAATAATATCTTCCAAATGCTGGATTAAAACAAAATTCAGTAAGATTGGCCGGGGCAAAGACTCCACAGTCGTCACTATTTGTTTGTTATGAGTCGAACACGTACACAGCATTATTTTTATCACAAGGAATGTATGTTGAGGCCACCCAATGACTAGCTATGGCCCCCAGGATGGTCACGACCAAATCCGGAAAAGTAATTGAACACACTATTGGACACATTCCTAGATGGTGCATATATAGTATCTTCAAATCCTGTAAATACAGGGAATTGACTGGCAAGGATACGCTGTGTTTCCATGACAATGGCATCGCAGAGCCACTTACCATCTTTAATTGTCCGCACTTTGTTTGGAGTCAATGCATCAGGTAAAACATGGTTGAATGATAATGATGAAGCAGGTGATGCCACCAGATGCAGGGCACCGGGAGCAGGGACGTGGTTAGAGTGTTTCCGTTCGGGGGTGTCCACGGGAAATTCCAACTGCACCCCCCCCCCCCCTTGAATCAGAATCAGACCGAACACAAATTTTTGCATAATTCCATTTGCATCTCCCCTTGTATCTCAGTGCTCTTAGGCCTAATATCCCATCTCTATATTCCCGGTATGAGAACATTCAGATATTTTTACATATTTAACTCCATATAAAAGCACACGGCTACGGGCAACAGACCGCAACACACCAGACTTACCATGGTTGTTCGGCCCGGTGTGAGAAAATTTTGAAACAAGAAAATCGCAAATCCTAGCAACTAGACTGGCCTCAACTGAAGCCTTCCTATAGTGTTGGAAATTTCAAACCTCATACTCCCCCCCTCAGGTTGGAAAATTATCCAACTGATAACCATTTCAGTCCACAAATTTGACCAAATATAGTAAAATGTTGTTAAACTTATTAGCGTTTTTGTATTGGCCACAAATTATTGGAAAATTTTGTAATCTGAACTAGAAAATCGCAAAATCCTGGCACCTAGACTAGCCTCAAGCCCTCCTAGAGTTGGAAATTTCCAACCTAACACTCCACTTTGGTTGGAAAATTTACAACTGATGACAATTCCAATGACAATGTTGACCAAATGTATGATAATATTGTTTTCTTAAATTAACTAGCATTTTTTCACTGGCCATGGCAGAGGGTCCAGGACACAAGCTTTCCAACTGTTGGAAATTTCCAACCTGACACCCCCCTGAGGTTGGAAAATTTCCAACTGATGACTATTTCAGTCCAAAATTTTTACCAAAAATAAGAAAATTTGCAAATATTGGTCCAAAAACAATTCCCCCCCCCCCCCGCCAAGAAATTGTTTGAAAATCAAACTACAAGAACATTTTCAACATACTGTTGGTGTGAAATTTCCAACTAATGTATTTTCAGGTATGAAATTTCCAACTGTTGAAAATTTTGACCAAAGTTGGGGGGAGGTGAGACACCCCCCCCCCCCATACCCCCCCCTGTCGCCACGTCTCTGATCGGGAGATAAAGTGCTATTTAAAGTGACATGATTTGTAATGGATGGCAGGCTAGTGGGTGACTTTACATATGAGCAGTTCAATACTGACTTTTACAGGGGAACAGCCTGTTATTGGCGTTATTATCCCACCAGACTCCATAACATACGTACTTTGTGCGTTGTCGTGGTGAGCTGAGACATGAGTTGTGTGTCATCGTAATAGATAGCGGTGAGTTAGTTGGGTTGTAGAATGTCCGTTTGGTCATACTTTGATTAGCCTTGATCGATGACGGAGTTTTGTGACATGGATAAATTCTGAGACGAACTGAGAATTAATGCATGTTGATCACGAATGTTTCGTTGAGCGTTGCATGGTGAGTTTTGTGATTTGGGGGTTTCAGGGGAAATGGGCATTGGTTGTAACTGTTCATCAGTGTAGATCCGTGATATTAGTGAGCTATTGGTAGAACTGTGGATTTGAAAAGTTAACACTTCAGCACACTTTGTATGGCGTTTATGAGGCGACTCGTGCACATTGCTACACAAGCAGTTATGGTAGATGGGACGGTTCTGCAATTTGACTCAACTAGGAGTGTGTAAAAGTTTGCCCTCCATTTGATAGAGAATCGGATGTGGTGTTATAGCATCTTTCGCAGGTGAGATTGTAAAAGTATCTCCTCCACTTGGAGAAACAGATACCACTGATCGGGTTGGTGTTACTTGTGTTTTATTTGAAATACTAGAATCCGGTGCGGGAACGACTGTGTAATCGCCCTTCCTGGCCCTTTTACGACCAGACTTTTTGTCCATTCGCTTGCGGCCACGTTTACGCAATTGTGTTAAATGCAATTTTTCTGGCGTGGAATCACCATCCATACCAATAAATATCCGAGCAGCAATTATATGATATGGGGGGGGGGGGGGGGGGGGGGGGGGGTAGCGAACTCCAACAGTTTCCCAAGCACCATTTTAAAATTACTGTTCACTCGGTATCTTTGAAAATTGTTAGCTTTTTTTTGGTTTAGATTGCAACAGAAGAGTGAACCATAGCGACGGATACGCCATATCGCTTAGATGAACATGTTATCATGTTGTTGTTACAGCCCTCCCGCGCAACATTGGCTCTAGCAGAAGAATCAGACTACCCATACCAACGGCCAGACTTCCTTGAGTGCCGGGAAAATTCGAAGGTAGCAGAGGTCAGCGAAGGGTATTCCGCACTGAGGGACAAGCTTAACGTCGTCAGAGGAAAAATACACAACATCCGATATGGATTCCTGCAACCATCAGACGACAATCTTAAACAAGCAAACGTCAACGAGCCAACTGACAATGTAAACGAGTTTGAACAACAAAATGACAATCAGCGACCGACAAACGACACAACAGAGCACCAGACAATCGAATCCCAACAGAAGACAGGTGCATCCGGGACATCCTGCAATAGGTCGCCTCGCATATATAAGAGAATGCATTGGCCTAACAATTTTTTTTTTTACAATTTTAATAATTTATTCTTATCTTCTTTAACAGACTTATTTTGTAGGTTTAGGGCCGATGAGATCGGCCCCTGGCACTCAAAGGGTTAATATACATTCCTTCTTACTTTTTATTTTGTTTGCTACAGAAGAGCGAACCATACAGACTGACACGCCGTATCACTTAGATGAACACGTTATCATGTTGTTGTTACAGCCCGTTCAACCAGCCGCACAATATTTGTAGAAGAATCGGACTACCCATACCAATGGCCAGACGACAGATCCTGTTCCCGACAACCGAATGCACTGAATATATGCGCAGTCAAAACTCGATCCAGCGTTATTTCTCTAGCAGGGAGAAGGTATGTTTTAATGCATGTTAATGACATTCTTTGGACTGGCAGTGATTTATTCAAAACTAAAGTGATTGACTGCATTACCAAAAGATTCCGCTGTGGGAAGGAATGGACACGTGTTTTCGGTACATTGGTTTGGACATTGAGCAGTATAGTGAGGCAGTGTATCTTCAGCAGCACATGTATACAGAGGAATTGAAACAGGTGTCACATGCAGTGAACACTAAAGGGAATGAGAGTGGTGTGTATATGGAGATTGTTGGACAGATGCACTGGCTAGCATCACAAAGTCGACCAGATTTGTCTTTTGATGTGCTGGATCTTACTACTTCAGGTGAAATTAGTGACTCGAAATTTCGGAAGAAACTCAACAAAGTCAAAAAGAAAGTCATAAACAATGTGTACAAGTTTGTATTTCCACAACTTGGTAATTTAGACAAATTGGAGTTGGTTCTTTTTACCATTATTTTGAATTAAGCTGATTTAACCCTTTACAGAACAGCCCTGTGCCAATGCATTCTCTTATATATGTGAGTCGACCATAGGTCGCCTTGCATATAAAAGAGAATGCATTTGCTTAAAGATGGATTATCTTTTTAAATAACAAATTTTAAATAGTTGCGTGGGTATAAAATAATAGATATGAACTGAAGACCTATGTCCGGAAAAGCTTCTGTCAATTAATATTGATTTTATTTCGAATATTAAATCGGGCCCATTTATGTTACTATTTTTAGAACCGACCATTCGGATGAGACCGTATTGCAATATAGAGCACTGGGCTGTTCCTACGGCTACGCAACGAATGTCAAATGTCACAGATTGGTTGTTTGTATTGTTTTGTTCCAGATATAAGCGATAATGAGTATAATTAACGTTTATTTGTGACAAAATTGCACAATATAATTTCTGGTCTTTGTTAACAGTAACCACTATTGTTCGTTAGCTGAACAAACGCACCTTTTTAGACCAGAAAATATTTGAAATAAAATTAATATTAATCGATAGAAGCATTTCCGGACAGGAGTCTTCGATTCAAATCTAATATTTTATACCCCGGTAACTATATAATACATGTTTACAAAGAGATAATCCACCTTTAACACATATTAAAAATGATAAAATTGTCAAAGAATGTAGAAAAATACATGTATTATAAAAATTGTTAAAAAATGCATTCTCTTATATATGCGAGGCGACCTATGGTCGACTCGCATTTATAAGAGAATGCATTGGCACAGGGCTTAACTGTAACCATCACAATGTGGTCAATGAACCGGTTCCAATGATATCCATATTTGTATGGTGTTATTGAGACAGACAGAAGATATTTTAGGCTGTTGAAGCTTTATTTGGGCGTTTTTGGCCGTTGTATTGGGTAAAGGGTTAAGAAAATGTTTGAATTTGAAGATCGAAGCAACAGCGAAGGTTAGCTGGAGTCTTCATTAAATGTATATCTATGAGTATTGGTCAGTTTAACACCCCATAGAAGACTGCCGCATCTGGGACATCCTGCTATGTGACCTGCCAGCAACTGTTTCGGAGGAAGCATTCGCTATGCTCATCGCCAGACAATCACCAGACATGGACAAATGATGTATGTCAGAGTTTTATTTCTTCTTCATTTAAACTCTGACACTTATCAACCTTTCTTTGTGTCGTTATTGGAGTGCATTTAACATCATTGATATATTGTCCTTGATTTAGAGTTATCCAATCGCTTTCTTGTTCCAAACAGAGTCCAAGGAATTTGAACACATCTGAGGACTCCTTGCTTATTTGAAATTCATTTCTCAGAGATTGAATAATCTTTTCCTTGAACAAATATGAGTCACACCATAAGAAGTCATCCACATGGCATGCAATCATACCATGTAACTGGTTGTCATGCATCCTGTTTAGTTTAACATATTTTATTGCTCATAAATATAGCAAATGGATTGGAGGACAAGTGCGCAAGGTACTTAATATTCCCTCCTCTCCAAAAAAAGTAACATAACATATGACAAACGAAATAACATAAGCATACAAAATAAGTAGTAACTAAATATTAAAGGGAAACTGCCAGATAAATTGAAAATAAGAAAGATAAGACAGTAGGTGAAGAAGACAGGGTAGTAGACAGGAGAAATAGGAGAGAATAAGAAGTAGACGGAGCGAATTGTGATTGAGTATTTTTACTTAGTTGAACCGTCCTGAGGTACGTAAGAAATCTTGAGCTCTCGTGTATATATTAACATTTTCATCATATGGTAAGTCAGGATTGCCAAAAAGTAATGTGAAAGCTTAAACATTTTCATATTTTGACAGGGCATCAGTTAGTTTTATCCTAGCTTGCTGAATTAGTGGACATACAAAAAAGTAATGAAAGGCATCTTCTTTAGCGTATCAACAGTCACAAGTTGGGGATTGGGGAGATATGGTTATGATGCATATCACTGCGCAATTCACTACAACCACAACGTATACGACAGTGTAATATATTAAGTTTCCTATTCCTATAATAAAAATATCCAGGTGGCTTATAAACTTTAAGTTTTATACTATCTCTAAAGGCTGTAATGGTTTTGAGCGAATATCATTCTTTATTTTATTCCAATCAGTGACGCATAGAGGAAAGAAGGTAGCTTTAAATGTTGATGTGAATCCCCCCAATGTGAATGTGGCAAAGTCCCTCTTGTTCCTAACATCATGATCTGTTATTTCTTCAATTCGAGGGGGAATTGTGTCATAAGAATTTTGGTTTTTTATCGTTATAGATCTTATGGAAGAAGCACATTCTTCTCACATATCTTTTGTCCGAAAGTAAATCCCAACCCAATTCAAACTAGAGGTGTGACTGTCCCAATGGGACTACGGATACCCCCCTGTTTTTAAAATACTAAGATGTTTCACATGTCAGTAAACATTTAGTTAAAATAATAAAATAACAGTTCCCATTGCAGGTGTACAACCATAACCCTATAATCTTATACCTAATGACCGAAAAATGTAGGAATAAAAGCTTGGACAAAATGATGTATGTTGCGAAAAAAATTCTAAGTCGAAAAAGGGGAATAACTCCACACAAAAAATGTCGGACAGACGTCATAATCGCAGGTGCACAGGTTCCCATGGTACTAAATATCAGTGCCAAGATTAAAAAACATTGACCGAAAAATGTAGGAATAAAAGCTCGGACAAAAGTATACATGTTGCGAAAAATTTCTAAGTCGAAAAGGGGGGGGGGGGATAACTCCACAAAAAAAAGTCGGACAGACGTCATAATCGCAGGTGCACATGTTCCCATGGTGGTTGATGTCTGTGCCAAGTTTCACGGAAATTGATTAAAAAACGACTGAGAAAAACTCCGGACAAATTTGTGTCCACGGACGGACGGACGACGGACGGACGGACAAGCTGACTCCAGTATACCCCCCTAACTTTGTTGCGGGGGGTATAACAAAAGTTTTACTTTCGATGTTGACCTGGTGCAGCCTGTGACAATCCTAGCCGCATCATATTGCACATCATCAAGTTTATCTAAGATGTATTTTGGTGCCCCGAACCACACTGGACTTGCATACTCGAGCAATGGTCGGATGTAAGTTAGATACATGATTTCAATAGTTTGTCTATTTAGTGTAAATTTTAATTTCCTCATCTGGGATAACCTACCATATGATTTTTTACAAACCGAGTCGATATAGATGTCCCATGAGTAGTTGTCATGAAATTCAAGACCTAAATGTCTATGTGACTTAGAAAAATCGAGAATGTCATTACCAAAGATAAGTGATGGTTTCAATGGACTTTTGGAGTGAGTATAGATTTTTCAAGATTGCGATGACCTCATCCTCGGTGGTGGTTAACGATCCTATGTAATTGGATATTTTTGGTTGAAAAAGAGGCAGAGAGTGTTCCGAGTCGCCAAGAAAGCTGTTTTGAACAAACACTTTATTTATTATTTCGGCCTTATCCCCATCACTCTCTGCAATAGTTCCATTGTATTCTAAGTTTGGTATGCCCCGAACTGTCGCGAAATTGTACAGTAGTTGCTTAGTGACTTTCCAAAAAAAATTTGGGATTATGATTCAATGTCAAGGTTGTGTCAAGTGATTTCATGATCGCTGTTTTTTTCATATTGATGACCTTATTTCTGGCAGTTTTTAATCTGGCCCAAGCATGGCGTGTTTTTTGTTTGAGAGCTTTTGCTCTAATCTCTAATCCTACAGTGTCTTCTGAGCTCGCTATTAAACCATGGTTTGTCGTTATTTCTTACAGTTATGTTATAATTTGGGATAGATGATCTAGTGATGAGCATGAACTTTATTGTAAATATTTTGACTGCCTCGTTAATATCAGTCGATTCCCCAAGTAAATAATCCCAATCTAATTGGAGTAGTTCCCGATTCATTCTATTGAAATCAGCTTTGTTATAATTCCAAACTTGGAGCTTATCATTTGAATTTTTACTGCGTTTCAAAGTTATTTCTGCTAAGGTACTAAGATGATCAGAAATACCAAGATCATGGGTTGACCAATTAGCTACACTCACAGTATCACTAACTATAATTGGGTCAATCAGGGTTGCAGTTCTAGTTATTCTAGTTGGTTCTTCTATAACGTTCCTTATAGATGGATTATCTCTTTAAATAATTGTTTTTAAATAGTTGCGTGGGTATAAAATAATAGATATGAACTGACGACCCCTGTCCGGAAAAGCTTCTATCAATTAATATGATTTTATTTCGAATATTAAATCAGGACCGTTTATGTTACTATTTTTAGAACAGACCATTCGGATGATACCATATTGCGATATAGAGCACTGGACTGTTCCTAGGGCTACGTACCGAAAGTCAAATGTCCCAGATAAAATTTCTGGTCTCTGTTAACAGTACATTGTATAACCACTATTGTTCGTTAGCTGAACAAACACACCTTTTTAGACCAGAAAATATTCGAAATAAAATTAATATTAATTGATATAAGCATTTCCGGACAGGAGTCTTCGATTCAAATCTAATATTTTATACACCGGTAACTATATAATACTTGTTTACAAAGAGATAATCCACCTTTAATGAATATTTGCTCATTAATTGCTTAAGGGTGCCATTTTTTAGAAGGTTACAGTTGAGGTCGCCTACTATTACTAAAGTTGGATTTATATATAATGCTTTTTCAATGCTTTCATCCAAACATTTCCAGAAACCATCACTACTCTCTCGCTGCGATCTATATTCCACACAAAGGATAAATTTTTCCTTAACTCCTACCTCAAACCATAGTATATCATCATCTGAATTAAAGTCACGTAATTGTTTGCGATACATATTTCTTTCGAAGTATACACATATGCCTCCCCCGTGGCTGCTAAAATCATGCCTTACCGGTGAAAAGAAGTTAGGTATTAGTAATTTATCGTTTGGAAAATTAGCGTCTAAGTGCGTCTCACTAAAACAAACAATATTGTGATCCTCAACGTCTTCTTTAATGGAATCTAGTTTATTTCTGATACTTCTTATGTTATAATGAACTATGGAAACCGTGGTTATTTCAGACTGATACGAATTAGGTCCTGGTTTCGGTTTCACATTTCCATATATTAAAATAAGTAGAATAATCAACCGTATAGCATCCAGTAAAACAATGCTTGGTCGTATTTACATGCCTTCACTCCAAGTGATAACAGCTTATCTTTTACAGTTAAATACCAGACACGGGACGCATCTCCAAGTCCATAGACTGCAGTATTAAGTTTCCAAATGCAAGAAACCTGTGCTTCCTCGGGTGGTTTTAGAAAAACATCCCTTCCAATGTCTTTCCCTTGAAGGAAAGCTGCTTTGAAATCCAATGAATTTATTTTCCCGTCTTTACAAGGTATGATAGATAACATCAGTTGAAGACTTTCCTTAGAACACGTAGGGGAATCTGTTTTCAAAGCAGCAGTATTCTCCTCAAACCCCCTTGCAACTACACGAGCCTTGATCGTTTTTCCAGAGAGAGTAGATTTTTCTGTGATGACCCATCTCACTGACAAACATTTTTGACCATAGTCTGGAACTTCATGAAAAACCTGATTTCTTTTCCAGTTCTCTAGTTGTTGTTTCTTTGCTTATTTAACTTCATTTGCTTCAAATGTATTTAAGTTAATCATTATTTCTTCTGGTTTCTCGTACCATGCATCCAACTGTTCTAAATCAACAGCTTTAGTTCCATCATCATCAACATCCTTAATATTTATCCAATTTTTATATTTGCCCGACGCTTTTCCCCCTCTTCCAAGATCAACTGCCTCTTTCCATGGAAATTCGTGCATCTTATAGAAAATAACCGATTGTTTATTTGGTACAGTTCCATCATGAATAGTTGGATTACTGATTTGAGTGCTGGTATCTTCTTTATCTCTTTGGTCTGAACTATTTAACGGCTGTATTTCAACATGATTGTTGTTTGTGGTCGCTAGCTCATCGCACACAATGCTTTCCTCATTTGACACACATTGTTCGACAAAATCACTACCTGATTGTTGATCATGAGTTGAAACATGTTCCTGAGCTGAAACATCTTCACTTGTAGAACAGTCTTTATTTGAAACATTCTCCATCTTTTGTCCAACTGCAATATGTTTCAAATGACATGGATTTAATCCATAAAATTCTCCACCCCACTTCACAAACACCTGATGAGCATCCTTGCCAATAACAGTACCTGGTCCTTGGTAATAATGTATTTTTCGGAAGGTTGAATAATAACTGTCTCCAGTTTGATATACCATTGACGGTGATGGTCTGGTATTATGACAAAGTGCACGTCTGATTTTCTCAGAGGACTCACTTTGAACAAAAGCTTGAAGAGCAGAATGCATGGCATTGAGGTGATCTGCAATCAACTGACTAGAAGTTCTTCCTTCTAATGCAGGCAGTTTGTCAGAAAGAACAGCAGGGAGATTTGGATTTTCTCCGAACACTAGTTGGTTTGGACTGAATCCATAAACATTATGTAGACTGTTTTTAGCACTTACAGCCCATGTCAAGGCAATATCAAAAGAACACTTTGTATCATCTAAGATCTTCTCCATCATATTAGCAAGAACAGCGTTTTGTCTTTAAGTGATTCCATTTAACCACTTTGAAAGCTGATAAATCTTTAAACAGTCACTAGACTTGAAGAAACACCTCTAACCTCGCTCTGCTACCATTATTAATTGGTAGTAGAGCTCACCTTGATATACTAACAGTCTTTAATTGGACAACTAGTCAGAGTCGTCCCGATTTGGCTTATGATGCATGTGATCTCAGTACGAAGCTGAAGAATTATACGATTCAAGATCTTCAGCTCTCCAACAAAGTCAATGAAAAATGAAGTCAGACGTTGTTAAAATCAAATTTAAATGTCTTGGAAACATATTGGACTCTCACATTGTGTGCTTCAGTGATGCTTCTTTCAACAATCTTCCAAACTGGATCACAAGGAGGTTTCATAATCTTCTTGGTCAATAATGACAATATTGCCTCACCTATTGCTTGGAAATCAGTAAAGATCAAATGTGTAGTGAAGAGTACTCTTGTAGCAGAAACACTATCTCTGTTAAGTGGAGCTGAATTCAGTTATCTCATCAAATGTACCCTTCATGAGTTATTCACTGATAATGACAAACTATTTCCAATAATATGTTTGATGGACAACAAATCAATAGTTGAATCAGTTAATTCTACAGCTCTTGTTAGTGACAAAAGACTGCGAATCGACACCTGCATTTTGAGAGAAATGCTGTTGAACAAAGAAGTTTCTGCCATTCAGTGGATAAGCAAAGATCAACAAATCGCAGACTGTCTAACAAAATCAAATGCTCCAAGGTTGAAGCTTTTGCAAACCTTAGAGCAGTCCAAACTTATCCTTTGATAAAGTGAAGGACAATTATGTGATATAGTGTAAATTCGTTAAACAAAAAACGAAAGGAAAGAAAAAGAAAAAAAAAGGAAAAGAAAAACTGGGAGATTGTTAATGTGACTTACTAGTAGTTCTGATCCGCTTCCCATTCTTGTATGAATCCTGTTCCGGTTTCCTGTTCCTGGTTTTAGTAAAAGAGAGATGTAAAATGGTGGACAATGATGAGGTGGCAATAAATCTAGGGAGTAGATAAAGACTGTTTGTGTATCAAGGTGAGCTCTACTACCAATTAATAATGTACACTAAACGACGACACCATAACGAAACTTAATACAGAATCGAAAGCAAACTACCGCGTGTTTGTTCGAAAACTAATGAAGAGGTCCTTCACGCTTGGTGAAACCTTCGACAGAAACGCTAGATGTGGCAAGGGGAAGCAGCCACTGGACACACCAAAGATCAAAGAGTTGTTGGAGCTACATTTGTATATTTCACGGAGGAGCGCACTGGGTGAAAAAGTGGAAGACACGTGGAAGGACTCAGTCAAGTGCATGGACCAATGTCTCAGGAACTTATATTCACGCACAAGCTGTGTCAACAGTTCAACTTAATATTTCACTAGATAGTTTCTTTGTTCTTTGGGCTATATACCAGGCCAGACATTATATAATATAGATAGTTATCACTTGATTGAACTGGAGACGACATGAAATAATTCATGAGAGGCAGGGGTGTTGTCCATTAAAGCTTGAGAGGAAGGGGCTTTCTTGTAAAGCCATCCCGTCTTTGTACATTATCAGTTCATTCAAGCGATTATTCTGTTGATTGATTGATTGGGGTTTAACGTCGTTTTAGCAACAAAGCCATCACAACGCGAGCAAACAGATTATCAAAAACGAGTGAAGCAACTGAATAGAAATGACAGTGAATTAGACTAAAATGAAACAAAATATCAAGAATAAATAGTAATACTGTTTTGCAAAATATATTTATACTTAAAATACTGATTTGTAGTTCATTAGGCCATGTTTTTTTAATAATGTGGTTTACGGATCCGCCGACCGACCTGCTGGACCGCCCGATGAATAAAAAAAATGCATTCTGATTTTTTATTTTTGTTATGCCCGACGAACTCCGAATTCTCAATATTCAGCGATAATTTGTTCATGTTCAAATCAATGTTTCACTTCGCGAAATGGCCTTGCGAAATGCAAATCGGAAATGCAAATGCAGCGGAAATAAGTATACTGTGGAAATACCATTCTACTTTCGATTTGAACTAAACACGCCTTTTCCGAGGCCGTTATAAAGGATCCGGGCCCACTCGCCCCAGTCAGTTTTTGGGGCGAGCTGGCCCAGCTTTCAGGGGCGACTTGGCCAGGTATTAAATTTGTATTAAAGTTGTAAATAAGTTAATATATATTGATATATTAATTTTTTAAGTTCATATTATGATATATTTCAGAGTTATGTCCATCAATTTCGACATTTAGATTACTTTAGGCACGTTTGTTAGCAAAGATAATAGCCAGTCTATCACACTAGTTGGTTTGAACGACGAACCAGCGAATTCATAAATAACAATAATGAACTGTTTTCACATTCTTGATATTAAAGTTTCTCTTATTCTCTGAGTTCATCTCACTATCTCTGGAGTTTGGGAAACCCTTAGTCGTTATTGTCCCCATTCTTATCATATCAAAACAATAGAAGCAGGTTGTTTACACAGTAACCAGTCGACTAATCACACCTCACACTTCAGAGGGTGAGATGGCTTCAGAACGTGTGATAGATAATCACTTTCATATGCCGACCACATACAGTATATTTTTATCTGACATCATAACCACAAAGAGCAAAGTTAGACCACTCCAGCATGCTCTTCAGTGCGACGATTGCCTTCTGTGGCAGCATCGACTCTGCGATTCTGGCATAGACCATATTGAGTATAAGCGGGCGTTGAAAGGCGACATTGAGATCGACTTCAGATGTTGTATGTGTAAAAACAGGTAAGAATAGCTAGCTACGTTATTTCATAGTTTCGTTTCGTATATTGTTATCGTTTCATTCGTTTTCCATTATATTCAATTTCTCGTCCATTTGATACTTATCTGATACAGACTCATATAACACTTTTTTCACTTACACTCGCAGAGACAACCCACCACCATCCTCAATAGCTGTTAGCTTGCTGAATGAAGAAGCTGCCACACCAAGATCAGCTGCAAATATGACAATACGACGAAGAAATCGATGAACTCGACCATACTCGACACCGTCCACGCCTTCCTCATCAACAACGCCAGTCACTTCATCAACACCCGCGACGACCACATCGACTTCAACGCCAACCCTTCCAGCACTCTCTCAACCATCAATTGCACTACCAGACCGAAACTTCAGCATCAACCCAGAGGTTATGGAAGAATCCATCGCGGATCCAACCCTACCGACAGAAGCCAACATTCCACAAGATGAACCGGTTACATACCAGATCCTACCAACAGGATCTCAGCATGGAATGCCCCTCCTTCTGTCTACACTTAAGTCAAGAGGGTAATGAGTCCAACATTTTATATACGTATATATAACTATATAAATAACAATATAAACTTAAATATATTAAAATAAACAATATATATGAATAATTAACAATACATTGTATATAAACGTAAATAGATTAAACTAGACAATATATATAAATAATGAACAACACATTATATATATAATATATAACGGTACTATACGTACATACAGTATATATATAATATATAACGGTACTATACGTACACAGTTATTTTAGATATGAGTATTATATCTTCAAGGACAGAAATGACACAAGAATTGTGGGGAAAGTATTACTTGATCAACACAGTGGAAATATACATTAAGATTGATAAAAAAAATAAAACATTACAGGAAACAGGAACCCAACCACGACATGCAGCGTGTCCGTCAACCAAAGAGGCGACGATTTCTCCAAGAAACAAGATAACACCCACGAGGCCAACCCGCAGTTTATCGTGAGAAAGAAGGTGTATGCAAGAGTGCAGCAGATGGCTGACAACGACATTTTCCGCCCGGCCACCGGCATAGCAGAACGAGCAATCAGAGATTGTGTCGCAACAACATCAGCCCATCTAAAGCCACGCACCAACACCACAAAACAAGCGGTCAACAAGTATAGATCCAAAGTTATGCCGCCAGAACCATCCGACCTGGAGTTCACAATTGACTTCACCTTTCTGCAATGCGACGAGTTTCTTGTTGCTGACCTGCAATTAGACGTGGCCTGACATCTAATCTTTTCCACTCCGTTCCAGCTAGATCTTCTGAATAAATGCAGGCGATGGTTCATAGATGGGACTTTCAAGGTTATTTCATAAAAAAAATCTCATTGTGTAAATATTAATTTTCTGAGTTCATTTAAAAATTTATATTATAAATTGTATAAAGATTTCGTGGAAAGATTTGTTACAAATTAAAAACAAAATTATTTTAAGTCGTTAATTTTTTAAGTCAAATTTGCTGCGTGTTAATTTTTTTATTCAAATTTGCTGCGTTACATCTTAAGAGCAAAACATCGAGAGGAGCGGCAGCCAACTGATTGTGGAGAACAATTCATCATCCATTCATTCATAAGCACTGATCATATTCATTCCATTATATTAGTCGTCATATTTTTTACATATTCATTCACTTTCATGTTATTATGTATATATGTTCTTATGTTATTATTGTTATCAGCGAAATAAATAATGATCACTACTATCCAACTATGCAATCTATCTCCTGACAACCCTTAGAGAGAGAGAGAGACGGAGGGAGGGAGAGAGAGAGTGAGTGAGAGAGAAAGCAAACAAAAAGACACAAAATAAAACCAACCATAAATACGACAATATCCCTTGGGGCGAGCTGGCCCGGGGCAAGCTGGCTCGGGACGAGCTGGCCCAGGTCGACGGGGGCGAGTGGGCCCGTTTCCGTTATAAAACAGGTTACCGACTCCAGCACAGAACTGCACGTTGCGAACTATGATTGAACATTCACCCTTTCCATTTCAGTATAGTAGATATGCTTTCAGATGTTTCAGCGTCTTTTTGATAAATGAAGTCGGAGACTTGGCACAATTTAATTTTTTTGTGAAATCGATGTTGGCTACACAATCATCTTCTGTTACACAATTTAGGGTGTTCTAAAACGTATACACAACGTTCAAAATGGCTTCGTCTGCTAATGACAGCAATGCTATTTGGTTGGCGCCATTTAAACAAAAAGGGAAGATTCGTAGACAAACAGTTCTCAAAATGATTCCCTGGCGATGAAGTAGCAGACTCTTTTTCCTCAGAAAAGCATGAGAAAATTACGGGGTTCAAATCAGATCCTGACATTGACAAGAAAAGTGCCGGAAACGAAATTGGGATGGATCTACCAGCTGAGTTTCCTGTGGAGAATCTGGCGAAGTTCAAAATCAAATACCTAGTGCAAACCATCTCAGATTCGGAGGATGAAGAACTGCCTGCACAGAAACCCTCGAATGCATTTGATGTGATGCGCCAAATAAATGAAAAGAATAGCAGATATTGCAACTTGCCAAAGAAAAATTGAGCATTGAATTTTGTCTCAAATTAAATTTCAGATATTTTTTTTTATATAAAATTTTGTTATAAATATAAACTCAGAAGTAATTACACACCACAGTTATGCTTTTCAATCTACTGATTCGGTTTGGCATGCTTAATTAAACTCAACACATTCATTTTGGATAGAATGTACTTGTCAAAGATAGATTAAATATAATTAAGTCTCTAATAACTATTCTTATGTTATTAACTACTTCGGCTATGGGTTGGCAACTACTGTGTACACCCGTCAGTAAGCCCATCCTCGAAGATAAGCCCAGTCTGGGGTTTTTATTCTAAGCAAAACATGGTGTGGTCTTCGTAGATAAGCCCACCCCCATTTTTGAGCATTTGGAATCATGTCTTTCTATCCCGTAGAATAGGAGAAGATACTCAAGCAAATCTGTACATTTATAATTTGTCCAGTTTCTAAAATATTTAAGATGTATAATCGTATACACTGTGTTAATATTGTTCTGAATTAATGAAGGCTAACTTAACTTTTGCGCTAACTTAATTTTTGCACGGGGAGGTCCTCGTGAGTAAGCCCAGTACCCACTTTTTTTTACCAAAAATGTGCACAAGCCCTCCGGGTTTACTGACAGGTGTATACAGTATGATGTAGCCTTATAATTGATTTGAAAAATGATCCATAATTAAGGTAAGATATAATATTAAATCTTACTGTGCTGTCATCTCTGTCAGAAAGAATACTGGCCAAATACTCGAGACCTTCGGCTTCGTTTGTAGAAGTCGGTGTGCTAAGTCTCTTTGTGTGATGAGTTGCTAAAACGTCTTTTATGTAGAGTTCTACAGACTCCATCTCCGAGTCCAAGTGGACAGCATGTAGAATCTACAAATTATTATGAAATTTCATCAATTCTATCATTAAACAATTTACCATGAGTTTTCCATTACAACAAATTATCTACAGTGTTGACTTCTATGCGCAAATTATGAAAATGTCCGGAATTATTGTAAAATTGTTCACGCAAATAAACCAACTATTATTAATCAGTAATTATCAAATATATAATGAAATTTAAAATGGCAGTAAATTACATAGCTGCCTCTATGTATATTTGAATATATCTAATAATAGTTTTCAACTACAAATATTAATACTATCAGACAGATCCAAACCAACATAGCCTGCAAAATGTTTCAAATTTGATGATCTTTTCACATCAATAACTAAATTGAGTTTGCCAATCCAAAATTATCTAACATTGTCATCACAAAAAATAGCGTCAGCATATGGCAAGATCCATTTTAAGAAAGACATATACAAATCCATATCAGTTTTTTGAGACTTCACTTCCTTCTGATGGGCTACTGACAAATGATGTAAGTCAGCAATGTTTGTGAAATTTTTCATAGAAACATTTAGTTTTAGCAAGTTCCATTTCAGATGACTGAATACTAACCTGTCGTGTTGCAGCCAAGGTGATTGATATTCCCTCTAAAATTCTGGTATCGGCATCAGGTACCCAAGATGAAACTGTTGGACACAAGTCCATTACTTGCTCAGTTGATATAGATCCGATGGCACCAAGCAGTAGTGGTAAGGATGCTGATGCTTTCCAGAGTGAATGAAACAAATTTGGCCATAATATTTACATCAAGACCTCTAGCTATAGAAATAAAATGTCTCTTTTTCTGATAACCCATGTTATTAATCAGTAAATCATCAATGCATATCATTGATATTTAAAATGGCAACATTTAAATGGCAATCATATAAAATGTTAAACTGATTCAATAATTTAAAAAAAACAGGCTATATCAGTTTGACATCCGGAGCAAATTACTTTGACATTAGGTCAACTATTGAACTAGATATCAAAGAGTGCGAATCTTTCCCAGATAATGGATACAGAATTAAGTCTGCAAAATTATAAATAAAAACATTGAGTCTGCAGCTGACATTGAAAGTTTGCAGATGAGAATATATTTGAGAGTACTTCTTATTCAGAATAAAATTTAAAATTTTCAAATGAACCATGCAGTATGGTGTGTAATAAATACAGCTCTGTAGAAATATATCCTTTTGCGGCTCCTAACTTATTCAATATAAGAGTCATGATTGAGATCCATGTTAAGTTCTGTCTATAAATATTATTTTGAATGAATACATACTTGGCAAGCTTTTCCAGTTTGGCTCCATCACCAGGTTGTTTGTCAGAATTCTTTTGAAATATCAAAAGTACCAGTCTGGTGTAATGTCTGTAAGATAAAACATTTTATATGGTAAGTCAACAAGATATAACATTGACGTGCGCAGACAAGAATCATTTAAGAAGTTTATAATATGTGAACATCACATGAAACCCCTCAAGCCTTGAAATAGTGGGTCTGTCATTTGCAGAATGAGGTCCCCAGAGGGTGAATTTAGTGATGCTACCCCGCATAGCAGGCTAGCATCACCAAATTCACCCTCTGGGGACCTCATTCTGCTTACACCTCAGCAGAATGAGGTTCCCAGAGGGTGAATTTGGTGATGCTAGCCCGCTATGCGGGGTACCATCACTAAATTCACCCTCTGGGGACCTCATTCTGCAAATGACAGACACCCTATTTCAAGGCTTGAAACCCCTATAATATCATTGAAAATCCATTCGATCTCTCACCAGTGGGTAATAGCAGATGCTTCATCAGGCCAAGTAAATTACAGTGCAGATTAATACTATTTAGAAAAGCTGGGCTTGACACTGATACCAGACATTGCAAAATTGCTGCTTTGTTCATTAAAGTTAAATTTTTGTCTGCTTTGATAATTCTTTTTAAAGTTCAATTGTTGTCCAACTTCATTGACTAACGAAAATAGACAAAAACAAAGAAGCAAATTAGGGAACTATATGACATGACAGAGCGTGAAATACTGTCATATATGGTTGTGAACACATGTCTGCATGTCTTTTTCAGATTTTGTTTTGTTAAAAAGGCATAAAGCTCTGGTTTTATTTCATGTGATATACATTATCTTCAATTCGTTATGTTGGGATATAAGATTTTATGAAACTCTACGACTAGTTGTGAATATCAAACACATTTGTCTATATCTATTGCTGAAATATAATTGGCATTATACATAATAATAAAAAAGCATTGTTGCAACTAGTTCTATCTGACTAATGTAAAATTCAATATGAAACAACTTAACCTGTAAATACTAGACAATAACTTAGTGGTACACCCCTCAATAACCCGACAGGACGTTAAACATCAAACACTGGACATTAGCACTCAACAAACAGTTTATAAAAAAATACCCCCCCCACCAACTATATTTTTAAACTCTTACATAAAGAATCCATCAACACATTAGGGATATATTAAATGCTCACAAAAGCTAGTCAGTAAACACAACTACCTCTCATATCATGTCATAAGTCTCACACACTGACTCAGACATCGAGAACAATACTCGATGTCGGCGAAACAATACAAAACTGGATTTTCCAACTGAGGACCAATTTGCTTTTAGTTAACATCATCTTATTCATGTCATAGAAAACATCAGCCACACAAAAAATGTGTATGTTGATGTCACAGTAAATTTGATTGAAGAAACTGAATTATTTCCTGAGATATTCATAGCTATCGACTATTTTTCCGAGAATTTAACTCTGTTATGGGGAATCTATGAGTGCATGGATCTGTTATGGGGGATCTATGAGTGCATGGATCTGTTATGGGGGATCTATGAGTGCATGGATCTGTTATGGGGGATCTATGAGTGCATGGATCTGTTATGGGGAATCTATGAGTGCATGGATCTGTTATGGGGGATCTATGAGTGCATGGATCTGTTATGGGGGATCTATGAGTGCATGGATCTGTTATGGGGAATCTATGAGTGCATGGATCTGCTATGGGGATCTATGAGTGCATGGATCTGTTATTGGGGATCTATGAGTGCATGGATCTGTTATGGGGAATCTATGAGAGCATGGACATGTTATGTTATATCTATATATATTCAGATGAAAATGTAGTAAACAAGCCACCATTAAATATAAAATTAAATCAAACCTGGCCAATTCACTCAAGTCAAAATTTGTAGTAACAAGGCAGCCGCTCAATGGAGGTCTTGCACAACCAGCTTTTCCTCGGATAGCGGCATTTCCCAAGTCGATCGGAATCTGCCCACCATCTTCTGTCGAGAAAGGATCATCCCACACAAAAGGAATAGTGCTGCTGACGACCTGGTCATGCAGAAATGCAAGAGTGCACCTGGAAGAAAATTAACATGATTTGAATTAACGCTGATTTGCAAAAAGTATGGGGACATTTTCAAGATTAAGTAAACGAGAGGTCGATCACGATCGGCAGATGTTAACCCATCCCTTGGCAATAAAAATTTAATATGATCGGATAAATGAGAGTTTTGGTGTTGAATTATAGAGTATACTGTTATGTACTATTATAGACAAATGTACATAATACAAATTATTGGAATTTATGGGTCACTAGCATTTATATAAGAGAATGCACTGGTACAGGATCTGTAATGCTAAACCGCCACAGCCAGCAAGCCCATGGGTTAAATGTGTAGGTGTGACCCGGACATGGAATACTTGGGTTAAGAGAGTCCAATTTAAGTTTACAATAATAATGTGTCCTTGTATACACATAAGCAACCTCACCACTGACCCATTAATATCAATTATATAGCAGAGCTGTCAAAATATCACAGGAATTGTTTACGTTGAACACTGACCTTTCTATTAAACCATTAACAATTATAATGATATCAGACCATCTGAAGATATAACTCTGCAGCACAGATGTCCAAGTCTACTGTTAATATCATGTGATATTTATTGTTGAATCTTTATTTTAAATTAGATACCATAGCCTTCTGTATCAGATTATTTGCACATTGGCATAAGAGATATCAGAAAATAATATAGCCTTATCAATAGCTAAGTAGTGCAAAGGCAATTGGTGAATTGGATTTAATGTTGCTCCAAACAGATTTACCAGTACATAACACATGATTTTGGACTGATTTAATCAAATTTGGTGTGGTGATTCGGGGTACCCTTGGCAGAGTTATAATGGTGTTAGTTTTTCAAATTTTTTTTAACTGTTTTTAATTATTTCAAAAAATTAAAGGGACACATTGGAAATATTTTTATCAACTTTTATCATAATCATCAATATCTGATTGAAAACAAATGACAATGTCAAAGACATTTTTTTCATTATTATTATAAAAGTTAAAAATAAATTTAATTTTTTTTGTTTTTGTTTTTAAATTTTTTTCTCGAAAAAGGGTCATAACTCCTTTAAAATTAATCGTGTCTAACCCATATTCGAACTTGATATGTAGTTTGGCCTGTAAAACTCACATACCAAATTTGGTTCCAATCAGATAAAAAATGTTTGAGTTATGGCAGAATGCGTGAATTCTAATTTGAAAAAGGGTCATAACTCTAACAAAATCTCGGTTCAAACCCAAATTCAAATTCGAACCAAAATTTGGTTTCGATCGGATAGAAAATGTTTGAGTTATCGCATTACTCATAAAGTGTCTACGGACAGACAGACAGACAGACGGACGACGAGTGGTCAATCCGGGCAACGACACTATGTTTACCATACTATGGTATGGGTAAACATAAAAATATATAGTTTCTTCCAATTTGTTTATGATATTCCAGTCATTGCTAATGTTTTGAATGTTTGAATATGTGTATTTGATAGACAATTTTAATGGAATAGAACTTAGGTACAGTGACAACAAAATAAATTATTAAGAAAATCGATACACATATGTACCATAGTCAATCGCACTAGCTTCACTGATTTGTACATACCTTGAGAATATCTGTGAGGGAGTACAACCTGTGACCCATGCACAGCAGAACGCTGTGAGAGTTTTCCCAGTCTCTGGTTCACCATAGAGGACAGGAAGATTGTAATGTCTGAGGATGTCAATGATGATGTCATATCGACAACCTGCAATATAATATTAATTACTTAATCACATAATTAACCCACAAAACCAGTTTCATAATTATTGGTAAGACACGCATGTAATATTCCCTTACCAAACTCGAACACCTATTTGATGTTCGAGTAATGTTCGGTAGATGTTCCACCATAAAACCTTAGTGATCAGACTCCTGGAACATTAAGATTTGGTGAATCTGAACATTAAGGAACATCAAGGAACATCAAGGAACATCAACAAGCTTCCCTCAGAACACTAAGCTCTCTCTTAGTGTTCTAACAAGAACTTTGGTGCTCTGCAGATTGGCAAATCTCTGGTAAATAAATCAAATTTCACTAATATTTCTACGGAACACTAGTGAACACTTACTAGTGTTCCTGCTAAATCTTATGATTTTTAACTAACTTTTTTGCACTTCACAATTTCTAAGTCCAATTTTGAGGAAGCTACATGGAAAAAGTGAAATAAGTTGTTATTTGTGACATTTTTCATAGAAAGTTCCTCATACAACCAACCAAAATGCTCAGAATTCCATGCTCCAACACATGGCGTTGTTTAAATAAAAAAAAAATTCAGATATTGAAAACATATTGTATAACGTACATGTATAATTTAATGTACTTCAGATATTCTCAGGATAGGTTTCTTTACAATATAGTAGTACAAAGAGTTATCTCATTCATGACTGACACAACAATGATGTAGATGTAGTGCAATTCTCTCACAGCATCACTGACATACCGGTAACAGGTTTGTCCAAGCCTGAATTTAGTGTGACAGACATTTTCAAAATGAGGTCCCCAGATGGGGAACTTAGTGTCGCTATCACGCACATCCACCCTTTCAAGGTCCCTTTGTGGACCTCATTCTGCTTAGGCCTCAACTGCTATATAGAATCAGATGGAAGTTCCTCAGTTGAGGTTGGTGATGTTAACCCATTAATCACCTTCATTGTGCATTTTATCTTTCACAAATTAGGGGATAAAGAAAGTGACAGAAGTTAAAAAAGTAACTAAGACAATGTTAATTTGAGACAATGGATACTTCCCAGAAGATGAGATATGAGCAGAATGTACGGGGTTGCGTCACTAAATTTACCCTCTGGAGACCTCAGTATGCAAATATCAGACAAACTACCTGTATATTCAGGCTTGGGTTTGCCCCATGTTTTTACTGTCATATTCTATTCTATTCTGATTCTGTATTATTAAGTTTGGCCACAGCAATAAAATCTGGTTAGATTCATATTTATATTTAATTAAACTGATTTTGACAAAGTTTCATTTGTGTTTTCAAACAGAAGTACATGCAGTTCTACTAGTGCCTGTACAGCTGTCCTTAAAGTAATTGAATGCCTATAATGTGGTGTCACCCCGGTTATACCGTTGTAACCACCAATACAGCGGTTATGTTACTGCTTCAGAACCATGATGCGTGCATTATTTAAAGCAACTGAAAGCAAATTTCAAACAGAAATGTCACAATTACAACAGTATATACATGTTTAAAAAAAATCATTTGTGAATGCTATATGGGGTCTTCATTGTAATCTCCAGCTGAGTGCCCCATGAACTTTATGTGACTGAAGTTGCCTACATTGTTTCATCCCATTTTTACTTTAAGGATAGCGGAACATACCTGTATGAATACTAAAATGGCCAGTAGGCAATCCATAAGATCATTGCTTTATAATACAAATTAGTGTGCTATAGATTTCGTGGATTTCTCAGTTTGTTTTAAAATATGGAACTACATGTACATGTATAACCTCATGGCAGGAATACAATTTCTAGGAGGAAGTGCTATGTCTTTATGATTCTTTCGGTCAGTGTTAATAATGGTAGAATGAGGATAAACATGATTTTTGGAGTGATTTTGGGATGTTTATCAGTGGGTTTTTCCAATGAAATTTACCTGTTTTATAGGCTCCTCGCGTCGCCGGTAAAACTACATTATCCATCATATAACCAACTGATACATGTCCCAAAATACACCAGACAGAACATTTATCCCTAATTATAAATGCACATAACAGTAATTAATCAGAGTCACATCTGTTTGGAAATTCACATACAAAATAATTGTTGCTAGATTCTACATGTACAAGCATACACAGTGAGTAAATCTCTTCAAAACCAATAAAACAAGTCCTGCTATTTCTGTCTGTGACTTTGTGAATGTTATTTTGAGCTCTGTATTTACAACCAAATTTATGAATTATACATCCAGCGATAGCGCAGCCTGTCACATCTTTGAAACAAAAGAATGTTGATATTGTTCCAAATTTGGTATATCCATTCTCAACATACCTCACTATACTTTGATCTCTACAGTACATTCTTTCATACGATTTTGCAAATAGCAAACAGTTTTTTGGTTTAAGGTAAACCTTATGAATGGTCTTATGCTCAAATCCTGAAGCTCATATTTTGATTTAACTGCATCTAATTATGTACCAGCCAATTGCCTGGTGTAAATCTTTCCTATCACCGAAAACATTTGATTAATGTCAGTCCGATTTTGGTGTATGGGGTTTGTTAGTGACAAATAGAATGCATGCTCCTCTGATTCAAGAACCAAGAACTTTTCCTTTAAAACTGGGATAGCCTGGATTATGCTCATTGTTTTTATAACTTGCTTATCCACCGACTGTGTTCCATGAATGTGCTTCTTGACAAATCCATTCATATCTTCAAAAACAAACAAATTATTACAAAAGAGTGGTCCATTCGCAATTACATTGTCACAAAGATGCAATAGTTGATGGAAGTTCATTGTCATATAGCGTAATGAGTACAGGTCTGCAAAACTCATCACAAATTCATTAAGACACAACCTGGCCATCTCCATCTCACTGCTTCTTATATGATCACTGAGCAAGATATGAATTGCTCTTACTAGTAAACAGAAGTGAACATAATGCTGCTTCTCAAGTACTCCATTCAGAACTGGCACACCCCAGAATAACAGAAAGTTTCTATACTCGGAAGCTTTCCAATGAATTAAATCGGATAACCCCCTCGGTAGCCTGGTAATATCTAGAGTTGGTTTCACTTTCTTTAAATCTTTTTCCACTTGATGACAGAATTTGAAGTATGAGAATGTATGACCTTTATGTTCTTTCGAGAACCAAAGGTTCAACAGAGTTCTCATAACACCTAAACACACACCATGCATATAATCTATGACAAATCCATGTATAATGTTGAAATGGTTTATAAACATAAACCAATTTGGACCCTTAATTCCTCTGACTGGCTGAACTTTTTTAGAAATACTTTCCTTGCAAAGTACAACTGCCTTTTTCACATCACTCCTTAAAGTTTCAGCTGTCCTAGGAGGACCACTTGGATCATCATGTTTAAAAGGGAATACATGTGTGTGGCCTCCTTTCTCCGTGGTAAATGTTTCCCCTGGCTGTAGACAATACCAGCAACCACAGTTCCCATTAAATTGCATGCTGTTCGTTAGCAGACACTTCGCTGGTAGATCACAGAGACACGAAGTCACATAGGCTTTTGATGTGAATGTTTTTTATTATGATCTGAAAAAACTACTCCTGATTCCAACTGTGATAACTCTTCATGAAGTGGCTTCAAGAAACTCCACATCATGGGTTTAACTGTTGAAATCCATATGCCATAGAACAGAATATTCTCTTTTAATTTTCTCTCCTTCAGAGGCAATTCATTAACCAGAAGATATACCGGCCACATTGAAACACATGAACTTTTGAATATTGGAACGCCATCAGTATTCAATGAGAAGGACAGGCTATTACAATCAGAGAGAATGCCGCTGTCAAATAGTTGTTTATAGTTGGTACCGTCATATACATCCTTGATATCTGTGGTGATATTCTTGTCCTGAAGTGTTTGAAACGGTTGGTCCTTATACTATTTGTGAAACTTTCCCGAAGGAACATAATCCTTAGCTGAGATATTAGTGAATGTTGGATGAAGTAAGCTCTACCACCAGATTCTGACAAATCTTTAGAACAGTGTGCATTTGTACACAAATCTGAATCCATGCCAACATGTGTGAAACAGTTTGTACAGTAATGTTGAATCTTTGGGAGGCTGACAAAGTTTTGCAGATACTTCTTCAGTCCGTATAGTGAGGCAGTCAATTTGGAATCCTGTGGGAGAAGGATTGCTAGAAGGCTCAACAGTCCAGACATAGCCTCGTCAGACAACTTGAAGCGAATCATAAAGCAGGATAAGAGTAGCATTGTTACACCTAGGAGTCTCTTTGATCCATTATATAACAGACTTCTCCCATTTTCTTCTGGTGTTGTTTTCCCAGTAACTACCTCCGGTTCTATATCGTGATTGATAGTTTCAACTATGTGATCACAGAATACAGTCATAGGTGATTCATCTGACAACTCAGCATCAGGTACTTCCACGATTTGTCTTTTGAGCTCTTCAAACAGATTATCCAGGTCAGGATCAGAAACAGTTGGTTCCGAGCATGTCCACTCTCCAAATTCTCTGAAGTTAACATTTGGCTGAGAAGCAGAAGGCATGGTATCAGCTCCTGTACCTGTATCAATACAATCACTAACATTTATTTCCAGACTCTCATTTGTATGTGTAATGGTGTCCTCACTGGAGTCAATTCTAGCCTTCTTATGAGTTTCCTAAAAATGATAATATTAATCAGATATTAATCAGTATAAAATGATGAAATTTAAAACAAACATATGCTGACAACACAGGTCTTCGCGTGTGACCTACTTTTCCACATACCATATCCAAGTGCTAACTAGTACGGAAAGATTGATTATGCCTCCAAAAACATGTTCAATTTCAAACCAAAAATGTATAGCATAGGCAATTAAAGTTACCATACAAACTATTATGTTATCAGAGGTACCAGTATATATAGATAATTGTAAGCAGTAATCTATGCGATGAATTTATTTCATTTTAATTTATGTAATTGTTAATGTACTGTACACTTACCGGTACATTAAGGGCCTTCCACATGGCATTTCCAATACCTGTTTGCTGGCACCATGACATTTCAATTTCAGAAGGGAGTGTTAATTTCCGAGAGAAAATGACTGAACCAATTAACCTGTGTTCAAAATATTGTTGTAAGTTTGTGTTTTATATTAATGTGCCATAAAACAGTTAATTTTCATTGAAAAGAAAGGAAACTGCATGTTTATCAGAATGATTCCGACTGTATTATTGCGATGGAATATTCCAGTGAATCAAACATACTTTAAATTTAGCACATTTAATGTTGTGAAGAAAATAATGAGGGCGATACCCACCACACAACCATGAAACTTCATTGCGATTGCCATAATTATATGTATACCCCTGAATCGCATGCTGTACATGTACAAGCATCAGCCCTCTTAATTCAGATTGTTTGGCTTCGGCAATCCGCTACGGCAACAGTATGCCGTGGCCCAGTTTGCTTCAGCAAATAGCTTCGGCAATGCTTATTGCCGTATCCAATTATGAAGGCTGAAGCATGCACTCATTGCATCCAGTGTGTTCTAATTTGACGAACCCAAAGTGCAGAAGGGTCCTTATGCATCGTAACAATACTCTATATTGAAACTCACCTGAATTTCTCCAATATGTGATGTAACTTTGACAACATCAGTCACAGACCATTTTCTGTATGGGCCACGTCTTTTTGACTTAACTGTATCCATCTGGAAGAAGAACAAAACATAAATATGAACACATTATGGATCTTTAAAGGCTGATACTGATAAACACATAACGGGAGCCTGTTTTGAGCAGCTATAATCAGAACATTTGTTTCATTGTATCTTAAGATTCTTAGGATAGACTAAAAGATTGTGGTCTTGTGGAGCGTGGTTATATATAGCTGATGAAAGGCAATTTTATTAATTTACAGACCAAAACAAAACAGTATGTGATGAATGCACCATTAAATATCCTCATAGCGGTGAACACACATACCAAATTTCATTGAGATCCGAGCATTAATTACTGTTCATAATATGTTATGTCCTGAACAGACATCAGATGAATCAAAATGCCAACATTTCAAGATATACAATGATGAATAACTCTAGAATGGAATATCGGAACAAACTGATGGAACCCTCTATTTAATAACCTCATAGTAGTGAACATCATTACGAAATTTCATTGAGATCCCAGCACAATTTAAGTTTTAACTGCTGAAGTTATGAGAATTGAGATGAACAGACATCGGACGGACGGACAGCTAGGTGCAAAATAGTATACCCCCCTTTTTAAAAACAAACAAGAGCATCGCTAGGGCGTGGCAAAATACGCCCTTTAGCCATTTCGAATTGTACTATCGCAAAATAAGATAATACTTTGAGCTTACATTTAAAGAAAATCTAATATACCCCTAATTTCAATGCCAAAATGTGGTCAAATTCTAAGTCGAAAAATGGCCATAACTCATGTAAAAATAATTAGACAGAACCTATATTCAAACTTGGCGTGTAGTTTTAGCTGGGAAATACACATACCAGCTTTGGTTCAGCTCAAATAATAAAAACTGGAGTTATATCGGTCGGAAACCAAAATGTTATGAAATTGGTCAAATTCTAAGTTGAAAAAGGGCCGTAACTCATGTAAAAATAATTGGACGGAACCCATATTCGAACTTGGCCTGTATCTTTAGCTGGGAAATACACATACCAACTTTGGTTCAGATAAAATAATCCAAACTGGAGTTATTGGTCGGAAACCAAAAATGTTAACAGACGGTAAAATTCTAAGTCGAAAAAGGGCCGTAACTCATGTAAAAATAATTGGACGAAACCCATATTCGAACTTGGCCTGTATCTATAGCTGGGAAATACACATACCAACTTTGGTTCAGATCAAATAATCCAAACTGGAGTTATCAATCGGAAACCAAAAATGTTAACGGACGGACGGACAGACTGATAACATAATACGACCTTTTTTCAAAAAGGGTGTATAAAAAGGGGCATAAATATGATGGAATATGTTATGCGCAAAGCTAGCATTTATTACAAACTGAAGACGCAAGATCATCAGTACATCACTGGCATCAGTCTCAGATCGTAGGAGTTTGACTCTGAGAATCAGAATGTGACGATTCGAAAATGTCGAACGTTCGTAACAAAAATTTAAATACTGAATTGACTAGTTCTCTATGCATTATAATGGAACGTTGATCATACTGTGATATTGCTGTGTATGTTCTGTTAAACTTTTGAGTGTTTGTCGGTCTTCGTGAAATGCATAAAACAACTTTTTGTCTGGCGCATTTGAAGTTGAATTTCGCCTTAATTCAAAGCGGAAGTACCACGATTAGACCATACAATTCGTACTTGAGATGTTCGTACCGTCGGTTCGTGTGAGTCTTCTTGGTGAACGATTTTTGTTTTATTGAAATGCGCCGTTTTGTCCTCTCAACTCAGTTGGTATATTCCCCAGTTTATATGAATAGGGCCTAGTGAGTCAAGTTAATTTACCAGAGAGATCACAGATGATCTGAGAATCGTAACTCTAATACATATACATATCACATCAAATAGTACATCAACTATATGTATAATCAGATATATATATGTGGGAAAGTTACTATAATTGAGTACGGTAATTTAAGTATTAATATAAAATTCAACTCACCTGTTCAAATAGCTGTATAAAACGAAATATAGGCATAAGTCTTCTTTCATGACTATATATGGAGCCATGGCTGCGAAGATTGGTGGCTTGTTGGTAGCTTGTTCTTATTGAAAGAACATTTAGTTAGAAACAATCACAAGTTGAAAATAAACATTGTATTATACTTTATGGAAAAAATCGCGGGTCACTGTGAAGTTTCGTTTTTGTTCAAATGAAATATTGACGATGTATAAAGAGCGTTTCTTATAGGCTGATCACGATTTTCGTGTCGGGGTATATATATCGGAGCTACAACTATAGACCAATATAAGCCTATGGGCGGCCTGTGAAATCCCGGACATTTCCCCCACCCTGCCAATAAAATGCTTTATGCTACATCCATTGTCGCGGACATCAAAGAATGTTTTGACCGATCAGTGATGCCAACACTACACAATCGATGTCAACTCAGACGATATGTTTTGACAACCATGAAAGCGTGTTTTACAATCACGATAGTTTGGGACATCAACGCATGCAGTTTAAACAATGTTGTTACATTGTATATATTTTCTTTCATTGAAATAAACTTGATTTTACCATACACGCACGCATATATATAATATATAGTATAATAATCAGTCGAAGGTTGGGGAAATGTCCGGTGGGTAAATGTCCGCTTTGATATCGAGTAAGTGGGTAAATATCCAGTGGGTATAGGCCTAAATTTCCGAGTGGGGAAATGTCCGTTTTCCCAATTTCAAAGCGGGTGGGGAGATGTACGTCCGACGGGGAAATGTCCGGTTACCGCGACCTGTATGTCCACGCGATAACAAAAAAGCAATTGACGAATTGTGATCGCGTGACTCTCATTTTAGATCATATTTGGACTTCGGAATTATATACATAGTGGGATCTACGTATACAGAGGTGGCACAATTTATCCATGCGTAGATATAGAGGAGGAATATTACAGCTAGCCCCACCCATTTGGGATGGGAATGGTTAGCGCTCTTCCGTGGGGTGGGGGTATTTTCAATATCCGACTGATAGTACGGTATACCCGAAACTCTCAATATTCTGCAGTTTTATAACACCCAGAGGCGGACTGGGCCAAAAAACCGGCCCGGGAAATGAATATAATACCGGCCCATCTTCACCCCATTGAATCAGAATCTGTGCAGGGGTGTCCACCTTGGGAAATTCCAACTGCACCCCCCCCCCCCCCCCCCCCCTTGAATCAGAATCAGACCAAATACATGTTTTTGCAAAATCCAATTTGCACCCCCCTTGCACCTCAGTACTCTGGCATAATATCCTATATATTCATAACCCATGGTTCTATATATTCCCGGTATGATACCATTCAGATATTTTTACCTGAAAAATTGCATAAATTCTAACATCTAGCGGTCTAACCCCAGACAAATGCACACGGCTACGGACAAGAGACCAGGACACACCGGGCTGTCCATGGTTGTTCGGCCCGGGGTGAGAAAATTTTGAAAACTATACAAGAAAATCGCTAATCCTAGCATCTATAGACTGGCCTCAACTGAAGCGTTCCTATTGTGTTGGAAATTTCAATTGGGGGAGGGTCCGGGAGGGGTGCGTGAGAATTTTTTTGGGATTTACTGCTGGGAGTTATCGTTTAAATCTCGAGATTAACTGGGTCTTTACGTGGTGTTATATATATGATGCTGACAAGTTCATTTAATGACAAAATTACGATTAGCCAATTAGGCCATTGTTCGATCAACTATTCAGTTACATAAAATTTCGTTTTTAAATGTTAAATATGACGGGTATAAGCATGAACATGTATGAATCTCCAAATTAAGATATGTCCACGCCCTGAAAGTTTTATGAATATATAATATAATACATAATATTATATTATTTATACAGAAACTGAATGCTAAATATAGAAAACGCTCTTTATTATTTTCTGTATACATACCAGAGAGAAGTCGGGTGAACTTTTTTTCTTCAAAATTTTAAGATTAGAATAATTTTATAATTTATGCAAGTGTCATAGGCCTATTATTATACGGTATATATATATGGTATATATTTAGATTATTGAATTGCATGAATGTGTCAAAGTGTCTCCAGTGATTCCAGTGATTCTGCAATAAAATATGTACTCTTGCGCTTAAATTACTTGATATATAGAGAGGATTTTTCATCAGCAACAAACATAGACGTATACGATATAGTATGCGTGTACATGTATACCCATGCTCTCTTTGCACATCGATTTTATGTGCAGAATTAGCATATGTATAGTTATCAAGTTAAAACTTGAACACAAAGTTTGAGGGGGCTGCAATACTTGAGTATCTATCGCATTGTTATTCGATGAATAATATATGCAAGCGTGTATGCAAAGGTATTTATAATATATGCTTATAATATAACGCCAACAGAATGCATGTATCAAATGCACAGGTCGAAAAATACACCGGTAACAGCGCGTGTTTACGACATTGGAACATATATATTTCTTGGAAAGTAAATCTAATTATAAACGTAAACAAAGAGAGAGTGTCACAGTGCCAAGTACCAGTGTATAGGATTACAAACAATATAGGCGCCACACTGAGTTTATGCTGCCGTTGGCATCTATGCTGGCACGAGTCATCTGGGCATTCGAATGTATTTTAGTTTGTGCCTTCTCGATGTCTATCATTTCGCGCGCATTTCCGAACCGATATACACCAAGTTCCGATCAGATTTTTCACTAATAATTATATTATGGCTGGGTTTATGTTCTACTGTATTTTATTCCACGACGACCGTGCAGTTCTAACAAAACAGGAAAAGGATGTTGTGTTTTTAACTGAGAAGGCTTTGGGAAACGAAGTTGAATGTCAGTTTGAGTTCGAAGATATCGACGACGAAGGACAGATTCAGACCGCCATGAAACTCTATAGAGGCACCATAGTCTTCTCATCGTCAGATATGTGAAATAATTTAAAACTTTAACTCTAATTTGAATAATCCAACTCACAAGACTGTTCTTATTATGTATATCGATCAGGGACGTGGTGACATTGGGGGGGGGGGGGGTGTCACACACTCCAACTTTGGTCAAAATTTCAACTGTCAATTTTAATTTGAAATTTCATACCTGACAGCAGTACATGTAATTAGTTTTGGACTGGGATGGCAATAATCAGTTGGAGAGGGGGGGGGGGGGGGGTGTCGTGCAGACTCATCTCAATTAATGTATTCTGCAACTTTATAAATGCATGAATGCAAATTTGACATTTTTCTCACAATTTAACACCTATAGTCTGCATGGTATGTACATACTAGCTGGTCCCCTTCGCAGTGGCCATGAACTATTGTTATTGGTGTGATTCAATGGGGGCCGGGTGCATTAATTGGAAATTCCGAAGTTAACATAGACACATCCCTGGGTAGGGGAGATAGCAATCGGGGGATGGCGGGGATTAATTGTCTGAGCTAATTTCCTATTTCAGTATTTTTCAACTTGGAGGGGTGGGTGGGTCCACTATAAATCCCCCAACCATGCATGCTGTGACCTTGGGGGGGGGGGGGCAATATTAAAATGATATTAATTAATTACATTTCACCTCAACCAATATTGTAACAAAATGTTTCTGAGTAGGATAGGAATATATGTACACTTAACCCATCATAAACAACTTACTAAAAATAAATAAGGATCAAGAAGGGTGGGGGGGGGGGGGGGGTTATTTATAATTATGAGAAATAAATATGTCAAAATACTCAATTTATACATGTATATGTATAGTTTTCAAAGATGTTTTTAAAAAACTACTTTACCCAATTAAAGAGGTACTAACCCATATGGCTCAAATTTATTCATTTGTTGCAGTTGCATATAATCTAGCTATTGTGTATAAAAGATTAAAAGTAGATGGTCTAAAAAATGGTTGAATTTAGTGTACATACTAGTACAGTACGTACCCCGGCCTTTAAGTCCTTTATTTTTGTTTTCATAATGAAACATTAATTGTTTTGCAATTACTAGTATGGTACTATAGATTTTAGGTTAGGCCGAAAAAAACAACAACTGTGTTTCCGGTTACCCAACTGACCTGCCGAAATTGGGCCGGTATATTCCGATCGGAATATGGCGACACCGCTGTGCTTCATTCACAATTGTTGGAATTTTTTGGTTGTGGAATATACCCAACAATCTAACAACAGACCAGTGGTCTATGTTCTATGTTTCAATTGGTGAGGGGGGGGGGGGTTCTTCACATGTCTATATAGGGGGAGTTCTGCTAAAACTTTCAATTGGTGGGGAGGGGGTCTGCTAACAAGTTCAGTTGGTAGGGGGATCTTAATTCACAGGCCTATAGGGGAAGTTCTGCTAAAATTTCCAATTGTGTGTGTGTGGGGGGGGGGGGGGGGGTCTTTACAGGCCTATAGGGGAAGTTCTGCTCAAATTTCCAATTGTGGGGGGGGGGGGGTCTTTACAGGCCCATATGGGAAGTTCTGCTCAAATTTTCAATTGTGGGGGGGGGGGGGTTTCTTACTTTACAGGCCTATAGGGTAAGTTCTCCAATTTTCAATTGTGGGGGGGGGGGGGGGTTCTTTACAGGCCTATATAAGCCCTATATTGTTGGAAGTTCCGCTCAAATTTTCAATTGGGGGGGGGGGGGGGGGTTCTTACTTTACAGGCCTATGGGGGAGTTCTGCTCAAATTTTCAGTTGTGGGGAGTTCTTACTTTACAGTCATATAGGGGAAGTTCTGATCAAATTTTCAATTGTGGGAGGGGGTGGGGGTTCTTACTTTACAGTCCTATAGGGGAAGTTCTGCTCAAATTTTCAATTGTGGGTTAGAGTTTAATTGTGGGTTAGGGTTTATTTTTATGCATGTTCAACATTGGATATTCTGTCAAATAAAATTCTAAACTTAAACTACTTTGAACTCTATCATGTGATCACCGGTCGGTATATGTCAGAATACATGAATATATCTGAGAGCAATGTTGATCCCATCAACAATTTCCCTGTCTATTCAAAATGGTACTGCTATGAATGAGATCCAATACTTGGGCAATTGGCAGGTATATAATATTCAAAACTCTTTAATACATGTTAATGTACTGTTTTATCGCTTTCAAATGACCTAAGTTAAAAAAAAAAAACCCTGCCTGCCTGCCTGGAAAATTTTCCCCATGTTATCGGAAACAGACATGTTTTTTTTTTTGGCCTTACACAAGTTATGCTTACCAATTCAGGATTTAAATAAGAACTAGATAAAGTAACATGTTTTGCTTTTGTTTACATAACAAAGGGTAAAAAATTACAATAGCATACTGTTTATGCCTTATATCTGATTGGTATAAGAACATTGCCATTCATCGGAAAGCTCTCACTGAGCATTACTGTACCGGTATGTGTAACTGAGTGAATCTGAGTCAGGGGTGAGTGCAGAATACATTCATGTGCTCTAGTAACAATTTAAACAACATGATATGAATTTCGATGAAAATGAGTTTATGGCTTAAGCTATAAAATCGTCATCATATTAATTACCATGTTGTATACATGATACATCGTTCATGCAATATATAGAGAACGTTAATGTATTTTGCATTCATCCCTGGCTCAAATTCATTCATATGTTGGATTTTTAAAATTTCATGAATACTCTGTTTTTGCTTGTTTTTTAATGATTATATCTTATTCTTTGCAGTCAGATCTACATGTACAAAACTCCAGAAGCATTTTGGGGAAATGCAAAGCAAAGGGTGCTCTGTTGAAGAGTTGGTCAAATATGGACAGGACCGTTCCAGTGATGGCAGAAAAAGAGGGGCATCAACAGGTCTGAAGGAACTGATACAGAAGGAGCAAGAAGGTCAGACAAAGCCACTTGTAAAGCGGGCCAGGAAAGAAAAGAGTGCCGAGAACATGAAGGAGAATGAACTGCCGAAGAAGTCAAACAAAGAGACAGTACAAAGGATGAGCTTGTTGGCTGGATTTGAGGACCTTATTAATGATGGTGAAGAAAGTACAACTGTAGTCGAGCCAGCAAATCAGCCTCCTGAAACTGTGACAGCCAGCATCTCTGATATATTGAAAGAGAGCAATAACATTATCAATGGCTCTGTGGAATATATAGCACAACCGCCACCACAATCTGTGATTAATCAGCTCGAAGCCACTCTTGCTGACAGAAATAGGGACCTTCAGAACATGGAAGTTCAACTCAGTGTAATGGGCAGCGAACTGGGTCGAATGCAAAATCTGCTGCAAGAATCAACTGAAGAAGCAAGGTCAGCTTCTACAACTGTAGAAAGACAGCGTGAAGAGATTGCCTTGTTGAATGTTCAATTAGAACAATTAAAACAGAGAGGTGAGAATATAGTCATCACTGTATACACATGTAAATATGCATATAATTTTCCAAATATCCATGTCTGGATGGTATGATTATAAACCAAACTAATGTTAAGCTCATTCTTGAATTTTTGGGAGTTACAAGTAATTCAAAACTATTTTATTGGCTTCAAATGGCTGGTGAAAAAAATCCCTGCCTGGAAAATTTCCCCATGGCTATAAATGGCCTTACTAATATATATATATGTAAATATCTGAGGTTGCTATCAGACTCTGTTGATTATATAATTATAAATTATAACTCAATCTAAGTAAGGTAACAGATAAAACCACAACACAGTACATATACTTGCATAATAAAACTGAAAGTTGTTCTTGTATATAAATACAAATTTCTCATGAATAAGAGTCAAAATTTCAACTTTGTAATACCGGTATATAATATTCTATTCCAATTGAATAAGTTGTTGATCTTATCTGTATTCAGGTCCCACACTGACAGGAGAAGGCCTGATACATCATTTAGAAATGGCGTTAAGGATAGCAAAGAATGATACTCCAGTATCATTGTCTGCTGCTAAAGGTAATTCTCCATTTGGAAATAAAGCTTTACTTACTGAAAACAAACTGCCTTTAAAGCCAATTGGCAGTTTGCAGTTCAAAATAAACCTAATAATATTAAGTATTTCTCCCTGCATTGAAATAGTTTGATAAAAATATGAGAGACGCAATTGAAGTCATAACAAATACAACATTGAACATGATCATGGCATGGAACATAAAAGAGCATTCCGTGTTAGTACTTTAAAACTAGTACATCATATGGTAGAAATATAGAGCATTTGTTTCACTTCAGTGCGAAAAATTTAACTCAGCTGGAAACTTGTTGTGACCATGGAAAGTATTTTTCATATCAATATCTTGATGTTCACCACTATGAGGACACATTCAAATGTTTGTTTTGGTTTTTTGTTCTATAGCTATTCATCTTTGTTTAATATATGAAAATGCTGATTTTGGGTCCATCTGTCTGAGTATAGCCATCATAAGTTGTAGATATATGCCCACACTAGGCAGTACGCACCGGACGACAGTCCATCTCTTGTTTCGGCTAATTTTATTTATTGTATTGAGGTCAATCATAATATTGTAATATTGTTATGCAATTCAGTATACATTTCTTTTCAGCTCATGCAGCTAACATACCGGTACCACAGCTTTCAACACCAGCGCAACGATTGAAACATCAGGACATTCATACACCTACATGTACAATAACTCAGACAGATTGTATGCCAAAGAGTACATGTACACCACTGAGAAAACTGTCAGCCAACAGATTGTTCTCTCCAGATGATCAGGACAAACTAGTGAGTTTGAAATATGCCTAATGTGATATGATGTACACGTATCTAGTTTTATTTTTATTGTTTTCGAATTTAATTTTTGCAAAAAGTATTTTAGCTTGACTTTACAATGGTTGGCATCCATCGTCTGTGCATGCATTAACAATTTCCTTCGGTACTCCTTCTCAAGTGCCAAATAATAGTGCCAAATAATTTATTCGGTTTAATTGATATTTTACTCAATTATTTTCAGTCAGTTCTTATTAAAATAATCTTGTTATATACATGTAACTGCATGGTCAAGCAATTTATAAGTCACTCAGAGTCACTGGTGAAGTCTTCTAAAAATAGAGAGGTTGAATGTCATTATGTTATTCATAAAGCTTTATCTATTTCAGACCTCTAAAATGATTCCTCTGATCATTGATCCAGACCAGCCAGAGAAGTACGCAAATGTTCTGGCAGATAGTAAAAGGCTGAATGATGCTCAAAGAACTGCTGCGAGATCAAGTAAAGAACCAGGTATTGCTTTATTAAATAATGTCATAGACCTGATCTTCACTCCAAAAGAGCTAGCAGTTTCTCGCGGATGTGGGTTGCGACAACCAAAAGGCAGTGTCCAGGATGAAAGACAGCCATTGGATGCCACTAAAGTGTTGGCAGTGAAAGGTAATTTTTAATATCTAATATATTATATTATAATTATATATCATTATAATTTGAACTTGAAAGTTATTCTGTCTATTGTAAGACTGTTTTCTATTATTTTATCAGATTGTAGTTACCTTGTCAGTCTCACATGTTAATTTCATTTCAGTAATGTATTGCTTTTGTCACACTCCAGGATCAAAATAGATAAATGCATTTAAATTTTAAAGGTGTTATCGGGATCTGAACCAATTTGTACGAAAAGTGTTTTTGCTTTAGCTAATCAGACTATAGCGTAACACATAATTTGCAAAATGCTAAAAAGCAATGTCTTTTTGAATTCTCTATATTTCATAAAATGCATCAATTTTATGTTAAATTTACAGTCTGTAATCACTTGAATGCGAATGGTGTTCATTTGTGTTCATTCTGTAGATTATCAGTGCTATATTGAGTTTTCCATTCTCAGATGCTGGGGCATTTCAATAACATAAAACTTGATAAAATTTCATAACCTTTAACTGTTTAGCTTTTATATTTATAAGTATTGTTTTTCTCTACCAACAGAATATCTTTTGGCTTACTGCAAGAAAAGGGAGTGGATTCAGCCGACAAACGTTGAAGTGAACAAAAAGTTTTGCCGGAAATGCTCAAATGCCCGACGAGAGTAAGACTTCTTTATAAACATATTCCCATGTTTCATATCATATTAAGTAACTGGACTGCAGTTGTTGTGTTACTAGTCTTCAGTTCATGGTACTATAGTGAGGGTTTAAGAATACTATGTGGCCTCAACTTGTAAATGTGTATCATTTCATGATCCCACGAGTGCCATAAACCAGTAATGAACATGTGTGGTTCAGTTTTCATATATTATTTACCCGAAAATGACCTCATTCTACTAATTAACTGATGTGTTATATGAAGATAACCACGATGTCAACTAGACATTTCAGAACTGTCAAATTATTCTTTGAACTGCAATTTCAATTAACTCAGTCACCGCTATTATATATAATATCCTTAAAAATTTAAACATGGAAAATATCCTGAGTTTAACAAAAACTGTTGGGCCTAGCTAATTGATTTGAATTTATAGTGACATCAAAATGCTTATTCTTTCAGTGAAGAGTCCAAGAATAAAGACAAAAAAAAGAAAGCGGAACCTGAAAAGAAACAATGAACATGGACATAATAATAGTATAATACTATAGACAATGACTATGACTGTGTGTTACATGTACATGTATATGGTGTAGATATCCTACTAGCTAGTATTCTACTGTATAATAAATATGTGATGAATTTCATTCTGGAATCAATTTCTTAACGAAACGTGGATAGATTGCCAATTGGTTGCAAGTAAGTGACTCTATTAATAGATTGATGCTCACTTACTGTTGGTGCTATTTTAACCCTTCCTGTGTCAATAAATTCTCTCATATATGCAAGCCGCCCCCCCCCCCCCCCCCCATAGGGAACCTCGCATATATAAGAGACTACATTGGCATAACAATATTTTTCCCTATGGGAAATTCACATATATAAGAGAATGCACTGCCACATGATGATTAATGCTGCAACAGCGCAGCCCACACCATGAAAGGGTTATATCTAGCTTGTCTTTGAGCTGTTTGAGAAATGTTAGCTTCTTAAAAGAATATCTCACTACCACATACTGCTCATAGCACTTATATTTTGAAAAGCTATAGGATTGGTCAGGTTTTTGGTAAACAATTATTTATATTTATACATTATATTGAAAAGTCATATTGATGATGGAAATAACACTAGTATCAATTATCTTGGTGATCTAAAACTACTGGGAACATCAATATTGATGATCGAAAAGCCCTAGGAACATTAGTGGGAACACCTATATAAGCGTTCAGAGACCCTAGGAACATTAGTGGGAACACCTATATAAGCATTCAGAGACCCTAGGAACATTAGCAGGAACACCTATATAAGTGTTCGGAGACGCTAGGAACATTAGTACGAACATCTATAAGTGTTCGGAGACCCTAGGAACATTAGTAGGAACATCTATATAAGTGTTCCGAGGTTCCTAGGAACATCTATATTAGTGTTCCCTCACTAAGCTAATTTGCATAATTCGGCCTGTGGGAACACTTACCGAACATTAGGCTACTCTAGGAACATTAGCACTAATGTTCAAGCATATATTAAGTACATAATAGTGTAATGGGTCAGGAGTGCCCTTAGTGTTCTCACTAGTGTTCTTAGACACTTCTCAGAACACTTACCGAACATTAGGCTACTCTAGGAACATTAGCACTAATGTTCTAGCATATAATAAGTACTTAATAGTGTAATGGTTCAGGAGTGCCCTTAGTGTTCTCACTAGTGTTCTTAGACACTTCTCAGAACACTTGCTGAACATTAAGCGAACATGTTCGAGTTCGGTATGGGTTAGCACGTGCGATGACGTCACGCCATTATTTAAATGACTTGCTATTTATATGATAGTTGTTTTCGATGAATACATGGCATTGATACGCATTTATTTGATCATGTGATAAAAGGTATCTCAAACTTGTTCTATTTTATAAGTAATTTATCAACCTCGACCACTAAATTCTATTTGAGCCTCGGTAAACCTCAGCTCAAATAAAAATTTAGTGAACTCTGTTGATAAATTTTGTATATAAAAAAAACTCATGTGAGATCCTCTATATACCTCACTCCATGATGAATAGCATTATTCATCCCTTGTGTGCAAACAAAATGTGGGTTCCATTGTCGATGATGTTAACAAAGTGTACTATGAAATTGACCTCGTGAATGGTTTGTGCTATTTTATTCTAACTGATATGGGGAACTAACATAAATTTTCTGAATCAATGCTTTCCGGGATACTAATGAGAATACCAAAATATACTAACCAAGAAGATGGCTTGCCAAAACGAACGGAGCATAATTGTCAGCCATGACATCTTTTGCAGTACGAAGAAGTTGTCGAAATGGATGGATGTTTATCGGTGTGTCGATCGATCGCCCGAAGTGTTGCTTGGAAGGACAACCCGGGTATCCGTCTAACCAGATGTAATTGCACTCCATCGGTGAAATCTGAAAAAAGTATTTTTATATGAAAACATGAAGATGTATGGCAACTAAACAGACATCTATCATGTTCAAATGTTATAGAAACACCATAATCAAAGTTTGCTACACCATATCGCACAATTTGGTACACATTCTGGAAGAATTTTGCTTAAAAGAATCTGATTGCCAAATGGCTTAATTTAGTGAGTTAAATTATTTTGTCATAAACTAGTAAAGAAAATTCTGATCAACAACAAAAGTCATAACCACATCTTATTGGTTACCAAGGCAGAAAAATTCTCATATGTAAACAAAACGCTATACAAATGTCTCCATTGTGCTCTAATAATACAATTTTTCCTCATTAAAATAATTGTTCATCGCACATATAAATAAATAATCTACAGATGTAATATATGTTCCAGTATTATCCATCCCTTAAAACATCTGAAATTTGTTGTCAATTCAATGTTTACAAAACACATTACACACATATATTTGGAATTGAATGAAAATAATGTGAGAAATTTTCTGTTTATATATCTACATGTAGAACATATTTTCAATAAGATTATATAGACATGATTCCATACCTCCACTCACTCCAGTCGTTAAGGGTATATACCATACTGATACTATTTATTCTAAGCAAACCTGACAAATATAGATAGTCTTTAGGAAAAATTAGGGCATGTTACACACCCATGTTTCTGTACTGGAATGACTACAGTCAGGGAATAAGATATATCTTGGATGTAATCCATAAGAGTTTGTCAGGGTATAATCGTACTAGTCATAAATCAACAAGCCTGTATGCCAGATGTGGAGAATATCTGCTCTGGATTGAGAAATATAAGATTGGTGCCATGTTGCAATCCTGCTGCAGAGACCAATGCCTTTGATGGTGGATTTTCTTGGTCGGCGAAATTATCTAGAAGCTCTATGAATGGAAAATATGGGCATTGGTATGGGGATAAATTATAATTACATATAAATAAAATTATATTTGGTTATATTTGTAACTACAAATAATGTGAGAAATTTTCATGCGTGACTCAACTGATAAACACTACTCAAGACCTATTCACCTCCTTCGACAAGAAAATCCAGACTGACATGATAGTCCTCGATTTTAGCAAAGCATTTGATACTGTTCCACACAAGAAATTACTTGCAAAACTCGAGAACTATGGCATTAAAGGAAACATCCATAAATGGTTAACCACCTTCCTCACTAAACGTCATATGAGAGTCGTTGTCGAAGGCTCATGTTCCCAAAAAGAACCAGTGGAGTCTGGTGTTCCACAGGGTACTGTCCTTGGTCCGCTACTCTTCGTATGCCACGTAAACGACCTACCAGAATGTGTAACATCACAAACACGTCTCTTTGCAGACGACTGTCTCCTCTATCGACAAATAACATCTCAAAGGGATCACGAAGCACTCCAGCAAGACCTCAATCATCTAGAAAAATGGGCAGACGACTGGGGTATGAGATTCAATTCCAAAAAATGCTTCGTGATGTCATTAAGACCAAAGACCACCCATATGTACAAGCTCTGCAATCACATCCTGCAAGCAGTCGATGATACCCCTTATCTTGGAGTCACACTATCTAGCGACCTATCTTGGACAAATCACATAAATAAGATGACGAACAAGGCAAGCAGTACACTCGGCTTCCTCAGAAGAAACCTCCATCGGGCACCATCAAAGAGCAAGCAAATAGCATACGAGACGTTGGTAAGATCTCAACTCGACTATGCTGCTGAGGTATGGGATCCGTTCCTGCAAAAAGACATCGATGCAATTGAACGGATCCAGAAACGAGCCGCCAGATTTATCACCAATGACTGGAGATCCAGGGAAGAAGGAGCTGTTACAGCCATGAAAGACCATCTAGGACTCCACCCACTCCAAGATAGAAGACGCACACAGAGGTTGACACTCTTCCGTAAGATAGTTGACGGGAAGTTACCATCTGTCACAACCCATGAAATACTAATCGACAAAAAAGTGGGCCGTAAGATCGTTGCTAAACACTTCGAGGGTTATCAGTCACAAAACATCGTGCAAAATTATGAGTGTAATAACTCAAAACCCTTCAAGCTGATCAAGGCCGCCACAAAGGAACTTAAACATTCATTCTTCTCGAAAACTATACTGGAATGGAATCAGCTTGAGGAAAGTGCATGTGCCTCACTGCTGGAGACAACATCATCCAGCAGTCAAACACCATCATACTGATCCAGCACAAGCGTACTCATATCCGGAAGGATCCTACGCTGAACCTAATACAGATACAGATACAGAATATAATTCAACATTGCCTTTATCCAGAAGAAAACCTATCCTAGCCTTGTTCTTTATCATCGTTTATAAACCAAGAAAACTCAATTTATTGAGTCCAAAAAGCCCATAATAATAAATTTCGAGCCAAATCCAAACTCGAACAGGTTACTAGCTGGAGTTATCACCCGGAAAAATAATTAAATTATCAAAAAAGATCCATAATCCTTGTGAACATTGTTGTACCAACCCACAGATTTGAATTTGTATTTGGGCCAGTTTAGTCACAAAAAATTTTGTTTGCTTTCGTTGAAATTTATTTGATTTCTGCTCCGGAAACAAAGTGGGGCAATGGATGGAGCTGATTTTAGTAGACCGCAGATATAATTTTTCAAAGTTCAAACAGGCAATTCTGTCACCGCCATGAAGAATATCCAGATCATTGTATCTAATGTCTACCGAGAATCATAAAACTAATATAATTACCAGACAGCAGGTCAAAATACTGTGTTGTAGAAAGCTTAACTCTCAGGGCTTGTTTACCATCTCCTATGTATGTGTTGGATAAAGCATGTGACAGTGAAATACCATTCACTACATGTTCAGCCTGGAAGTTGGCAATTCTATAAAAAAGAAAAAATAGAATATTTATTAGATATAATTTAGTCAATGCATTTGAATAGATTATTTAGTGAGCAATGAATGAGTTGATACCGAACACTTTAGATACTATGTTGTTACATTTTGGTCTCTTAACCAATGTAGAACTTGTTTGAAATTTCCAGTAGGGTGAAAATGACACAACATGCGGATATGTAATTTTAGATAACTTGGGACAATTGTAATGAAAAAAAAAATTCCGAATTACTTAGACTTTTTTCTTGTCTGTTAAAAGGAACATCAGCCATGAACTGACAAACTGAGTCAAAACATCAAACTAATGCAAATAAAACTTACCCCTTAGATCCACAAGTTCTTGTTATTTACACAACGTATCCTGCATTGACGACGCTGTTTGGTCGGCTGACCGTACATATAATCTTCATCGTGAAGTTGGAAATCTTCTCAAAGACAGTACCTCTCTTGTACCCCCAAGTATTGGCCTCTACTTGAACTGGTTTCATGCCTGAAAATGCAAATATTTCATAACCTAATATGTGATGTATGTGGTGAAAAGAACATATACCAATTCTGTTCACATAGTTGACAAATTCAACTTGTTAATCGTGAAATTTGCAAAAAGGGCAATAACTCCACAAGAAAAAGTCGGACAGACATCATAATCGCAGGTGCACAGGTTCCCATGGTACTCAATAGATGTGCCAAGTTTTAACAGAATTGACAGAAAAATGTAGGAATAAAAGCTCGGACATAATAGTACATTTTGCGAAAATTTTCCTAAGTCGAAAAATGGGCATTCTTTGCTGCTGAATGCCTGACATGGAACTAATAAAGAGCTTTTATATCATTTGTGTGTGATTAGCCAGAAACACTGTGCAGTCTTCTGTAACACAATCAGGCTCTTGCTTAGGTAAAATATAGTCCTTATGATAGCATGTTGTTTACGCGATGGTCATGGTATATATGAAGGAAACGGTATGCGTTTTAATGTTTTTCTGTTTACGGTAATTGGAACAAATATGAATATTTTCGACAACTAAGGCCTCCCGTGCCTTTAATTCTATCGCGAAATTTTGGATAAATGCCATATTTTTAATATTTTAATGATGACTGAGTTCCTGTCATTTTGACAAGTATAGCATATATCCAAATTGACAACAGTCACCGTCAATCTGATATATGAATTAAAAGCAGTGACTCTTTTTCGTTAGTTTATCGCCGATAGATGCGTCCCGAAACATGTAATTATATAATTTTTTAAATGAGCGTAGTGTTTGATGGTGTGCATGGTATGGTTGATTTCTTTGAAATTTTCGACGATGTTAGTTGAATGCTACATTCCCCATGTTGGCATATAGAGTCTGCATGGGTACTAACTTATTAATTTCAGGCATCCGAATAAGTCCATAATATGTATTTAAGGGAGAAGGGAGTATTTGTGATTTGCGACACTTACTGTGGAAATAGTTGATTGGGGCGCGCCGTGATGTGCTTGCGTTTAGTGATTTTTAAAAATCATTAATTGTATTACAATTGCGTGTGTTGTCAGGGTGAGAGTTCCACTCACATATAGCAGATAGCAAAACTGAATTTATGTAATAGTTGCATGTGACATCGGATGGCAACCTTATGTGCTCAAAACGAATCTTATGTCATATGTTTGATTTTTTAAAATAAATATTGTTTACACCAAAGTTATAACTGCGGTATTGTACGAAATTTGCAAGAATCTTAAGTTTGCAAAACGTTTGGAGTGTTGCACCAATCCCAGTCCCAAACGAGGTATGCACGAGTATGCGACGATGAGTCAGCTAAATCTTAACTGGGACTATCGTGTTCTTCCATATTATCTACCGTGTAAATATACATGTACAATGTATAGAGGTATTCTCTATAATTTATACAAAACGCGGTATGACATACACATGTATAATTTGGATATGGCATGTAGGTTATCCATGCATCCTGGATAACAATAGCAAAATGGAGCACACGCAAATATATATATGCACTGTTGTATAGTGATATAAATAAATATTATATACTGGTAAACAAAACTAACCTGTGATAATGTTACTGTTCCTTGTTATAATACAAATGATTTAAAATAACTTAGATGAGGTGTACCGCGAGCATATAATGTATATGATGAGGATGGATATGATATGGAATAGCCACTTAACGTCACCCAATAAATATATACTGTCGCTGGCAATTGTTTTCATTTGCTCTTTCAAAACATTCCATTCGTGAATACTGAACTAAAGTTCACAAAATGAAACCGCGTTAAGTGTTTTCATTGTCAATGTGACTAATTTTCAGCCTGAGCATCACGTAATTCATTGAAGACAATAGCCTGGCGGAATATTCAATGGAACTGTGTGTCCATAATTGAGACAACAAGCTTTGCATTGTATTCGCCAGAAGCCCGACAAATGTTCAACTTTAGGCTTATATTATATATATATATATGGTGTACATATATACTTGGCCTCTTGATCTCAAAAATTGTTCCGATTATATATATTATTATGTCTTACTGTAAAATATTTGTCAAATATTTAAACATGTTATTTTTTTATTGGAATAAAATATGTTTACATCAAAGACATGGTAATTTAATAGCGTCTGGTTGGATTATTTACCTTTGTAATATGACCCTGCCTAACTATGCTTAAAAGCCATGTCCTGATTGGCCAGTGGCCCGAGTTACCATGGCTATCTCGTTCCAGTTTTGTGGTACAATTCTACTTTTTCCAATTGTACCATAAAAAAAAATCGGTTTATTTAGATCGCCGCACGCGACTTTTCCCGTCTTTTCTAACTCCGCGCAAACGGGGCATCAACGGAGTACACCCGCACCCGTAACCCTTTGAATTATTTTGCTACATCTTGACAATCTTGCGAATTTTCTAGCGATTTTTCGCTTGAAACCAGTTTGGTTGCCAATGAATATGGTCCAAATGATGTTATTATATACTGATATATGTTACGACCAAAGAAAGTTACTTAATAAGTATATTAAATGACAAAATAAATCCATGGGGCCGGGTTGTGCATTCGTCGATTCGAATCTCGATCATATTCGATATTTCGGAATCAAGTTGAAAATGAAAGCGCTTGTTCACCAGTACAGAAAGGGAATAAGATTAGTTTAGTAAACTAGATCATTTAGATCGCTTTGTGTAAGGAAAATGGTCCATAGTCGATGATAATATTCATGTTGTTGGAGTTGTCCCAACAACGTTCAACACAGAAATGACAGCAATCGTATTTCCTGTACAATTTAAATGAAAGGCACGGGCGCCGCTGAAAACACATCGTTTTTTAGCCAATCACAACGATTATTTACGCAAACAAATTACTAGAGTACTCCATGCAAAGAATCGAGTACGCCCAATACGAATTACACCACAAAATGTTTTCTCACCTGAGACCGAAAAAGCGCAGTATTTCGTTGACTATTCAGTCGAATTGTGACCATAAACTTTCAGTCGTATTACAAAAGAAATAAATACACGGTGTAGAGGTGTGTATGGTCAAGTTGTACCACAAAAAACTGATTGTAGGACTCCGCTACGCGTCGTCCTACAATCAGTTTTTTGTGGTACAACTTGACCATACACACCTCTACACCGTGTATTTATTTCTTAATTAAACAATATATGTGAGGGTCGTGAGAGAATTAGAAGATGCATAGTTTGGGTTTTATTTCTAAAACAAAAAGTAAGAGGGAAAGTATGTTTATATGAGGTATAAAAAGAACGTGCTAATTAATAATTATGAATTGGTTGATAAGAGAATCTTTGATGGGCAAAGAGAATCCCGGACATTTCCCCACCCGCCCTTGAAATGACAATGCGGACATTTACCCACCAGGGAGTTGGGGATGATACCCGGGAAGATTTCAAAGGGGCGTCGGCCCTCTCCTCCAACCCACTTTTGAATACTGTAATTCCACTGAAGAGCGTTTGTAGTGTTTGTGAGTTTGCAATTAGATATATAACCATGCACAGTATAGGTGTTTGATAGGCAAAGGCGCACCTACGTTTGTTAAGATCACAAGCCAATTTTAAATTGATGGAAACATATGTTGCACTATTTTTGTGTTTTGATAAAAAAAATCTTTGATCAGTCGATGTCCGAGGAAGGTGTGAGTGAATACCAACATGAGACAGATGTTGCACTAATTGGGTGTATTGATCAAAAGCATTGATCAGTGAACTTCCAAGGGATGTTAAGAATCTGTTGTGTTCAGAGACAGACAGTGAACTACGTATGATATTTACTTGTGTATTCCTATAATTCATTGTGGAGATTTTCAGGTAATGTTTAACAACGCTGTTGAACTTATTATCTAAAAATCATGTCGAAGATGAACAAGAGAAACTAAAAAAGAAATGGAGAGAAGAAGATGAAAACTTTCTGAGAGAACAACAAAAGCAAAGAAAAAGAGGAAAAAGAAAAATAATCCAAACAGAAAAATGCTATCTTTTTTTGTGTGTGTGTATTTATAATAAAGGCAAACATATGAGGGGTTAAGGGGAGGACCATTCGGTCCTCCCGACAATCCCGGGGCCAGCCACCCTAAACCACTCACCCCATTATCTAAAAATCCTCGCAAATGAATGTGAATCCGACCAAGATCTTCCAGAGAGTTGCTCAAAGAATGCACCCAAAAACAACATGTATATAATTAAATGTATGAAAACTTCCAAACGAATTAAATAATTCAATGCAATTAGTGCAACAACCTATGTATATTGTATATTTATGTAAAATATATGACGACATATTGCTAACATTGAATTTACCCACGCATAGTAACCAACAAACCCCCCACCCCACCATAGTCACGCGATATCCATATTCATCAGATCTGCTGCTCTGTCTGGATCTTCTAAAGTGAGAAACATGGATATATCGTCAGCAAAATATGTCGAATTTGACAAGTAACATTTTTAGAAATATCATTTATATAAACTATAAATAGTAAAGGTCCAAGTATTTATCCTTGATGAACACCTGCTTTTACGAGTTTCCAATCTGAGTTTTCATTATCGATTATTACTCGTCTCGTTGACTTAGATAACTATGGATCAATAGGGCGACAAGAAGGGAAGTGTGTCCTAGGGAATTACATTCTATCCTCATATCTAATTGGCCTGATTCAATTGCTCTTACAATTCATGACATATTTGTTGTTTAAGTCTGTCTGGTCTGTCGGATAACGTGGTAACTGAAAAATATAACTATTATACAAACTAGGTTTGGTCATTTGGTGATGACCCCCCACCCCCCAGAAAATTTGAAGGGGCCGTCAGCACTCTACTGCAACCAAATATTAAGAAGAAGTAAGAGTGGTTGACGCGAAGCATTTTTGTGGGAGAGGGAGAGTGATTGGGGGGGGGGGGTATACCCTCGACATATTCGAAGGCGTCGAATGGCTCATTCCTTAACACCTCATATTGTCTGCCTTTAATTTTGAAAACAGTATAAAAAAAGACATAACATATTTTACAAAAGTTAATATCTTTCTCTTTTTAATTCTTTTGGATGGTCGTTGACCTTTTAGTGGTGTGATATGTTGTTACTGTTGGCTTCTTTCACGGCTTGCCCGCATGGCCTCTAAATTTGCGACTGTTTAGTCGCGCAGAGGTCCTGTTATGTTAAGGTAATGTCTCTATTTTGACCTAATTGGCGTGACTGTGCTCGAATGTGGTTTTGTGTTGGTATGGCGCGACTGTACACGTTGTGCGGTTAAGGATGACTGTCTAGCATATATGTGATGGGGTGCTTTTGTCTTCATTTCCGTATTTTTGTTCTACAACACTTTTGGGTTATGGGTTGTTCACTTTGCTTATATTTCTTTAATTTGTTTCAATGATATATTGTATATTATATGATCTTCTATTAAGGAGGAATTAAAGATATATATATATAAAAAAAGACATAACATATTTTACAAAAGTTAATATCTTTTTCTTTTTAATTCTTTTGGATGGTGGTTGACCTTTTAGTGGTGTGATATGTTGTTACTGTTGGCTTCTTTCACGGCTTGCCCGCATGGCCTCTAAATTTGCGACTGTTTAGTCGCGCAGAGGTCCTGGTAAAACAAGTTTTCAGGACACTTTCCATTCCTTGGATCAAACTGTCTGTATATCTTGATGCAGGGTTTCCGCCAGGGGGAAATAAATGAGTCCGTATTGGAGAAACACATAACGCGACGGGACGACCATGGTTCGTTCTGTCAGGCGAAAATTTTGTTATTTGACACTTAAAAGTAGCCATTTCCTTGCACCTGAGTGTCCCACAAAGCAATCCAAAGCTACATATATTATGCAAGTCGATCATTTCTGTGGGTGCATTAATTCTGTTGATGGTATACAAATAATTAATCATGTAATTACGTACGTATAAGACTGCCGTCTGATTGAATACTCTATAAATAACGAGCTACGAGTTACAGTGTTTACACATTTATAACTTACAATAAGATATAATGAATATAAACACTAAAAGGCATCTACGCATTGACCAATAATACCACGCAAGGAGAATTGAATAAATTATTTTTTAGAATTTCAGGTAGCGTCCGTGGAAATTAAACTGACAGGATTATGTACATGTATTCTGTCAATCGTAAAACTCTTTGTGCGCTGTGACGTCATACTGCAGGGTTTGTCTGGAGTATATTTTTATAGCGGCGAAATACGAATGGTAGCGAAGTCTTTCACTCGGAACGCGTAGCTTGTTCAATAGTCTGTATAGGCCAACGTTTTATAAAATATAATTGAGTTTCGGCTGGAAATGTGAACATGTGCGTCGTTGATTGTGCTTGGGGACCCAGGCGGGACAACCACACTATTATTGACTGTACTTTGACTTTATCTCCATATGGGGGGGGGGGAGGGGGGTATGTGTTTGTGTTTATCCTCCATGCGTGTAATATGGCTCAAATGAATGGTGTTGTCACTATGAATTCGCACTATAAAGACAGGACAGGTTCCGTATTATTGTGAAATAAATCACTTCGGGATTTTGTTGAGTATGCATGGCAATATACGCATAATAATCAACACACGTAGAGAATCACATGTTTTTTTCAGGAACTTCACTGACATCGAACTCAAAACAAATGATAATACAGCAATAAGATAAATGATCAACATTGAGTAGTTTCATCCACGAAAATCCCGTGCATAAAAATGTCCCGACTCAGCAATTGGGTGTTCTTTGATCAAATTATGTAATTGTACGATAGGACGGGGTCTTCGAGTCTGAGTAGTTTCATCCATGGAATCCCGTGCACAAAAACATCCATACTCAACAGTCCGGCATTCTTTGATGTTACAGCGACATGTATTACGCTGTATCTAATGTCGCTATTTGACCCGCTTTTTCACCAGTATTCTGTTTAACCCCCGAACTCCCGTTGCAGCCAAAATTTGTTTACGACATATTGCTACTGACATTTGGTACATGCATGAATCAAACAGATCATCTGCGAGGGGAATGGGTCCGTGTGACGGACCCGCAGCCGGCCTGGCGGAAACCCTGCTTGATGTCGTTTTTTTTTTGTCATGTTTTTTCTTTATTGGGAATTTGGGGAGGGGATCCCGGGGGTGGGATTGGAATGGCAGTATGCCCTTTCCTACGACCCACTGTTGGATATTTTTGGGGTTGTGAAATGGTATGACATTTACACAACACATGAGTGGTAAACAAAATAATCTAGACATGAATGTTTTTTTTTCTGTTATTTCTTTTTGTTTGTCATATTTTTTTGGGTTGTTTATATATTTTTGAAATTTGTTTAGCAGAACGACAGCTTGGATCGGTAACAACGGGAAAGGACACTGTCCAATGACTACACACCAGTGATAACAACCAACCAATGAAATGCTTGTTGTATTGTGCTGGTTTCGTTTAGCAAGATGATTGGTGGGTGAATCATAACAGACAAAACAAACAATCGTTGCTAGCAGTCATTGGTGCAGAGATTTACTCACAGTGGCCAATCAGAGAATTAGTCTGAGCTCTTTAACAGCAAAGATAGTATAAATGTGTGATAGTGTTCAGATTCAAATCAGCCATTTCTCACTCGTGTTCCGACCGCTGACGAGAGAGGACGTTCTGGATTGAGCGCACCAGGACGTAGCTAGCTCGCTCAGCGATCGGATTACTGACTTCGGCCTGACAATGGATTCGTCTTTAATCCCCGCCGAAGTCAGACACGCACTCAGCTCACTCCACGTGGATCCCTGCCTGGCCTGGAATTTACGCAGGTCGGGTAGCCACGTGGAGCTTTTTCTGGAATTCCGGGTTACGCCATCACGGTCCTTTCAGGACCCTCTGTTGGAGGTAACCCGGATGCTGGAACCCACCAGCAACAGACCACCACTGGAGGGGCGACCACCAAGAGAAAGAGGAAAAAGCCAAAGAGAAAGACACCATCGCGCCGCCGCGGTGACGCCAACAGGAAGGCCAGGTGGATCAAGAGGAAGGCTGAGAGACGCCCAGCTACCTCCCACCTGGCCTCGGAGCAACAACAGCAGCCCTCTGTCGACGTACCTGAATCCACCAGCAGCGGAGATGACAGGAACGCCGATGTCACCCCGGCCGTCCCTGTCTCTGACTTTGTGGGGTTAATGGAGACCCTGCCACCACTACCACCGTCTCCTGGCCCGGATGCTGCGGAGGACTATAATCCAGCGACACCGAGACCTCCGGTGTCCCCCGACAGCATCGCGGAAGAGGAGCAGGAAGCAACACCCCCTGCTCCTCTCGAAGATGTTATACAACACCACATGAGAGAACATAGAGAACAGAGAATTAAACATCAACAGCTTAATGGCCGAACAAGAAGAGAAAAATAGAGAATTTGAAGAATATAGAAGAGGACAAAAAGGACTAGAACAACGAGTCCAACAATTTCAACAACAAAAAAACCTGACATCTCCACCATCTTCGACGGAAAAATCAAATCCGAAGAAAAGAAGGAAAAAGAAAAAATGATTAACATCCCTAAATGCTTTTCTTTTTTTAGCTTCTAAATAAAGTCAATAACATGAGGGGTGAAGGAGAGGGCCCATCGGCCCTTTCGACCATCCCGGGGTTAGCCCCCCAATGACCTGCCTTAAAAAAAACTAAATTCAAATCATACCACAAATCATTCAAATAATATACGTGTGATTCCATATTCTATTGTTTTGTGTGAAGGCTTTTTTCGTCAAACAGTAAGTACACCTTTAAATTATTCATTGTATGTATATGATGACTGCAAGTTTTTTTTTAAAGCTTTGTTAGCGTAACTTCATTTTACAAAAAAAAAATAGAATCTCTGCCATTAACAACACTTGACAAAATATGACAGTTCTACCTGGTTCTACATATATATGGGATGCCTCATTAAGCGCAATAAATATCTACCTCGTGAGATCACCCCTCTGCAAATAGTAGAATTATCCTATATTTGCCTGTTAACAGGGATATATTCTGATGGAATCTGACTAGCCCAGAAGTAGCCCTACACGTGGACCGTCACTGTGTGATCAATAAACTCCACCAATGGACTACATCATTTGAATTATAGGGAGTTTATATAATATTCCTTATTGCGCTTAAGCTCTTGTTGTGCTTTATAATATTCCTTACTGCACTTAAGCACAATTAGCTCTTGTTGTGCTTAAGTAAATTAATAAATATTCTTATTGTGCTTAATCGCAATTATTTTTAATGCTTATTACGTTTATACACAATAAGGAATATTTGTATCGAACTTAAGCGCAATAAGGAATTTCCTTATTGTGCTTAAGCGCAATTAGATTTTTCCTTATTGCGCTTAAGCTCAATTATTTATTAAATATAAATTTGGCATCCCATACATATATAGTATATGGAACAAAAGTTTTCATCATGATTGTTCTCATTACTGTGCAATTTCCTCAACTAGATTTAATTCATGTCAACATTCATTTTGCAATTAAACAATCACTAAGTGTGGGCATTTGTGTCCCAATCCCAATTGTTGTATATATATATGTATATATTATATGGCAATAAAATATGTTTAAACCAACAATAGCAATTAATAGGCCTAGGCTCAATTAAAAAAATTCTTTAAAATAACTTATCAGTAACTTATCATAACTGACATTTCCTAGCTTTCATTTCTACAATATTTTCTCTAATTTTCCAGGAATGGACCGGGAGAATCACAACGATCGTCTTATAACTACACTAATGGGTTCACCCTTTCTTCCGAGTTTATGCTCACCTGTTCGTGATATGCTAGCATTGGTGGAGCAGCATCAACAGGCTGTAAGTGTTATCAGACTACCTGCATTTCATTTCACAAGTTCTGTGGTGGTGTGGGGGTGGGGTAACACTGTTAACACTGTGCTAAGATCTTATATGGTACCATAGTAAATTAAGACATAATTTATAATTGTCATTTCAATAATTATCAATGAATAAGGCCAAAAAAAAAAAGGGTTTTGATTCTCGGGCATAGCCTCGTCTGGAAAAATGGCCCTCGTTGAACCATTTTATTACGAATTTCAATTTGACCGAAGCTGTCAAATGATAACACGAAAATAAGAAACTTGAAAACATAAATTATTTGTTTCAAACATCGAATATTATAGACATACAATGGTGTATGTGTTAGTATTCAAAAAACAGACGCTAGGCAACGATAACTACCAGGTATATTGTCACCACAAGCTGCCCAAACCCCAAGTATTGGCGATGTGTTTGCTGGTTTAATATAATAATATTTGAAGTTTTTATGGCTAGCATGTATAGCTACTATATTATAGATGGATAAATATTAAAGTATATAGATAGATATAAATAGATATATACTATAAAAGGTACATACATATTTCAAATATATCAACAATAGTAATTTGAAATATACATTGTATATATATATCATTCTGGTAAATCCTATAATAGGCAATATGATGTAGGATAGTACAATGTCATATTTATGTCATTCTTTATTTAGATTTGATGTACTACCCGTACATCAAATCTAAATGTGATAATTTGTAATTCTTTATAGTGGAATACAATAGTTTATACAAAACAATGTTCTCCTTACATTTTCTTAACCTGGGAAGGTATAATAACCCGTAACAAAAATAAAAAATAAAAATAAAACCCTCGCTCCCTCATCGATTCTCAAAAAAAATTGCCCGAGAATCAAAATACTTTTTTTGTTTGGCCTAAGTCATTATCAATAATTTGTTTTTGCCAATTTTGAAATTGGTGAGAGTGCCAGAAAATATAATACAAATGAATAAGACATCTTATGTATAATCCTTCCCTGTTTTAATACAAACATCACCAGGTATATAATACTACCATATATACATGATTTCTACTCACATCACCAATATTAATTAATGCAAATGTTCCATTAATAACATGCATCATTAAATTATCTGTCCATGAGATGTCACATTAACTAATGCTGCTCAATTCAATAAAAACATTTTGTAGTGAAAGCGTCATTGTACAAATTGAAATTCTATAAGTAAATAATTACACGTAGTACGTATTATGAGAGATCAATTATTTATTTAGTATTCTTATCATTCACAGGTATCATCCTGCGTACAGCTTGTAGGTGATGGCCTGTTGGTCCATGTAGGTCGAACAGCCGACCTGATCGAAAGATCAAGCTGGTCCTTAACCCTTTACCCAACAAACCGGCCAAAACCGGCCAAATAAAGCTTCAACAGCCTAAAATATCTTCGGTCTGCCTCAATAGAACCATACACATATGGATATCATTGGAACCGGCTCCTTGACCACAGTGTGATAGTTACAGTTATGCCCTGTGCCAATGCATTCTCTTATATATGCGAGTCGACCATAGGTCGCCTCGCATATATAAGAGAATGCATTGGCCTAAAAAAATTATTTTTTTAACACTTTTTACCATTTTTTCTTACATTCTTTAACAATTTTATAATTTTTAATGTGTTAAGCCAATGCATTCTCTTATATATGCGAGGCGACCTATGGTCGACTCGCATATATAAGAGAATGCATTGGCACAGGGCCGTTCTATTGGGTAAAGGGTTAAATACAGATCTGGCAGCATTATCAACAGAACATATGGCGAAATTCAATACGCTACGACTGGAACCCTGCCTGCTGATAACACATCGCTACGACTGGAACCCTGCCTGCTGATAACACATCGTCATGTTGAAATGGCGAGGAGAGGTGAGAACGATAAATAAATAGTACATTTATAGGATTTTGGAATACAAAGATTGAACTGCCTGTAATGCTCTCATAAAACCAAGATTACCCTAATTTTCCAAATTTCCATGGGCATTGTTATTGACTGTTTCTCCCATACAGGCCTCAATTAGCTACATGATAAGGCAATGCCACATAAAATGTATTAAAATCCAATAAAATATTATATTTCTTCCAAACTAAAAGGAATATTGTCTATAAATTTATAGTGTCACACATGGCTATAACAGTCTAACTTTGTTTTCAGGATGTGCAACAACTATTAAAAGAGAAGATCCACCAGCTCAAGTAAGTATTAAAAATTTTTCAAAATTCAATTAATTGAGGGAAACACCCACTGTCCTGAGTGGTATTGAAGGCTCTACCACTTCGCTAGCAAAATAACAAGAATGACACCAACAGCTTGAATGTGGGAATAACCCACCATAATATATTCTCATTGGGCTCAAGCACAATTGGAGATTCCGTAAGTTATTGCGGTTAATCGAAATTGTCTATTAAATGTCAATTATTTTGTTTCCAGTAGAGATCATCAATGATGTCTATGCACAAGGGACCATCGCCAATTGTTCGCTTATTAAATATGCACATATGCTTAAAGGTACTCAATCCGAAAAGAGGATCCCCATCTCAACAGATTCCAACAACAACAATCCGATCAGAGGGTCCGATATTACTATTTCTTTGGCTTCGGGGGTAAAAAATATTTTATTCGAGTCGAGGAACCCATTAAACAAAGCTCAGAGTTATTAGATATTGATTTTTGAAATTTGTTAATTGCTCGAGATGAGTACTAATAACTGCGGTCAATTTGGTAACCTGCTCGAGATTTTACGCCGAAACTCTATTCAAACAGACAAGGATGGATAACTCTATAATCAGGGTACGCAATTTTGACTGTCTTCTGGGCCAGAAAGAATTCCCGATAATGAAAAATAATATATTTCTAAAATCGATATCTAACAAATCTGAGCTTTGATGGGTGACTTCCTTGACTCGAATCGAATATTTTTGACCACCGAAGCCATTGAAATAGTAATTGAGAGGAGTTTTATCAGATTGAGTACCATTAAGGTGCAGTTGGGTTTTGGATCCCAGTTAATGAAAATATCATTGAAATAATCGGTTTCCCCCAATAAACATCCATATATTCAATATACATGTTTTTTCCAGCAGAGTTAGGTACTCCATATTATCATTTTTACACTAATTTAAAATAAATACAAAAAGTTTGATTTACAACAAGAACAATGGACAATAGATAGTACTTACTAATCTGATTTTCAACATTTGTATACATATATTCTCATATTGGCTAGATCTACCAATATCTCCATATGCATATGACTAAACATGTACCAGTAAATTTGTAACACAGTAAGTTTCATATGAAGAGACAAAAGTCTAACAGTGTTTTCTTTCTAATTCACAGGTTTCACCATTTCTCACCCTGACTCCATGGGGATTAGTAATGCACGTGGCGAGTATGGCGTCCCATCTGGCGATGCCACGAGCCATGTTACGAAGGACTCTCCGAAGCCATTCAACATCAACAGTGCACAGATTTGGCAGTGACAGAAGTAATATGGACAGAAGAGCCAGAGTTTCCAGATCATGCCTTCTGATATCGATGGATGTCATTGTGGCGGCTAAGCTAGGTAGGTAATGTGGCTAATTTATGGCCTTAGTTCTAGGTTCAATTTAGAAATAAATTTTACCAAATATTGATGTTTCCCCAAGAATAAACATACAGTAAAATGATGGCAAATAGTAATATATGTAGAATGATGATGGTAAGAATTAACGAATGTTCGATACTCAACACATCATGTGGCAATGGTTTTGGTGCGCAATTGATTAACGATAACATTCAACATCGAAATCAAAGTGTGGAGTATTTGCGAGCGCTATATTGGGTAATTTTAATGAAAGTTCATTTACTGTTCTCCCCTGTGTTGAGTGTTTTGCATACGTACTCTATCAGAACATGGCTTGGTTTACTAATGGGCGTTCAATCTTGTAGATATGGCATGAATACCTATGATATGTACATAAGAAGAAAATCTGTCTATAAGATTCAGCTGAATCATACTCCCAAAATAAACCTTGTCAAACTATATATTAATGCTCATCAGTCTACTTGCAATTTTGTATTAAAACAATGTACTAACATTATTTATTTTTCATTCAGAGATGATACAGCGAATGGAGGTTTTGAGGTCTCGAGAGCTGTTTGGAGGCGATGCCAAGAAAAGAAGAGCAAGATTATACTAAATGTTTGGAGGTGGACCCCCTCCCCCATCAAACAATGGTGTATATCACCATGTATTAATTGTCTCTAGCGTGAGACAAAATTTAAACCGTTCTGTATAAAATGCAGATTGATCCCCTCTTTACTGTCAACTAATTTGGAACGTGCGTCACTTCCCTAATTGGTTCGATTAACAAATTCATTCCTCCTCATAATTTACAGAGCATAACTTTAAGTCGGACGAATAAGGAGTCCACGGTGTGTAGGAGGAGCGATAACTCTATTGACTAAATGACAAAATATTTTAAAGGGACCCGACACATTCGCAGTGGTTCATGATGTGCAAACAAACATAGAAGTCTATAGGCACTGAACTGTAGAGTATGTAGAGTTATCTGGATAAATTGCTGATGTCTGGTGTTACATGTATACCTCGAAATACTTATCTCAGACTTTTATAAACTTTATTTCGTTTGAACCCACGTCGAATGGCCTGGTGTCCCTTTAACTAAACTTACTGTATATGGTGATACCTCCCTCATCGATAAATTAAGTCAATTGCATGCAATGCCCCTTTTTGACCAGAAACAGAAACGTATATACACCAGTGGGAGTGACCCCTACCAAATTCCTTTTTCACCCGGGGTAAAACATTTCATTGTGAAATCTGAATTATAGAAATTTTACGTGTGTGATTATATATTGATGAATTTAATCTAAAATTTGGTCTCTCTCTCCTTGTTCTTTATAAAGTAGCATATATGTGGTATAAAACGATAGAGTCGGAAGAAATAAGTTATCTGAAGTTTTCCCATTGTACCAGAAATTGTATTGATATTATGATTATACCAGCAAAATGTGTTGACCATATCCAATAATAAAGTAGATCAATATGCGTGTTATTGAAATTAGCAATAATAACTCTGTCGTGATGAAATGAAAATTGGTCATCTCCAAATGTTTGTTTGTTAATTACTTGTAAGTCGCAGTTATATACTTAACCCTTTACCCAACAGAAGGGCCCTGTGCCAATGCATTCTCTTATATATGCGAGTCGACCATACCGCTATACTTAAAGTAATTGACCACCAATAATGTGGTGTCACCCCGTTAATATGGCGGTACTATACCGCGGTATCCTCCAATACCGCGGTACTGATACCGCTTGTTAACGCGAACAAGTATGTGTGAGTAAATACCTCCCCTAAAAGAGTTCCATGAAAATCACCGCGGTATTCAACAAAATTAATGCGGTGCCCGCTAAAAGACCACGGTATCATTATCGCCCAATACCGTAACTCCATGCCATGACCGTCGCGATACCGCTACCGTTTATTACCGGTATCACCGCGGTCATGACCGGGGTATCACCCCGTTTTTCTGGTCAATTACTTTGAGAATAGCGGTAGGTCGCCTCGCATATATAAGAGAATGCATTGGCTTAACACATTAAAAATTATAAAATTGTTAAAGAATGTAAGAAAAAATGGTAAAAAGTGTTAAAAAAAGATTATTTTTAGGCCAATGCATTCTCTTATATATGCGAGGCGACCTATGGTCGACTCGCATATATAAGAGAATGCATTGGCACAGGGCATAACTGTAACTATCACAATGTGGTCAAGGAGCCGGTTCCAATGATATCCATATTTGTATGGTTCTATTGAGACAGACCGAAGATATTTTAGGCTGTTGAAGATTTATTTGGCCGGTTTTGGCCGGTTTGTTGGGTAAAGGGTTAAAGGAGAGAGAATCCACTTTCATTTTGTAACCTCATAACAATTATGTATATATTATCTATGTCAATGTATACCCCGCCTGTTATATTATGTATTGTATTCTCAAACACTGTTTTTACAGTTCAATGAGAAATAAACATATTGAATTGAAATTGAGGTGATCTGAGCAAGAGGAGATTGTGATTGTATTTCGAGACTTGTTTGGAGGTGTTCTGTTTTTGTAAATATTGTTATTTAATAAAGTTTGTAAAATAAAAGACAATTAGTTACGATACCATGAACTTCCAACCTTAATATGCACACTGATCCAAGTGCTACCACAGCCGAGTATACCGACCACAACATACCAGGGCAATTGTCGTAATGGGGGAAGTTGGCATTTTATATTCAGATCTTTATTCAGTGATCTCAAATGTACGGTGGCTGATTTGCGACATGCACACAACAATATATTATCTCGACATAATTATCTCGACATCTCATGATAATATCTCGAGATCTCGACATATTATCTCGAGATCTCGACTCAATTATCTCGAGATCTCGACATATTATCTCGAGATCTCGACTTAATTATCTTGAGATCTCGACATACCATGGATATTTAAACATCTAATGTAGTGGCAATGTGACAACAACCAAGACGTAACTCGAGCAGGTCGCTCTCTATCTCTCACTCAAACTGTCTAATCTTCTCCCCTATCTCTCATTCTTCCATGAGTCCCGGTACATACAAATCGACTTGGTTCAAATCCGGGAATCTCGATTGATAATCTCTCTCACTCTCTCTCTCTCTTCCACTCGCTCACCCTGTCTGTCTGTCTCCCTTGCTCCAATGGACTTGGTTCAAATCCGTGAATCGAATCCGGCTTATTCTCGACTGATAATCTGGGACTCTGTGTCTGTCTCTTTCCCACTCTATATCCCCCTGTCTGTATGTCTGTCTGTCTGTCTGTCCCTCTCTCTCCCCCCTCTCTCTCTCTCTCTCTCTCTCTCTCTCGAAACAAAATGAAAACGACCAAACCGATTTCGATGAAACTTGGTATGTGAGGGTACTTTCGGCCATAGAGTGGCATGGGCCTGTTAATTTGCCCATGCAACGTGACCTTGAGCTTGAAAGCGGGTAATTTCAAGGTCAAAAGCCCGAATATCACGGGATTTCGATGAAACTTGGTATATGGAGGTACCTTCGGACGGGAAGTGGCATAAACCTATGTGGGGGTACTTTCGTATGGGGAGTCTCATAAGCATATTCATTTGCCCATGTGACGTGACATTGACCTTGAAATCGGACCAATTCAAGGTCAAATCGCCAATTTTGATGGGATTTCGACAATTTTATACATAGGATTACTTTTGTTCACTGAGTGTTTTGGCCGGGTCAAATTGTGACCCCGACCTGACCTTTACCTTCAAAATGATCAATTCAAAGTCAAATCAGGTAAAACCCGATGGATTTCGACGGGCACGTTTGTCGGGTACTTTTGTCCGGCCAGTGTTTTGGACTGGTCAAATCTTGACCCCAATTGACCTTGACCTTCAAAATGGACAATTCAAGGTCAAAGCCCAGACGAAGTCGGGTCACCTTCTAGTATATATATATATATATATTTCCTTCGTTAGCCACTGATCATTCGAAAGGCGAGTATTGACTCAGTTCCGGAACCCAAATCCGGGTTATTCTCAATCGATGATCTGGGACTCGGGTCTATGTCCCCATCTCTCTCTCTCTCTCACTCTCTCTCCCCTCTGTATGTCTGTCAGTCTCTCCCCCTCTCTCTCTCATTCGCTCATTAACTCCTGATCATATATATATATATAAACTTAGGCGCACAAACTACATGATAAATTAATGTGGTTTCACTGGTTTGTGTGCCTATTGCCTAAGCTGACAGAACATACCATGTACGTGACTATGGGCGCACTTGGGGCACTTATCAATATGATAACACCAATTAGAGACCCATCAAATCTTTAATGTCATATAGAGAACTGATGACCATTCCTTCCTACATGTACCCGACGAAGGCTGTATAGCCGAAAGCTAGTACGACATTAAAGATTTGATGGGTCTTTAATTGGTGTTATCATATTGATAAGAACTTCCTATTAGACCAGACCCATACGACTAAAGATATCAACACCATATATATATATATATATAAATTTAAATATATAGAGAGAGAGAGAGAGAGAGACAGACAGACATACAGACAGATAGAGGGAGATATAGTGGGAAAGAGACGGAGACACCAGTCCCAGATTATCAATCAAGAATAAGCCGGATTCGATTCCTGGATTTGAACCAAGTCAATTGGAGCAAGGGAGACAGACAGAGTGAGATAGAGAGAGTGAGAGAGAATGGGTGAGAGGGAGGGACAAAGTCACAGATTATCAATCGAGATTCTCTGATTTGAACCAAGTCGATTTGTTTACCGGGACTCATGAGAGAACGAGAGAGAGGGAGAGTGCGAGAGAACGGGAGAGCGCGAGAGAGAGAGATAGATGGGAGACAGACAGACAGTTTGAGTGAGAGACAGAGAGCGACTTGCTCGTGTTCCATCTTGGTTGTTGTCACATTGCCACTACATCCAGATAATTAAGTCGAGATCTTGAGATAATAAATCAAGATCTCGAGATAATCATCTCGAGATCTCAAGATAATATGTCGAGATCTCGAGATAATATCTCGAGATCTCGACATAATAACTTTAGATCTCGAGACAATTAAGTCGAGATCTCAAGTTATTATATCGAGATCTCAAGATAATTAACTCGAGATAATTTCGAGATCTCGAGATAATTAAGTCCAGATCTCGAGCTAATTATGTCCAGATCACGAGATAATATATGTTGTGTGCATGTCGCAAATCAGCCACCGTATGAATGAGACTTTTCAGTTTGACAAACTTGGTATCTGACAAGAACAACAAGAGTTCTTTTTGTCAGAACACCCTGACCAGGTTGCGATCCCCAGTCCGCTAGTACGAGAGACCAGTACGGTACTTATCAGCTTCCCATGTCCCTTTTTTTAATATAGTGCCATTAATTGATAAAGAGCGTTATACCCTTCTTTTTTTTAAATGAATTTGATTTGTTTTGAAATTTTATATCAAAATTCAAATTAAATATTGTTAAAAGTTATTAATTTGAAGTTTGATTTTTATCTGATTTGAAATTAGATATTTTTTAAACTGTAGAAATGGAATAAACTGATAAAACAGACATTTAATTTAGTCGGACTAGGCACGATTGATATCAATTTTCACTTCAGTTTAGACTCTATGTCAGTATGTATGTGCACGAACGACGAAACAGTACGTTTGTAGACTAATATACTCGCCTGTGATATCGGAATCAATCATTTTGTCAAGCATATATGTTTTAGATATATTTGGAAATATCGCCATGGTGTTTTAATACCGGTAGACAAATGTGCAATAGTAATTTTTTAAAAATGAACCTCACATTTTTAAAACGATTAACGAAATCGAAAGAAAATGTCGCATTTCCGTTGTCTCGCGTCGGTTCAACTGACAGCAGTCGAGCATAGTCAATGTGCGACCACCGTAATATTAGTAGTTATACAAATACAATAAAAACACATTTAAAAACTTCAAAATAGCTAGTTTCGATAAATTAGAACTTACTGAAATTATTCTGATGATTCAGATAATGCGAATTATTGGGCTGACTTGGATAAAAATGTATAGGGCTTACGTGAACCCGGCCGCTAGATTGGGCGTGTAACAGCCGTACCAAGGTGTACCAGTGATAAGCCAAGGTACGGCAAATGGATATATAGTTTTCGATGCTCACGTTTCGTGCCATATATGTCTGCGGTGCAGACCCCGGACTACAACTTTAACTCACTTAATGCCACTGGTGTTTCCGCCCCCGTGCCTGTATAATAATGTATGCAATATTATGTACATATACTGGATAAAAGTTTTCAATTATTCATAAAAATCAAATATGTTGTAGAAATTGAGGAAAATTTACAACCACTGTGGGGATAGTTTTGTGATCATTTTTGTAGATTAAAATATGGCATTAACCATTGGAGGACATTCTGTGTAATTTGGTTGTTTCCCAGGTCTTTTCTATCAATTCCGATTTTGTTGCCCGTCGTTAAGAAACTTGTCAACATTAAATCATTTGTGTAAGACTTCTAATTAATACTTTCATTCTCATTAAGGTGTATCAAAGCATGAAGCTGAAGCTGAAGTACTCAACTGAAAGTTCTTATAAAGTCTTAAAAGACATGAAAATAACAGCTTCTTACCGATTGGAAGCCCTCAGAGATAATCCTCTCATGACCATGTCGCAAATAGCAGAGGATTGGCCCAAAGCGATCAGGCTTCAGTTGAAGCCCTCAGAGATAATCCTCTCATGACCATGTCGCAAATAGCAGAGGATTGGCCCAAAGCGATCAGGCTTCAGTTGAAGCCCTCAGAGATAATCCTCTCATGACCATGTCGCAAATAGCAGAGGATTGGCCCAAAGCGATCAGGCTTCAGTTGAAGTACTCAACTGAAAGTTCATATTAATTCTTGCAAGATATGAAAACAACAGCTTTTTACCGATTTACAGCCGCTGTGGGGGTAATTTTGTGTTTTTTTTTAATGAAGATTGAAATATGATATTAACTATTGGAGGACATTCTGATGTCTTTTCTATTAATTCCGATTGTGTTGTCCAAGTCAGTAAGAAAATTGTCGACATTAAATCATTTGTGTAAGACGTCTAATTAATGCTTTCATTCTCATTAAGGTGTATCAAAGCATGAAGCTGAGGTAATAAGACTGCAATTAAAATATTTAACTGAAAGTGCAACTAAAGTACTAAAAGACATGCAAGTAATAGCATACCACAGATTAACCCTTTGAGTGCCAGTTCGATTTTTGTATCAACCCATATACCCTGTGCCAATGCATTCTCTTATATATGCGAGTCGACCATAGGTCGCCTCGCATATATAAGAGAATGCATTGGCTTTACAATTTTTTATTTTTTTTTTACAATTTTAATAATTTATTCTTATATTCTTTAACATACTTATTTTGTAGGTTTAGGGCCGATGAGATCGGCCCCTGGCACTCAAAGGGTTAAAGGCACTTCGAGCGAATACATCCATGACAATGGTACAGATTGCAGAGGAAATGGCCAAAACTATTCAATACCACAGGTAGTATTATAAGATACTATGGGTGGCAGGATGGGGTGGTGGGTGCGTACTACTTATATACAACAGACGCCGTGAGAATCAGGATCAGCAGTAGGAATGCTCCCAAAACTGGATTCGTATGCAAGGATGGCAAAAAGGATTTGTATGCAAGGATGGCAAAAAGGATTCGTATGCAAGGATGGCAAAAAGGATTCGTATGCAAGGATGGCAAAAAGGATTCGCGAGAAGAACCAACCACCAGATTTAGAGTTTGAAATTCATGACGATAACATTCCAGACGGATTTCTCCAAGATGATGTGATTGTTGGGCCATGGTGGCATATTATATTCTACACCTCATACATGGCAATGTTGTTATCTACTACAAAGACATGATTATTTGACGCAATGCTCAAAGCCATCACGATTCCGTTTAAACAGTTGTGGGTTATACATGGATTCTTAAAACATGGTGATACCATCAAGCAAGTGCTGCTGGCATTCGTATTCATGTCAGGCAAACACAAAGATGATTACACGAGTGTGCTGCAACATCTCAAGGACAACCTTCTATGTGTTTCTATGAAAAAGACAGTAGTGGATTGCAATCTTTTTGAACCGTTTTCCCAGATGTCATATATTACAGGGATGTGCGTTTCACTAGACTCAGGCTGTGTGGCGACCAATTTCCGATTATGGACTTGCTCCAACGTACAGGAAACGTTTTTTTTTGTTTGAGTTGCCATACAAAAAGCAATATATCGACAACTAGCCCAGCAGCCGCCGTGGACTACCCTTCAAATTCTGGTCGGGCCGAAGACTGGTACTTAGCTGAAGCGGTGACCCGTTTGGCCACTGCATATAGCAGCCTCCCGGTACCTCCCACAGTGAGACAGGCGTGAACAATACAGGATTCAACATTCAACAATCATCAGACGAACACAAAGAGACAGGACAAAACTGAAACATCATACATGAAAAAACTGAAAACCATACTTCAAACATCAGACGAGCAATACAACATATAACAAAATGAATCTGAAACACTGTGGAGAGGCGTGACTAGCCGATTGATTGAGCCGGGTCAACTCAACCACCCGTCTTGAAGAGATGTAGGACCAAAGAGGACCATGAGCTAAGTCGTATCCGCAGGTCGATGCCTCACGTGATACAACCGCCCTAGTACCTCCAGGACTCCTACATCACACCTCACGGGATGCACCCCACGGCAAACAGGGTGCCACATTAGGGGATTTTTACCCCTATTCTACCCCGGGCCCACACGGGGTCGCACTGAAAGTAAAATGTCACAGATTGATTGTATTGTTTTCCCCACAGATATAAGCGATAATGAGTATAATTAACGTTTATTTGTGACAAAATTGTATAATAAAATTTCTGGTCTGTTAACAGTAACCACTATTGTCCGTTAGCTGAATAAACACAGCTTAATTAATCGATAGAAGCATTTCCGGACAGGAGTCTTCGATTCAAATCTGATATTTTATACCCCGGTAACTATATATTACATGTTTACAAAGAGATAATCCACCTTTAATGTATTCTCCTATTTTGGATTCTTGATATTAATGTAATTCAATTAACAAAATATCATAGTTTACAATTCAACATGTATATTTATATTGGGGGCTAGTAGTTAGACTCCTTAATATATAGTCAAATACATATATATAAAATCTATCATTTGAAAGAAATGGGGGAAGATTATAGTTTCACCGATCAGCCTGATTTGAGCAGGAGAGTCAAAATCTGGGAAAAGAGATCATTGAGGCGAGAGAGTTCAAACTACTCTCCAGAAAGAATGAAATATCTCTTACAGGCCATACACTAAAGAGGACATTCTAAGCCATGTGGCTTAGGGATTGTGATAGGACATATGTTAAAGGTGATTGAAGCACATTTGTATCCTAGTTTGGGGATCAGACATTAGACAAGATTACTTCAGCATTGCAGAGCTCAGGCCTCATCTCCACAATTTGGTGCGATTTCTTGCAGTGACTTCAACACCGCATCTGACTGGACAGAAAGACACAGCCTTTTCACTTGGAATGAGAAATTGTTCTTTTGTGGCGCCAACATTTTCTCTAATGACAGTAGTGTGGTAGAGCACAGGGGTGGGTCTTTAGTGAACCATGTCGCTATATCACAAACATTTATGGGGCTCTGAGTCTTGATCATCTGGCAGGGTCTATAGTAAACTGAGCCTACCTTTAAAAGTCTTCATCATGTATTTATTCTATACTCATCGTCATGCAATACCAAACGGAACACAATCCAACATCACAAGACACATATGGATGACATCACATAACATCTACACAGACAGCTTGACTTCCAAGTTCCAACAACATCAAACATCAGACATCAATCCAGAGATCCAACGAAATAAAGGACCCTGGTGAACAAATACATAGGTTGTAGTTGCTGCCGAATAAATATCCAGTATGGATATTAATAAATATGTGAAATGTGATTGTGTCAAAAACCAACTTCCCTATTGTCGATATAAACAACTATTTTGACACAATCCTAACTGTGACGAACAGTTAGAAATAAAACCTACATGCTAGTATAAAAGGTAGATTATGAACGCAGCGTGCGATTTCCAACATCCATACATTATGGGGCAAATATATTTATGCAAATGTGACAACACTAAAGTTTCAAAACCGAAGACAATATTATTAAAATACAAGCTATAATAACGGGTGACAACATATAACAAATATTACATACCATCCTTTGGAAAGCATAGGTCAGATGTCATAACATAGTATTACTTCTTAAACTTATTAAACATTCTTCGAGCATGAAGAAATTAGGATAACACTGAGAGTGTTATACGATGTAGCGATGTTTACACCTTGGTGACGAAATACGGACTGAGAAAGCGCGGTAAATAAGCCTACCTGTAATTGGCTAAAACACCTCAGTGTCCGATAGTTAGATCTCAGATTGGGCGGTAAATAAAAGGTAGAGAATAGAGTGGATGAGATATTGGGCGAAAGTAGAAATAGGAAATAGCAAAATACAGATCAGCGATAAGACTAGAAAACGGGGAATGTGCAGAACGGAATAGCGCGACATGGAATGAACCAAGTACGCGGAATGAAATGATTACAATGCGGCTATGAAATGTATATTAGTGAGTTAGGTTTAATAACTTAGTTAGTATACATGTGTAGCATGTAATAAAGGCATATACTGATTTGGTATATAAAATAGCACGGTCACACTCTCCCCTCTGTTGACAAAATGACTCCCTAGTCATTTAAACCAATACTGAAAGGAAATGTCGCAAATAGACATGACTTTCAAACTCTGCAACTGATAATGGAAAATTATCATCTATAACATTCTCATACACAGAGATAACCTTGACACCGACCTATCTTCAGAACTGAAATCAAATATCAGCATTATATAACTTCACTTAATCAACTTAATCTTCACTATCTGGCGTAGACAGTAAACAACGTGAATATATCACACAACACCACTGAAATGGAATCACCACTGATTCACACTGGCTGGTCTATCTGAGAACTTCAATCATGAATACACAACAATCAACACAAATATGTTAAAATCATAATCATATATAGAAAGGAACACTTTATCACCTCACAGAGTATATAACAAAAAAAAATAGAATTCCTTGAAAACTGGTACCTCATATGAGTCGTAGCTCTACACTGGATCGTCAGCTGGAATAAGTGGAAATATCTCTGATCGTACGAAGATGATAAGTGATACCTAACAATACATAATATCAATACATAATTTATAAAAGAATCAATTTTAAAAACAACTATCACAACAGGACAACGCCTATGTCCAACGTATACACACATCATTGAAACTGACATATCAGTAATATGGAATCACTGAATATAAGTGAGTGAACTGAAAATGAAAATCTTATTCATCCAAGATAGTCTTCAGAATGGACTGAAGAACATCTGGAGCTACCTTGGTGCAGATCTGATTTTCCATAAGCTTACGCAAAAGCTGATTCTTATTATATTCATCTTTTCCACCTGAAATGGGTTGAATATTTTTTGAAATATAATCACCCATCCATGATGGAGGTTTCTTTGCTCTGCTAGATTTTCTAGGTACTGGTTTTGGTATGGAATCTGAAAGAGAAATACTTTCTCTATCTCCACTCTGACTACTACTCGAGGCACCATCATCACCTGAAACATTCGCTTTCGCACCATCAACATTACCATCAACAACAACAGTATCTTCTGCAATAGGTGCTAAAGGTACACGGACAATATCAACAACTTCATCATCATTCTCATCAGCCTCATCATTGCTATCACCTGTGGAACGAAGTTCAAGTTGACCTGTCGAATCCTGTGTAGCTGAAATATCAACATTACTGTCATCACCGACATCAGTTCTAACTTCCCTGAACTCATCTATTTGAGTGCGGTCGTCACCACAGGAAGAAGAAATACCACCAGCTTCCAATCTCGCAGGAAAGTCGTCACCCCGACGAGATGGAGCTGAACTGTCCACTGCATTAGGAGCAGATTTTATACCTGCAACGCCCTGTGGAACAAACAATATCACCGATTCTTCATCTGAACCATCTATATGGTCTGAACCATTAATATGGTTATCACGAACTTCATCACGTGAAGTAACACTACCAGTACCTGAAATACGACGTTTCCGCACCTTAGGCTCTGGTGGCCGTACAGGTGGGAAAAGAGGATCTACAATTGGGGCATCAGCATCTCTCTGTTCAAGAGGAGATTTAAGGGCTGTGTCGTCATCTGGAAAGTCAAAGGGTAAAGAACCAATAGGCAACAAGTGGTTCCTATGTAAAGTTCTTTGCTTTCCACTGTCATCTTCTAAATTAAAAACAGGAATGTCAGAATTAGGTTGAGATTTAACAGTATAAACTTCAGAATCATATTTATCTGCCAATTTATGTCTGCCTTCGAAAGCTAATGTCTTTACTAAGACTCTATCACCTACATGTATAGTTGCACCACGAAGCTTTCGATTATAATATTTGGCATTACTACTCTGAGCACCAGACATAGATTTGGATGCTAATCTGTAAGAATCAGAAAGTCTCTGTCTAAGGTCTGAAACATAATCACAATAAGAAGTTTGATCAGAATCAGGTTTATTCAGACCGAATAAAACATCAAGAGGTAACCGTGGTTCTCTTCCGAACATCAACTGAAAAGGAGCAAAACCAGTAGTTTCATGCCTAGTACAATTGTAAGCATGAACAAGAGGACCTATATGTGATTTCCAGTCATGTTTCTGGTCAGGATTAAGAGTACCTAACATACTAATAAGTGTGCGATTAAATCGCTCTGTAACACCATTCCCCATCGGATGATAAGGAGTAGTTCTGGACTTCTTGATGCTGCAAAGCTGACAAAGTTCAGAAATAAGTTGAGATTCAAAATTAGCACCTTGATCACTATGAATACGTTGAGGATAACCATAATGAATAAAGAAATTGTTAAACAATACATCAGCAGTAGTTTTTGCAGTCATGTTCCTTGTAGGATAAGCCTGTGCATATTTAGTAAAATGATCTGTCATAACAAGAACATATTGGTAACCACCTTTAGAACAATCAAGAGTAAGAAAATCAATACAAACAAGTTCAAGAGGTTGAGAAGTAGTGATGGATACTAAAGGGGCTCTGAAATTCGGATTAGTTTTAACTCGAATACATCTATGACAATGTTTTATCCAATCATCGACAGCACTGTCGATACCTGGAAAATAAAACCTTTCTTTCACAAGTGAAACTGTTCTGTCACGACCTGGATGTCCTATATCATTATGTAATGATTTAAGAACAAAAGTAATCTGTGAATATGGTAAAACAAGCTGAGTGGTGGTTTTACCATTAAAAGTGGACTCTCTATAAAGAACTCCTCGCTGCAACCTAAGCTTAGAAAAATGTCTTAAAAATGCTGAATGAAGCTTAGAAGGGGGAAGGGACTTTCTCTTTGGGCAACTATTTCTTCTCACGGCTGATAACCATACGGACAATACATCATCTCTTTCCTGCAATCTTCTCCAATCCCTATAATTCATTTCATCAAGATCATGGCCTACATCATCTTGAATAGAATTTAAAACATCAGTGCTGCAACATAAACTTTCAACAAAAGGTTGCTGAACCTGTAATGAATTACAAATAACTTGTACTGAATCATTTGTAATAATATCTGGAGGAGGTGTATCCAACCTGGATAAGGCATCTGCATCGGTATTAAATTTACCGGGTCTGTAAACAATATCAAATTTAAAAGAACCTAAGGCTGATAACCATCTCTGTCCAGTGGCATCTAATTTGGCTGAAGTTAAAACATAAGTTAAGGGATTGTTATCAGTATACACTACAAAATAATTACCATATAAATAGTCATAAAACTTTTCTGTAACTGCCCACTTTAAAGCTAAAAATTCTAACTTATGAGCCGGGTAATTCTTTTCTGCTGCTGTGGTTCCTCGGCTGCCATACGCAATAACTCTCTTCACGCCCTCGATCTCTTGGTAAAGGACACAACCTAAACCATGAAGGGACGCATCAGTATGGACTTCAAAGGGCCTGCTGTAATCGGGGTAACCTAAAATGGGGGGATTAGAAAGACGATCTTTCAAAGTATCAAAAGCAGACTGCTGCTCATGCTCCCATTTCCATTTCCCTGTAAAAAAGGATTTAACCTTGTTCTTTGGCTTCTTTGTATTTGTAGGGGGAAGTAAATCTGTCAAGGGCTTAGCAATCCTGGAAAAATTAGGACAATATTTTCTGTAGTATCCTGCAAAGCCAAGAAATGATCGCAATTGATCAGAGTTCTTGGGAACTGGCCAGTTGACAATTTTGTCAACTTTCGCAGGATCTGTCTCGATACCTTTCTCTGAAACTACATGGCCTACATATGAGACACGGCGCATGAAAAATTTACACTTTGCTGGAGCCAGTTTCAAACCACATTCTCTGAGCCTGTCAAAAACAAGTCTAAGTCGCTCCAACATCTCTGGAACAGATTTTGACCATACAATGACGTCATCAACATAAATATTACATATTTTCCTGTTAAGACCATCGAGGCAGTCTTCCATCATTCTCTGAAAGCTAGAAGGACTATTGTTCAAACCAAATGCAAGTCTATTATATTCATAGAAACCTAGACCTCCAACAGTAAAAGCTGTTCTCTCTTTGTGCTCCTCTGCAATTTCCAATTGATGAAAACCAGATTTGAGATCGAGAACTGAGTAGTACTTGGCACCTGCTAAGTAATCAAAAAGGTCTTCAGGCCTAGGGAGTGCATAATTATCTGGAATAGTGCGTTTATTTAAAATTCTAAAATCTGTACACATACGAAGGTCATTTGAACCCTTCTTCCTAACTAAAACAACATTAGAAGAATATGGACTGTGAGATCGGCGTATAATGCCGGCAGCTAACAACTGGTGAAGATGATTTCTCACTTCATCAATCATGCTTGGAGGTAAACGTCTCGGACGATCCTTGAAAGGCGTAGAATCATACATGTCGATCCTATGCTTAACTGCACTGTAAAAACCTAAGTCAAGATCATGCTGTGAAAAAACATCTGAAAATTCTTTGATAAGATTCAATGCAACAGATATATCCTTTACATCATCAAGAGAAGAAACATCAATAGTAATTTTATCAAGAAATGAAGAGGTAGTCTCTAAACCTGGGGAGGTTTCAATATCTTGCTCAACAGAGACTGGCTGTACCTGACAAATAACAGAGTTATAGGTGCTATACTAATAGTCCTAGAAGAAATATTTGACAAGTGAACATCAACAGTATCAGTGCTCTTGAAATCATATTTCACAATATATGGACCTATCTCTAAAAATTTGAACCGTTCATCATCTGGAAGAGGCTGCAAAATAGCACATGTGGGTTGGTAAGGAATCTTATGATCAATAAAACCAGTAACAACTTTCTTAGTATTAGGATGGAGAATAACATGAGTATTCTCAGCAGACTTTACATGACCTAGAACAAAGTTGTGTTTAGCAAGTTCTTTCTCTCTAGAAATCATGCATCTGAATGCCATAAACCAAGATGATGACAAGTTTGCATTCTGTAAAAACCTGTTACCATGTGCATCTTTGCACAACTGCATGAGTTCTGAAAGAATATTAGTTCCTAGCAAAACTGGCACCGACATGTTATAAGAACTGTTTGGCACTACAAGAAAAATGAACTCTTTGCCGGAATCTTGTCCTAAGGAAGGAACTGTAATAGGACACTGGATGTATCCAAGATAAGGAAGTTTCTTGCCATCAGCACACTCTATATTAAGTATAACAGACAAGGGCTGCAAAGGAATATGTTTCAAGAAAGTGCTGTAAAATTGCTCGCAAATTGTGGAGCAAGTCGAACCTGTATCAACAAGAGCCTTAGTATTGTAACCTGAAACAGTAATATCTGACTCTGTAGCATTTCCATTTATACAATGTTCCTTACTGGAATCATTAACAAATTGTGATTTGTTAATATATCTCCGGGATCTATCCTGTGGACGAAAATATTTATTTCTATCATAGTAGCGATAGTATCCACCTTTCCTACAACCAAACGCTTTAAGCGTCAAATCACCACATTTCCAACATCCGGTGTATCTACCAGATACATACTCTCCTTGTAACCTATCATTTGTGTGATTACTATAATCATTTCTCTCATCTGAAACATTATGTGACTCCTTCTGTAAATAATGAGCATTATCGCTTCTCTCAGTATACTGCCTTCTGCGATTCCTATTCCGATATCTCTGCGCACGCCGTCTGGAGTAAGAGTTATAACCACTGTTATAATTATCATTTCTGTAATAATCATCATTGCTGTAATTATTATCATAACTATTTTCACTATTTCTCTTCAACTCCTCTATCCGAACTGTCAATTCCAATATCTCAGCCTGTATCTTCAACATAACTTCCTCTGAAATCTGTGACGCCATCTTTCGCTAACTCGCAAATAGCTAGGAAAAATTTGAAAATATTTCAACCACGATCGACCTACAAATTCTAAGAAATATCTCTGAGAAAAAAAAAAACAAATGTCACTTTAACTAACTGGAATAAAAAATAATTCGAGTCGAAACCTACAAGAGAATTCGGGGAAAAAAATCACTAAGTGTAAAGGTCAAAGTAATAACCTTGCTGAACGCTGAAAACGTCAAGTGAAAATAGACTAAACTCAATATCTGAAAAACCGACGCGCTGAAACTTATACAGAAAAACCTAAGTATTTTCTGCCTACTAACTCAGAAATCACTGAAAAAAATAAATTCATTTTGTAATTAAACCTGCGGAAAAAAAAAAATTCTGCGGAAAAATTTAATGCAAGAAAAATTCTCAAGTCCAACTACGTAAGAAAATTTCTGAAAAATAAAAATTTCTCAAGTTTGCTGTAAATCAGAACACTGTAAGTCACCTACAATTTAACTACCAAGCTAATACCTACAAATCGCATCAAAATTCAAAATTAATCTGCGATTAAATATTCAAGTCACCTATTTCCGCTTGCTATCTGACGTCAACTGAAAAAATTTCAAAGTCAGATCTAACCTGATCAATCACACACTACAAACTCAACAATGGAAAAATAAATTAATTTTCCACGACGTCACCAATAAGTCACCTAATTTCAAGTTAATTGTGCCGTCCGGCGACAAAACTGAAATATAATCAATCACGTGTTGACACAACAACACAAATGAATATTAACATTCACCGTCAACTGAAAGTTGATTCGAAAAATTATTTTCCGAACTTGCTCTGAAAAATCACCTATTTTCGAGCTATATACTCCACCGTCAACTACAAAATTCTCAAATCACAATTCACCGTCACTGAAAATCAATAAAGATTTTTACAATCACCTATTGTCGCACTATAAATTCACCGTCGTCTGAAAATTTGAACACAAATTTCACTTCCGCTTGCATGCTAAGTGTGGACTGGCTGAAAATTTGCAAGTTTTCTTGCCGACAACTGCTACTAATTAGTTTGGTTAAGTTAACTTCCACCTAATTAGTGTTGTGAAGAATTTAATTCATGCACCTATCTGATGAAATGAGATGAAAGCAAGCGCGATGCGTACTCGGCTCACAAAAAAAAAAATTCAGTGGGAAAGAGGGTGTGGCAGGGGAGGGGTCAGGGTTGACTCACCGTTAACCTGAGACTCCGACAACTGCAGACTCCGACACCAACTTACCATGTCACGACTATCAACAAACCAAGATGACAACACCTGCTTGTAATACCAGAACTAGTTGGGACAATTTGCCCAACACCGGGTCTGAAAACTACTAACTTATTAATGCAAAGTCAGAATTGCATTGCATAATGTTGGAGACCAAAGGTATTTATCACACCGTCACTAAAAAGTGATGACCGAATGTCAAGAAATTTAGAAAAATTCTCGACCCACTTCGGTTTCAGAAATTCTCCGGTAATATGCAATGAAAATCACACCTTGCAATTCACAAGCTGACATTTGGCCTATGCATTCAGTACTGAGCCATTTAATACAACAAATGTCACTTTTTTGACAATATTTTAGTCAAAGAAAAACTTTGACAGCATACAATACATAATGTGTGGCTGGACGGATATATTATATACCTAACTACACCTAAACAAAAGCTAATAATTAGCTTTAAAGGCTACTAAAGTTGGTCAGACTATACAACAACAAACGGCCATGTGCTTATTTGTTTACTTTCTGTTCTGACCAATAGAATATGTAATCCGGTGACGAAACGAAAACGAAACCACGGACTACCAAATTCCGGAAAACACAACTTTACCGGGTTTCAATTTACCAAAATCCGGACCACGATATATTGGCAGAGTAACAAATCGAATTTAATGCCTGGACGTTGCCCAAACGCTAAAAACGACTAAACAGAGCTGACAATACAAAAATTTAGACATAATTATGATATTAAAGCAATACAGCCACACCAAAACAATGTGTTTACAAATTTCACTGAATAACATGAAAATTTTCAATTTTCAACAAAATTCATCAATTTTCAACACAATTTATGTTTTTTATGCATTTTTTAGCATAAAACTGTTCAAATCTGATTGTCTCTTCCACTCCAACGCTGAATATCTCCAGAAATCCTGATTGTCATTTTTTTTTTAGACCGAAAACACGAAATTTCACCAAGTTCCAATTTTCACGCCAATTTCAAAGTTCCACACTATACTCAGAGATTAAAGCTATACACGTGGGCGCCATTGTGGTAGAGCACAGGGGTGGGTCTTTAGTGAACCATGTCGCTATATCACAAACATTTATGGGGCTCTGAGTCTTGATCATCTGGCAGGGTCTATAGTAAACTGAGCCTACCTTTAAAAGTCTTCATCATGTATTTATTCTATACTCATCGTCATGCAATACCAAACGGAACACAATCCAACATCACAAGACACATATGGATGACATCACATAACATCTACACAGACAGCTTGACTTCCAAGTTCCAACAACATCAAACATCAGACATCAATCCAGAGATCCAACGAAATAAAGGACCCTGGTGAACAAATACATAGGTTGTAGTTGCTGCCGAATAAATATCCAGTATGGATATTAATAAATATGTGAAATGTGATTGTGTCAAAAACCAACTTCCCTATTGTCGATATAAACAACTATTTTGACACAATCCTAACTGTGACGAACAGTTAGAAATAAAACCTACATGCTAGTATAAAAGGTAGATTATGAACGCAGCGTGCGATTTCCAACATCCATACATTATGGGGCAAATATATTTATGCAAATGTGACAACACTAAAGTTTCAAAACCGAAGACAATATTATTAAAATACAAGCTATAATAACGGGTGACAACATATAACAAATATTACATACCATCCTTTGGAAAGCATAGGTCAGATGTCATAACATAGTATTACTTCTTAAACTTATTAAACATTCTTCGAGCATGAAGAAATTAGGATAACACTGAGAGTGTTATACGATGTAGCGATGTTTACACCTTGGTGACGAAATACGGACTGAGAAAGCGCGGTAAATAAGCCTACCTGTAATTGGCTAAAACACCTCAGTGTCCGATAGTTAGATCTCAGATTGGGCGGTAAATAAAAGGTAGAGAATAGAGTGGATGAGATATTGGGCGAAAGTAGAAATAGGAAATAGCAAAATACAGATCAGCGATAAGACTAGAAAACGGGGAATGTGCAGAACGGAATAGCGCGACATGGAATGAACCAAGTACGCGGAATGAAATGATTACAATGCGGCTATGAAATGTATATTAGTGAGTTAGGTTTAATAACTTAGTTAGTATACATGTGTAGCATGTAATAAAGGCATATACTGATTTGGTATATAAAATAGCACGGTCACAGTAGTGTCTTCATTGCCGCACATTTGAAAGGAAGGAAGACTACAGTGGAAGATTATTATTTTTATATATACAAGCCACTCTATCTGTAGTTATCCTTATTTTTATATATACAAGTCACTCTTTCTGGAGTTATTACATAATGCTGATTTTGGACTGACAATTATGAACAGTAAACTTCCATGGTGCGCACCTGGAGTTCAGCTGGAGAAACAGATGAGGAAAAGGTTCATACCCGATGACAAAAGAGAAAAGGATGCTGCAGTTTCAAGCTTATCAACCAGGGAAGGATAGTACATGTACATAATACAGCTGATTTACTGACCCCAGTAATAAATTAAAAAAATAAATAAACTTCTGGGTTACAAATTTGGGCAGAGAGTTGGGCTTAAAGTTTAAATTAATCTTTTCATATAAACAGAACAATTCAGGAGCTCTATAACATAAATATATATAATATTTTTGGACCCGATCACTCGTTACATTTTATTTTATATGTTATCTGCTCATGTTAGTTCCTAAAACTCTAAAACTAATTAAGTAATAACAAATATTAAATTTCTCATTTCAAAACATAGAAATGTCAGGAGGTACATGCTATGGTTCAGATAACTGTGTCCAGGTTATTAGAATCCAGATATTTGTTTTACAGAAACAATCAATGGTACACTCATGTGTCAACATGCGATCATTCCCAAGTTTATTATAAGAATGGAATGGTTGTAACCGATCAATAACTTCATGGATAATAAGACGGCCATTCATTGCTCCATCCACAACTTAAAGTGATGTGACACACTCCGGTAGAGTGATAAAAGATAAATGAGAATAATCTTGTTCAAAATAGTAATGTTTACAAATATTATATCCAAATGAACAACACACACCACCATTCTTATACAGTAATTCAATGCACTGTGACTGTCGATGATTAAATAATTTTCATTAGTTTATCGCCGATATATGCATCCCGAACAGAATATTTACATTTGAGTGTAGTTCAGACGATATTTTCTATGGAGTGGTACGATCGACTTGCTTCAGATTTTCGGCGATGTTAGTAGAACGCTACATTCATCCAGTTGACATAGCGCCTGGATACTAATTGATCATTTTCACGTATCCGAACAAGTACATAATATGGCTTTAATTCTCGATTAAGTTGTGCATTGTGTTCTGTCTATATCTTAACATATGCATTAAATAATTATGTAACCATATGGCAAATTACTGTAGAGAATCAAATGCATCGTGTTTGCTTGCCTTTATGCATACGGCAGAGACGGGAGCCTTAATTCAAGCGGCCTCTCAGAACCGTGCATTCTGGTTGGAATCAATGATCCGAAAGTAGGCCAGCATTGTTTACATCTGCTTAAACTTATTACAGTAAACTGAACTTTGTGACCTCCGGATCTTGCACTTTGCGTATAGGCTTTGTTTTTCGACCAATCACACAGCCGCTTAATCTCTTTTGTTTTGAGTCAATAAATTGGACAACATTAATCCGTTAAACGGAGGGAGGTGGAATAGCCAGAGATAGCGTCACTCCCTTTCTACAATAGTAAACACCGGCTCACGCCAAAAACTTTTGTCACCTCCCCTGCTCCACTATTGGTTATCCTTGATATACTAGGTCTCATTCTCGAAATTTGTATCAGGACCAAGGTTTCTCAGTAACCATTTGTTTTTTCATAATCTGGTCAATCAGTATTTTATACACAATACCATATCAAAATTGCTTCCGTCCATATATACTTATGTTTTCAGTGTACATAATTGTAAATATGTTGTTTTGAGCTATTGTTATACATCATATATTTAGTGAAATTTATAGCTCATATAGATCGCAGAGTCTTTGAGCTATTCACTCCCCTCTCTGCCGGGTGTATAAATGTAACTGAACAAATACGTAAAGATGATATGCAATGTACGGGAGTAAATGTTAAATGCTCGTCTTTTATGCAATACGAACATTAAATTCTCAATGTAACAGTCATGCTGAACAACAGTAATGTCCAAAGTAATTGACCACTTAACCACAGTAGAATTATGGGTAATTTATCAGGATTTAGTCGGAAATATGACTTGTTGCCATTCATCGGAAAGCTCCGAGTGAGAGCTTTCCGATGACTTGCAACAAGCCATATTTCCGACTAAATCCTGATAAATTACCCATAACTCTGCCGTAGTTAAGCACTTGGTCAATTACTTTGGACATTTCTGTAAATGTATTAACTGAGAAAAGAACAACGATATGTACACAGGGGACTATTTAATATAATATATTTTTCTGCAGAGCCACTTGGAGGCCAAACTTCAGGTGGTCCCGAATATCATAGAAGGGAGGAGGATTATGACGAACTAATTAGCTGCATCCTAATGGGCTAAAAGACTAATGTGAAGCATAATAATCTTACCGGCTTAAACATTAGGAAACGACAGTTGATTGAATGTAAGACATATATATATATATATAGAATGGGCAGAACGACCAGCTTCCCCAAAATGATCCAGCTTCCTCAGAAAGGCCCGCTTCTCAACAACCATCAAAGCTTTGTTATGAATCCAAAGTTTATGCTGATCCCAATGCAGAGGGTGCCAGCAGTCATAAACCAACAGACCGTGACTGCTATACTGGAGACAGCCCAGAACCTGACAACCATGCCAGCTGACAACCTTCCCGAGGACACCATGGACGTGATATTTATGATCTGGTGACCATGCCCTGTTCTTGAGAAAGGTGGTGGCAAAGATGTTCTCTATACAAGAAATACTAAACAGAAATGCACAGGGAACCCGATGCAAAAGTTCTTCTGCTATATGCCAATGCATAATCCGCTTCGAGAAGACAGTGTGGAAGACGGCGGTGACCAGGATAGACCAATTCAACAGGAATACATTCAACCAAACTGATCTTGTTAGATTTCTCATCATTATTGTGAAATGTTCATATGTCGTGTAACATTGCGGTTGATTTGTGTGTGCCTATGATAATTTTTGTAAATGCACATGTTCCATGGTGGCGGGATTGAATATCAATTAACTTTCTTTCTATTATGTCCATTCTATATATTTGTATTTATTATCATTGTTCTGTTATTCATATAATGACAAATAAAATTTCACATTAATTTGCATCGTCAATTTCCATGATCTTGTAAATGCCACCAAGTCTATATTCACATGTCTGGGGGTAAAAAGTGCCCACATTATATACTTGAATCCAGTGGGTGTACTATTATATAGACATAGTATTTATATGTCCCTACAAGGCAATATCACATAAGACAAGTAGTTCTAAACATGGACATAGCTGGAGGTTCTCCATTGAGAAGGGCTCTTCAACTTGAAATTTCTAATTGCACACCACTGAAAAATTTCCAATCTCTTACCTTTTAAAGAAGACAACCATACCACAGTACTAAGTTCACAAAAATCATTGTGCACATCCCTCTCATTTTTGCGTATGAACAAATGATTGAATAGCTTCAAAGCAATGACTCTGCTAAATTTGTTTTTGTCATTCCTTTCAAATTTCCATGGGTACATATATGTTATACATAAGGGCCCACTGATGTCCTCGGAGAGACCATAATGATTAAGAAAATAAAAACAATTGCCTGACATACAAATACTAAGTATTCTCTAAACTGAACATCAGGGGCATATGCCATGCCCACTCTCTAAACTGAGAATCAGGGGCATATGCCACACCCACTCTCTAAACTGATTATTGGCGCATATGCCATGCCCACTCTCTGAACTGATTATTGGCGCATATGCCACATCCAATCTCTGAACTGAGCTTCATGAGCCTATATACTTGGCATTGCAAGTGTATATACTGTAAGTGTATAATTAATAAGCATGTCGCGTGTTCAAGCCTTTGTTGACAACTATTGAAATTGTCAACAATGGGATTGTATTACATAAACCTACAAATCTAGGTGAATGGCACCCTTCTCAAAACTCCCCAGGATTTGAGTGCACATTGGGTCAATAGAGTTACATGTAACTCCCACATGACATTCGCAAAATGGCGACCGCATTAGTTTCGAAGATAAACATTATTTCGTGTGGTTTTTATTTTCGTGGTTATCTACAACCACCAAAATTGGACCACCACGAATAAATGTACTTTTACAGCATTTTGAGAGAAATGGTAACCTTACCACTATTTGTAACACAGTATATCTCAGATTGTCCTTGATCGATTGGCATGAAATCGTCATCTAAGATGTGTCGGAGGAAATATACAAAATTTCAGTGTAATTCAGCGTATTACTCCAAGATGCAGATGTACGACTACCATAGGCAGATTAAGGGAGAGAACCAAGTATGGTTGCTGAAAAAGGCTCCGATGTATGTGTCGTCCACAGGCAGATTAAGGGAGCTAACCCAGCCTGTTTGTTACTAGCAGACACTCTATACACCAGAATGTTGTGGGGAGGTAACCCAGCCTGGTTGTTATCAGCAGACGATGGTAGCACAGTGGTTAGAGTGTCGGACTTGTACTGGTGTTAATGCACCAGCATGAGTTCGCACCTGGCAGGTGGACCAAGGTGATAAAGTGTTCAAAGTTTGTGGTGCTCAGTGTACTGCTAAATGCCCGATGGCATCAACTTTTTCAACAAGAGCTACGCTGGGCGTGCAAAATACGCCCTCTCTGGGGAAAAAAAGGGGCATAACTCTGGTAAAAATTGACGGACGGAACTCAAATTTGAACTTGACCTGTGTTTTGGTGGGAGAAAGTAATATACAATGTACCAAATTATCATTGAATCCGATTTACGTCAAATAAGGGGCATAACTACGGTGAAAATTGGCGGACGGAACCCAAATTCGAACTTGAGCTGTCTTTTCTCCTAATAAACCCACATACCAAATTTGATTGAAATCGGTTCACTCTAACTAAAGTTATCATACGGGTTTTGCGTATAAACATTCCAAAATCGAGTTATCATCCGGAAACCAAAAAACATAAGAAAAACTGAATTTTCTGAGTCGAAAAAGGGGCATAACTCTGCCAAAAATGGTCCGACAGAACCCAAGTTCGAACTTGACCTGTGTTTTGGTGGGAGAAAGTAATATACCAAATTTGGATTCATTCCGATAAACTATACTAAAGTTGTCATCTGGACAACAAATTTCAAGGATTTTCTAAGTCAAAAAACGTCAAATAAGGGGCATAACCCCGGTGAAAATTGGCAGGCGGAACCCAAATTCGAACTTGAACTTACTTTTCGGCTAATAAACCCACATACCAAATTTTATTAAATTTGGTTCACTCTAACAAAAGTTATCATGACATGGGAAGCAACAGATATGGACATCATTACCCAGGAAGGAACAGAATTGTAATGTAGGTTGAGGAATCCTAATGCTACTTAAAATCGGGAAATGTTTGGAAATAAATCCACGTTTTCTTGATGGTCAAGAGCTACCCAGGAGATAAAAAGTTCTTAATAACGAGTGTAGAATTAACATCCACATGCCTTTTCAAGCTGCAGCACTTTCTACTGATGAGGAAGAATATACATTGGGCCTTGTACCAATATATGATGCATTGGAATTGATATTCCAACAGAGTGATAGTTTTTTAACATTCAATTACTATACTGTTAGTCGGAAAATCAGCATGAAATTTTTTCTTCTATGACTCTCATTGTAGAAACCATCTTGGTTTATTAACTGATGGTGTTTTGTTAAAGTTCAGGGATTTTCACTCGGTGTTAGACCATTTGACAATGTTGCTCTCATCAATGGGTCGGATGAGTCATACACACGTAGAACTAACTGCTCTTGATATTGAGATAATTGATGATGTTAGCAATGATGTAATAATAACGGATTACTCAAGACAAGATAGTATACAATATGCTCCACTGACTAAACAGTGTCAGATAAATGCATCCACTAAATTGGGATTGACTTTCCAAAATCATCTTGAATACAATGGCAGTGATGAAATTAAAGAGAGGTTTCAACTTTCAAAAAAAACCAAATTACTGGAGATGGTAATTGTTTTTACTATGTAATGTGGTTTGCATGTTTCTTCGATAATTATTAATGTGAAAAACAATAGAATACTCCATTCGATATCTATCAAAATTGATTAGTTGATGCCATGGTACACCGATTTCTGAATGAGTATGAAACTATTTGTTATAAACAGTGACATCAAAGCAGGCGGCCGTCCGCAATTGCACTTTCATTATAAGGAAAGTGACATGTACAAAGTACACCTATACATTGTTTTCGTGGCATCAAACATTTAATAGATATTAACAACATGAATGCGTCAATGCATCGTTTACCAATTGATATGACGGCAAATATGCAATCATATTCGCGATAGTTTATTTAACTGAAGTAAAATAGTGGACCAGACCGGAGAGTATTGGACAGGCGGCAAAAAGCGGTCCGGTCCGGTCCAGTGACACCCGGTTTATAACGCCATGTAATCAAATCACTCGCCAGTGGAAGCATTCAGCTCACTTGCATACTATTAATTCAAATCTAGATCCAAAATCGCACAGCAAAAGACGGAATATGAAAAGATAAAAAAAACAGAACAAGAGATCGGGTCGAACGTGGTGGAAACAGTGAAAGCGATCTACTACATGATGCTTTTCATGAGGACATAGAGTTTAATGCTAAACCGCTAGAGTCATCATCAGGTAAATATATAACATTTTATATCGCCTATCAATATTGTAGATTTCAGACTAGAGTCATCATCAGGTAAATATATAACATTTTATATCGCCGATCAATGTTGTAGATTTCAGACTAAAGATGTTAGAGTGAGTATTCTAGCACCTGACCAAATTCATATCATCATGTACAAAGTACAAAGTACACCCCTGGACCACGGACCCAGTCAAGATCGCATCACTATAATAGATGTATTGTGATGTCATAGTCTATTATGTTCCGGTAATGTTATTGTTATTGTAACTACAAAGTACACCTATAAATTGTTTTCTATTATATATGCGAGTCGACAATAGGTCGCCTCGCATATATAAGAGAATGCATTGGCCTAACAATTTTTCATCATTTGTTATTATTTTTTACAATTTTTGACAATTTTAATATTTTTTTCGTATATTCTTTAACAGACTTATTTTGTAAGTTCATCTTTTTTTAATTTTTTTATTTTTTAGGGCCGATTTTACAGACCATAAATTAGGGCCGATGAGATCGGCCCCTGGCATTGAAAGGGTTAATTATAATGAAAATGAGTAAATGGCTTTAGCCTTTTACTCATGTCTGTTCTAATTATTAGGTTATAGTGCGCGGTTCTTAGAGTCACAATGAGAGCTAAATACACTCACCTACACAAATAAACATACATATTCTTAACGATATCCATTTTCAATAACATCGTCATAGCAATTTAAGGTAGAGTAACTATAAATCCAGCCATTTAAAATTAGTAATATTTTTGTGTGTGAATATTTTCTGCTGACTATATCATAAGAGACGGCTCCATTTGGGGTTCCAAATTCTCGGTATATAAACAAAAAATAATGAGACCTGAATCATAACTTTTGTTTCATATTGTTCCGTCTCTACAATATACATTCTTGCAAATCTTTTATCTCAACATCTAAAATGTGTGGAATCAGAGTTCCTATGAGAGTTCGGCACAAGATTCAATAACAAGCGAAAGTTGAAGACATTCGAAATAAAATGTCTCCTAAAAGCTGAAGGTATTTCTATTACAATGAAAAGAGACCTAGGCGAGACAACAAGATAGGACGAGTTGGAAGAAGGGTGACATAAAGAGATGATGCGGCAGAACAAATGGACGACGTCAGCGGAATTATCAGCTGAACTCAGAAAACATGGCATTGAGGTCACCAGACAAGTGATAAACAGAACAGCAACATCTGAAGTGGGTGTACACGACAACAAAATACTACAAGGTCATTCCCCATGCAAACAAACCAAAAAGATTGAAGTTTGCAAAGGATTGCATCGTTAACAACGATTGATTCAACAACGTTATATTCATGGATGAGTGTATGGTAAAAGTTGAAAATTCAACATGACGATGCTACCGAAAAAAGGGAGGGACAGAACAGCTGACCCCAAAATCCAAACACCAATATGCTGTGCACATTTGGGGAGGCATTTCAAGGAGAGAAGTAACGCATTTTGCCATTTTCAATGGATGCATGAACAGTCTGTTTTATCAACTAATTCTGCAGAGGTATTTCTTGCCGTTTTACAAACGTCAGTTCCCTGATGGACATCGGTTGTTTCAGGATAATGATCCGAAGCACGTCAGCTATTCAACAAAAGATTTTATGAGGATGGCTGATATAAGCCACTGTCCATCTCCACCGGAATCGCACGACATGAACCCGATTGAACTGATATGGGCAGCTATTCGACAAAAGATTATATGAGGATGGCCGATATAAGCCACTGTCCATCTCCACCGGAATCGCATGACATGAACTGATATGGGCAGCTATTAAAGCATGTGCGAACAACTGCAAAACCGAACAACAGGGATAAACTGTTTCAGGCAAAAGTACCAACCGGTAAGGAGAGGAGTGTAGCCCATACAGCTATGGATGGGACGAACACTCTCAATGGAAAAATTAACCAAGGAAAAGTTCCAAACATTTCCCGTTCCCGGACTGATAAAAACCAGTATCGATCTTCAAATGTTGAGCACATTGAGATCGAAAATAGTTCGCTGCAACTCTTGTTTCATATCGTTGCACCTCTACAATATACATTGTTGCAAAAATTTTATCTCAACATCTAAAATGTGTGGATCAGAGTTCCTATGAGAGTTCGGCACAAGATTCAACAACTGCACAAGCGAAAGTTGAAGACATTCAAAATAAAATGGCACCTAACAGCTGAAGGTATTTCTATTACAAGGAAAACAATTGTCAGAACTCTGCAATGGTACTCAGATACCTATTGGAAGAAGTGTGATAGAAGAGATGATGCGGCAGAACAAATGGACGACGTCAGCGGAATTATCAGCTGAACTCAGAAAACATGGCATTGAGGTCACAAGACAAGTGGTAGACGGAGAACGGCAACATCTGAAGTGGGTGTACACGATGACAAAATACTACCAGGTCATTCCCCACGCAAACAAACCAAAAAGATTCAAGTTTGCAAAGGTTTGCATCTGTAACAACGAACGATTCGACAACATCATATTCACGGACGAGTGTAAGGTAAAAGTTGAAAATGCAACAGGACGATGCTACCGAAAAAAGGGAGGGCCAGAACATCTCACCCCAAAACCCAAACATGTATGCTAATACCTAAACACCCATATATGTATGCTAAAACCTAAACACCCATACATGTATGCTGTGCACAAAACCCAAACATGTATGCAGTGCACCCAAACATCCATACATGTATGCTAAAACCTAAACACCCATACATGTATGCAGTGCACCCAAACATCCATACATGTATGCTAAAACCTAAACACCCATACATGTATGCAGTGCACCCAAACATCCATACATGTATGCTAAAACCTAAACACCCATACATGTATGCAGTGCACCCAAACATCCATACATGTATGCTAAAACCTAAACACCCATACATGTATGCAGTGCACCCAAACATCCATACATGTATGCTAAAACCTAAACACCCATACATGTATGCAGTGCACCCAAACATCCATACATGTATGCTAAAACCTAAACACCCATACATGTATGCTGTGCACATTTGGGAGGCATTTCAAGGAGAGGAGTAACACATCTTGCCATTTACAATGGACGCATGAACAGTCTGTTCTACCAACTAATTCTGCAGAGGTATTTCTTGCCGTTTTACAAACGTCAGTTCCCTGATGGACATCGGTTGTTTCAGGATAATGATCCGAAGCCAATCAGCTATTCGACAAAAGATTATATGAGGATGGCCGATATAAGACACTGGCCATCTCCACCGGAATCGCACGACATGAACCCAATTGAACTGATATGGGCAGCTATGAAAAAGCATGTGCGTACAACTGCAAAACCGAAGAACAGGGATGAACTGTTTCAGGCAGTGAAAGAGTTTTGGCACCAGCTGACACCTGCAGACTGCAATAGGTATATTGATCATCTGTACCATGTTATTTTGAGTTTTTGCACATTATTCATACAACATATCTCCTAGAAGCGCTCTGAAGGAAACATAAAAATGAATAGTTTCATAAAGTTAGTATCCCTTCAACACTAGCAATAGACTGGTCCAAAGTGAACGTGAGAAAAAAATTAAAATACATATTTGATAAAAATCGAATAAATTACCAACATGTGAAATAAATGCCATAAGATTACGATAATTACTACACAGTGGCTTCAAATAGTTGATTTTCAATCGCAGGTAGCTTTCTTTAAACAATATTTGAGAACTATATTTTTGTTCGGCTGATGTTCCCCACCTGATTTGCGCTTATTTCTAGCGCCATCAGTGTCTAGTAAACAATTCACACTGTCAGGATTTCGATTCATCATTCAAGAATAAATTTGTTCTCAAAACTACGGCCAATATTATAAATATAATATCTCCCAGTGTAATTTGTTATCAATCATAGTCAGTGTAAAATTGAAAAGGTAATTTTTAAAATGCAGATATCGAAATACGCTAAATTAATATTTTTGAAAATTACATTATTTTTGAAAATGACGTGTTTTGCCTCGCCGCCTATACTGACACAAGCAATTCAAATAAAACATAACACAAGTTTTGCGCAGACAATTCTTTAATTTTTCCTATCACAATTTGGCAAATTTCCTGGAGGCTATCTAAGTGACAATGTGCAGTGAATGTGAACATTAGTAATCACACAAGAACAAAACAATCAGCGCTGACAAAAATGTTTACCCCTCCGAGAACCTCATATGCACCTAATGTTCGTACTTGACCCAGTTATGATCGATAGATCCCTGCACATTTCGATGAGTCGATCATGCCCGTCATATATGACATAATATTGTCGAATCATTTTAAAACGATGGACTGGCTATTAATATCGATAAAAGTAAGCGCATTTGAGATATCAAACTAAATAAAAGTTAGCAAGACATCTTTTTGAAAAAAGATGACGAAATATACTACAAATAAATCGCATTGTGTTACCTTCACCTTGATGATGCAATCATGAAATTTGACACTGTCAACATAGTTAGGTTAACTTTCAACTTATCGCAATAATCAATGCAGCCAACATGTATTTTAATTAGTAGTAATTACAGAAAACAAAATTAATGTAGAGTACACAAAAACCCATGCACACATTTAATTGTCAGTTATGATTGCTTTGCGTATTTACAACATTTGCACTGTAGATTTGCATAGAATTCTCCATTCATATTTCCATAGGTCTGTATGGACGCTCTTTATTTACCATATTAGGATTCATGAAAAAAGTATGGAGTTACTACTAAATTGTTAATGCTAAAAGTATACATAAACAATATACAGGACCCCCTCCCCCAATATGTCATGTTATGAATCTCTATACTCTTGCTAAAGGATAGAGAACAGAGGAGATAGCCTAGGTCATGCATAGTGTGCATCATCGAATACCCACCCCACCCCCCGAAATTGCATTTTGGTAAACAAAAATGAAATTGCGTTATAAAGCACATCAAATGATCTGCCATATAAGGATTAACTGTCATGTGGACTGTTTTTTATGGAGATGTAACCGTGAGGTAAGTGGTCATAACTTTTGTAAAACCCAAAGGGTGTTACATAGAAGTTATGACCACTTACCTCACGGTTAAATCTCCATAAAAACAGTCAACATGACAGTTAATCCTTATATTTATATACATTTAGCGAAAAAGCTACTTTTGTAAATGTATTAAATCGAAAAGTGTATCGTGACAAAACCAGCCCAAAATATCCCACAGCACCCTTGGCAAAAGTTAACAGGAACAATTGAAACCCGATGATTTATTAAGTCAATCCTGCGCGAATCCAAATGCGCCCAAAACATTACGCGTTCGTCTTTCCAAACCCAAATGACGTATCGATGTTGTTATGAGCTTGGAGTTATTAGCTGTTGCACATTCACCGAGAAATAACTGCAACTAGCCACGTGGGCGCTGACCGATCAGAATGCTGGATTTAATGATGACAACACTTAGTATGTAAATATATTGATTACAGCGAAGCTAAATATTGTCAGACTGATAGCCAATGGACACTGGTGAAATCTTTTCATTAACTATATCAAATGTATTCTCGATGTAAATATAATTCTCGGCCATTCACTGCATAATATTGTGGACTCATATGTGGCAGATTGGATAATAATCGTTCAGTGACTTCCCCATTGTGAACTGCTCACCCATAGTATCTCTTTGTTAATTGACCCTCCTGATTATTACTGTGCATTCATTCATTATGAGTGATCAACAGCCTGAGGTTTTGGCATCAAGCTTTGAGAAAAACAGTACATCTGCGGTGCAGAACCCGGACTACAACTTTAACTCACTTAATGCCACTGGTGTTTCCGCCCCCGTGCCTGTATAATAATATATGCAATATTATGTACATATACTGGATAAATGTTTTCAATTATTCATAAAAATCAAATATGTTGTAGAAATTGCACTGGAAATTGAGGAAAATTTACAACCACTGTGGGGATAGTTTTGTGATCATTTTTGTAGATTAAAATATGGCATTAACCATTGGAGGACATTCTGTGTAATTTGGTTGTTTCCCAGGTCTTTTCTATCAATTCCGATTTTGTTGCCCGTCGTTAAGAAACTTGTCAACATTAAATCATTTGTGTAAGACGTCTAATTAATACTTTCATTCTCATTAAGGTGTATCAAAGCATGAAGCTGAAGCTGAAGTACTCAACTGAAAGTTCTTATAAAGTCTTAAAAGACATGAAAATAACAGCTTCTTACCGATTGGAAGCCCTCAGAGATAATCCTCTCATGACCATGTCGCAAGTAGCAGAGGATTGGCCCAAAGCGATCAGGCTTCAGTTGAAGTACTGTACTCAACTGAAAGCTCTTATAAAGTCTTAAAAGACATGAAAATAACAGCTTCTTACCGATTGGAAGCCCTCAGAGATAATCCTCTCATGACCATGTCGCAAATAGCAGAGGATTGGCCCAAAGCGATCAGGCTTCAGTTGAAGTACTCAACTGAAAGTTCATATAAAGTCTTGCAAGATATGAAAACAACAGCTTTTTACCGAATTACAGCCGCTGTGGGGGTAATTTTGTGGGTTTTTTTTATGAAGATTGAAATATGATATTAACTATTGGAGGACATTCTGATGTCTTTTCTATTAATTCCGATTGTGTTGTCCAAGTCAGTAAGAAAATTGTCGACATTAAATCATTTGTGTAAGACGTCTAATTAATGCTTTCATTCTCATTAAGGTGTATCAAAGTATGAAGCTGAGGTAATAAGACTGCAATTAAAATATTGAACTGAAAGTGCAACTAAAGTACTAAAAGACATGCAAGTAATAGCATACCACAGATTAACCCTTTGAGTGCCAGGTCGATTTTTGTATCAACCCATATACCCTGTGCCAATGCATTCTCTTATATATAAGAGAATGCATTGGCTTTACAATTTTTTTTATTTTTTTTTACAATTTTAATAATTTATTCTTATATTCTTTAACATACTTATTTTGTAGGTTTAGGGCCGATGAGATCGGCCCCTGGCACTCAAAGGGTTAAAGGCACTTCGAGCGAATACATCCATGACAATGGTACAGATTGCAGAGGAAATGGCCAAAACTATTCAATACCACAAGCGCCGTGAGAATCAGGATCAGCAGTAGGAATGCTCCCAAAACTGGATTCGTATGCAAGGATGGCAAAAAGGATTCGTATGCAAGGATGGCAAAAAGGATTCGTATGCAAGGATGGCAAAAAGGATTCGTATGCAAGGATGGCAAAAAGGATTCGTATGCAAGGATGGCAAAAAGGATTCGTATGCAAGGATGGCAAAAAGGATTCGTATGCAAGGATGGCAAAAAGGATTCGTATGCAAGGATGGCAAAAAGGATTCGTATGCAAGGATGGCAAAAAGGATTCGTATGCAAGGATGGCAAAAAGGATTCGTATGCAAGGATGGCAAAAAGGATTCGTATGCAAGGATGGCAAAAAGGATTCGTATGCAAGGATGGCAAAAAGGATTCGTATGCAAGGATGGCAAAAAGGATTCGTATGCAAGGATGGCAAAAAGGATTCGCGAGGAGAACCAACCACCAGATCATGACGATAACATTCCAGACGGATTTCTCCAAGATGATGCGATTGTTGGGCCATGGTGGCATATTATATTCTACACCTTATACATGGCAATGCTGTTATCTACTACAACGACATGGTTCTTCGACGCAACGCTCAAAGCCATCACGATTCCGTTCAAACAGTTGTGGGTTATACATGGATTCTTAAAACAGGGCGATACCATCAAGCAAGTGCTGCTGGCATTCGTATTCATGTCAGGCAAACACAAAGATGATTACACGAGTGTGCTGCAACATCTCAAGGACAACCTTCTACGTGTTTCTATGAAAAAGACAGTAGTGGATTGCAATCTTTTTGAACCGTTTTCCCAGATGTCATATTACAGGGATGTGCGTTTCACTAGACTTAGGCTGTGTGGCGACCAATTTCCGATTATGGACTTGCTCCAACGTACAGGAAACGAGCCAATAATTATAAATACGCAAGGAGCCTGATGTGTCTGCCCTTCTTGCCCACCGAATGTATTACGACATTCAACAACATAAAATGCTCATCGTCGACTGTTCATGACCTAACAGGACTCAGGACTCGGCACAACGTTTCCGATCGGTCTGTGTTTTATACCCATGTGCGAACAACGACCACAATGAAGGATGGAACCAGAGACTCAACACCCTAATAAATAAACCTAGTGTTGGATTCTATTAACTTGTTAACCCTTTACCCAACAAAACGGCCAAAAACGCCCAAATAAAGCTTCAACAGCTTAAAATATCTTCGGTCTGTCTCAATAACACCAAACAAATATGGATATCATTGGAACCGGTTCATTGACCACATTGTAATCATTACAGTTAAGCCCTGTGCCAATGCATTCTCTTATATATGCGAGTGGACCATAGGTCGCCTCGCATATACATGTACAAGAGAATGCATTGGCCTAAAAAAAATCTTTTTTTTAACACTTTTTACCATTTCCTTACATTCTTTAACAATTTTATAATTTTTTCTTACATTTTTTTTAACAATTTTTATAATATTTTTCTACATTCTTTGACAATTTTATCATTTTTAATATGTGTTAAGCCAATGCATTCTCTTATATATGCGAGGCGACCTATGGTCGACTCACATATATAAGAGAATGCATTGGCACAGGGCCGTTCTGTTGGGTAAAGGGTTAATCTGGGATGAAGTTGGATGGATTGATTCAGTTAGTTTCAGATGATTTGTTGCATATTCACCAGAGCATGCATGTATCTGATTGACCTGTCTTTTTGAATACATATACATGTCTGCAATAAGAATCACAATTGATTAATAAAGGGAACATTTTGGGTCGAATTTTTTTTGGGTCGAGTTCGTAAAAGTGGTCCATAAAGTGTCCAACCTGTGCTCGGTCCGATTTTTTGGGGGAAAATGACCACGTGAACATACTAAGTAAAAAATAACAAACAAAATGGGGCGAAAAAATTTGGGTCGAAAAGTTTGAAATGCCTCAAAATTAGGCAAATACTAAAAAATTAGCGGAAAATGGCCCTAATGAGTCCAAATTCTCAAGTGGCCAGCTGGGTGGAACATTTTGGGTCCGAAATAGTCTCCAACCTTTGCGCATTGAGTTGCAAAGTCAGAAATGGGTAGCTCTGGATGGAAAATGTTTGAAAATATAATTTACCATGGGACATTTCTCCTAATTTAAAAGACTGTATATATATTGCTTTTACATCTGGAGCATTACACATGCTTGTCATCTTAAATACTTGCACTGAAATTTACAGACACCTTATAGGAATTACATTGGGAGTGAGTTCCTAGACCTGCACGTACTTTCAACACTGGCGGATCGAGATTCATGTACTTTCTACACTGGCGGATCGAGATTCGTTTCAACGCTGGCGGATCGAGATTCCTTTCGAAATTTGATACAATGTCAATATTGGCTTCTCGGTTTAAAATCTGAGGTGACTGTTTTATGTTTTTTTCCAGGGCAAGCTGATGCACATCAAAATGTCTAGGACTAAAGCATACAATCCTTATAATCATGACCAGGAACAGAGCAGCGTGCACAAATGGTTTCTTTACTTTTACAATGTTCCTGGCCATGGCCGTAGCCCTGACATTTAAAACATCGTAATGGATTTGGAACGTACGTACTGATATCTATTTTCATATATCCCACCTTCAATGTCGGTGGATGTTCGCACCGATTGAAGGTCAGGAGATAACTATTCAAAGGAACATAAAGATAAATAGATAAATAGATAATATTTTATTCTCAAACTATTATATACAGCATTAGAGAACACAATAATGACGCCTCTCGACCTGCCTCAGGCAATTTATGGTATGCGGCTTATACGGACCCTGGCTCTTACGGACCCTGGCTTTTACGGACCACCGGCTGATACGGACCCTGGCTTATACGGACCCCGGCTCATACGGACCTCAATTAAAATATGCAATTTTCAAACATATATTTATGAATTTAATATATAATTATGATTGTCTTTTCACACATATATCTGTATTAATTGAGAATTTCGGTGATGTTCTGGCTTGAAAAAGCATTTATTGAATCGTGTTAATTAATCTTTTCGGCGTGTGTGATCCCTTTATGTCGTTGTATAAACAGACACGCGGTGATAAATGGTCAGTGAATGGTGATCAGGATGAATCCACCGAGTTTGATTTGTTACGAAAACATGTTAGTAAAAACACAACTTGTTTCAACTGATTTATTGTCGGTTGTATAAACACTCGTGTGTGATCCCTTTATATTGTTTTATAAACAGACACGCGGTGATAAATGGTCTGTGAATGGTGGTCGGGATGAATCCACTGAGTTTGATTTGTTATGAAAACAAGTTAGTAAAAACACAACTGGTATATATTTAACTGATGTATTGTTGACTGGCAGAACCATCAACAGGAAAAGCCTGGATCGACGACCAGGGCAAGATTGTATACTCAAGATACCCACTACCACTGAAATAAAGAACCCAAGAAAATTATGTCAAAAATGTGTTTTTTTTCCTTCTTTTTTTTCGTTTGCTTTCTTCATAATAAAAGCTAATATATGAGGGGTGAAGGAAAGGGCCTATTGGCCCTTTCGACCATCCCGGGGTTAGCCCACCCCAAATACTCTCTCCGATGACTGGCATAATTCCACAATGTCTAACTGTGCTCCATTCGGCTTCGTCAGGATGTTATTGGCTGCATTGAATCTGAATGTTCCCGTTGACACATCCAGTCGGGTTTGTGACACAGGTAATTTATAAAAAAAATGTTAGGAAAACGAGTGAGACGACCGGAAAGTTGATGTCCTTGTGGATAGACTACTCGTCGATGAGGATAACTGCCAGCAAACTACTGAAAGAAGCCGCCAAGCTGTACACCCCAGTTTAGATAATGTTCGTCTGATGTAACGTTGTTCCATTTTTTTTGTCATCATATTTTTGTTATCTCATGCAGTATATATGTTGTCGTCAGTATTTTAATTTATTTAAATAAACATAAAAAATAAAATTGTATGTTTTAATTGAGGTCCGTATGAGCCAGGGTCCGTATAAGCCGAGGGTCCGTATAAGCCAGGGTCCGTATGAGCCGGAGGTCCGTATGAGCCAGGGTCCGTATCAGCCAGGGTCCGTAAGAGCCAGGGTCCGTATCAGCCGGCATTCCAATTTATTTGCGTACAAATTAATATATAAATAACACTTTCAGAAGATGCAAATAATAATAATAATAGTAGATTTATGGACAGGCCGAGAGAGGGCCTATTTATAGACACATTGTCTCCTAGCAACCACTGGTGTGATTACCCTTGCCAGCAATACCATTCAGCTATCTGAATCTGACCACCGGATGTGTTACGTAACGTTACGCATGGTGCATTGCGACAGTTTTGTCATTCCTGATATATCTGTTTATACATAAAATATACAGAAATATATGAAGAATTTCACTTTGGAATCGTGACGGCCTAATTACGTGGTTTACGAAATTGAGAAATCTGATGAGAAATTTTGTTAAACACGAAGTATATTTTGAATATTCGTAAGTTGGAGATCGGCTTCGCCGCGTTCGTGTCAGGAGCTACGAGGTGTTGGTGAACGTACCAACTGATTTTATAATGTTCTTGTAAATCCTTCTTTTGTCAACACGTCGATGTACGACATGATCGGGAAAACTTATTTTTTGAGTGAAATAATTGCTCAAACCACTGTCTGAGTCGGCATCTTGTGGTGTTACCGAATATACGACTTTCGGCCTCATTTGTTTGAGCGGCTTTGACATATTCTCATAGATCTGTCGTTTGTAAACACAATATCACCAAAAGAGATACTATATCGGAGAAAAATAATCGCTGAAACTTATTTGGGTCCACTACCGCTGTGTAAGTTTAAACCACAGTAAAACCTAGCGTCCGTATCGCAACTGAGCATTGTAAATTATCTGACAATAAACTGACATATTGCGCATGGAAAATATTAATCTGAAATTGAAAATAAATCGGTTCTAATTTACCACAGTCCCGATTTCCTTAAGCGTGCCAAATAAAGAGCGTTTATTCGTGATATGGTATATGGATAAGGTGTGCGCGATTAATAATTAGAATGGCTTTTCGGTTCGAGCAATATAATTATGCGATCGCCATGTGCACATTTCACTGACACAAAAATCATTTGGCTCAAGGAATTACGTGGGGACGTCAACCATTGAAGACGTCAGTCCTCTAAAATAAATTTAGTTTGGCGCGAGGAATGAATGTAAGGTCAGTTTCTTAATATATTGACGCAAATTATAGGCCAACCTGAACAATACAGATCAAAATTCTTACCTTGAGTCTTCCAAAAGAAAAAGAAAAGCAGATTTTTATCGGCAGATTATTCGAACGCGGTTGACACGGGGAATGACCGCGGTGTAAGGCGGTCGCGGAAAATACTACCGTGGTGTACACCGTTAACGGTCTAAATTACCACGGTTGACTTCCAACACGACCGCGGTCAGATACCGCGTGTCACCGCGCGTCGCGGTGTATTACCGTATGACCGCGGTGTACTACCGCATGACCGCGGTGTACTACCGCATGGCCGCGGTGTACTACCGTATGACCGCGGTGTACTACCGCATGGCCACGGTGTACTACCGCATGGCCGCAGTGTAGTGGCGGTATGACCGCGGTCATGACCGGCCCATAACCTCGTTAAACAGGTCGCTTACTGAGAGCATAGCTGTATATCGCAGGTCCGCAACACAGCTCTGCTACTATTTAATATCTTGTGAGGAGTAACCAATACTGGTGTTTGTGCAATAGTTGTTAACTCTAGCAGAGCATCAAATTGTACTTTCTTTGAGCATTCAATCAAGAGAGAGCCACTTATTGGCCCAGTCCTAATTGGTTTGACAGATTTCAATTGACCAGCAATGCTTTGTAGCGTTTTATTGATAACAAAGATAGAAGGTCGTTTCACATTATTAATCAACACATGTGATGTGTTCCTGTATTATCGTTAAGTCGTCTTATCATCAGTCAGTTGTATTCAACAATCATCAGTGTACTGTTGTTCTGTTTCTTCAAACAACTGACAGGTAGTAAATCACCTGAGATACATGTATTGTGTCTGCGGAAGGTCAATATAAGCAACGTGTGGTCTAATTATTTTAATTCAACAACTTTGTTCATGGAGAAAATTTTGGATGGGGAAAACCAGCTAGGGCCCAATATAAACACAGGGTTTAATATCTACTGTAATCAGAACAAAGCTAATTCAGGGGATGTTTGTGAACGCTCTAAATTAAGAACTGAATTACCTGTTGTAATCAATCGGGATCATCCAACATCTCTGCTCAAGTCTATCCCACTCCCCAATGTTGTAATGTGCTTGTTGCATGGTTTGGCCCGCTCAGTGGAAAAACTTCTCAATTTGGAAATAAGATTGATCATTCAAGCAGCTAATGTGCAAACAGAAATGGATTCAGAAACGTACAAAAATGTCACAATCTCGAAATTGCAATCGAATATAAATCGTCGCAATGTGAAGCAGGGCAAATTCAATATCATATTTGATAAAAGTGGAAAGCCCGAGGCTGTGTCACTTAACAAAGACCATGCTTTCACAATTATTGCTCAGACGCCCCAAGGTGCGTCTGTTTGTCACATGTGCTTGACAACGTAGTTCCACACAATCCCATCACAAACTCGATCGCCAAATCCGTGTTGGAAAAGTTGCACATCCCTTCCAATTTCAATGAGTACTCATTGGCCAAGAGCATTTGGCACCATTTTCACCAAATGATGACGATTTTGAAAAAGGATCCAGATCCTATTTTGAAGAATCGTTGTCCTGAGGGATCCCTCATGGAGAATGATTATATATGGGGTTATTCCGACAGTGATATTACCAATTACGTATACCACGCCGAATGCTTTTACCAATTGTTTTGCCTTTAGGCATACACACAAAGAGCTTACCCTGTATATGCTTAAATTTATTGATGAAACACCAATTTTTATGAAGTCTCTCCCGTTCCAGCTAGCCAGATTTAAAGCTGAAGCAGGCGAACATGCCAACTACGACCATGCTCGTTATTTTTTCAATCACACAATGAGAACAGGTGGCCGGGTAAAAGATGACCCATTCTTAAAGATTTTGTTGCATACATTTAAGAATATTCGATACGAGATAGCCCAGTCTCCCTCTGAGGTCCAAGAACATTTTGAACAATTTGTTGGAAATTTCGAAACCGCTCCCCCCATTCCTACACACAATCTCAGTTCAGGGTTATTCAAAGGCAGATATGTCATGTGTGGTAGCGCCCAAGATTGGAAATACAAAATATGATAAGCAGATACAAGATTTAATTGAAATGAACGGGGGCACAGTTCATGATAAGGTCCCAGTAGGAAGTAATGCTTGCATGATGCCTTACACTCTGCTATCGCCGATAATCAAAAGCATAAAGATACCACAGGCCATGTCCAATGCAAAGAGACGAGGATTTCCTGTCCTAAAATTTTATTGTGGACTCAGTCATTTTCATTTGGGCAACACTTATCATTCACTGAGTCCACAATAAAATTTTAGGACAGGAAATCCTCGTCTCTTTGCATTGGACATGGCCTGTGGTATCTTTATGCTTTTGATTATCTAGTGCTAACAAATAACATCTTAGACAATATTATACCAGAGCCAACTCTCGTAGATATACACATGAGTCAACGACCAACTGTAATATCCCAAATAAAAAAACGGGCTAAAGCATTTCGAGTTCCTATTCCTCTTGTTGTTTAAAAAACGCCATCGAAGAACAGCGCTATGTTGATTGTTTAGTTGAGGTATTAAAGTACACTATATACAAATTTGCCTGACATATCCCACGACAGTGAAGACATATCCATCACATATTTTGTCTATTTTTTCAGGAATGGTTCTAATGCCTACCGCATACCAAGAAGAATGTGAGAAGGGACCGACGTCGTACCTTGCGTTAATCCAAGAATTGAAGCCAGATGTCATATTCTTGCACGCAGGTGGAAACGATATATCGGCGACATCGAAGACACAAGATATCGTCGACACCATCCTCGCCATAGTGAAAAAAATCAATGCAATTGGGACCAGGGTTCTTGTGGGCGAGTTGCTCTATCGGATTCCTGATGACACCAAATCCCCAGGATTGACCTTGAAAGAATTTGTGCGACAAAGGACCGCCATCAACCGGAAACTCAAGAAAGCGCTAAAGCAAGATTACATTGTGTTCGAAAACATCTGGTTTCCAAGAGACTATATAAATAGCACCAAGGATAAAGTACATCTGTCAGTATCGAGTGAATCCGGCATGTGTGGCATCCAGAAGTATTTTCACACCATAAGAAACGCCTTGCGAAGACACTGATTCAGTGAAATTGAACATTACTGTTATTAGTAATATAATGCGTTTTGTTTTTTAAATTATAATAAAGTTGTTCTGATCGAGCTGCGTGTGAATTAACTTAAATGACTACAGGACTTGGTGGTGGGTATTATTAAAATCGCCTTCACTATTCAACGTCCAGACTCGAATATCGCCACCTACAAAGACACAAGTATTTCCTAGTAGCTTACCTAAGACACACAAGAGCACATCCGCTCTGTCAAAAGAATCAACATCCGCTCCGTCAAAAGAATCAAATTCTGATCCATCAAAAAGAATAAACACCCGCTCCGTCAAAAGAATCAATATTCGCTCTGTCAAAAGAATAAACACCTGCTTCGTCACAACAATCTCATAACGAAACTAGTCTGGAAACGATAACTTCAGCAGAAGAACCAGAAATTATATATGAAAGGTATGTTTCAAATGAATTATCCTTCTAAATTCTCAGCAGCATTTATTACAAATTCAAATATAACTTAATGTTTAAATAAACTACAATCAATTAATATCTATGTTGAACTTTATTGAATATTGATATATTTGTTTTTGCATTGTTGTTGCACTAACATGATGATGGCAATCAAACTTTCAATAAACTTTGGGATGGCTTAATTTTTTTTCAATATAAACTTTGCAGTTCACGATTTGACAAGTAATTGTTCCAAGCCATTATTAACATGTGCAAATTGTTATCCCCATTAGGTGGTTCAGAGAAAAAGGAGGAGAAACGTCTGGCCTGCTATTAATGTTTAAAAGTCTACAAACACAGAAATATTGAGCACATGATGGCCCAACATGAGTCGGAAAATCGAGTGTCTGAAATTATGGCTTTGAAGGCTGGAAAAGAAAAGTCACAAAGAAAGGAACTGCTGAAAAACATGGGAAATGTTAAATATAATCTAGATGTGATTGAAAAGTGTGGGTTGAACATAATTATTTCGTGAAGATCAACTGCAGCAGTTGAGGTGCAGAATTATCTCCCATGTGTCTGCTGCCGCAGCTTTTTCAAGAAGAGTGAACTATGGCAGCATTCAAAAACTTACTGAGAAGGTGGATGATCACTCATGAGTTCAAGCCAGGTCGAAACTTATGCTACAATCAGCAATACTCCCAAAATTGGCAGTACGCAAGGAAGGAGACGATCTGCTGACAGAGCTCAATATGAGGCGGGATGACATCTCACGCGAACTCCTACACGACAAGATCATTATCTGATTTGGGATTGTTCTGCTACGTAAGCGGGTAAAATGTCGGAAACAAGATATTTCCCAGAGGATGTAGCAATTGTCACAACTTAAAATTGCAGCCAATCAGTCTAGAATAAACTAGCATGATCAGATGGAATGAATGGTTGCAGGGAAATGCTTCGATGGCATTGTCAATGCTGTTAAAAAGTTGGCAGTTATGTGACAGTATGTTATTTATTATTTGTGTTGTATGTTTTATTATGATACCTATGTTTATACAAATGAGCATTAATGCTAGAAAGCACACAAACACAACATCAGAAATGAGGACATCAAACTTGGTTATGGATATCGCGCACTGAGCAGAAAACATAGATGTCCCTAAGAGATTGATACTTATGCGGGTGAATGCAGAAAACATATATGTCCCTGAAAGACTAATCCTGATGCGGGTAAATGCAGAAAACAGATGTCCATGAGAGACTGATCCTGATGCGGGTGAATGCAGAAAACATAGATGTCCCCAAGAGATTGATCCTGAGGCGGGTCAATGCAGGTAACATAGATGTCCCTGAAAGACTAATCCCGATGCGGATAAATGCAAAAAACAGATATCCATGAGAGACTGATCCTGATGCGGGTGAATGCAGAAAACATAGATGTCCCCAAGAGATTGATCCTGAGGCGGGTCAATGCAGGTAACATAGATGTCCCTGAAAGACTAATCCCGATGCGGATAAATGCAAAAAACAGATGTCCATGAGAGACTGATCCTGATGCGGGTGAATGCAGAAAACATAGATGTCCCTAAGAGATTGATCCTGAGGCGGGTGAATGCAGGAAACATAGATGTCCCTGAAAGACTGATCCTGATGCGGGTGAATACAGAAAACATAGTTGTCCATGAGAGACTGATCCTGATGCGGGTGAATGCAGAAAAGATAAAGTCCAGCAATTACCGCCGGGATAGGATAAGTCGCCGGGATATGATAAGTTAATTACTGCCGGGATATGGTAAGTTAAGATATGGTAAGTCGCTGATCTATTTATAATATATGAGGTGAAAAGAACAAGTCCAGCAATTACTGCCAGGATATGGTAAGTTGTGATGTCCGAGCAGTCCTACCGCCGGGATATGGTAAGTCGTGTGAATTATTGCCATTCTACATGTGCAGACAGGAAAATATGTCTTCTCTGATCGTTGTTGGTAACTTTTATTATGTTTGTAAAATATATTGAAAGATTAATCACCTATATTTGCCTCTACTTCATGTGTAAATTTGTTTCTGCATTATTCATTGGAGCGCTCAATAGTCCCTGGACTAGCTTGTATAATAGTAACAAGATATTGATCGGCTACATTCCGTGTTTTATATTTACATTTGAACACTTCTGGTGAATATATCAATTGAATGGTACATGTACATGTGATACGTTGTCCGATTCTCTTCTATTAACCCTTTACCCAACAGAACGGCCCTGTGCCAATGCATTCTCTTATATATGCGAGTCGACCATAGGTCGCCTCGCATATATAAGAGAATGCATTGGCTTACCACATTAAAAATTATAAAATTGTTAAAGAATGTAAGAAAAAATGGTAAAAAAAGATTTTTTTTAGGCCAATGCATTCTCTTATATATGCGAGGCGACCTATGGTCGACTCGCATATATAAGAGAATGCATTGGCACAGGGCATAACTGTAACTATCACAATGTGGTCAAGGAGCCGGTTCCAATGATATCCATATTAGTATGGTTCTATTGAGACAGACTGAAGATATTTTAGGCTGTTGAAGCTTCATTTGGCCGGTTTTGGCCGTTTTGTTGGGTAAAGGGTTAATGTATTCTCCTATTTTGGATTCTTGATATTAATGTAATTCAATTAACAAAATATCATAGTTTTTAATTTGTAATAAGTTAATATACTGGTAATCAATATGTATAAACATGTATATTTATATTGGGGGCTAGCAGTTAGGCTCCTTAATATATAGTCAAATACATATATATAAAATCTATCATTTGAAAGAGTTCTAAATTGGGAAGATTATAGTGCCACTGAACAGCCTGATTGAGTGCTTGAATTATTGCCATTCTACACGCATAGACAGGAAAATATGTCTTCTCTGATCATTATTATAGTCCCACTGAACAGTCAAGAGCTGGGAAAAGAGATCATTGAGGCGAGACAGTTCAAACTACTCTCCAGAAAGAATGAGGCCATACAGAGGACATTCCGAGCCATGCAGTTGATGATTGAGGCGAGACAGTTTGAAACTACTCTCCAGAAAGAATGAAATATTTCTTGTAGGCCATGCAGAGGACATTCTGACCCATGCAACTTAGGGATTTTGATAGGACATGTGTTCATGGTGAATGAAGCCCATTATATCTTAGTTTGGGGGCCAGATTTTAACCCTTTACCCAACAAACCGGCCAAAACCGGCCAAATAAAGCTTCAACAGCCTAAAATATCTTCGGTCTGTCTCAATAGAACCATACACATATGGGTATCATTGGAACCGGCTCCTTGACCACATTGTGATAGTTACAGTTATGCTCTGTGCCAATGCATTCTCTTATATATGCGAGTCGACCATAGGTCGCCTCGCATATATAAGAGAATGCATCGGCCTAAAAAAAATCTTTTTTTTAACACTTTTTACCATTTTTTCTTACATTCTTTAACAATTTTATAATTTTTAATGTGTTAAGCCAATGCATTCTCTTATATATGCGAGGCGACCTATGGTCGACTCGCATATATAAGAGAATGCATTGGCACAGGGCCATTCTGTTGGGTAAAGGGTTAAGAGAAGATTGCAGCCACATTGCAAAGCTCAGGCCTCATCTCCACAATTTGGTGCGATTTCTTGCAGTGATCGACTTACACCAAATCGAACTGGACAGAAAGACTCGGCCTTTTCACTGGTGATAAAAAAAAATTCATTTGTGGCATCAACATTTTCTCTAAACAGTAATGTCTTCATTGCCGCACATTTGAAAGGAGGGAAGACTACTGTGGAAGATTCATATTTTTATATATACAAGCCACTATATCCCGAGTTATTACATAATGCTGATTTTGGACCGACAATTATGCACAGTAAACTTCAGTGGTGCGCAACTGGGGTTCAGCTGGAGAAACAGATGAGGAAATGGTTCCTACATGATGACAAAAGAGAAAAGGATGGTGCAGTTTCACGATACTCAACAAAAGAAGGCAAGTGCATGTACATAATACATCTGATTTACTGACCCCAGGAGAAAAGGAAGGTGCAGTTTCACGATACTCAACAAAGGAAGGCAAGTGCATGTACATAATACATCTGATTTACTGACACTAGTAATAAATGGAAAAGAAAAATAAACCTCTGGGTTACAAATTTGGGCAGATAGTTGGCTTAAATTTTAATTAATTTTTCATATAAACAGAACAATTCAGGAGTTCTAAAACATATATTTTTGGGCCCCTATCACTGATTACATTTTATTATATTATATGTTATCTGCTCTTGTGTTAGTTCCCAAAACTCTATAAAACTAATTAAGCAATAACAAATATCAAATTACTCGTTTGAGAACGTTGAAATGTCAGGAGGTACATGCTGTGGTCCAGATCACTGCATCTACATGTAGGTTATTAGAATCCAGATATCTATTTTACAGAAACAATCAACAGAACACTTCTGTGTCAACATGCCTTCAAGGTTTAATGGCGGCGTGAGGTTTATTTTTCTTTTGGCTCCTCAATTTATTTAAAAATCTAACACAATAAGGAATCGACAGCCCTCGAAAATGCCAAAGACAATCCCGGGTAGAAGTACAAAGAACTCGGTGGCTGCCATCAACCCAACAAGTGATAAAAACGAAGAAAACGACAATGAAACTTCGTCAAATTCTGAAAATACGCCGGAAGTGTCTAACGCCGACATAAAACGTTTGATCGAATCGATGGATGCCGGTTTAAACGTGAAGATAAATCGAGGTTTTGAGGATATGAAGGGACAGATCAGCGCTATTAAAAGGAACATCGACGAAATAGAGTACGAAGTAGAAGGAATAAGAGTCACACAACGGACAAATACCACGAAAATAGGTAACATGGAACAAGAAATCTTAGATCTGAAAAAATCTCTGCTGTCTTCCCAAGTTCAAGAACGAAAATATAACTTATTATTTTATGGAATCAGTGGACATGAGACCACCATGAACGCCACTATGAAACGTTTCCGATCCTTTGTAAAAGATGACATGAAGCTGGACGAGGACTTCGCTACAAATATGTCCATAAAAAACGCACACCGTCTTAGAAAACCTGACACAGGGCCAGCAGCAATCATAGTGGTATTTCTGCAATGGAACGAGAGGGAGTCTATACTGCAGGCCGGAAAATCGCTGGCAGGAACCAGAATGAGTGTTCGGACAGACCTCCCGCCAGAGTTGAAAAGAGAGCGAGGACGTTTAGCCCAAATAGCCTACCAAATCCGACAAGATGAAAGTATCCACGCGCGGGTGAAGGAAAAAGGTACTGAACTGTGGATCGAGGTTAGAAAGGACATCCACTCCAGATGGCAAAAGAGAAGCGAAAATGAATAGATGATCCAGATGATCTTCGAGTTTTTCTAGACAATGTTTATTTATAAGAGCTTCGAGTTTCTTCGAGACAATGCTTATAAGACTGTTTTGTGTTTAATACATTACCACAATAGGGCTGACTTATATTTCCAAACTGTATTTATAAAATGTGTTTGAAATATTGAAAATATAATGTTTCATAGGTTACCGTCAAAATACTAGTTATCGAATATTCGAAACACAAATATCTTCAATGAACATGAATGAATACCATAAAATTATATATGGCTAGGCCTACTCATAAAACATTGTGTATGTATGTTACTACATGTAGTAAACTGATAATAGCCACAATATAAATTGATTGGTAAATGGTTTTTGAGGATATTTCCAACACAAATTACCTCAATAAAATACCATAGCCAAATTTAAATTTCTTTAATTTGTATTTATATATATATATATTATATATATGGATATTCATAACAAAATATAATATTAAAACTAAATGAAACCCGATTCCAAAGAAATTCAATGTTTTGAGGTTGCGAAAAAATAAATAAACGCCAACCTGACGCATGATCAGTACAACAGGAAGTTTTATACTGGTGATGGGTATGTATATCTATGTAAGCTTAACGCTTAACATTTCCCCTAGTGTAGGGGTAGAGATACATGCCACTGTTTTATATATATGCAAAACACATTCTATGAAAAATCACATTTTGCTTTATTTCCATGAAGATTCTATTCATAAACAAAGATCTCTTCAACATGTATATCTGAAAATTTCATATCAAAATTATTCAATAATTGAAAATGGGTGAACACATTAGTATAGTAACGATGAATGTGCGAGGTCTTGGCGATCGTATTAAAAGAAATGATATATTCAGTAAAATAAAAGAACAAAAAATAGGTATTGCATGTTTACAGGATACACACTTTGACAATAAAATGAAACAAAAAATTAAAGCGGAATGGGGACATCGTATCGAAATGACAACCTATAGCTCAAATGCAAGGGGGGTGGCCATACTTTTTAATAACAACTTTGAGTATAGTATACATAAAGTAAAGGAAGACCCAAATGGAAATTATATTATAATAGATCTAACTATAACAAACTGTAAAAGATTAACATTAGTCAATGTGTATGGTACCAATAAAGATTGTCCAAAGTTTTACGAGAATCTAAATAATGAAATAGAAAATTTTCAAAATAATAGTATTATAATGTGTGGCGACTGGAACTTAGTTTTAAATCCAGAGCATGATTCATATAATTATAAAAACACAAACAACCCAAATGCTAGAAAAGAAGTATTGAAAATAGCAGAACAAAGAGATCTAGTTGATGTATGGAGATGTTTTAATGAAAATGAACACCAATACACATGGCACCACAAAAATCCAATAAAAATGTCCAGGCTGGATTTCATACTTGTTTCAGAGGATATTATGCCTGTCATCTCAAGCTCGACTATTTTACCAAAATATAAATCCGACCATTCACCCGTCAAAATAAAAATGATTGTATCAAAACATAACAAGGGCAGAGGTTACTGGAAATTCAATAATTCCCTTTTAAAAGACACAGAATTTATTAAAATAATAAAACAATCAATTATTGATTTGAAAACCCAATATGCCAGCCCCCCCTATAACCAAAATGTAATGAATTTCCCAAATAGCGAAATAAAATTTAAAATAAATGATCAATTATTTTGGGAAACCCTATTACTGACCCTTAGGGGGGAAATAATAAATTATGCATCTAAAAAAAAAAAGAAAGACACAGAAAAAGAACTAAACTTAAACAAAAAAATAAAGGAAATTGAAGAGGAAATAAAAATAAACCCCACTAATTACATCAACAAACAAAACCAATTGGAAACATTAAATAAGGAATTAGAACAAATTAGAAACATAAAAATTGAAGGAATAATAATACGGTCTCGAGCAAATTGGATGGAATTAGGAGAAAAATCAACAAACTATTTCTGTAACCTTGAAAATAAAAACTATGTAAACAAAAATATCCAAGAATTAAAAACAGAAAATAATGATACTATCGTAGAACAAAAGGAAATACTAAATAGACAAAAGGACTTCTATAAAAAACTTTATTCAGCAAATAATTCTGTAAATTATAGTCATGAAAACATTACAAAATATATTGACCTAAGTATAATTCCAACTCTTACAGAAGCAGAATCTATGAAATGTGAAGGCCCAATCACAATGACAGAACTGGTCAAAGCGCTTAAAAAAACAAAAAATAACAAAAGTCCTGGGGACGATGGTTATACTACAGAATTTTTCAAAGTTTTTTGGGTAGACTTAGGCCATTTTCTTCTACGCTCTATCAATTATGGATACGAAACAGAACAACTGTCACTCTCACAAAAGAGGGGTATAATAACATGTTTACCTAAACCAGGAAAACCAAGATGTTTCTTAAAGAACTGGAGACCAATAACATTACTAAATACCTCTTATAAACTAGCTTCCTCCTGTATAGCGGAACGGATAAAAAATAACTTAAATTACTTAATAAACGAAGATCAAAAAGAATTTATATCAGGTCGTTTCATAGGGGAAAACACAAGATTGATATATGATATTATGTTTGAAACCAACAGCCAAAATATTCCAGGAATGATCATGATGATCGACTTCGAAAAGGCATTTGACACAGTCTCTTGGCAGTTCATATCAAAAGTCCTTGATATCTTTAAATTCGGAGAGTCCATTAAACGATGGATTAAATTATTTCAAAACAATTCAGAGGCGAGTGTGATAACAAATGGACACTTTTCACCTAGATTTAAATTAGAAAGAGGGTGTAGACAGGGAGATCCAATAAGTCCATATATATTTATCCTGTGCGTAGAAATTCTTGGATTAGCAATCAGAAAAAATAACTTGATAAAGGGTATTAGTTTATGGGGTGAGGAATTTAAAATATCCCAATATGCTGATGATACTTACCTATTGCTAGACGGAAGCGAACAATCAATGAAAGAAGCCTATATAGTTCTAGAATGGTTTTATACAATATCTGGCTTGAAAATAAACATGCAGAAAACAAAAGTTGTATGGATAGGATCAATGAAAGACTCAGATAGACGTTTTTGTAAGGAAAACAACCCTGATTGGATTACAGATGGTAAATTTACAGCCCTGGGAGTACAATTCAATATTGATCAAAACAAAATGATTGATGATAATATAATTCCAAAAATAAATAAAATGAAAAGATTACTAAATATGTGGAACTCGAGAAAACTAACACCTTTAGGCAAAATTACAGTAATCAAATCACTAACAGTGCCAATAATTACCCACCTGCTAACTATATTGCCCACACCAGCTGATACATTAATAAAAGAGATAGAGGATATTTTCTTTCATTTTATTTGGAATAAACCAAAAGGAAAAATTAAAAGGAACATGTTAAAAAAAGAATATAACGAAGGAGGGTTAAAAATGATTGATCTATTAAATTATACAAAAGGTCTAAAAATCTCCTGGATCAAAAGAGTATTGACCAAATCAGATAGATGGACTTTGTTCTTCACTAAAAATATCCCCGAATTCTACTTCCAAAGTGGTGCAAATGATATAAATACAATAAATAAAATAAAAAACCCATTTTGGAAGGATATAGCAAAAACATGGTCTGAATATAATAGTTTAATTAAACCTATATACATACAAGACATTTTAAATGAACCAATATGGCACAATTCAAAAATTGAAATAGGATATATAAAACCATGGCACAAAAAAGGTATTGTTTATATTAAAGACTTGCTAAATGAACATGGTAATTTCTTCACTCATGAACAATTAAAGTCAAGATACAATATACAGGCAACATTTATGGACATAATTAGAATAAAAAAATCAATACCTAAAGAATGGAGTGCTAAAATCGCAAATGAAGTCATACAAGTTGAAGAAGGTCCAAATATAACATTGGCTGCGGACACACGTACCACAGTTTCGATGGCATAGTAGGTGTGACAATTAATTATGGTGGAGTTTGGTGACAATTGGCCAACATAATTTATATGGCATAGGAAGTCATGTCGCCCACCGCATATTCACACAGTGAGTCGACTGACCAATTAACCCATTGCGTTTCACCAAGGCTGATCTCTACTCATTACGTTTAGCCACATTGTATTCTCTACGATACATAAAATTGCACGATCGATCGTCCATAATTGTGTTTGAACCTATTCACTCACATATCATGCAAGTGGCATGTTTTTATTGATATGAGCTGAATACATGTTTATCTACTTATATTATTTTCACGCGTATTAAGTCAGTTCCCCAATTGCGTGTTTTATTTTGCGACGTTAAATTCTACGCATAATTAGGCTAACATCATGTGGACAGATGCAGCTGTATCGGAATTGTTGGAAGCGATGCAGATAAGAGAAAGTATATGGAATAAACAAAGCGACTTATACAAGGATCTAAACAAGAAAAAAGCTGATTATAACGAACTTTTGGAAATTTTGTCCACGATTATTCCGGGTTTATCGGAAAAATCACTGAAGAGTAAAATACAGAGTTTAAGGACCATGTATCGAGAGGAAGTGAGAAAGGTGAATAAAAGCAAGAAAAGCGGCGTTGCTGCCAAAGATATATATGTACCAAAATGGAAGTTTTTTGAGGAATGCTCTTTTCTGGAGGAAAGTCTGTGGACCGGACCAGGGACTTATTCTAACATTCCACAAACACGTGCAAATACCGTCGTTTCTGACCACTCCGATGTAACACAAGCCAGTATCTCGGATAGTATTTCAGGTGATGCTGATGTGCCTGCTACCAGCAGTAATGACACAAACGATAACAGTTCTGTGCAATCGACGCTACCGTCGACATCCAACGTGAGAAGGAAGCGTGGTGCTACGTCATGGGTGGACACAGCAGCCCAGGCATTCGCTACAATCGCCGATAATGTTACACAGAAAGAGGATGAATGTGATGTGTTTGGTAGAGACATCGCGATGGCCCTGAGGCGTTGTCCGGATGCAGAAAAGCGACGTAGACTCAAGTTTTTGCTACAAACCACTGTATATAATTTTGAAGAGAGCAGCAGCTATTTACAAAATTTCCTAGGAAATCAAAGTTTCCCTTCAACTTTTATTTCCGGACCGACGGTGCCAGCGTATCCAAATGTTGGATCTTCGATGAATGGACAATCTAATCAAGGATCTAATGTTATGTTCACATCGAATTATAATTCTCTGAATGGAATGCAGAATGGTAATGTTTATCCGACTGGACAGTCATGTGTCACCACGGACGTACAACCCCCTAGTACACCAGACTGTTGAACTGATGACTGAGATTTTGAACTAGTTCGTTGGTGTCTTGAGATAATTGATTAAAAGAGCGTTCGTGAGTTTCTTATGTGTCATTCCATTTTATCACTGACATGGGGATAGGGAGAAGTGGATGGTAATCGACCGCACTGATGGTAAAAAATTCCAACTAGTTAAAAAGAGACACAAGGCAGTCGCAGTGGGTTCAAGTAAATGTGGAAAATAAAATAAAAATATTTAATAAATATAACAAAATTAATTAACATGGAAAAAGTATTTTTTATTATCAATACTGATAACTCCGATGACGAGGTATAGCATGTTGGCACCATTCTTTTGTAAACAGTACTGTTACACGCCAGTCATCCCATACATATCGCCAAATGGAGTAGCTAATCAAATGTTAAGTCGAAATTTTTTTTGGTTTAATTTATTGTTGTTACCATTTGTAAATTGATCTTAATTTGCTGATCTGTTTACATAACATATGTTTTAACATGTGACATCTCATCATTGGATGACTGCATATAGACAGTAATGTGGATATTTCCAACAACAAATATGGAGAAAATAAGACTTTTGATCTTTCATATCGGACTCGGGGGGGGGGGGGGGGGGGGGGGGGTCAACATTCGAAGTTGGACATACGCAGAAAAGATAACTTATAAACACACCCATACACGCCGGAACCACATATATTAATGTTAAGAACAGTTGTTCCGGGGATAAATTAGCTTGGTAAATACGTTACTCAAGGAACGACTTGCAGATCGATTGGGATCATTGGATTTTGACCGGCAGAGTAATTAAATAAAGTGTGTGAATCCCAAAATGATTCAAACGAACTTTGTTTAACTACCCTGCCGGTCAAAACCAATGACCCCAATCAACCAGCAAGTCATTCCTTATAATCATATATCAGTACATGTTAATATTAGTCATTTGAAAAATATTTCAAAACTACCAAAACAATTGTCAAGAGTTCAATGACACCTACATTTAAGCAGCGAAATATTTACATATGGCATATTACTGGGACTACACGACTATACACATAAACCGCACACATTATAAAACATAGTTTATAGTTTAATCTCATTAAATCGAGTGTTGAATTTTGCAAGCACATAATAATTATTACTCAATAAGACTCCACTGAAAAGGGAGCGCACCCTCATCAAAAAAAAAGTCACTGAGTTCGTCCCTCACTTCACGAGCATCGACATTCGGAACAGTTGTCGAATCTCCAATATCTCCAGTTGCAGTCAACTGTGCATTATGTTCAGCATATCGTAAACATCCGCTCTGCGAAACACCTAAATCCGCATCCTTCCCAAGAAAATTGTGAAGAGCAATGCATGCACGGACTACCCGATTCACGTTATCGGTGTCCAACTGTATGGACCCTAGAAGTATTCTAAATCTAGCCACCAAAACACCAAATGCACACTCGACGGTCCTACGTGCCCTCGAAAGTCGGTAATTGAAAACTTTCTGATCACCAATGGCTGTTCGATGGGGATACGGCTTCATTAGGTGATTGCTTAATGCGAAAGCGTCATCACCAACAAGGAAATACGGTATGCTCAGTGTTCTGTTAGGACTGGAAAGTGGACTAGCATCTGGGAAGTTCTGCTGTATATCACACATCCCACTGTCCTTGAAAATGCCACCATCAGCACTACTCCCTGGTGATCCCAGATCATAACATATAAATTTTCCCGTTGCATCAACTACAGCCATCAGAACAATGCTCTCGTAGTCCTTATAGTTCCGATGATCGCATGCACTGTCAGACGGCCTCCGAATTTCAATGTGTTGCACCCAAGCAATGAGGAAACTGCCACATTTTGTCAAAGTTATCTGCGTGGAGCAACCACTCTTGCTTGTTTTCGGGCATTCTCAAGAAATCTCCCTGTAGAGTGTCGTAAATAGCATCACAAACTTCCGGAATAAACGCACCAATGGTTGATCTGGCGATTCTGGAAGTGAAGTGTAGACTTGTGTACGTTTCCCCTGTAGCAAGAAATCTGAGTGTTGTGGCAAGTTTTTCATATGGAGTCAACGCTGATCTCATAACTATCTTGTTTCGCAATCAATGGGGTCACTTTTTGCAATACGGTATGGAACTCCGACTTGTTCAGCCTGAAGAAAAAAGAAAACACCATGTAAAGTAGCTCATAACATATTTTGACAAATTATCACCCCCTCCCATATGCAATCATAGAATGGGCCATATTTTATACGCTGAAAACGACGCAGAAGACACAGACGCCGAAAACACAGAATGCCAAAATAACTTTACTGCAAATACGCACGCATTCTCACCCAAGAACATTCGCACGATGCGTTGTAATGTATAGGCCCCCGGTGGCACTGGAACTATGTACATCATGGGACTGTGGCACCAGCCATCAACTCACCCTATAATATATTTTATATTGTCCACCCATGTGAAATGGTTATGTCTCAATAGTAATACTCTCCTGGTAATATGCACCTATCAACATAAACATTTATATTTACCTCGTGAAGTTGGTGAATTCTTTCTCATCCGCGTCTTCTAATTCCTGCAGTAGACTGTGAGAAATTCCATACCGGTTCCGTTCTAGGGTGGAGTTCATTGGTTTTGTCCAGCACTTACGATTTAGATGTCGTTTTGTTCGTTCCAGTTCTCCCAATAGTAACGTGCCCAGACCCACAAGGGCCAACAACGTATCATCATTCGACCGTACATGTGAACGCGACATAACACTTATAACTGATCGCAATGTTTGACCCACTTTTATATATGCTGAGAAATTACACCGGTGATTTGTTCTTAGTAAGAACAATCATGACTGTTGACAGAAACAAGGTATTCATTAAGTTATCAAGTGGACTTGTGTGTTAGCATTAAAATATAACATTGCGTGTTGAGTAAAGATCAACAGCGACAAGACATTCGGTTAGATAAATCATTGAGATGTCGATCTCGACGCTGATAGAGCTTGGAAAAGACTCATTGTGTGAATGTGCGGCGGGCGACATGGCTCACTATGGCACAGAAATATGACGACCAAGTGTCACCAATATTGCACCATAATTAATTGTCACACCTACTATGCCATCGAAACTGTGATACGTGTGTCCGCAGCCATTGTCCATTCTCTCACTGTATAATATTAAAAAAGGATGCAAAACATTTTACCAATTATTTAATAAAAATTTGATAAATGCAACCTCTAATAACAAAATAAAGTGGGCACAATACTTGAATATCAGGCCTGATGAAGACCAATGGCAATCATACTATATGCTACCATTTCAAACATCAATTGACACAAACCTGAGATACTTCCAATATAGAATCCTTCAGAGGATCCTTACAACAAATCATTTCTTAAAAATTATACAAGTCATAGATAATGACAAATGTTCTTTCTGTAATATCCATGCCGAGACAATTGTCCACTTGTTTACAGAATGTGAACATGTAACTGAAATTTGGAATAGCCTACATACATGGCTAGTGGCAACAGGTCAAACACAACTAGACACATTTTCTAAAATAGATATTATATTTGGAATAAATGGAACAGAGATTATTGTCAACCTGTGTATCCAAATAACTAAATTTTCCATATATAAAAGTAAAATTAACAACCAAAGACCATCTTTTATTGCAGTAAAGGCAAACATAAATTACGTCATGCAGAATGAAAGATATATTGCACAAACAAACAATTGTCTAGATAAATTTTATGGGAAATGGGCTTCAATTTACCACAGCCTACAAGACTAACATCCTTCAAATGTTTCTATATTTTATGATTAATATAAATGAATGCATATATACACCATATTCAGCCGTCATTACAAGATAATTTAGTACGATTCAAATGTAAATCCACATTTATGTACATTAATGTGTTTACACAAAATACCATGTATACATGTTTGACTTTTTATACTCTGTTATTGATACTGATGTAATGTAATGTTTAAAATTGATGTTTCATGGGAATAAAGAAATTATAAAAAAAAAAAAACATGCGATCATTCCCAAGTTTATTATTAGAATGGAACAGCGAACATAAACAGTTCAAGAGACAATATTATTAAAGCTACATATTTTATTTACCTGTCGCACAAAACTTGCCTTGTCATTTTCTAGATTATGACGTGCAAAAACCGGAGTGCAGCTTCTATTTACGACTTTTGTATATGTAATTATTAATAACCCTATCTTCAAAAGAAGGCTTCTTGTTACAAACAACAAGAAACAGCAAAATAATGTTACATATGACGCCATACTCGGTGCATTAGAGAGACAGAAACCCAGAAATATAGTTCAATGTCGCACAGATTAGAAACAAATTCAAACGAGAGGCCGATCACGATCGGCAGATGTTTAACCCATACCTTGGCGATACCGATTAGCTATTTTAATAAATCCTTACACCAACCTTTTCACGAGTGCAAAAGTTTCAATAATTGACACCTTACTATTAAGGTCACAAGTGGAATCAGACTTATTGGGCACCTTGCTCACATAAACACAATAGGAACACGGATGTGGCATTCCATTTCAACCTATTAAGTCACTTCAACACAGATATATCTTATAGAGTGATAAAGCTAATTAAGCTCAATCCATAGTCAGAGAGAAGCACCATAGCAGTTAAAGACAAAATAGTTATTTATTTGCTTATTACACTGGAATGTGAGACATAACATATTATGATTTTTTTAATATTGTTATTTTTTTTATTATGTTTTGTGTTAGCTGCATATTAAAAATTCTTTTAGATGGGACAAAAGAGTTAATAGTTCCCGATTCAAAAACTAATCAATACCTGAACAACTATACAAGTGAGGGATGTATAGACCTGGATATAAAATGAGTGATAATGATTGGATATAAAATGTTTTTATGCAGAATTATTTATATAGTGATCAAGTGAAAAATATTTAGTTATCACATTGTGTCAACAGGATTGGTGGAGGATGTTAATATTTTTGAGCAAATAAACCAAATGACCCTCACTGTGCAGGTTAGGGGTGTGTTATCATAAACTATGCCAAGAACTATAAACATGAAAGTGTCAATGACACTGTAGCTCAACTTGGAAAGGGAATAATTTAATGTATTACAGTCAATGGAACGATTAGGAATGTGGAAAGTTGAATGTCTAATACTAGTTTATAGACATGAAGAGAAAAGTTAAATCCAAGATGGCTGCTGGCGGCCATGTTTTCGTCCGAATGACCCCAAAATGAGTCGTTCCCATCTACATGTCATCGTTAACATCCATGACAAATTTTATGACGATCAGACTAAAGGTACGACCTGTAGCCTATGCTAAAGAATTTAGTCATACAAAGAGTAAAATCTAAGATGGCTGGCAAAATCCAAGATGGCTGCTGGCGGCCATGTATTTCGGCCGATTGACCCCAAAATGACTCGTTCCCATCTCCATGTCATTAACATCCAATTTTATAATGATCAGACTAAAGGTACGACATGTAGCCCGTGCTAAAGAATTTAGTCATACAAAGAGTAAAATCCAAGATGGCTGCTGGCGGCCATGTTTTTTGGCCAAATAACCACAAAATTACTCGTTCCCATCTACATGTCATGTCAATATTAACATCCATGACAAATTTCATGATGATCAGACGAACAGTACGACCTGTGGCCCGTGCTAATGGATTAAATTTTGAAATCCCAGATGGCCGCTGGTGGCCATGTTTTTTGTCCGAATGACCCCAAAATGACTCGTTCCCATCTACATGTCAATATTAACATCCATGACAAATTTCATGATGATCAGACGAACAGTACGAACTGTGGCCCATGCTAATGGATTAAATTTTTAAATGCAATATGGCTGCTGGCGGCCATGTTTTTTGTCCGAATGACCCCAAAATGACTCGTTCCCATCTACATTCCAATTTCAACAGCCATGACAAATTTTATGATGATCAGACTAAAGGTACGACCTGTAGCCTGTGCTAAAGAATTTAGTCATACAAAGAGTAAAATACAAGATGGCTGCTGGCGGCCATGTTTTTTGGCCGATTGACCCCAAAATTACTCATTCCCATCTACATGTCATTGTTAACATCCATGACAAATTTTATAATGATCAGACTAAAGGTACGACCTGTAGCCTGTGCTAAAGAATTTAGTCATACAAAGAGTAAAATCCAAGATGGCTGCTGGCGGCCATGTTTTTTGGCCAAATAACCCCACAATTACTCGTTCCCATCTACATGTCAATATTAACATCCATGACAAATTTAATGATGATCAGACGAACAGTACGAACTGTGGCCCGTGCTAATGGATTAAATTTTTAAATGCAAGATGGCTGCTGGCGGCCATGTTTTTTGTCCGAATGACCCAAAAATGACTCGTTCCCATCTACATTCCAATATCAACAGCCATGACAAATTTTATGATGATCAGACTAAAGGTACGACCTGTAGCCCGTGCTAAAGGATTTAGTCATACAAAAAGTAAAATCCAAGATGGCTGCTGGCGGCCATGTTTTTCGGCAGATTGACCCCAAAATGACTCGTTCCCATCTACATGTGATTATTAACATCTATGACAAATTTTATGATGATCAGACTAAAAGTAGGACCTGTAGCCCGTGCTAAAGGATTTAGTCATACAAAGAGTAAAATCCAAAATGGCTGCTGGCGACCATGTTTTTTGGCCGAATGACCCCAAAATTGCTCGTTCCCATCTACATGTCATTGTTAACATCCATGACAAATTTTATGATGATCAGACTAAAGGTACGACCTGCAGCCCGTGCTAAAGAATTTAGTCATACAAAGAGTAAAATCCAAGATGGCTGCTGGCGGCCATGTTTTTTGGCCGAATGACCCCAAAATTACTCGTTCCCATCTACATGTCAATATTATCATCCATGACAAATTTCATGATGATCAGACAAACAGTACGACCTGTGGCCCGTGCTAATGGATTAAATTTTGAAATCCAAGATGGCCACTGGCTGCCATGTTTTTTGTCCGAATGACCCCAAAATGACTCGTTCCCATCTACATTCCAATATCAACAGCCATGACAAATTTTATGATGATCAGACTAAAGGTACGACCTGTAGCCCGTGCTAAAGGATTTAGTCATACAAAGAGTAAAATCCAAGATGGCTGCTGGTGGCCATGTTTTTTGGCCGAATGACCCCAAAATGACTTGTTCCCATCTACATGTCAATATTAACATCCATGACAAATTTCATGATGATCTATCAAACAGTACGGCCTGTAGCCCGTGCTAATGGATTGAATTTTTAAATCCAAGATGGCCACTGGCGGCCATGTTTATTTTCCGAATGACCCCAAAATTAATCATTCTGGTCTAAATGTTGATGTCAACAGCTATGACAAATTTCATAATGATCCGACCAAAGGTACGACCTGTAGCCTGCATTGTTGACGCCTTACGTACACACGCACACACGGACGACGGACGACAAAGCCATTTACAAAGTAAAGTTGAGCTAATAATCAATGGATATAAAATCGGATAGAATGGGGTTAATCTTACCCAAAATAATGAACTGATAAACACAAACAGTCTATAAAAGCATGTCATTGAATTTAGACACCCATACAATAAGTCAGTCCCTAATGTCATGAACCTGTTTCAACAAAGGGGTTAAATTAATTTTGTACAGAATGGACCAGAGAGTCATCAATCATGGTTTTGTCAATGTTTTAGAGATGCTAGCACACTGTGTGATAGAGTCTGAGAGTCAGGAGAGAAATTTTATTAGTGTTGAGAGATTTGTTTGATCAGGTGTTCTGGTCCATACAGGAGAGAACCACTATCGCTGTGATGTGTCTAAAGAGATTTGACTCTGTGAGCCATGGTATTTATCTAATGTCAAGCTAAACAAAACTCATTTCCAATAAGACACTGGCTGTGTAATAAGATCTCCTCTTCTAAGCTAACAGTGCCTGCAGGCATTAATTAGATTATCAGCTACTTGAATTTTAAATGGCCATAACTGTTAAAATATACCAGATCAAACTCAAATTCGAACCTGATCTGTATTTCGGGGTGAGGACCAGTTGTACCAAATTGGTGCTGATCAGATGAACAATATTTAAGTCAACACAGCTTGGATGAATTCTGTTTAAAAACAAGAGCAGAAAGGGTTAAATAAACGATACCAAAAACCATACAGATAAAGAACGTGCTAAGAAAAACCTAGGTAAGAAATGTGAGGCATATCAGAAGAAAATTGTTTGACTTAGATGCATCAGATAGCATTTGTGTGCAGGGTTAATTATTTTCTAAACCGATCAACCAATCGATACCAAAAACTATACAGGTGAGGGGTGTGTCATCATAAACCTACATATCAAATATGAACACAATCGGTCAAAAAATACTTAAGTTATGGCATCGGATAGAACATGACTATGTGCGGATGCAAAGTGTTAATAATTTCTAAACCGATCGATACCAAAAACTATACAGGTGAGGAGTGTGTTATCATAAACAGACAGACGGACGGACGGACGGACGGAGGATGGTTGATCCGGACGTCGGCATTATGTGTAGCATACATGGTATGGGTACACATAAAAATTAATATCAATTTGCAAAGGACACTGCACTCAAAGTAAAGACGGCATCAGGAATAAAGTGTTTTCAGGAAGAGAAGAACTATGGTTCATGGTTTAATGCACTCCATCTTGTTGTGCAGAGATTCATGTCAACACAAGCTCGCTATTCAGCCTTCAGCCTCAACTGTAACTAGTGCAAGTGCTGATTATTTATGACAAATCATCCGCAACGTCGTAGATGAGATAAGGAAATTATTTAATTAACTCTTTACATGTCACTTCCCAAGAAGTTGAAATCTATCTTAACAATTATTGACAAGAAAGATCACAACGATTCTAATAATTACCGCACTATAGCCCAAAGTAATAAGATTGGAAAACTGTTCGACAGGACTATTAACAATTGAATAGAATTCTTCCTTGAAACTAAACTTAACTTTGTGAAAGGGTTAACCCTTTCAGTGCCAAGTCTGATTTTTAGAGCTCTTTCCATCAATGTATCACATTATAATAATCAATAAATTTGAAAAAAGATCCAAAGAAATATGGGCCGATACAAAAATCGGACTTGGCACTGAAAGGGTTAACCACATAAGATGATGCAGCATATTGATGATGTCATTTGATACTGTAATATAACTGTATTTGCATGTATGTATATATAGATTGATTGATGATATAATGCCAATTTCATGAATAACATTGTAAATATCACAAATTAAACATAATTATGTTCAGTACAGATATTCTCAAATTAATTTACCAGAAAAACGTGGCAATACTCTCCTCCTAATATAGTGATTATCTTCAGTGATCCTTGTCAAAATTATTGCCATAACTTTATGGCTGAGTATTCCTCCCAAATCATAATGAAAATCTAGCTAGTCCACAATTCCAACTCGTAGGTGACAGTCGGCCGAGTTATATCAATTGAATCACTGAAAATAAGTACACTATATGTATGGCTTTAAAAAGATTTCCGGTTTCACCTGGTTGTCCACCACCTTACTACATACTATTGAAGTTATATATATATGTACATACTATTGAAGCTATATATATATGTACATACTATTGAAGCTATATATATATGTACATACTATTGAAGCTATATATATATATGTACATACTATTGAAGCTATACATATATGTACATACTATTGAAGCTATATATATATGTACATACTATTGAAGTTATATAATATGTATATTTTCTATGTACAGTACAAAGATTGAACATGTACTTTTGTGGTGTTAATGGTCCGATATTCAATAAATCATTTTTATCAGAATTTGAATCGTCATATCGGCGACTAATTCATTGCCAAAACCTGTTTTGATTGTTCTGATTATGCATTCTCGCTGTAAATTCTTTACATTTCAAACTGAGTGGGGGAGCAGTTCATTAATCATTTCCGTTATTTTAATTTCAGAATGATTCCTCATCTGAGTGGGATGAAACGGCTATGCGCTCTCCGGATGTGAGCGAGTTAGTGGAGTTGTTATAGGAACAGACAGGTGAAACGCCAAGCCACTCCTGTTAAAAAATCAACCACCAGAGGGATATCTAACGCCACCACCAACCCACCACCTGATACACAAAACGTATGGCACCAACAACGCCACCACCCGATACACAAAACATACGACACCACCAACCCACAACCCGAAATGTATGGCACCAACAATGCCACCACCAACGATACACAAAATGTACGGCACCACCAACCCACCATCCGATACACAAAACGTACGGCAGACATAATTGACTTCATTATTCAACCTCCACAACACGAGAGCCTCAAACATGATAAACTAGATGAAAAACAGCATGGAAGATGACTGCATGAGAGACTGAATTCATATTTATATTTGTATATGTGCATGCACTGCATGTATATATATTTCGTGATAATATATCGTCTTATCCTTATAATTTGTTACGACCAGCTTCTCCAGAACGACCAGCTTCCTCAGAACGACCAGCTTCCTCAGAAAGGCCCGCTTCTCAGCAACCATCAAAGATCTTTGTTATGAATCCGAAGTTTATGCTGATCCCAATGGAGAGGGTGCCAGCGGTCATAAACCAACAGACCATGACTTTTATGCTGGAGACAGCCCAGAACCTGACCACAGTGCCAGCCAACTACCTTCCCGAGGACACCATGGACGTGATATATTCACAATCATCTGACGACTATGCCCTGTTCTTGAGGAAGGTGGTGGGAAAGATGTTCTCTATACAGCTCTATACAAGAAATACTATTTAAACAGATGTGCACAGGGAACCCGATCCAAAAAGCCCCTAAACAAAGACAAGATCACTTCCATAAGGCAGAAGTTCTTCCGCTATATGCCAACGCAACCAATCGCCTTCGAGAAGACAGTGTGGAAGACGGCGGTGACCAGGATCGACCAATTCAACAGGAATACATTCAACCACAAACTGATCTTGTTAGATTTCTTATCATTATGTGAAATGTTCATATGTCGTGTAACATTGCGGTTGATTTATGTGTGCATGTGATTTTTGGAATTGCACATGTTTCATGGTGGCGGGATTGAATATCAATTAACTTTCTTTCTATTATGTCTATTCTATATATTATATGTTATTAATTGGCCGAGTTATGAGACCGGGGCCTCATAACTCGGTCAATGTGGAAACAACCAATTAATAAGTATTTTATTAATTAGCAACAATGTAATAATTGTTTCACAGGATGAATATGTTAACATAGATATACCATTGTGTGTTTTATTAAATTATTTTAGCAATTATTATTCTTGTGAACTTTGCGAAGAACTTGCAGCGATTTCACAGTACTGTCTGTTTCCACTGGGAATGATATTGATACGGATACATGTTGTTCATCCACGTACATGTATATTTATTTCCCAAAACAGTGATGGCCGTAAATCATCCGAAAATAACTGCAATCTATCTTCCGTCGACACAATATTCTTTGCTGATCGAGCCAATTACTTATGACGTCATTTATGTTACCTTGACTTATTGGCTGCGTTTTCTACTTATTGGCTGACTTTTTGTTACTTATTGGCCGTGATTTTGCACTTATTGGCCAACTTTCGTTACTTATGATGCCGGCAGCATTATACATATTGCGGCCGATAACGCGTACCTAATTAATAATTGTATTTATTATCATTGTATTGTTATTCATATAATGACAAATAAAATTTCACATTAATTTGCAATGTCAATTTTCCATGATCTCGTAAATGCCACCAAGTCTATATTCACATGTCTGGGGGTAAAAAAGTGCCCAATTTATATACTTGAATCCAGTGGGTGTACTATTATATAGACATTTTATTCATATGTCTCTACAATATCACTTGAGACAAGTAGTTCTAAGCATGGACATAGCTGGAGGTTCTCCGATGAGCAGGGCTCTTCAACTTGAAATTTCTAATTGCACACCACTGAAAAATATCCAACCTCTTACCTTTTAAAGAAGACAACCATACCACAGTACTAAGTTCACAAAAATCATTGTGCACATCCCTCTCATTTTTGTGTATGAACAAATGATTGGATAGCTTCAATGCAATGACTTTCAAATTTCCCTGGATACATATATGTTATACATAAGGGCCCACTGATTTAGAAAATAAAAAAATATTCCTGACATACTAATATTAAAGATGGATTATCTCTTTAAATAACAAATTTTAAATAGTTGCGTGGGTATAAAATAATAGATATGAACTGAATACCCCTGTCTGGAAAAGCTTCTATCAATTAATATTGATTTTATTTCGAATATTAAATCGGGACCGTTCATGTTACTATTTTTAGAACAGACCATTCGGATGATACCATATTGCGATATAGAGCACTGAGCTGTTCCTACGGCTACGCAACGAAAGTCAAATGTCACAAATTGGTTGTCTGTATTGTTTTGTTCCACAGATATGAGCGCTAATAAGTATAATTAACGTTTATTTGTGACAAAATTGTTAAATAAAATTTCTGGTCTCTGTTAACAGTAACCACTATTGTTCGTTTGCGGAACAAACACACCTTTTTAGACCAGAAAATATCCGAAATAAAATTAATATTAATCGATAAGGCCAAAAAAAAAAAGGGTTTTGATTCTCGGGCATAGCCGCGTCTGGAAAAAAGGCCCGCGTTGAAGCATTTTATTACGATTTTCAAATTGACCGATGCTGTCAAATGATAACACGAAAATGGGAAACTAGAAAAGAGAAATTAGTTATGTTTCAAACATAGAATATGATAGACATACAATGGTGTATGTGTTGGTATTCAACAACAGACACTAGGCAACGATAACTACCAGGTATATTGTCACCACAAGCTGCCCAAACCCCAAGTTTATTAAGTCAAATGTGTTTCCGTGCTGTAAACAATAATGATTTCCAATTTCGGGAACGCAAACCGGAAAGAAATATGGTGCGTATTCGCGATGTGTATGCTGGTTTAATTTAATAGTATTTGAAGTTTTTATGGCTAGTATATATAGTTACTATAGTATAGATGGATAAATATTAAAGTATATAGATAGATATAAAATGTATAATCCCGATTTAAACTTCGATTGTTTTAGTTCCGTTTCCGTCTTTGTTGTATTCCGTGTTTTATAACAGAGAACGAGAATCGAACGGACCCAAAAAAATCTGTCCATGCGTATTCTCTTTAATTAAGTTAAATTCACCGATGTTACTGAATATATTTGGCGACAAAATTATCCGAGAGCACCATTTTATAGTGTGCAAATAAGACATTATCCCTTGGGGCGAGCTGGCCCGGGGCGAGCTGGCCCAGGTCGACTGGGGCGAGCTGGCCCTGGGGCGAGTGGGCCCGTTTCCATAATGATTAATGTGATAATTGGTCATGCTTTATAGTGGAATACATTAGTTTATATCAAAATGTTCTCATTAGATTTTCTTAACCTGGGAAGGTATAATAACCCATGCTAACTATGGGCATTATCCCCATAACAAAAATAAAAATAAAACCCTCGCTCCCTCATCGATTCTCAAAAAAAATTGCCCGAGAATCAAAACCCTTTTTTTTGTGGCCTAAAAGCATTTCCGGACAGGAGTCTTCGATTCAAATCTAATATTTTATACCCCGGTAACTAAATAATACATGTTTACAAAGAGATAATCCACCTTTAAAGATCTGTTTAAATAACAAATTTTAAATAGTGGCGTGGGTATAAAATAATAAATATGAACTGAAGACCCCTGTCCGGAAAAGCTTCTATCAATTCATATTGATTTTATTTCGAATATTTAAGTGGGACCGTTTATGTGTCTATTTTTAGAACAGACCATTCTGATGATACCAAATTGTGATATAGAGCACTGGGCTGTTCCTATGGCTACGTGCCGAACGTCAAATGTCCCAGATTGATTGTGTGTATTGTTTTGTTCCATAGCTATAAGCGATGATGGATATAAAGCGCTAATAAGTATAATTAACGTTTATTTGTGACAAAATTGTACAATAAAATTTCTGGTCACTGTTAACAGTAACCACTATTGTTAATTAGCTAAACAACTACACCTTTTTAGACTAGAAAATATTCGAAATAAAATTAATATTAATCGATAGAAGCATTTCTGGACAGGAGTCTTCGATTCAGATCTAATATTTTATACCCCGGTAACTATATAAAACATGTTTACAAAGAGATAATCCACCTTTAAGTATTGCCCACTCTCTAAACTGAACATCGGGGGCATATGCCACGCCCAATCTCTAAACTGAGAATCAGGGGCATATGCCACGCCACCTCTCTAAACTGAGTATTGGCGCATATGCAACGCCCACTCTCTGAACTGAGCTTCACAGGCCTATATGCTTGGCGTTTCACTTGTTGATAAGTTGCTCACTGTGAATGGCTTTAAATTCGTTGGTAGCAATTTTCGTGTTTCAGCCATTTATGACTTTTTCGTGGGTTCACAAATTCGTGGGACCACCGATACTGTCGCCTCAAAACCTCCAATAATAACAATCAAGTCCAAATATCCAACTAATAAAAGTGCAGAAACCTCGGCGATCCGTCGGAAATTGCGCATCCACACTAAGCATATAATTAATTAACATGTCGCGTGTTCAAGCCTTTGTTGATGACTATTGAAATTGTCAACAACGGGATTGTATTACATAAACCTACATATCTAGGTGAATGGCACTCTTCTCATAACTCCCCAGGATTTGAGTGTACATTGGGTCAATAGAGTTACATGTCCCTCCCGCATGACATTCTCAAAATGGCAACTGCATTAGTTTCGAAGATAACATTATTTCGTGGGGTTTTTAGTTTCGTGGTTATCTATAACCACGAAAATTGAACCACCACGAATAAATATACTTTTACAGCATTTTGAGAGAAATGGTAACCTTACCACCTTTTGTAACACTGTATATCTCAAATTGTAACCTTAGGCCTAAAAAAAAATTATCCGTGTTTCTGCTAACCCGACCGACCCATGTTCAAAACCCCCGACCCTAATTTTTCCCGATTGTAATTTTATTTTTTTACCCGAATTTCTTGCTTTTCTCGGTCGTTTTTTTATTTTAAACGCAACTCCTGCATCTTCATTGTAATCACTGCGTCAGTTTGTTGTGGATATAATATTATTTGTACTGTTAAATCAGTATTGTTTTTGTTTGTTTTAAATTGCATGCCACGTAAATCATATATTCCCAGCCAAGGTGAAGAGCTGACCACAAAATTCGAAACACTCCGACTGGACCAGATGATGTACTCATTGGTCGCCGTCTTTTAACATTAACGGGGAATAAGAAAATTAAGATACACATACGACGTGACCAGTGGGCACAAATAGATCTTCTGCATTAACCGCATATTATATCAAAGTTAATAGTGCAATCGGTTCACAGTGCCAGGTAAAATTAATTGCGGCACGCATCGATTCGTTTCACTCATGCCCGCGAAAAATATGAGAAGTACACAATTGAGTCCGAAGAGCGAATACACGTGGCTTTGCTAAACCAATCGCAGTCAGTCGTTTTTGTTTTGCTGAGGGGGCGGGATTTTCGGCGATTGGCAGATGTGTATTTGTCTGAAGCCACACTGACGCAGCCTTTGATGTGTGCCGCGTTTTGCTAACGTGTGTATATATAGCTACTCCCCTGTCTTGATTGACACACTGTCAATAAAATGGCAGCTTTACAGTAATGTGATGAATAGGCCTACTGAGTTAACCCCCACACCGCCACAGAACAAAATACATCGTTATCAGTTTGAACAGTACAATGGCCTATACGCTTGAATTTTGAAACTTTAGAAATGCGAGTTTCAAAATAATTTTAATACCACTAATTTGATTTTAGATAATATCACTGCCGGTAATACAATTTTATGTTTGGTCGAGTGATCGGGAAAAGACCGGCGCTATAGCGTCGATCACCTCATATATCATATATTTAGAGCTGACACATAGGCTAGAGATCAATACTATAGACGAGTTTCAGATTATTCATGCGTATATACACAGGCGTGCCGTTTGAAACAAAATAAAATATAAGTTCTAACAACAAATAGTCCTGAGAGTAATAAAAAGTTTGATGATTAGCCATATCTCTTGCGATATTTCAAATGTGCAATGCCAAGTGTGGAATATACCCCAGCCCAACCATAATATGTGTCCATGCATGTAAAGTGAGAACAGGTGCACATAAAATAATATTCATGATATAAATATCCGTACAAGTTGATGAAATTACTAACATGTTATATACATTGTATATGCCCTGAACATGGCTGTGGGCATAACAAGTGAATGTTGATGTGCCAGTATTTATAGTTTCCAACTTTTTTATGCCTCACTTGTACGTGTCATATATTTCAAATGAAAATTAGGGATCTAGAACTTTAGGCCTAAATGAATATGGTCAACAAATACAAATTATTCTACTTTAATAATATGCATTCTTTGTTGTAGCAGATGACAATTGAAAATCTAAAAAAAACGTTATGTCTCACAATTTCAGATGACTGAAAGACAACAAACCATGTTGATGGCGCTGATGTCTGATTTTGATTATTCGTGTGGGGCACCACTTTGCCCAGATGATCATCAATTGTATGGTGTCGCAGTTACCCGTGAAACCCTGGAATGTGCCTCGCCGATTGAATCACAATATTATGCCTCTGGAATAGGAGAAGCTGATCGATGCGTCCGTTGTGGGGAATTGGGTGGGGCTATAAAATTGTCTCTAAGGCAAATGTACAAGGTTGTGACACCCATTTGTCTTAATTGTCAAGAAGATGGGTTGCAGCCAGTTGTAGCAAGGAAATATTCAAATTGAATACATATATGTTATCACCATGTGTTGTGCATTTCCAAGATCCATATTCAAGCTTCTCTGGTTGCAGGACATGAATACCTATCTCGGGAACACGCAACGTGGTGATAACCTATATGTATGTAATTTGTCTTACAATTCATGCAAAAGCCTATTGTCTAAAAAGTAGTATCTTATAAGTGCGTATATAGATAATTCACCGCACAGTTGACGTTGTGTTGCCTGATGATTGGAATAATCATACACACTATATCAAAATAATACTTCTTTTGTGAAATAATATTTCTTTTGTGAAATGCAACCAATTTTATTTAGTGTTTTCGACATTTTCATCACAAACGACTCAATTGAATGGATATATATAATAGCTGTTTTAGCCCGACTAGACTAAACCTGACTAGAAAGAGAATCATGATTCTTAATAAGCCGATTCGCTGTAGAAATGCTGCATTTTGATTCTCACAAAACATTATGGTTGTTAAGGCCTGACATAAATTAGTTCCAATTAATCATATTTTGTTTACAAGTGAAGATTCTCTCCACAACTAATGCAGTCACTGCTGCCATCCAGGGTATGACTTGTTACCATGTAGGATACAAGATCGGAAACTGCCTAAGCATTTTGGGTGTACATGTATTTGAGAAATAGCTGAATTGTAAGATTATATACATGAATATTATTACTTCAACAGAAATTTTCACTGTATGAAACCTACAAATTGTAAAATTAAGCCAATTTGTAATGGGGGCCTTTTATATGTAAATGTCTTAATACATATATTTTAATACTGAATAAAATTATTCGACATTGTGAATGTTATCCATCCATTCTATACCCTGTATTATAGGCTGTATACATTATCCAATTATCTATATATCCACTCTCAATGTTTGTCAAAATGTTCCTTCCCTTTATTTAGGAATACAATTTAAGACTGTATATGACCACTGGGTTGTCCAAATAGCATAAATACAGCTTGGAACCTGTGATCGGGGTGTGAACAAAAAATAAAATTAAAAAAAAAAAAAAATTAAATCCCTACCTACCTACCCTACCCTGGAGAGGTCCCGTTAGCAGAAACACGGTATAATTTTTTTTTAGGCCTTCCCTTACCAAAACCGAACGCCATTATTTAGCGTTTGCTTAGCGATTACCCTTAGCGTTTTCTTAGCGTTTCCTTAGCGTTCAAATGCATAAAATAAACGCTAAGATGAATGGGGCAAACAAATGTTAAGCTTAGCGTTCAAACGCTATCTTAGCGTTTGGTTAGCGTTTGGTTAGCGTGTATATAGGGTGAAATATTTATGAGCTTAGCGTTCGAACGCTAAGCTTAGCGTTTGAACGCTTACCTCATTTGCATATTGTTGGTATGTTGGCAAATATACTGTTGCAATTCCTTAGCGTTTCCTTATTCCTTAGCGTTTCCTTAGCGTTTCCTAAGCGTTTTCTTAGCGTTTCCTTAGCGTTTCCTTAGCGTTCAAATATAATCATTTAAACCCTAATATTAACCCTCAAGTTACTGAATGGTACAGTCTTCTGGTTATGACTTAAAAGGCTGCTTAGAAATGCCTCTCCGTTTGCTCACACATATTTAGAATATGCATTTTTTTAAATGTTACAGTACCTTACATTCTTTTCCTAAAGATTCACTAACTCATTCACTGATTGTTGACTCTCCCAAAATATTCCTTCCTCATGGTGGAATTATGAACTGTAGGCTACTCCAATTTCAGAATCAATAGAATTTATTCAAATATAATCAAATGATCTTAGCCTGATTTTCCTCTCATCTTCATATGCTATAATTACTGGGTGAAGGACAGTGTGAAATTCATCAAAACCTGGTGGTGACGTGCTATAAAAGATTGAGTGAAACATATATAGCAGGGTTTTGAAGTTTTTTAACTCTGTCTTTCACTCGGTCACAATAACATGTGAAGGCCAGAGGAAATTCAGGCTATAACAAAACAGTAATTAATATATAACATTCTATCCTGATCGAGTTCTTTTCTTTACTTTAGTGATTCATTTCTGAAAACAATAAAAGAAAAAATTAAGATTTCCAAGAATCATTGATGAAATTTCCTTCAATTTAACACAATTAAGCAACTTTACTCTGCATGCTTTCTTTGTTTTATGCAAAATGGTCCCCCACAGTTGTATTTGACAAACTAATTTTCAAGGACATCCCTTGCGATCAGGCACAATCACCTGCAGGTCTTCTGATGGAGTTACTTTACACAAAATTATTTGTCTAGCTGTGCGGTCATAAACTTGGCATTAATATATACTTACACGATGTACCAAACAATGTTGCACATTCTTATGACGCATGAAAAGGTATGATATCATACATGCTGGACAGTATGACATCCATATGAGACAAGAATAACTTACCCTTCATTAGAATTGAAATTATCATACGAAATCTTCATCCGACTTCTGTCATTTGTACACTTTGAGCATATTTTAGCATTAACGTCAGTCTCCTTCATGATGTCCCACATCTCTTTTTTGGAGACCGAAATTATGAATTCTGAAAATTGAAGAATTAATATAATGATAACTATTTAAAGGCTTCGTACATGTATCACCTGATTATTGATCAATTTCATGATTGGCTTATTTATTACAACTGTAATGCATAGCATGACATATTTCCTGATTTGCAGTTTGGAAAGGGTGCAGTGCTGAAAGTTTGAATGGATGTTAATTAATGGATGAAATAGTTTGTATGTGGATATCCTTCTTCCCATGCTGGTATATTATAGTAGTACCAAAGGACATTACAATCCAATAATTGGTACTGAAGCTACATTCATACAATGCAGAATATCTGCACAGGGTTACAGGCTGAGCATATATCTGTTTCCAAAGTCAAACATAGGGCATATATGTTCTTCTTATTAGGTGCACTACAGCCAACTTATAGAATATATGTGTTTTATGTGTATTGTCAAACCATGAAATATTATCTGCTGAGAAAATTTATAACTCATCAATTCTGCTGTTAAGTTAATTTTTTTGGTAATACCCAAAATTTAATATGGAGTTCATATATTCATTATAAGTAGAAATCCCATACAACAAAGCATATAAATGACAGATAAATGTTTAGCACAATGGAAATTCTATATTGAGGGGACCTGGTAAATTAACCTATTAATTGTACTGTATTTAAAGTATGAAGCTTAATTACCCTTCTAATATTGCTATCTTTACTAAATTTGACAGATATAATTGTTTTGACTCCTTGCACTGGTACATTTCAAGTAGATTTCCTTACTGTATAGTCATGCAGTTTCTTCTCAAATCTTCTGTGACTGTTTCTTTGAAAAAGAAATTGTAATCTCTGAAATTGAAATAGAATAAGTCATAGTTAAAGCTATGCTGGTGTTATTCAAGCCATATTTTTATTTTAAAAATTGTAGGTAGAAATTTAATTAGCACTTCAAAGTTAATTCGCATGCATGGGCATCATGCATATATATATACACCCATAGTAAGTTTCATTTAAATATTGCAATATATCAGGGGTGGCATCAGCATTTCCCCAATGCAGGGGCTACTTTATAATACAATTGACCCCTCCCCTGATTCCACCCCTACAATATATTAATATGTAGATTAAACCCTGGATATGTGAGTCATTTGTTTTTATTCAAATTGGTTTATCCTTATGAGATTGATATATTAAATCCCATTTATACAGGGTTGTGCATGGTTTAAAGGGAATCCAAAAATCTGTGAGAGAGTAGTTGAATTGTGGAGGGCCTAGCTAGCTTGTATGGTTCGATCCCTGTAGCTAAGATTTAATATTGCCTTTGTGTGTGACTGCATGAAAGATGATCATGCCAATATTAATTGTACTGTACATTCTCTCTATATAAAATATCATATTTTGAAGTTTCATGAGGCTATAAGCAACATAAATTAATTTGAATTATGAAAGTACTTACCAGAGACATGTACAAATAATGGTTTCCCGGCCATTCAGGTGCTGTTGATTCTGTGAGACTTCATAAATTAATCCATCAAAAACACAGAAAAATGATCTCTTTTCACATTGCTTTTTAGAACAAAATCTGAGTATAAAGCTGCATAAACATGTACATCATTCATCAGTGAGAGACAAACTGGCCAAAAACAAAGAGTCAACACTGGGCCACACATCTGTTACATAGTTTAAGAAGTATCAAATTCCAAGCTTATGGGCCAGTTCTCCCAACTTAACAACTTTAAATTGCCCCCAGGGGATTGTCATGCAGACTCAATGATTGCATAAGGCAGTGATTTAATTTTATGTATAGGCATTATCTGGTTCTTAGAATATTTTAGGGGATGCAGAGATCTCGATGGAACTAGCAAGTACAGTGAGACAAATTCATTACTTGAATTAGTTAAGCAAATATTCTCGCACTTTAATTTAGAATTGGGGTAGTTTCAATTCATATTAATTATACAATTTTAAATGTATCTAAAATAGCCACATTTTCTGTCCCTATTCAGAGAGAATAATTAAAGAAAAATATTTTCAAGTGATAGAAACTCATATTGACTGGTCTGTCTGACTTTAAATATAATTATTATTTTATATAAAAAAAAAAAATAATAATTAATAATGTTCATAAAATCACTTCTTTTGATAATGTATAAAGCACAGATGAGCCAATATTTCTTACAACAATAGATTTCCCCCCCACTTTTTCCTTGTTGAACATGGACTTAATTAGTTTAATTACAAGAGATTCTCTGCTTGCACTGGCTTGCATGAAAGAAACAAAATTCTCTGTATTCTGTGCACTATACATTAAATATTAGTGTTTGAAAAAAATCCCATAAACATATTACACTTATTTAGTGATTTTTTTTAAAGAAAGGGTATACAGTGGTACATGTATGGTACAATGTACATGTAAAACCTGCCAGACATGTCAAATATTTATCTCTTGTTCAGTTAAATGTGTGGAGTTTTCAAAGTATTTCCAAGACAACAAAATGTACTCAATATATGTATTGTAAAAAAAATATTTTTTGAATTCTACATCATTGTTCAGTTTAACTAATTCTGGCCATTCTCATAAGTAGATTAAATTGTCAAAAACATTAGTCACATATATAGGAGATATGAAAACAAAAAGAAACAAATTACCAGGTACTTGTTGTTGGAAGATATTAGACAGTAGTACATGTACAGGTACAGGTACATATGTCATACCTGCCAGAATTGTCAAATATTATCGCTTGTTCAGTTAAATGTACATGTCTGGAGTATTCAAATTATTTCCAAGGCAAACTACCAGTACATGAACCTATTAAAAATGTATTTAAAAAAATATTTTCATAATTCTACATCATTTTCTAGTGTAAAGAATTCTGGTCATTCTCGTATGTAGATTGTCAAAAACAAGTCACATATATAGGAGATATGAAGTTTTGATAAATTTTTCCATAAAATTTACCTGAACTCGACTTAGTTTATTTCTGAATTTTATTTTTATTTCTCAAATGCACGGTCATGCAAGAAACACTAAGAACCATTTACTAGCGTTTATGAAAGGCTGAAAATCGCTAAGGAATACAAAGAAACGTTCAGATCTATCAATGCTTATAATAACAGAGAAGAGATGTTAGCGTTTTTCTTAGCGTTTAACTTTCAAAACGCTAAGGAATAAGAAAATCGCAAATATATTAACGTTTTTCTTAGCGTTTAACTTTCTAAACGCTAAGGAATAAAAAAAATCGCTAAGGATCATCGATGCTTAACGTTCAAACGCTAACAGAAGCGTTTTCTTAGCGTTCGAACGCTAAGAAATGTCTTCTCATAACGTTCAAACGCTAACAAATTGCCCCAAACGCTAAGGAAACGCTAAGAAAACGCTTAATAAGCGATTATGTTCGGTAAGGGTTACCACCATTTGTAACACAGTATATCTCAGATTGTTCTTGATCGATTGGCATGAAATGTTTCTTGTCATCTGAGATGTGTCGGAGGAAATACTAAGTATACCAAATTTCAGTGTAATTCAGTGTATTACTCCAAGATGCAGATGTATGTCTTCCATAGGCAGATTAAGGGAGAAAACCAAGTCTGGTTGCTGAAAAATGCTCCGATGTATGTGTCGTCCACAGGCAGTTTAAAGGAGCTAACCCAGCCTGTTTGTTACTAGCAGACACTCTATACACCAGAATTTTGTGGGGAGGTAACCTAGCCTGGTTGTTATCAGCAGACGATGGTAGCACAGTGGTTAGAGTGTCGGACTTGTACTGGTGTTAATGCACCTGCATGAGTTCGCGCCTGGCAGGTGGACCAAGGTGATAAAGTGTTCAAAGTTTGTGGTGCTCAGTGTACTGCTGACTAGCATCATCTTTTTCAAAAATAAAAAATGTAATGACATGGGAAGCAACAGATATGGACATCATTATCCAGGAAGGAACAGAATTGTACTGTAGGTTGAGGAATCCTAATGCTACTGAATTCTGGAAATGTTTGGAAATAAATCCACATTTTCTTGATGTTCAAGAGCTACCCAGGAGATAAAAAGTTCTTAATAAAGAGTGTAGAATTAACATCCACATGCCTTTTAAAGCTGCAGCACTTTCTACTGAGGAAGAATATACGTGGGGCCTTGTACCAAAATATGATTCATTGGAATTGATATTCCAACAGAGTGATTGTTTTTTAACATTCAATGACTATACTGTTAGTCGGAAAATCAGGAGGAAAACTTTTCTTCTATGACTCTCATTGTAGAAACCATCTTGGTTTGTTAACTGATGGTGGAAATAGTGTTTTGTTAAAGTTCAGGAATTTGCACTCAGTGTTAGACAATTTGACAATGTTGCTCACTTCAATGGGTCAGATGAGTCATACACAAGTAGAATTATAACTGCATGCTCTTGATATTGAGATAATTGATGTTACCAATGATGTAATAATAACGGTTTAGAACTAACTTCTCTTGATATTGAGGTCATTGATGATGTTACCAATGATGTAATAATAACGGATTACAATACGCTCCACTGACTAAACAGTGTCAGATAAATAAATGCATCCACTAAATTGGAATTGACTGTCCAAAATCATCTTGAATACAATGGCAGTGATGAAATTAAAGATCAGTTTCAAACAAAACTAATTACTGGAGATGGTAATTGCTTTTTCCGATCATTATCATTTGCCTTAACTGGTACAGAATATCACCATTCTAATGATCGAGACGCTGTTGTTCAGCACCTTCCGATGAATGCTGATAAGTTCCAGCAATGCTTACGTCCTGGGTTTCAAAATATTCAAGAATATACTATTATGTCCTCAATGAATATTGATGGATCATGGGCAACAGAGTTGGAAATTCTTTCAGTTGCTGATTTGTTGAACATAGACATATTCACATATCAGTCCTCATGGCTACGATATCCACCAAAGGATTTTGATATAAACAGAAAATGAGAGCCACATGCTTTGTATTTGCCTTGTGGCAAACTCTTGATTGGTTACACTTGTCACAGTACAATTCAGAATAAAAAGATTCCACCAGGCTGGCAGGGTTGGGGGAATTACAGTGGCTGCTTTGTCAACAGTATGAGTTTAGAGACCATACCTGATTAACTGAAACATATTAATAACCTAGAGACACATCTAATAGCACCATTGATAATTTGATACCCTTCATCAAACTGTTGAAATTACACAGAGGCTCTATATTGTTGGCATGGTCCTGTTGTATGTGTTCCCACTGACATAAGTAAAAGAGCAGATGAGTTACCTCAAAGAGAAGACACTAATACACTATTAAGAGGTTAAACTTAAAAGAAAGATGTGTTATGAGGGTCATTATGAATACGAATTTGTTAATCCTCAGAGATTATTGGCAGCCCTTCACTATCTGAAGGAAAACAACGAGTTATTCAAGGACATTACCATTGATGACAACTGGGCTCAATTATCTATAATTCCAAATGAAAGTTCAACAGATACTGACAATGAAGACACTGACAGTGAAGCTAGCGGTAGTGACTCTGAAAATGGTAGTCGAGACACGGCATTTCCAATTGATTCATGCCTATAACCTGATGATATTGGACATGTACACTGATCAGATTCTAAACATTGCACCAGCAGAAGGAAACAGACCAATCTTCCTCCTTAGTGGAGATGATGACATTGAAGCAAAGAGTTTTCCTAAACAATTCCCATCCGGTAAACATACTTTCAAGAGCGAACGGGATCAACGAATAACTATGGCTACATACTTCTAACACAAACTTATGCATGTTGACAACAAATTTGCCAGAGATAAAATTTGCCAGAGATACTACATCACGTGTATATTATCAGATGATTAAAGTCTCATATACCTAACTATGTGTTTGCTTTACATAACAATTACTTATTCAGAATGCCAGCTTTAATAGATCTTTTAACAGGAGAGTGGGTTACACTTCGTAAAGACCTACACACAACTTTTCCAGCATGATAATTTCCCAGACAGCACCCTTGAGTTTTATAACATAATGGGCTAGGCACATTAGTTCGCCGGACCAACATCAGCTTATCGTGGACAAATCGGATATTCATATGTATACTTCAACAATAGAAACATTCATCCAAATTCGAAGTTACATTCCAACCATGCAAGTACAGGACATAGCCACAACACCAGGCCATGTACCATTCAATTTAATTACACTCATTAGCTGACATACCATGACAGCAACAGCATGTTAAAAACTTTAGTACAGCAATTAAGAGACATGCGTGGACAGTCTAAATCCACCATAGCTTTTATGGTCCGATTTAGCTACATGCCCCAGACAGAAACTCTTGATCCCCAGTTTAACGACCATGGATGATGAATGACCAGAGCTGTGGGTGGTTTACCATATAAGCCAGACCAAGACATCGGAAGGACAGTAGTTATCTTAGCTCTGTTCATATACAGCTAACTTCCTAGAGACTCTATAGCTACTCGCAACGACGTGACTGTGTGCATAACTCCATGTGTTCATAACATCATATGTAAATAAATATCATTGTACTGGTTTTGGTGCAAACCGTGTGTTGTGTGTACTTCCTAGAACCTGTGAAAACTGAATGTAGCCACCATAATGCTATAGTTTGCAATTCAAGGGTCACTGGAATCGAAGGCGGAAGTATTTGTTTAACTTTCCACTGTCGTTAACTATTTAAGGCAAAACAAAAAAAGTTTTGGTTCTCAGGCCCCGCCGCATTGAATAACAAGAGCTACGCTGGGCGTGCAATATACGCCCTCTCTTGGGTCGGCGGAAACTGGTAAAAAAGGGACATAACTCTGGTAAAAATTGGCGGACGGAACTCAAATTTGAACTTGACCTGTGTTTTGGTGGGAGAAAGTAACATACCAAATTATCATTGAATCCGATAAGCTCTAGTAAAGTTATCATGCGGACAACAAATTTCAGGGATTTTCTAAGTCAAATTACGTCAAATAAGGGGCATAACTCCGGTGAAAATTGGCGGACGGAACCCAAATTCGAACTTGAGCTGTCTTTTCTCCTAATAAACCCACATACCAAATTTGATTGAAATCGGTTCAGTCTTACTAAAGTTATCATCCGGACAACAAATTTCATGGATTTTCTAAGTCAAATTACGTCAAAAAAGGGGCCATAACTCTCGCAAAAATTATCGGATTAAAACGAAATTCGGACTTGAGCTGTATTTCGATATATGTAATCCACAAAAATACGGGTTTTGCGTATAAACATTCCAAAATCGAGTTATCATCCGGAAACCAAAAAACATAAGAAAAACTGAATTTTCTGAGTCGAAAAAGGGGCATAACTCTGCCAAAAATGGTCGGACAGAACCCAAGTTCGAACTTGACCTGTGTTTTGGTGGGAGAAAGTAATATACCAAATTTGGATTCATTCCGATAAACTATACTAAAGTTATCATCCGGACAACAAATTTTTCAAGGATTTTCCAAGTCAAAAAACGTTAAATAAGGGGCATAACTCCGGTGAAAATTGGCGGGCGGAACCCAAATTCGAACTTGAACTTACTTTTCGGCTAATAAACCCACATACCAAATTTTATTAATTTTGGTTCACTCTAACTAAAGTTATCATCCGGACAACAGGTTAACGGACGGACGCCCGCCCGGACGCCCGGACGCCCGGACGGACAGACCAATACTATAATACGGCCTTTTTTTCAAAAGGGCCACTGCCAAGGCAGTTGAGTCCGGTCCGGTCCAGGCCATTCCGGTCCGGTACACATGCCTGGACCGGCCCAAAGCGGTCCAGTACGCCTATGATAGGCTATATGTTAAAGGTGAATTATCTCTTTGTAAACATGTATTATATAGTTACCGGGGTATAAAATATTAGATCTGAATCGAAGACTCCTGTCCGGAAATGCTTCCATCAATTAATATTAATTTTATTTCGAATATTTTCTGGTCTAAAAAGGTGTGTTTGTTCAGCTAACGAACAATATTGGTTACTGTTAACAGAGACCAGAAATTATATTGTGCAATTTTGTCACAAATAAACGTTAATTATACTCATTGTCGCTTATATCTGTGGAACAAAACAGTACAAACAACCAATCTGTGACATTTGACATTCGTTGCGTAGACGTATTTACATGGTTTGCCGATTGTATGCATCATTATCTGTCTATGGTGGGATATACTGGGAACGATGCACGATAATAGTATTTCTAGTAAAGCGAACATTTACTGTTAAATGTATTGGACAGATATCTAGGTAGCTGTAGGGCCAGAATGTGTTATAATAATCTAACATGGCACTCAACTGATCGTATGCATGATTCGTATCATACTTATTTTCATTAAATTGAAATTTAAACGAAATAACTTTACTATTATACAAATGTGGGCTAATATGACTACTAAATTAATATTTGAGTCTTGGAGATTGTGATGGCTGATTGTATAGTCCTGACAATTACAGTTACATGTATATACCTAAGTACAACTACTATATATAATATATCGTCGCTTCGGTATCAAAAGGTCGTCTCTCAGGTTTTGGCGCGAAATTTTTTATTATTGATTGGGCATCTGTGGTCAACGAGACGTATGAAAAATCAAGGTTGGTGCCCGTCAACCAATCAAAACTATTATACGGTTTTGAAAAAAGACACGCGAAACTCAAGTTTAGATTCAAAACATCGAAAAAACGCCATCTCTGTTTCACTCGAAGCGTATTAAACCAATAACTACTGTAGGACTTAACTAAGGTGAGTAGCTTTTAGTTAAATAAATCAACATACTATTGGAATAGTGATATGCGCCAAACGACTGTAATTAATGTTTTTTTTCAAGTAAAATCGGGCGTTCGTCGTGACGGCAAAACATTTCCCCAAATTTTCGCCTTTTGAGCCCATATTGGCCCCTAGTCCAAGTCTTCTCGTACTAAAACCGGCTAAGATATTGGGATGGAGGTGCCGGTCTTTAGTCCGAGTTCCAGGCCCATGCATTCCTATGACACGAGTTACGCCCAGGATCTGTGGTGTATTTTACTCGATTTACCTAACAAAGCAATACATGATGCTATATACATCGGAAAGAGTGACATCTTATGGTCATAATGGTGTATAATAATCTAACTTTAATGTTAAATTACACATAGAATATTCCGGTTGATTGCCACAATCATCGTTGTTTTTTCTGTTTGTTTACTTAACTGAAAGCCGAACTCAGGTTCCGAAGAACTTCGGCATTGTCCGGTGTTTGTTTTGGCCGAGACGAATTTCGACACAAACAAAATGGCGGCCCCCATGATATTCTAATGCTCATTGTGTTTACACTGTTTAAACTGTGAGATGGTTGTAATTCCCGTAATTTATTTAATGTATTACATTTATATCTTCAATATGTATTTAATCTATGTATTTATTTATTTATTTATTGTCACTTATAATTACGATTACAATGGAGAATTCATCGTGCGTGGTTGATTGAAAATCTACGGAATATTTTCACCCGAAAATGCCGAACGCAGTTCGCAAGGTCAACTGAGTTCGCATACTTTAAAAAATATGTAAACACTGCGGCAAATGTTTCTTTTCACATTAAATTACCGCTTTCAATTCACAACCGATGTGGGTTTCAGATCAAATAGCATGTCTTCTGCGGAAACTATCCGTTTATTGTCGCAATTGTGATATTTTATTTCATATAATTGTGGTTTTATTTGAGCGGGTCACCAACGCTTAAGTCGTGTCATAGGAATGCATGGGCCTGGAACTCGGACTAAAGACCGGCACCTCCATCCCAATATCTTAGCCGGTTTTAGTACGAGAAGACTTGGACTAATTGGCCCCGTAACAATACAACAATATATGGTAGAATGAATCGTGGTTTGATTATATTACCCCATAATGATTTTTTTTCCTCTTAAGCACTGGTCCCCCCCATCCATTTCCCCAAAATTATTCTATACGACATTTTGACACTGACGAATGCATGCGAATATTTTGCAGCATGACGAGGTACGACATTTTGATTCCATAATTCTTCTGTATAGTTGGTGTCAATTCAGCCATTTTCTATATTGGATCCGTTTTAAAGCACATGCACCGATAATAAGGTCCGATATACAATGGCCGGGCACAATAAATAATACAGAGAATAAATTTTACCAACCCAGAAAATTGCTTGGAACACCCAAAAATTGTTATTTTATTCATGTTATGGTATATTTCTGGGCATCTTCGTTAAATGTCATTGGGGGGGGGGGGGGGGGGGGGTTCGCGCGACGTGAGAATCGGTTGCATTCCGATAAAGAGACGGTGGAATTCCGATAAACGGGACGGTGGCAACCGAGATTTTCTTTGTGTGTCAGCATTCAAATGGTATTTTGGCGACACCTCAGGATTCATATCATCATATCGTTAATCAAGTTATTAATACCCATCAAATTCTAGACGCTACAGTGAGTAAACCCAATAGAATGGCCATTTAAAAGTAAGCGACGGATCGTTTTCCGATAATAAATGAACCGTCGCGCGTCTGTTATCGGAAAAAGAACAGTCGCTGGACTTTTAAATGGTTATTCTATTGGTTTTACTCACTCTAGCGTCTAAATTTTGATGGGTATTGGTAACTAAATAACCGTATGATGATATGAAACCTGATTTGTCACCGCAATTCCGTGTGAATGACTAAACGCGAAGAAAATTTTGTTTGTCGCCGAAAGCGAACCGTCTCGTTTATCGGATTGCCACCGTCTCTTTATCGGAATGCAACCTCGTGATATCTCTACATTGAATTTCATAACTTTTCGAATAACACCTTACCTGATGAGGGCAGTCAATAATTTGGAGATACTTCAAATATTTAGAGATCTCTAATCTCTAAATAATTAGAGATATCTCTAAATCCATTTAACGAGTAGTAAGAGTGATTGTCAGACTTATCCACACAACAGTGAGAGATACATGTATCTCCAATTCATTTCGAGATATCTCCATATTATTTAGAAATACTCTAAAGTCAAATTAACATACACTCAATAATTGGAGATATCTACAAATTAATTAGAGATACATGTATCTCTATATATTTAGAGATATGTCCAAATGATTTAATGTTAATTTGGCTTTCCATAGACATATTGCGTTATATGTAAAGTTCAGAAAGACAGTTGTCATTACATTCCAGCATGTTTAACCAGTAATCAGAGTGGTAGCTAGTGCGTATTATAATACCTTTCTCATTACTTTCAGATAATGGGATCCAGACCATCCGAAACCAGAATCTTGGCAGCGAAATATAAATAAAAAACTCAGAATGCAAGGCAAGGGGTATGAAGGGCTTACACAAAACGAGAGCGGGAAGTGGAAACTTGACAAGGGCCGCCCTGAATGGAAGCTACATGCGTCTGGATGCAAACCGTTATGCAAGAAAAGCCATGAGTGTAGTCATTTCGAAGAGGTGGAACGGCAGGAGATATTCCGCGACTTTTGGGACATGAGTTTGGCGGAAAAGCGTACCTATGTGGCCGCACTGGTGTTTAAAGTTAATGTAAACAAACGAGTGGGAGAAAACAAAATGCATATAAGTAAAACCTGGGCAAAAATGACCAACTAAAATCTGTCTGTAAATGCATGTTTTTAAACACCCTTGTCATCGGAGAGAGGGCTTTGTACTCTTGGATTACCGATGTACAGCATGGACCGTTGATGTAGAGTCAACATTATTGTCGCCATGTCTCAATGCCAGTGCCATTTATTATAAACCGAAACTGACATCACATAACTACACAGTATATGATTTAAACTCAAGCGATGCAACTTGCTAAGTCTGGCACGAGGGAGAAGGTGACTTAAACGCCGATACCTACGCTTCGTGTCTCAGTGACTATATCTCCAGATTGCCCCGTACTGTTAAAGAACTTGTCATCTATATTGACGGCTGCGGCGCCCAGAATAGAAATTGTGTGCTTTCTAAATGCTTTGTTGAAATTGTCTATAGAACTCGATATTATTAGCTACCAAAAATACCTGGAAAGTGGACACACCCAGATGGAATTCGACGCTGTCCACTCGGCCGTAGAAAGGGGCAAGCGTCACAAGCCAATATACTCGCCTTACAACTACGTTGAAATCATCAGAAAGGCCCGCCAGGAACAACCATACACTGTAAAATATCTAACTCACGATTTCTTCAATAACTATAAGGTGTTAAGCTATTATAAGTCGATCCCACCCGGGTTAAACGTAGGCGACCCAGTTGTTGTTGATCTGCGATCTTTGAAGTACACACCAGACGGCAAGATCCAATATAAGCTAGAGTTCTCAGACGAGTTAAAGGAGATACCAAAAAGGGCGACACGTCAGTTAACACTCCAAGATACGGACCGTGTGGTACCTTTGCATGCATTGCCGTTACCTATAAAGGCATCTAAGTACAAACATCTACAAGAACTGAAGGCGGTTATTCCTGCTGTTGAGAAGATACTCATATAAATGTATAGTTTGTTTAATACCCACGTACTTGCACATGTATTCTGATTACCTATGTGGGACTATTGTCAAATTGTCAGTCGGCGAATGCATTACACGCAAATAACATAGCGATCGGTTAAATGGATTGTATGCTTATTTTTTAATGTTCTCATTTTCGAGAAAAAATTATTCCCAGTCTTGTATCCCACTCTTTTGGGCCTAAAGTTATCCCACCACCTCATTTACACATTAATTGTATTAGGTTCCCTCTGTAGCCACCAACTGAAATGGAGCTATACATTAACCTTAGCGATGTCTGGAAGCCAGCCACAAATTCTAATATACACCTGGATATAAATACACTTGGTTGCATAGCCAGTGATATCCACCTGACCCCTTAACCTTAGATTCACTGCTTTGGGTTTTACTTTCCGGTTGAAATTATAACATGCGAAAAATAACCATACACTCCCTTTAAATTGAGTCACGATACACCTGTTTTCGTGGCATCAAACGTTTAATAGATATTAACAACTTGAATGCGTCAATGCATCGTTTACAAATTGATACGTCGCCAAGGCAGCAACATCGTGAGGTGAAAGGTCACATTGTGCATAGTCCTTTCTTGGGAGTTTAATACACATATGTAAGATATAGCTAAAATTTAATACACAGTAAAACATCAAACCGGTATAATAAGGTAAAATACTATTGGATTAATGTGACTGTCCTGTGTAACATGTGTGTACCCTGGTACTATGTAATGTGGTTTGCATGTTTCTTCGATAATTATTAATGTGAAAAATAATAGAATACTCCATTCGATATCTATCAAAATTGATTAGTTGATGCCATGGTACACTGTTTATAACTAATAGTTTCATACTCATTCAGAAATCGGCGCCATCAAAGCAGGCGGCCGTCCGCAATTGCACTTTCATTATAAGGAAAGTGACATGTACAAAGTACACCTATACATTGTTTTCGTGGCATCAAACGTTTAATAGATATTAACAACTTGAATGCGTCAATGCATCGTTTACCAATTGATATGACGGTAAATACGTAATCATATTCGCGATAAGTTTATTATAACTGAAGTAAAATAGTGGACCGAACCGGAGAGTACCGGACCGGCGGCAAAAAGCGGGCCGGTCCAGTGACACCCGGTCTGGACCCGACCGCGGTCCACCCTTGGACCACGGACCGGATCAGTCCAAAGCAGTCAAGTTCGCATCACTATAGTTTATTATAACTGAAGTAAAATAGTTGACCGGACCGGAGAGTATTGGACGGGCGGCAAAAAGCGGTCCGGTCCAGTGACACCCGGTTTATAACGCCATGTAATCAAATCACTCGACAGTGGAAGCATACAGCTCACTTGCATACTATTAATTCAAATCTAGAACCAAAATCGCACAGCAAAAGACGGAATATGAAAAGATAAAAAAACAGAACAAGAGATCGGGTCGAACGTGGTGGAAACGGTGAAAGCGATCTACTACATGATGCTTTTCATGAGGACATAGAGTTTAATGCTAAACCGCTAGAGTCATCATCAGGTAAATATATAACATTTTATATCGACTATCAATGTTGTAGATTTCAGACTAAAGATGTTAGAGTGAGTATTCTAGCACCTGACCAAATTCATATCATGTACAAAGTACAAAGTACACCTATACATTGTTTTCGTGGCATCAAACGTTTAATAGATATTAACAACTTGAATGCGTCAATGCATTGTTTACCAATTGATATGACGGCAAATACGCAATCATATTCGCGATAGTTTATTATAACTGAAGTAAAATAGTGGACGGACCGGAGAGTATTGGACGGGCGGCAAAAAGCGGTCCGGTCCGGTCCAGTGACACCCGATTTATAACGCCATGTAATCAAATCACTCGCCAGTGGAAGCATTCGGCTCACTTGCATACTATTATTTCAAATCTAGATCCAAAATCGCACAGCAAAAGACGGAATACGAAAGGATGATAAAACAGAACAAGAGATCGGGTCGAACGTGGTGGAAACGGTGAAAGCGATCTACTACATGATGCTTTTCATGAGGACATAGAGTTTAATGCTAAACCGCTAGAGTCATCATCAGGTAAATATATAACATTTTATATCGACTATCAATGTTGTAGATTTCAGACTAAAGATGTTAGAGTGAGTATTCTAGCACCTGACCAAATTCATATCATGTACAAAGTACACCTATACATTGTTTTCGTGGCATCAAACGTTTAATAGATATTAACAACTTGAATGCGTCCATGCATTGTTTACCAATTGAAATGACGGCAAATACGCAATCATATTCGCGATAAGTTTATTATAACTGAAGTAAAATAGTGGACCGAACCGGAGAGTACCGGACCGGCGGCAAAAAGCGGGCCGGTCCAGTGACACCCGGTCTGGACCCGACCGCGGTCCACCCTTGGACCACGGACCGGATCAGTCCAAAGCAGTCAAGTTCGCATCACTATAATAGATGTATTGTGATGTCATAGTCTATTATGTTCCGGTAATGTTATTGTTTGATGTGTTCCGTTTGCATCGTTGAGGACAAAATAAATGCATAGAAGACTAAAGGTAGACTTATTGTTCCATAGACCCTGCCTAATAAGACTCAGAGCCATTACAAATACTTTGTGGTAGCAATGGATGGCTTTCCTCAGGACCCACCCCAGTGCTCTACGACACAATACCAAGTGTTGTGAGGTGTATGTTATTTCAACTTTTTGCGAGACTGTATGTTACATCTTCATGTACATGTATACTTATTACAGTGTTTTATTTTCTATTTTTCAGGGATAATTGTGATCTACATCATGTTCATCACATGCACTATCTATTGGAGGTTCAATTCTGTGATCTGAGATGTACTGGTTTCTGAATAAATTAGCAAATTTCACATTACACAACTGTCCCTTGGTAAGCCTACCGCTTTACGATATAGCCTCATATAAGCAGATAGAGTTATTCCCCTTGAGTAGCCTTCTGTCGCGGCTTCGCTGGTATCGGCAGTCGTTTGAATAAACATTGCGTAACATGACACAAGACTCTGGTGTATAATTCCTAGTTAAAATGTTATCTTTTCAGTGTGCGCTCAAACTTCTAAATCAACTATGCATTGTTAAATATACAACAATTTCTGTATAGTTTGACTCTTCAGTTACAAAAATCAGACGGTAAACACTCAAATTATAATAATATTATATATTCGTATACTAGTATCGATCTGCCGGTCGAAAAATGTTAAGCAAGACAGAACAAGTGAACTGCATTGCATCATAGCCGCATGGGCCGGGAGTGGGCCTTGGAGGGCTGCAGCCCCTCCCAACGTTTTGAAAGCTCAATATTCAGGCAAATTGGAATGGTATTTCAGGTGCAAATTAATGTATATTACAGTATTTTTTCACATTTCTGCCCGAATTATACACACTTAAGGTTAACCGTACACATTTTTTAGCTTTAGCTAGCCGACCTTTTAAAATTCTATGAGACTTTATTAAGTATTCAATTTCAGCAGGATTTAATTTAAATTTGTAATTTGTATTTGCAAAATTTCTATCCCAGTTTGTGGGAAGTGAGAACAACTTGATATATATTTATTATAATGATATAATCATCAGTTAATATAGAGTTCAGTGGGGGCGTATTTTCGTTAATAATTTACGGTTAAAACTTTTGAAACGCTCTTTAAGGTTTCACGTTGTGTGTATTCTGGCGCATAACACAAATTTCTGGTAAAACTGGCCACCAGGCCGAGATGGATGTCAGCATAAACTTATGAGATTGGTTATATCTCACAAATTAGGATTTAAATATAAAAAGTATGGATGGTGTTCACTTTCTGCAATGTTCTAATTGTCATTATTAACTTGAACAACTGTCCAATGACTAGTGCTGGGACGGTTGGGGTTTTTTCCTAATCGGTTAACCACGGGCATTAACCTAACCATAACCGGTTAACCGTGACCAGTATTACCCTCAGTACGGCAAAACAAATGTTTATTACGAGTCCCGGGCACGTTGATATACATGCGATCACAAACGATGTCTTGGACATACAATGCGTTCCCGTTACAGCGATCAAATAGTTGTAAATGTGTATAATATAGATTAGTGGTGCGCTAGTATATCGATGTTTACGGGAGTTTCGCACTGCATAACGCTTGCTTGCAAAACCTTCAGCGACGAAATATAGTCCCCCCCCCTTGTGTGTATCCCGGGGCCCCAGGGCACGATTAGCCCAAACAATGTACTGAAGATAGGCATACTGTTGTTTAGTAATGTTAAGTGTTTGGGTATAGCTTATAGGCAGGTATGTATTAATCACAGTGGCTACAAGATGTTACTTCAATTATTTAATAAACAAATTCAAACAAAATTAAATCGTTGTGATTCATTACTCAAGCCCCAGCCAGTGTTTAGGAATTAACGTTATCGAACGCATCACTAGATATACTCTTATTTCCCACTCCCAGTAGGCCTGTGTTTTTTCTGGATGTGCGACTTCATATTGGATGTTGATCCAGAATAAACGAATCGCCTTCGGCAGGCCTTGCATACCGCCCATTTCTTCTTCCTTTTTTTTTTCGTCATCTTCAATTATGACTAAATCTCCCCAAACGTTTGATTTCCGTTTGTGTAGGTCTTCCGTCATCGCTTTGAGACAAACTAATGGTAATGACCAGGGGGGGGCAGTTTCAAGAAAACAGACATAATATTGATGATGTAGTAAAAGTCTAGACTTGATTGCTTTGATGTATGCCGCGGTGCACGTGCAGCCGGAACGTCATGTAATGCCGCCAAAGGAAATTGGCATTGAATGTGTAGCAAGTGATTCACAGACTGACACAGATAAGAGTGTTGTTGGTTTCACATCTAGAAAAGCTGCCGGTGTCCGGTGATCAAACAGGCATGTGTTGTGGGGTATATGAATACACAATCAACTGTCCAAATCGCTTCTATAAGCGGCTACTACCAAGCCTTGAAATAGGGTGTCTGTCATTTGCAGAATGAGGTCCCCAGAGGGTGAATTTAGTGATGCTATACCGCATAGCGGGCTAGCATCACCAAATTCACCCTCTGGGAACCTCATTCTGCTGAGGTGTAAGCAGAATGAGGTCCCCAGAGGGTGAATTTGGTGATGCTAGCCCGCTATGCGGGGTAGCATCACTAAATTCACCCTCTGGGGACCTCATTCTGCAAATGACAGACACCCTATTTCAAGGCTTGGCTACTACGTTGATAGTACGATCGTTATCAATATTACGGTTATCCGGCTGTGGCCTCCTCCAACCGGTTGACACGCATAACCGAACCGTAACCGGTTATCCGGACAACCGCCCCAGCACTACCAATGACGAGATTTCACTTCACAAAACCATTGTTATGTGAACATTACTGGTACAGTCAGAATGGCATTACTGAGTAAATTAAATTAATCCAATAAGATACCAAACAAATGGCATTGGAAAAGCTCAAAGCATTGAGAAATATTATCCCCATGCATTCATATCCTATCAAAACAATAGAAGCAGGTTGTTTACACAGTAACCAGTCGACTAATCACACCTCACACTTCAGAGGGTGAGATGGCTTCAGTGTGATAGATAATCACTTTCATATGCCGACCACATACCGTATATAAGCAGTGCAATTTTTATCTGACATCATAACCACAAAGATGTTCCGTTGTATCAAGTGCGGTAGCGAAATTAGACCACGATTGCCTCCAGTGGCGAAGGGTCCAGTCTTCGCAGCCTCTAGCTGCGACTATGTACAACGGCAGTGGCTCGACTCAAGCACATTTTCGATCGAGGAATGGAGTATATTCCGACATGACGTTCGGACAAATAATGATCTTGAAGGTATGTATATTTAATTCAACATTCCAAATTCATTGATATTCAACAACATTCAATGATCAATAACAAACATATTGAATTCAACAATCTATAATTATAATAATTAAATAATTAAATTATTAATTAATCGCTTATTCAGAGAATTAATAATATTAATAATTCGATTAATTAATTAAGCAATTATACTGTCATTTGTTTATTAACTCATTTGTTTTTTTCTTCAGGCTGGCATCGAAGACTAAATGTCCACGGGAGTGACGTGACATTCTACAAGCTGGTACCGCTATTGATGCGGGAGGCATCAATTGTAGAGTTAAACGTCTTAGCCGTCGACGTTGAAACCGACAGCCGGACGGCGTACACACAGAAGGCAAAACAGATCCGTGACCTATGGGATTCCCACACAGCAGATCCACAAGAACTGACGACAGGTGCATTACTGAAGAAATGTGCTAGATTATATCTTAAGAGCAAAGCATCGAGAGGAGCTGAGGCCAACTGATTGTGGAGAATAATTCATCATCCATTCATTCATATTCCGTTATATTAGTCGTCGTATTTTTACATATTCATTCATGTATTCAATAAATAATTATCACTGCTACCCAACTATCCAATCTATCTCCCGACATCCCTTTGGCTTAGAGAGAGAGAGGAAAGAGAGAGAAAGCAAGCAAAACGACCCCAAAACGACAACTTAAATAAGACATTATCCCTTGGGGCGAGCTGGCTCGGGGCGAGCTGGCCCAGGTCGACTGGGGCGAGCTGGCCCTGGGGCGAATGGGCCCGTTTCCATAATGATTAATGTGATAATTGGTCATTCTTTATAGTGGAACACATTAGTTTATATCAAAATGTTCTCATTAGATTTTCTTAACCTGGGAAGGTATAATAACCCATGCTAACTATGGGCATTATCCCCATAACAAAAATAAAAAATAAAAATAAAACCCTCGCTCCCTCATCGATTCTCAAAAAAAATTGCCCGAGAATCAAAACCCTTTTTTTTGTGGCCTAAAAGCATTTCCGGACAGGAGTCTTCGATTCAAATCTAATATTTTATACCCCGGTAACTAAATAATACATGTTTACAAAGAGATAATCCACCTTTAAAGATCTGTTTAAATAACAAATTTTAAATAGTTGCGTGGGTATAAAATAATAAATATGAACTGAAGACCCCTGTCCGGAAAAGCTTCTATCAATTAATATTGATTTTATTTCGAATATTTAAGTGGGACCGTTTATGTGTGTATTTTTAGAACAGACCATTCTGATGATACCAAATTGTGATATAGAGCACTGGGCTGTTCCTATGGCTACGTGCCGAATGTCAAATGTCCCAGATTGATTGTGTGTATTGTTTTGTTCCATAGCTATAAGCGATGATGGATATAAAGCGCTAATAAGTATAATTAACGTTTATTTGTGACAAAATTGTACAATAAAATTTCTGGTCACTGTTAACAGTAACCACTATTGTTCATTAGCTAAACAACTACACCTTTTTAGACTAGAAAATATTTGAAATAAAATTAATATTAATCGATAGAAGCATTTCCGGATAGGAGTCTTCGATTCAGATCTAATATTTTATACCCCGGTAACTATATAATACATGTTTACAAAGAGATAATCCACCTTTAAATTTCTCTAAACTGAACATCGGGGGCATATGCCACGCCACCTCTCTAAACTGAGTATTGGCGCATATGCAACACCCACTCTCTGAACTGAGCTTCACAGGCCTATATGCTTGGCGTTTCACTTGTTGATAAGTTGCTCACTGTGAATGGCTTTAAATTCGTTGGTAGCAATTTTCGTGTTTCAGCCATTTATGACTTTTTCGTGGGTTCATAAATTCGTGGGACCACCGATGCTGTCGCCTCAAAACCTCCAATAATAACAATCAAGTCCAAATATCCAACTAATAAAAGTGCAGAAACCTCGGCGATCCGTCGGAAATTGCGCATCCACACTAAGCATATAATTAATTAGCATGTCGCGTGTTCAAGCCTTTGTTGATGACTATTGAAATTGTCAACAACGGGATTGTATTACATAAACCTACATATCTAGGTGAATGGCACTCTTCTCATAACTCCCCAGGATTTGAGTGTACATTGGGTCAATAGAGTTACATGTCCCTCCCGCATGACATTCTCAAAATGGCAACTGCATTAGTTTCGAAGATAACATTATTTCGTGGGGTTTTTAGTTTCGTGGTTATCTATAACCACGAAAATTGGACCACCACGAATAAATATACTTTTACAGCATTTTGAGAGAAATGGTAACCTTACCACCTTTTGTAACACTGTATATCTCAAATTGAAACCTTACCACCTTTTGTAACACAGTATATCTCAGATTGTTCTTGATCGATTGGCATGAAATGTTTCTTGTCATCTAAGATGTGTCGGAGGAAATACTAAGTATACCAAATTTCAGTGTAGTTCAGTGTATTACTCCAAAATGCAGATGTATGTCTTCCATAGGCAGATTAAGGGAGAAAACCAAGTCTGGTTGCTGAAAAAGGCTCCGATGTATGTGTCGTCCACAGGCAGATTAAGGGAGCTAACCCAGCCTGTTTGTTACTAGCAGACACTCTATACACCAGAATTTTGTGGGGAGGTAACCTAGCCTGGTTGTTATCAGCAGACGATGGTAGCACAGTGGTTAGAGTGTCGGACTTGTACTGGTGTTAATGCACCGGCATGAGTTAGCACCTGGCAGGTGGACCAAGGTGATAAAGTGTTCAAAGTTTGTGGTGCTCGGTGTTCAAAAATAAAAAATGTAATGACATGGGAAGCAACAGATATGGACATCATTATCCAGGAAGGAACAGAATTGTACTGTAGGTTGAGGAATCCTAATGCTACTGAATTCGGGAAATGTTTGGAAATAAATCCACGTTTTCTTGATGTTCAAGAGCTACCCAGGAAATACAAACTTTTTAATAAAGAGTGTAGAATTAACATCCACATGCCTGTTTAAGCTGCAGCACTTTCTACTGATGAGGAAGAATATACATGGGGCCTTGTACCAAAATATGATGCATTGGAATTGATATTCCAACAGAGTGATTGTTTTTTAACATTCAATGACTATACTGTTAGTCGGAAAATCAGGAGGAAATCTTTTCTTCTATGACTCTCATTGTAGAAACCATCTTGGTTTGTTAACTGATGGTGGAAATAGTGTTTTGTTAAAGTTCAGGAATTTGCACTCAGTGTTAGACAATTTGACAATGTTGCTCACTTCAATGGGTCAGATGAGTCATACACAAGTAGAACTATAACGGCATGCTCTTGATGTTGAGATAATTGATGTTACCAATGATGTAATAATAACGGTTTAGAACTAACTTCTCTTGATATTGAGGTCACTGATGATGTTACCAATGATGTAATAATAACGGATTACTCAAGACAAGATAGTATACAATACGCTCCACTGACTAAACAGTGTCAGATAAATAAATGCATCCACTAAATTGGAATTGACTGTCCAAAATCATCTTGAATACAATGGCAGTGATGAAATTAAAGATCAGTTTCAAACAAAACTAATTACTGGAGATGGTAATTGTTTTTTCCGAGCATTATCATTTGCCTCAACTGGTACAGAAAATCACCATTCTAATGTTCGAGACGCTGTTGTTCAGCACCTTCCGATGAATGCTGATAAGTTCCAGCAATGCTTACGTCCTGGGTTTCAAAATATTCAAGAATATACTATTATGTCCTCAATGAATATTGATGGATCATGGGCAACAGAGTTGGAAATTCTTTCAGTTGCTGATTTGTTGAACATAGACATATTCACATATCAGTCCTCATGGCTACGATATCCACCAAAGGATTTTGATATAAACAAAAAATGAGAGCCACATGCTTTGTATTTGCCTTGTGGCAAACTCTTGATTGGTTACACTTGTCACTGTACAATTCAGAATAAAAGATTCCAACAGGCTGGCAGGGTTGGGGGAATTACAGTGGCTGCTTTGTCAACAGTATGAGTTTAGAGACCATACCTGATTAACTGAAACATATTAATAACCTAGAGACACATCTAATAGCACCATTGATAATTTGATACCCTTCATCAAACTGTTGAAATTACACAGAGGCTTTATATTGTTGGCATGCATGGTCCTGTTGTATGTGTTCCCACTGACATAAGTAAAACAAGAGATGTGTTACCTCAAAGAGAAGACACTAATACACTATTAAGAGTTAAACTTAAAAGAAAGATGTGTTATGAGGGTCATTATGAATATGAATTTGTTAATCCTCAGAGATTATTGGCAGCCCTTCACTATCTGAAGGAAAACAACGAGTTATTCAAGGACATTACCATTGATGACAACTGGGCTCAATTATCTATAATTCCAAATGAAAGTTCAACAGATACTGACAATGAAGACACCGACAGTGAAGCTAGCGGTAGTGACTCTGAAAATGGTAGTCGAGACACGGCATTTCCAATTGATTCATGCCTATAACCTGATGATATTGGACATGTACACTGATCAGATTCTAAACATTGCACCAGCAGAAGGAAACAGACCAATCTTCCTCCTTAGTGGAGATGATGACATTGAAGCAAAGAGTTTTCCTAAACAATTCCCATCCGGTAAACATACTTTCAAGAGCGAACGGGATCAACGAATAACTATGGCTACATACTTCTAACACAAACTTATGCATGTTGACAACAAATTTGCCAGAGATAAAATTTGCCAGAGATACTACATCACGTGTATATTATCAGATGATTAAAGTCTCATATACCTAACTATGTGTTTGCTTTACATAACAATTACTTATTCAGAATGCCAGCTTTAATAGATCTTTTAACAGGAGAGTGGGTTACACTTCGTAACGACCTACACACAACTTTTCCAGCATGATAATTTCCCAGACAGCACCCTTGAGTTTTATAACATAATGGGCTAGGCACATTAGTTCGCCGGACCAACATCAGCTTATCGTGGACAAATCGGATATTCATATGTATACTTCAACAATAGAAACATTCATCCAAATTCGAAGTTACATTCCAACCATGCAAGTACAGGACATAGCCACAACACCAGGCCATGTACCATCCAATTTAATTACACTCATTAGCTGACATACCATGACAGCAACAGCATGTTAAAAACTTTAGTACGGCAATTAAGAGACATGCGTGGACAGTCTAAATCCACCATAGCTTTTATGGTCCGATTTAGCTACATGCCCCGGACAGAAACTCTTGATCCCCAGTTTAACGACCATGGATGATGAATGACCAGAGCTGTGGGTGGTTTACCATATAAGCCAGACCAAGACATCGGAAGGACAGTAGTTATCTTAGCTCTGTTCATATACAGCTAACTTCCTAGAGACTCTATAGCTACTCGCAACGACGTGACTGTGTGCATAACTCCATGTGTTCATAACATCATATGTAAATAAATATCATTGTACTGGTTTTGGTGCAAACCGTGTGTTGTGTGTACTTCCTAGAACCTGTGAAAACTGAATGTAGCCACCATAATGCTATAGTTTGCAATTCAAGGGTCACTGGAATCGAAGGCGGAAGTATTTGTTTAACTTTCCACTGTCGTTAACTATTTAAGGCAAAAAAAAAAAAGTGTTGGTTCTCAGGCCCCACCACATTGAATAAAAAGGGCCACTGCCAAGGCAGTTGAGTCAGGTCCGGTCCATTAACGTTAATTATACTCATTGTCGCTTATATCTGTGGAACAAAACAGTACAAACAACCAATCTGTGACATTTGACATTCGTTGCGTAGCCGTAGGAACAGCCCAGTGCTCTATATCGCAATACGGTCTCATCCGAATGGTCGGTTCTAAAAATAGTAACATAAATGGGCCCGTTTTAATATTCGAAATAAAATCAATATTAATTGATAGAAGCTTTTCCGGACATAGGTCTTCAGTTCATATCTATTATTTTATCCCCACGCAACTATTTAAAATTTGTTATTCAAAGAGATAATCCATCTTTAATAAATTGTCTGTTTTCTCAAAGTTTTTACTCTGTATAGTACAAACTATAAGGTTAGTGAGTTCAGTGCATTGCAATGAGGCCATATATGTTAAAATTTACATGGTTTGCCGATTGTATGCATCATTATCTGTCTATGGTGGGATATACTGGGAACGATGCACGATAATAGTATTTCTAGTAAAGCGAACATTTACTGTTAAATGTATTGGACAGATATCTAGGTAGCTGTAGGGCCAGAATGTGTTATAATAATCTAACATGGCACTCAACTGATTGTATGCATGATTCGTATCATACTTATTTTCATTAAATTGAAATTTAAACGAAATAACTTTACTATTATACAAATGTGGGCTAATATGACTACTAAATTAATATTTGAGTCTTGGAGATTGTGATGGCTGATTGTATAGTCCTGACAATTACAGTTACATGTATATACCTAAGTACAACTACTATATATAATATATCGTCGCTTCGGTATCAAAAGGTCGTCTCTCAGGTTTTGGCGCGAAATTTTTTATTATTGATTGGGCATCTGTGGTCAACGAGACGTATGAAAAATCAAGGTTGGTGCCCGTCAACCAATCAAAACTATTATACGGTTTTGAAAAAAGACACGCGAAACTCAAGTTTAGATTCAAAACATCGAAAAAACGCCATCTCTGTTTCACTCGAAGCGTATTAAACCAATAACTACTGTAGGACTTAACTAAGGAGAGTAGCTTTTAGTTAAATAAATCAACATACTATTGGAATAGTGATATGCGCCAAACGACTGTAATTAATGTTTTTTTTCAAGTAAAATCGGGCGTTCGTCGTGACGGCAAAACATTTCCCCAAATTTTCGCCTTTTGAGCCCATATTGGCCCCTAGTCCAAGTCTTCTCGTACTAAAACCGGCTAAGATATTGGATGGAGGTGCCGGTCTTTAGTCCGAGTTCCAGGCCCATGCATTCCTATGACACGAGTTACGCCCAGGATCTGTGGTGTATTTTACTCGATTTACCTAACAAAGCAATACATGATGCTATATACATCGGAAAGAGTGACATCTTATGGTCATAATGGTGTATAATAATCTAACTTTAATGTTAAATTACACATAGAATATTCCAGTTGATTGCCACAATCATCGTTGTTTTTTCTGTTTGTTTACTTAACTGAAAGCCGAACTCAGGTTCCGAAGAACTTCGGCATTGTCCGGTGTTTGTTTTGGCCGAGACGAATTTCGACACAAACAAAATGGCGGCCCCCATGATATTCTAATGCTCATTGTGTTTACACTGTTTTAAACTGTGAGATGGTTGTAATTCCCGTAATTTATTTAATGTATTACATTTATATCTTCAATATGTATTTAATCTATGTATTTATTTATTTATTGTCACGTATAATTACGATTACAATGGAGAATTCATCGTGCGTGGTTGATTGAAAATCTACGGAATATTTTCACCCGAAAATGCCGAACGCAGTTCGCAAGGTCAACTGAGTTCGCATACTTTAAAAAATATGTAAACACTGCGGCAAATGTTTCTTTTCACATTAAATTACCGCTTTCAATTCACAACCGATGTGGGTTTCAGATCAAATAGCATGTCTTCTGCGGAAACTATCCGTTTATTGTCGCAATTGTGATATTTTATTTCATATAATTGTTGTTTTATTTGAGCGGGTCACCAACGATTAAGTCGTGTCATAGGAATGCATGGGCCTGGAACTCTGACTAAAGACCGGCACCTCCATCCCAATATCTTAGCCGGTTTTAGTACGAGAAGACTTGGACTAATTGGCCCCGTAACAATACAACAATATATGGTAGAATGAATCGTGGTTTGATTATATTACCCCATAATGATTTTTTTCCCTCTTAAGCACTGGTCCCCCCATCCATTTCCCCAAAATTATTCTATACAACATTTTGACACTGACGAATGCATGCGAATATTTTGCAGCATGACGAGGTACGACATTTTGATTCCATAATTCTTCTGTATAGTTGTTGTCAATTCAGCCATTTTCTATATTGGATCCGTTTAAAGCACATGCACCGATAATAAGGTCCGATATACAATGGCCAGGAACAATAAATAATACAGAGAATAAATTTTACCAACCCAGAAAATTGCTTGGAACACCCAATTTTTTTTATTTTATTCATGTTATGGTATATTTCTGGGCATCTTCGTTAAATGTCATGGGGGGGGGGGGGGGGGGGTTCGCGCGACGTGAGGATCGGTTGCATTCCGATAAATAGACGGTGGAATTCCGATAAACGAGACGGTGGCAACCAAGATTTTCTTTGTGTGTCAGCATTCAAATGGTATTTTGGCGACACCTCAGGATTCATATCATCATATCGTTAATCAAGTTATTAATACCCATCAAATTCTAGACGCTACAGTGAGTAAACCCAATAGAATGGCCATTTAAAAGTAAGCGACGGTTCGTTTTCCGATAATAAATGAACCGTCGCGCGTCTGTTATCGGAAAAAGAACAGTCGCTGGACTTTTAAATGGTTATTCTATTGGTTTTACTCACTCTAGCGTCTAGATTTTGATGGGTATTGGTAACTAAATAACCGTATGATGATATGAAACCTGATTTGTCACCGCAATTCCGTGTGAATGACTAAACGCGAAGAAAATTTTGTTTGTCGCCGAAAGCGAACCGTCTCGTTTATCGGATTGCCACCGTCTCTTTATCGGAATGCAACCTCGTGATATCTCTACATTGAATTTCATAACTTTTCGAATAACACCTTACCTGATGAGGGCAGTCAATAATTTGGAGATACTTCAAATATTTAGAGATATCTCTAAATCCATTTAACGAGTAGTAAGAGTGATTGTCAGACTTATCCACACAACAGTGAGAGATACATGTATCTCCAATTCATTTCGAGATATCTCCATATTATTTAGAAATACTCTAAAGTCAAATTAACATACACTCAATAATTGGAGATATCTACAAATTAATTAGAGATACATGTATCTCTATATATTTAGAGATATGTCCAAATGATTTAATGTTAATTTGGCTTTCCATAGACATATTGCGTTATATGTAAAGTTCAGAAAGACAGTTGTCATTACATTCCAGCATGTTTAACCAGTAATCAGAGTGGTAGCTAGTGCGTATTATAATACCTTTCTCATTACTTTCAGATAATGGGATCCAGACCATCCATTTGGCTTAGATCTACAGATGATGTGAATAAAGGCATTTACGAACAACAATCAACAGTTCCTGTTTTGCGAAGCCAGAGAACTGGGGAGTTACACGCATCGACAATATCAGTTTCTGGAACACATGTACTATAATATGTTCAGACAATCAACACCCAGATACCTTGTTGAAGGCATAGAAAATGGACCATCTAAAAAAAATTGAGTTAAAATTTCACCCAAATTGTCAGAATGGCTGTTGATTTATCTCGTGGGTGGAAACTTGTACAATTGGCATTAAATATAAACAAGTGCGATTCAGTTGATCAAACAGCTCCGAAATCTAGTGTGATTCAAAACAAAAGTGTTGTTAATGGGTCGTCTAATTCTGAAAGTACGTTGACATCTGACACATCTGGGTGTAGAATCATCACAATATTGAGGACATTGGGGTCATACCGGAGATAGAACATGAATACAAAAGTGAAGTTGTCCCAGAACAATCTGTTCTTCTTGGTGATTTTCAAGATGAAATGTCGATCATACCGGCCAGTGAACATGAACACAAAAGAGAAGTCGCTCCAGAACAATCTGTTCTTCTTGGGGATCATGTGTCAAATCCTGAATCGCAAATGGAACTATATCGAAGCTTGATGCAGCTGCTGACAATTCACAAAGTGGCGAGCGTTCGGAGTGTTCAGGCCACGATAATGATATTGGTCATTCTGTCCAAGATCATGTTTGGGCTCCTAGCTCTACAAAGCGTTATCTACTCAATAATAACCACATACAGGAGATAACAAATGAAAACAATTCCCCACCAGCAGATGATGTTTTTTGTGATCTGGATGATACTGTTCGAGATCCTGATTGGTCTTCATGTGTAACCCCAAACCGTTATTCTTCTGATGGAAGAGACGACAGAACCTTCTGGACATGGTAATTCTTCCTCCAGTGAAGGAACTACACATACCCCTCCAAAACGGAAGCGTAGAAACAAATATCCGAAACCGGAATCTTGGCAGCGAAATATAAATAAAAAACTCAGAATGCAAGGCAAGGGGTATGAAGGGCTTACACAAAACGAGAGCGGGAAGTGGAAACATGACAAGGGCCGCCCTGAATGGAAGCTACATGCGTCTGGATGCAAACCGTTATGCAAGAAAAGCCACGAGTGTAGTCATTTCGAAGAGGTGGAACGGCAGGAGATATTCCGCGACTTTTGGGACATGAGTTTGGCGGAAAAGCGTACCTATGTGGCCGCACTGGTGTTTAAAGTTAATGTAAACAAACGAGTGGGAGAAAACAAAATGCATATAAGTACAACCTGGGCAAAAATGACCAACTAAAATCTGTCTGTAAATGCATGTTTTTAAACACCCTTGTCATCGGAGAGAGGGCTTTGTACTCTTGGATTACCGATGTTCAGCATGGACCGTTGATGTAGAGTCAACATTATTGTCGCCATGTCTCAATGCCAGTGCCATTTATTATAAACCGAAACTGACATCACATAACTACACAGTATATGATTTAAACTCAAGCGATGCAACTTGCTATGTCTGGCACGAGGGAGAAGGTGACTTAAACGCCGATACCTACGCTTCGTGTCTCAGTGACTATATCTCCAGATTGCCCCGTACTGTTAAAGAACTTGTCATCTATATTGACGGCTGCGGCGCCCAGAATAGAAATTGTGTGCTTTCTAAATGCTTTGTTGAAATTGTCTATAGAACTCGATATTATTAGCTACCAAAAATACCTGGAAAGTGGACACACCCAGATGGAATTCGACGCTGTCCACTCGGCCGTAGAAAGGGGCAAGCGTCACAAGCCAATATACTCGCCTTACAACTACGTTGAAATCATCAGAAAGGCCCGCCAGGAACAACCATACACTGTAAAATATCTAACTCACGATTTCTTCAATAACTATAAGGTGTTAAGCTATTATAAGTCGATCCCACCCGGGTTAAACGTAGGCGACCCAGTTGTTGATCTGCGATCTTTGAAGTACACACCAGACGGCAAGATCCAATATAAGCTAGAGTTCTCAGACGAGTTAAAGGAGATACCAAAAAGGGCGACATGTCAGTTAACACTCCAAGATACGGACCGTGTGGTACCTTTGCATGCATTGCCGTTACCTATAAAGGCATCTAAGTAGAAACATCTACAAGAACTGAAGGCGGTTATTCCTGCTGATTACCATGCATTTTACGATGCTTTGCCAAACGAATAACAATATAGTGCGTTGTTCACAATTGAACTGATTTGAGATAATTTTGTGTCACAATTTCTGACGATACAAGTGAGATTATCGTATCAGATTATTAAAACAAGATTTATTTTTATTTTATGATTTATGGTTGGAATTTCGTCGAATTTTCGTAGTGCCATTGTAACCCAAGTAATGTTGTTTCCGCGTTCGCTGAATTTTAAGAATTTGACTTTTGTTGAGAAGATACTCATATAAATGTATAGTTTGTTTAATACCCACGTACTTGCACATGTATTCTGATTACCTATGTGGGACTATTGTCAAATTGTCAGTCGGCGAATGCATTACACGCAAATAACATAGCGATCGGTTAAATGGATTGTATGCTTATTTTTTAATGTTCTCATTTTCGAGAAAAAATTATTCCCAGTCTTGTATCCCACTCTTTTGGGCCTAAAGTTATCCCACCACCTCATTTACACATTAATTGTATTAGGTTCCCTCTGTAGCCACCAACTGAACTGGAGCTATACATTAACCTTAGCGATGTCTGGAAGCCAGCCACAAATTCTAATATACACCTGGATATAAATACACTTGGTTGCATAGCCAGTGAAATCCACCTGACCCCTTAACCTTAGATTCACTGCTTTGGGTTTTACTTTCCGGTTGAAATTATAACATGCGAAAAATAACCATACACTCCCTTTAAATTGAGTCACGATACACCTGTTTTCGTGGCATCAAACGTTTAATAGATATTAACAACTTGAATGCGTCAATGCATCGTTTACAAATTGATACGTCGCCAAGGCAGCAACATCGTGAGGTGAAAGGTCACATTGTGCATAGTCCTTTCTTGGGAGTTTAATACACATATGTAAGATATAGCTAAAATTTAATACACAGTAAAACATCAAACCGGTATAATAAGATAAAATACTATTGGATTAATGTGACTGTCCTGTGTAACATGTGTGTACCCTGGTACTATGTAATGTGGTTTGCATGTTTCTTCGATAATTATTAATGTGAAAAATAATAGAATACTCCATTCGATATCTATCAAAATTGATTAGTTGATGCCATGGTACACTGTTTATAACTAATAGTTTCATACTCATTCAGAAATCGGCGACATCAAATCAGGCGGCCGTCCGCAATTGCACTTTCATTATAAGGAAAGTGACATGTACAAAGTACACCTATACATTGTTTTCGTGGCATCAAACGTTTAATAGATATTAACAACTTGAATGCGTCAATGCATCGTTTACCAATTGATATGACGGCAAATATGCAATCATATTCGCGATAGTTTATTTAACTGAAGTAAAATAGTGGACCAGACCGGAGAGTCTTGGACAGGCGGCAAAAAGCGGTCCGGTCCGGTCCAGTGACACCCGGTTTATAACGCCATGTAATCAAATCACTCGCCAGTGGAAGCATTCAGCTCACTTGCATACTATTAATTCAAATCTAGATCCAAAATCGCACAGCAAAAGACGGAATATGAAAAGATAAAAAAACAGAACAAGATATCGGGTCGAACGTGGTGGAAACAGTGAAAGCGATCTACTACATGATGCTTTTCATGAGGACATAGAGTGTAATGCTAAACCGCTAGAGTCATCATCAGGTAAATATATAACATTTTATATCGCCGATCAATATTGTAGATTTCAGACTAAAGATGTTAGAGTGAGTATTCTAGCACCTGACCAAATTCATATCATCATGTACAAAGTACAAAGTACACCCCTGGACCACGGACCGGATCGGTCCAAAGCAGTCAAGATCGCATCACTATCATAGATGTATTGTGATGTCATAGTCTATTATGTTCCGGTAATGTTATTGTTATTGTAACTACAAAGTACACCTATAAATTGTTTTCTATTATATATGCGAGTCGACAATAGGTCGCCTCGCATATATAAGAGAATGCATTGGCCTAACAATTTTTCATCATTTGTTATTATTTTTTACAATTTTTGACAATTTTAATATTTTTTTCGTATATTCTTTAACAGACTTATTTTGTAAGTTCATCTTTTTTAGGGCCGATTTTACAGACCATAAATTAGGGCCGATGAGATCGGCCCCTGGCATTGAAAGGGTTAATTATAATGAAAATGAGTAAATGGCTTTAGCGGTTCTTTGTTTTTTTTAGAGTCACAATGAGAGCTAAATACACTCACCTACACAAATAAACATACATATTCTTAACGATATCCATTTTCAATAACATCGTCATAGCAATTTAAGGTAGAGTAACTATAAATCCAGCCATTTAAAATTAGTAATATTTTTGTGTGTGAATATTTTCTGCTGACTATCATATAAGAGACGGCTCCATTTGGGGTTCCAAATTCTCGGTATATAAACAAAAAATAATGAGACCTGAATCATAACTTTTGTTTCATATTGTTCCGTCTCTACAATATACATTCTTGCAAATCTTTTATCTCAACATCTAAAATGTGTGGAATCAGAGTTCCTATGAGAGTTCGGCACAAGATTCAATAACAAGCGAAAGTTGAAGACATTCTAAATAAAATGGCACCTAAAAGCTGAAGGTATTTCTATTACAATGAAAAGAGACCTAGGCGAGACAACAAGATAGGACGAGTTGGAAGAAGGGTGACAGAAGAGATGATGCGGCAGAACAAATGGACGACGTCAGCGGAATTATCAGCTGAACTCAGAAAACATGGCATTGAGGTCACCAGACAAGTGATAAACAGAACAGCAACATCTGAAGTGGGTGTACACGACAACAAAATACTGCAAGGTCATTCCCAATGCAAACAAACCAAAAAGATTGAAGTTTGCAAAGGATTGCATCGTTAACAACGATTGATTCAACAACGTTATATTCATGGATGAGTGTATGGTAAAAGTTGAAAATTCAACAGGACGATGCTACCGAAAAAAGGGAGGGACAGAACAGCTGACCCCAAAATCCAAACACCAATATGCTGTGCACATTTGGGGAGGCATTTCAAGGAGAGAAGTAACGCATTTTGCCATTTTCAATGGATGCATGAACAGTCTGTTTTATCAACTAATTCTGCAGAGGTATTTCTTGCCGTTTTACAAACGTCAGTTCCCTGATGGACATCGGTTGTTTCAGGATAATGATCCGAAGCACGTCAGCTATTCAACAAAAGATTTTATGAGGATGGCTGATATAAGCCACTGTCCATCTCCACCGGAATCGCACGACATGAACCCGATTGAACTGATATGGGCAGCTATTCAACAAAAGATTATATGAGGATGGCCGATATAAGCCACTGTCCATCTCCACCGGAATCGCATGACATGAACCCGATTGAACTGATATGGGCAGCTATTAAAGCATGTGCGAACAACTGCAAAACCGAACAACAGGGATAAACTGTTTCAGGCAAAAGTACCAACCGGTAAGGAGAGGAGTGTAGCCCATACAGCTATGGATGGGACGAACACTCTCAATGGAAAAATTAACCAAGGAAAAGTTCCAAACATTTCCCGTTCCCGGACTGATAAAAACCAGTATCGATCTTCAAATGTTGAGCACATTGAGATCGAAAATAGTTCGCTGCAACTCTTGTTTCATATCGTTGCACCTCTACAATATACATTGTTGCAAAAATTTTATCTCAACATCTAAAATGTGTGGATCAGAGTTCCTATGAGAGTTCGGCACAAGATTCAACAACTGCACAAGCGAAAGTTGAAGACATTCAAAATAAAATGGCACCTAACAGCTGAAGGTATTTCTATTACAAGGAAAACAATTGTCAGAACTCTGCAATGGTACTCAGATACCTATTGGAAGAAGTGTGATAGAAGAGATGATGCGGCAGAACAAATGGACGACGTCAGCGGAATTATCAGCTGAACTCAGAAAACATGGCATTGAGGTCACAAGACAAGTGGTAGACGGAGAACGGCAACATCTGAAGTGGGTGTACACGATGACAAAATACTACCAGGTCATTCCCCACGCAAACAAACCAAAAAGATTCAAGTTTGCAAAGGTTTGCATCTGTAACAAGGAACGATTCGACAACGTCATATTCACGGACGAGTGTAAGGTAAAAGTTGAAAATTCAACAGGACGATGCTACCGAAAAAAGGGAGGGCCAGAACATCTGACCCCAAAACCCAAACATGTATGCTAAAACCTAAACACCCATACATGTATGCTAAAACCTAAACACCCATACATGTATGATGTGCACAAAACCCAAACATGTATGCAGTGCACCCAAACATCCATACATGTATGCTGTGCACATTTGGGAGACATTTCAAGGAGAGGAGTAACACATCTTGCCATTTACAATGGACGCATGAACAGTCTGTTCTACCAACTAATTCTGCAGAGGTATTTCTTGCCGTTTTACAAACGTCAGTTCCCTGATGGACATCGGTTGTTTCAGGATAATGATCCGAAGCCAATCAGCTATTCGACAAAAGATTATATGAGGATGGCCGATATAAGACACTGGCCATCTCCACCGGAATCGCACGACATGAACCCAATTGAACTGATATGGGCAGCTATGAAAAAGCATGTGCGTACAACTGCAAAACCGAAGAACAGGGATGAACTGTTTCAGGCAGTGAAAGAGTTTTGGCACCAAGCTGACACCTGCAGACTGCAATAGGTATATTGATCATCTGTACCATGTTATTTTGAGTTTTTGCACATTATTCATACAACATATCTCCTAGAAGCGCTCTGAAGGAAACATAAAAATGAATAGTTTCATAAAGTTAGTATCCCTTCAACACTAGCAATAGACTGGTCCAAAGTGAACGTGAGAAAAAAATTCAAATATATATTTGATAAAAATCGAATAAATTACCAACATGTGAAATAAATGCCATAAGATTACGATAATTACTACACAGTGGCTTCAAATAGTTTATTTTCAATCGCAGGTAGCTTTCTTTAAACAATATTTGAGAACTATATTGTTCGGCTGATGTTCCCCACCTAGCGCCATCAGTGTCTAGTAAACAATTCAGTCAGGATTTCGATTCATCATTCAAGAATAAATTTGTTCTCAAAACTACGGCCAATATTATAAATATAATTTCTCCCAGTGTAATTTGTTATCAATCATAGTGTAAAATTAACCCTTTACCTAACAGAAGGGCCCTGTGCCAATGCATTCTCTTATATATGCGAGGCGACCTATGGTCGACTCGCATATATAAGAGAATGCATTGGCACAGGGCATAACTGTAACTATCACAATATGGTCAAGGAGCCGGTTCCAATGATATCCATATTTGTATGGTTCTATTGAGACAGACCGAAGATATTTTAGGCTGTTGAAGCTTTATTTGGCCGGTTTTGGCCGTTTTGTTGGGTAAAGGGTTAACAAGGTAATTTCTAAAATGCAGATAACGAAATACGCTAAATCATTATTTTTGAAAATTACATTATTTTTGAAAATGACGTGTTTTGCCTCGCCGCCTATACTGACACAAGCAATTCAAATAAAACATAACACAAGTTTTACGCAGACAATTCTTAAATTTTTCCTATCACAATTTGGCAAATTTCATGGAGGCTATCTAATTGACAATGTGCATTGAATGTGAACATTAGTAATCACACAAGAACAAAACAATCAGCGCTGACAAAAATGTTTACCCCTCCGAGAACCTCATATGCACCTAATGTTTGTACTTGACCCAGTTATGATCGATAGATCCCTGCACATTTCGATGAGTCGATCATGCCCGTCATATATGACATAATATTGTCGAATCATTTTAAAACGATGGACTGGCTATTAATATCGATAAAAGTACGCGCATTTGAGATATCAAACTAAATAAAAGTTAGCAAGACATCTTTTTGAAAAAAGATGACGACATATACTACAAATAAATCGCATTGTGTTACCTTCACCTTGATGATGCAATCATGAAATTTGACACTGTCAACATAGTTAGGTTAACTTTCAACTTATCGAAATAATCAATGCAGCCTACATGTATTTTAATTAATGTAGAGTACAAAAAAACCCATGCACACATTTAATTGTCAGTTAAATGTTATGATTGCTTTGCGTATTTACAACATTTGCACTGTAGATTTGCATAGAATTCTCCATTCATATTTCCACAGGTCTGTATGGACGCTCTTTATTTACCATATTAGGATTCATGAAAAAAGTATGGAGTTACTACTAAATTGTTAATGCTAAAAGTATACATAAACAATATACAGGACCCCCCCCCACCATATGTCATGTTACAAATCTCTATACTCTTGCTAAAGGATAGAGAACAGAGGAGATAGCCTAGGTCATGCATAGTGTGCATCATCGAATACCCACCCCCACCCCCAGAAATTGCATTTTGGTAAACAAAAATGCAATTGCGTTATAAAGCACATCAAATGCTCTGCCATATTGATTTCAACGAAGCTAAATATTGTCAGACTGATAGCCAATGGACACTGGTGAAATCGTTTCATTAACTATATCAAATGTATTCTCGATGTAAATATAATTCTCGGTCATTCACTGCATAATATTGTGGACTCATATGTGGCAGATTGGATAATAATCGTTCAGTGACTTCCCCATTGTGAACTGCTCACCCATAGTATCTCTTTGTTAATTGACCCTCCTGATTATTACTGTGCATTCATTCATTATGAGTGATCAACAGCCTGAGGTTTTGGCATCAAGCTTTGAGAAAAACAGTACATCTGCGGTGCAGACCCTGGACTACAACTTTAACTCACTTAATGCCACCGGTGTTTCTGCCCCCGTGCCTGTATAATAATGTATGCAATATTATGTACATATACTGGATAAATGTTTTCAATTATTCATAAAAATCAAATATGTTGTAGAAATTGAGGAAAATATACAATCACTGTGGGGATAGTTTTGTGATCATTTTTGTAGATTAAAATATGGCATTAACCATTGGAGGACATTCTGTGTAATTTGGTTGTTTCCCAGGTCTTTTCTATCAATTCCGATTTTGTTGCCCGTCGTTAAGAAACTTGTCAACATTAAATCATTTGTGTAAGACGTCTAATTAATACTTTCATTCTCATTAAGGTGTATCAAAGGATGAAGCTGAAGCTGAAGTACTCAACTGAAAGTTCTTATAAAGTCTTAAAAGACATGAAAATAACAGCTTTTTACCGATTGGAAGCCCTCAGAGATAATCCTCTCATGACCATGTCGCAAATAGCAGAGGATTGGCCCAAAGCGATCAGGCTTCAGTTGAAGTACTCAACTGAAAGTTCATATAAAGTCTTGCAAGATATGAAAACAACAGCTTTTTACCGATTTACAGCCGCTGTGGGGGTAATTTTGTGGGTTTTTTTTATGAAGATTGAAATATGATATTAACTATTGGAGGACATTCTGATGTCTTTTCTATTAATTCCGATTGTGTTGTCCAAGTCAGTAAGAAAATTGTCGACATTAAATCATTTGTGTAAGACGTCCATGAGAGACTGATCCTGATGCGGGTGAATGCAGAAAACATAGATGTCCCCGAGAGACTGATCCTGATGCGGGTGAATGCAGAAAAGATCAAGTCCAGCAATTACCGCCGGGATATGATAAGTCGCCGGGATATGGCAAGTTAATTACAGCCGGGATATGGTAAGTTAATTACCGCCGGGATATGGTAAGTTAAGATATGGTAAGTCGCTGATCTATTTATAATATATGAGGTGAAAAGAACAAGTCCAGCAATTACCGCCAGGATATGGTAAGTTAATTACCGCCGGGATATGGTAAGTTAATTACCGCCGGGATATGGTAAGTTAATTACCGCCGGGATATGGTAAGTTAATTACCGCCGGGATATGGTAAGTTAATTAAGATTATAGTGCCACTGAACAGCCTGATTGAGTGCTTGAATTATTGCCATTCTACACGCATAGACAGGAAAATATGTCTTCTCTGATCATTATTATAGTCCCACTGAACAGTCTGATTGAGCATGAGAGTCAAGAGCTGGGAAAAGAGATCATTGAGGCGAGACAGTTCAAACTACTCTCCAGAAAGAATGAGGCCATACAGAGGACATTCCGAGCCATGCAGTTGATCATTGAGGCGAGACAGTTCGAAACTACTCTCCAGAAAGAATGAAATATTTCTTGTAGGCCATGCAGAGGTCATTCTGAGCCATGCGGCTTAGGGATTTTGATAGGACATGTGATCATGGTGAATGAAGCCCATTGTATCTTAGTTTGGGGGCCAGACTTAAGAGAAGATTACGCCTACATTGCAAAGCTCAGGCCCCATCTCCAAAATTTGGTGCAATTTCTTGCAGTGACTTCAAACACCAAATCGGACTGGACAGAAAGATTCAGCCTTTTCACTGGTGATGAAAATTTTTTCATTTGTGGCATCAACGTTTTCTCTAAACAGTAATGTCTTCATTGCCGCACATTTGAAAGGAAGGAAGACTTCTGTGGAAGATTCATATTTTTATATATACAAGCCACTCTTTCTGGAGTTATTACATAATGCGGATCTTATTTTTATATATACAAGCCACTCTTTCTGGAGTTATTACATAATGCGGATCTTATTTTTATATATAATTTAATTCATTTTTCATATAAACAGAACAATTCAGGAGTTCTAAAACATATATATTTTTGGGCCCCGATCACTGATTACATTTTATTATATTATATGTTATCTGCTCTTGTGTTAGTTCCCAAAACTCTATAAAACTAATTAAGCAATAACAAATATCAAATTTCTCGTTTGAGAACGTTGAAATGTCAGGAGGTACATGCTATGGTCCAGATCACTGCATCTACATGTAGGTTATTAGAATCCAGATATCTATTTTACAGAAACAATCAACGGAACACTTCTGTGTCAACATGCGATCATTCCCAAGTTTATTATTAGAATGGAACAGCGAACATAAACAGTTCAAGAGACAATATTATTAAAGCTACATGTTTTATTTACCTGTCGCACAAAACTTGCCTTGTCATTTTCTAGATTATGACGTGCAAAAACCGGAGTGCAGCTTCTATTTACGACTTTTGTATATGTAATTATTAATAACCCTATCTTCAAAAGAAAGCTTCTTGTTACAAACAACAAGAAACAGCAAAATAATGTTACATATGACGCCATACTCGGTGCATTAGAGAGACAGAAACCAAGAAATATAGTTCAATGTCGCACAGATTAGAAACAAATTCAAAAAATTAATATCAATTTGCAAAGGACACTGCACTCAAAGTAAAGACGGCATCAGGAATAAAGTGTTTTCAGGAAGAGAAGAACTATGGTTCATGGTTTAATGCACTCCATCTTGTTGTGCAGAGATTCATGTCAACGCGAGCTCGCTATTCAGCCTGAACTGTAACTAGTGCAAGTGCTGATTATTTATGACAAATCATCCGCAACGTCGTAGATGAGATAAGGAAATTATTTAATTAACTCTTTACATGTCACTTCCCAAGAAGTTGAAATCTATCTTAACAATTATTGACAAGAAAGATCACAACGATTCTAATAATTACCGCACTATAGCCCAAAGTAATACGATTGGAAAACTGTTCGACAGGACTATTAACAATTGAATAGAATTCTTCCTTGAAACTAAACTTAACTTTGTGAAAGGGTTAACCCTTTCAGTGCCAAGTCTGATTTTTGTATCAGCCCATATTTCTTTGGATCTTTTTTCAAATTTATTGATTATTATAATGTGATACATTGATGGAAAGAGCTCTAAGAGCTCTTTCCATCAATGTATCACATTATTATAATCAATAAATTTTAAAAATGATCAAAGAAATATGGGGTCGATACAAAAATCGGACTTGGCACTGAAAGGGTTAAGCACATAAGATGATGCAGCACATTGATGATGTCATTTGATACTGTAATATAAATGTATTTGCATGTATGTATATATAGATTGGTTGATGATATAATGCCAATTTCATGAATAACATTGTAAATATCACAAATTAAACATAATTATGTTCAGTAGATATTCTCAAATTAATTTACCACAAAAACGTGGCAATACTCTCCTCCTAATATAGTGATTATCTTCAGAGATCCTTGTCAAAATTATTGTCATAACTTTATGGCTGAGTATTCCTCCCAAATCATAATGAAAATATAGCTAGTCCATAATTCCAACTCGTAGGTGACAGTCGGCCGAGTTATATCAATTGAATCACTGAAAAAAAGTACACTATATGTATGGCTTTAAAAAGATTTCCGGTTTCACCTGGTTGTCCACCACCTTACTACATACTATTGAAGTTATATATATATGTACATACTATTGAAGCTATACATATATGTACATACTTTTGAAGCTATATATATATGTACATACTATTGAAGCTATACATATATGTACATACTATTGAAGCTATATATATATGTACATACTATTGAAGTTATATAATATGTACATATTCTTGAAGCTATATATATATAAATATATGTACATACTATTGAAGCTATATATATGTATATTTTCTATGTACAGTACACAGATTGAACATGTACTTTTGTGGTGTTAATGGTCCGATATTCAATAAATCATTTTATCAGAATTTGAATCGTCATATCGGCGACTAATTCATTTCCAAAACCTGTTTTGATTGTTCTGATTATGCATTCTCGCTGTAAATTCTTTACATTTCAAACTGAGTTGGGGAGCAGTTCATTAATCATTTCCGTTATTTTAATTTCAGAATGATTCCTCATCTGAGTGGGATGAAACGGCTACGCGCTCTCTGGATGTGAGCGAGTTAGTGGAGTTGTTATAGGAACAGACGGGTGAAACGCCAAGCCACTCCAGTTAAAAAATCAACCACCAGAGGGATATCTAACACCACCACCAACCCACCACCTGATACACAAAACGTATGGCACCAACAACCGATACACAAAACATACGGCACCACCAACCCACAACCCAAAATGTACGGCACCAACAATGCCACCACCAACGATACACAAAATGTACGGCACCACCAACCCACCATCCGATACACAAAACGTACGGCAGACATAATTGACTTCATTATTCAACCTCCACAACACGAGAGCCTCAAACATGATAAACTAGATGAAAAACAGCATGGAAGATGACTGCATGAGAGAGACTGAATTCATATTTATATTTGTATATGTGCATGTATATATATTTCGTGATAATATATCGTCTTATCCTTATAATTTGTTACGACCAGCTTCCCCAGAACGACCAGCTTCCTCAGAACGACCAGCTTCCTCAGAACGACCAGCTTCCTCAGAAAGGCCCGCTTCTCAACAACCATCAAAGCTTTGTTATGAATCCGAAGTTTATGCTGATCCCAATGGAGAGGGTGCCAGCAGTCATAAACCAACAGACCGTGACTGCTATGTTGGAGACGGCCCAGAACCTGACCACAGTGCCAGCCAACTACCTTCCCGAGGACACCATGGACGGGATATATTCACAATCATCTGACGACTATGCCCTGTTCTTGAGGAAGGTGGTGGGACAGATGTTCTCTATACAGCTCAATACAAGAAATACTATTTAAACAGAAATGCACAGGGAACTCGATCCAAAAAGCCCCTAAACAAAGACAAGATCACTTCCATGAGGCAGAAGTTCTTCCGCTATATGCCAACGCAACCAATCGCCTTCGAGAAGACAGTGTGGAAGACGGCGGTGACCAGGATCGACCAATTTAACAGGAATACATTCAACCATAAACTGATCTTGTTAGATTTCTCATCATTATTGTGAAATGTTCATATGCTGTAACATTGCGGTTGATTATTGTGTGCCTGTGATTTTTGGAATTTCACATGTTTCATGGTGGCGGGATTGAATATCAATTAACTTTCTTTCAATTATGTCTATTCTATATATTATATGCTATTAATTGGTTGTTTCCATATTGGCCGAGTTATGAGGCCGAGGTCTGTCGTATTGGCCTGAGGCCGCAGGCCGAAGGCTAATATGACAGACCGGGGCCTCATAATTATAACTCGGTCAATGTGGAAACAACCAATTAATAAGTATTTTATTAATTAGCAACAATGTAATAATTGTTTCACAGGATGAATATGTTAACACAGATATACCATTGTGTGTTTTATTAAATTAACAATTATTTCAGCAATTATTATTCTTGTGAACTTTGCGAAGAACTTGCGGCGATTTCACAGTACTGTCTGTTTCCACTGGGAATGATATTGATACAGATACATGTTGTTCATCCACGTACATGTATATTTATTTCCCAAAACAGTGATGGCTGTAAATCATCCGAAAATAACTGCAATCTATCTTCCGTCGACCCAATATTCTTTGCTGATCGAGCCAATTACTTATGACGTCATTTATGTTACCTTGACTTATTGGCCGTGATTTTCCACTTATTGGTCGACTTTCGTTACTTATGACGCCGGCAGCATTATACATATTGCGGCCGATAACGCGTAGCTAATTAATAATTGTATTTATTATCATTTTATTGTTATTCATATAATGACAAATAAAATTTCACATTAATTTGCATCGTCAATTTTCCATGATTTCGTAAATGCCACCAAGTCTATATTCACATGTCTGGAGGTAAAAAAAGTGCCCAATTTATATACTTGAATCGAGTGGGTGTACTATTATATAGACATTTTATTTATATGTCCCTACAAGACAATATCACTTGAGACAAGTAGTTCTAAGCATGGACATAGCTGGAGGTTCTCCGATGAGCAGGGCTCTTCAACTTTAAATTTCTAATTGCACACCACTGAAAAATATCCAACCTCTTACCTTTTAATCCTTTATCCAACAGAATGGCCCTGTGCCAATGCATTCTCTTATATATGCGAGTCGACCATAGGTCGCCTCGCATATATAAGAGAATGCATTGGCTTAACACATTAAAAATTATAAAATTGTTAAAGAATGTAAGAAAAAATGGTAAAAAAATATTTTTTTTAGGCCAATGCATTCTCTTATATATGCGAGGCGACCTATGGTCGACTCGCATATATAAGAGAATGCATTGGCACAGGGCATAACTGTAACCATCACAATGTGGTCAATGAGCCGGTTCCAATGATATCCATATTTGTATGGTTTTATTGAGACAGACCCAAGATAATTTAGGCTGTTGCAGCTTTATTTGGCCATTTTTGGCCGGTTTGTTGGGTAAAGGGTTAAAGAAGACAACCATACCACAGTACTAAATTCACAAAAATCATTGTGCACATCCCTCTCATTTTTGTGTATGAACAAATGATTGGATAGCTTCAATGCAATGACTTTCAAATTTCCCTGGATACATATATGTTATACATAAGGGCCCACTGATGTCCTCAGAGAGACCATAATGATTTTGAAAATAAAAAAATATTCCTGACATACAAATATTAAAGATGGATTATCTCTGGAAATAACAAATTTTACATAGTTGCGTGGGTATAAAATAATAGATATGAACTGAATACCCCTGTCCGGAAAAGCTTCTATCAATTAATATTGATTTTATTTCGAATATTAAATTCGGGACCGTTCATGTTACTATTTTTAGAACAGACCATTCGGATGATACCATATTGCGATATAGAGCACTGAGCTGTTCCTACGGCTACGCAACGAAAGTCAAATGTCACAAATTGGTTGTCTGTATTGTTTTGTTCCACAGATATAAGCGCTAATAAGTATAATTAACGTTTATTTGTGACAAAATTGTTAAATAAAATTTCTGGTCTCTGTTAACAGTAACCACTATTGTTCGTTAGCGGAACAAACACACCTTTTTAGACCAGAAAATATCCGAAATAAAATTAATCGATAATGCCAACAAAAAAAAGGGTTTTGATTCTCGGGCATAGCCACGTCTGGAAAAAAAGGCCCGCGTTGAAGCATTTTATTACGATTTTCAAATTGACCGATGCTGTCAAATGATAACACGAAAATGGGAAACTAGAAAAGAGAAATTAGTTATGTTTCAAACATCGAATATGATAGACATACAATGGTGTATGTGTTGGTATTCAACAACAGACACCAGGCAACGATAACTACCAGGTATATTGTCACCACAAGCTGCCCAAACCCCAAGTTTATTAAGTCAAATGTGTTTCCGTGCTGTAAACAATAATGATTTCCAATTTCGGGAACGCAAACCGGAAAGAAATAAATTGGCGATGTGTATGCTGGTTTAATTTAATAGTATTTGAAGTTTTTATGGCTAGTATATATAGTTACTATAGTATAGATGGATAAATATTAAAGTATATAGATAGATATAAAATGTATAATCCCGATTTAAACTTTGATTGTTTTAGTTCCGTTTCCGTCTTTGTTGTATTCCGTGTTTTATAACAGAGGACGAGAATCGAATGGATCTCAAAAAAATCTGTCCATGGGTATTCTCTTTAATTAAGTTAAATTCACCGATGTTACTGAATATATTTGGCGACAAAATTATCCGAGAGCACTATTTTATAGTGTGCAAATATATTTTTAATTGTTGTATTTTGGCTTGTTGGAAATAAAGCGTGATCCATAACCGAAAAATCGTAATTGTATTCCCAATGATTCAGTGATTTTAGAAATTAGAAACACTCGGTAGTCTGTGTCAAGGCCGTTAATTGTGCATAGATCATAGATGTACTAAACTATGAATACTACCGAAAGGGTGTGCCTTTGAATGCAGAAAATCAAGAAACATGTAACTGAGGTGTGGCAGACTGCCGGATGCAAACTAAAATTAAATGCAACAAACAGTAGCAACAAACAGTCTATGACATTTAAATAAAAAATATGAAGTGTTTTCCATGTTACTGACATTGAAAAAAATCTCCCTATTTTTCACTAAATCTCCATATTTCTGATGACAAATCTCCCTATTTCCAATTATGAAAGTAAACAGGTCTGATATAAATAGATATATACTTTATGAAGGTACATACATATATCAAATATACCAACAATATATATATGATGTACGGGTAGTATAATGATTGGATCCGGGCCCACTCGCCCCAGGGCGTTTTTGGGGCGAGCTGGCCCACCTTTCAGGGGCGAGCTGGCCCGGGTATTACATTTGTATTAAAGTTGTAAATAAGTTAATATATATTAATATATTAATTTCTTAAGTTCAGATTATGATATATTTCAGAGTTATGTCCATCAATTTTTACATTTAGATTACTTTAGGCACGTTTGTTAGCAAAGATAATAGCCATGCAGTTTATCAAACTAGTTGGTTTGAACGACGAACCAGCGAATTCATAAATAACAATAATGAACTGTTTTCACATTCTGGATATTATAGTTTCTCTTATTCTCTTGAGTTCATCTCACTATCTCTGGAGTTTGGGAACCCCTTAGAAGCCGTTATCATCCCCGTTCATATCCTATCAAAACAATAGGAGCAGGTTGTTTATACAGTAACCAGTCGACTAACCACACCTCACACTTCAGAGGGTGAGATGGCTTCAGTGTGATAGATAATCACTTTCATATGCCGACCACATACCGTATATAAGCAGTGCAATTTTTATCTGACATCATAACCACAAAGATGTTCCGTTGTATCAAGTGCGGTAGCGAAGTTAGACCATGATTGCCTCCAGTGGCGAAGGGTCCAGTCTTCGCAGCCTCTAGCGGCGACTATGTACAACGGCAGTGGCTCGACTCGAGCACATTTTCGATTGAGGAATGGAGTATATTCTGACATGACGTTCGGACAAATAATGATCTTGAAGGTGTGTATATTTAATTCAACATTCCAAATTCATTGATATTCAACAACATTCAATGATCAGTAACAAACATATTGAATTCAACAATCTATAATTATAATAATTAAATAATTAGATTATTAATTAATCGCGTATTCAGAGAATTAATAATATTAATAATTTGATTAATTAATTAAGCAATTATACTGTCATTTGTTTATTAACTCATTTGTTTTTTTCTTCAGGCTGGCATCGAAGACTAAATGTCCACGGGAGTGACGTGACATTCTACAAGCTGGTACCGCTATTGATGCGGGAGGCATCAATTGTAGAGTTAAACGTCTTAGCCGTCGACCTTGAAACCGACAGCCGGACGGCGTACACACAGAAGGCAAAACAGATCCGTGACCTATGGGATTCCCACACAGCAGATGCACAAGAACTGACGACAGGTGCATTCCTGAAGAAATGTGCTAGATTATATCTTAAGAGCAAAGCATCGAGAGGAGCGGAGGCCAACTGATTGTGGAGAATAATTCATCATCCATTCATTCATATTCTGTTATATTAGTCGTCGTATTTTTACATATTCATTCACGTATTCAATAAATAATTATCACTGCTACCCAACTATCCAATCTATCTCCCGACATCCCTTTGGCTTAGAGAGAGAGTGAGGAAAGAGAGAGAAAGCAAGCAAGCAAAACGACCCCAAAACGACAACTTAAATAAGACATTTTCCCTTGGGGCGAGGTGGCCCGGGGCGAGCTGGCTCGGGGCGAGCTGGCCCTGGGGCGAGTGGGCCCGTTTCCATAATGATTAATGTGATAATTGGTCATTCTTTATAGTGGAATACATTAGTTTATATCAAAATGTTCTCATTAGATTTTCTTAACCTGGGAAGGTATAATAACCTATGCTAACTATGGGCATTATCCCCATAACAAAAATAAAAAATAAAAATAAAACCCTCGCTCCCTCATCAATTCTCAAAAAAAATTGCCCGAGAATAAAAACCTTTTTTTTTTTGGCCTAAAAGCATTTCCGGACAGGAGTCTTCGATTCAAATCTAATATTTTATACCCCGGTAACTAAATAATACATGTTTACAAAGAGATAATCCACCTTTAAAGATCTGTTTAAATAACAAATTTTAAATAGTTGCGTGGGTATAAAATAATAAATATGAACTGAAGACCCCTGTCCGGAAAAGCTTCTATCAATTAATATTGATTTTATTTCGAATATTTAAGTGGGACCGTTTATGTGTCTATTTTTAGAACAGACCATTCTGATGATACCAAATTGTGATATAGAGCACTGGGCTGTTCCTATGGCTACGTGCCGAACATCAAGTGTCCCAGATTGATTGTGTGTATTGTTTTGTTCCATAGCTATAAGCGATGATGGATATAAAGCGCTAATAAGTATAATTAACGTTTATTTGTGACAAAATTGTACAATAAAATTTCTGGTCACTGTTAACAGTCACCAATATTGTTCATTAGCTAAACAACTACACCTTTTTAGACTAGAAAATATTCGAAATAAAATTAATATTAATCGATAGAAGCATTTCCGGATAGGAGTCTTCGATTCAGATCTAATATTTTATACCCCGGTAACTATATAAAACATGATCTTCTTCCTGTGTGTAGCCCATCTACTTCTGTTTCGACAACAAGACATAATATAAACTGGAAATGTACCAACTCAGCGCAAATGGATAAATATTGTTATTTATCCGGACAATTATTGAGAAAAATTAATTTTGAAATATTAACGAATGACTCTGATGGCAATCAGTTTCGAGACACCCATGATAAAAGCTCCATTATTGACAAAATATACGAACATATTATCGACGCCCTAAAGAAATCTTCCACCGATTGTTTAACTGTAAACTCTAACGGAACAGACAGATTCAGTCCAATACCTGGATGGAATTTACATGTGAAGCGTTTGCACAGTGAAGCTAGGGAAATATTCTCTATATGGGTTAATCAAGGAAGACCTCGATATGGATACATTTATGACACTATGTGTCGAAGACGATCGATATTCAAATCCGCTCTGAGAAAATGCAAATCGAACGTTGAGCAGATGAAGGCTGATGAACTAGCTAAGAACCTATGTAGTAACAATTTAAATGCATTTTGGAAATCTGTTTCAAAAGGAGCCAAATGTGGAAACGCAAACTCGATAGGTGGAGCAAATGGCGAGGCTGATATTACCGAGATGTGGGGCGAACATTTCAGAAACGTCTTTTCCAACAATGATGAATCAGTGGACAACAAGTGCATAGGTACCAACGACAACAATTTCGGGTCAACGCAAGGCGATGCAATCATAACTGTTACTGAAACTGATGTGATCGATGCGGTAAACAAACTTAAGACTGGTAAGTCTGCGGGACCAGATGATATAACGGCTGAGCACTTAAAATTCTGCGACAGCCATATTTTCACGTGCCTTACGATAATCTTCAATGCTATAATCAAACATGGACACCTTCCCCCAAATTTGTTGAAAGTGACCCTTGTGCCAATCTTGAAAAATAAAGCTGGGAATATTGCCGACAAAGACAACTACCGTCCAGTGGCGTTATCCTGTGTTATTTCAAAAGTATTGGAAATGGTGTTATTCAATAAATGCTCTGAACAATTATATACCACAGACAACCAGTTTGGTTTTAAAAAAGATCATTCAACGGACGGCTGCATATTTGCATTAAAAGAAGCGATACGACATTATAATTCTAAGGATACTCCTGTTTTCGTGTGCTTCTTGGACGCAAGTAAAGCGTTCGATCGTGTCAACCAGGAAATGCTACTACGACATCTAAAGCAACGATCAGTGCCATCAGCTATTATTCGGATCCTTAAGAACTGGTTTCTAAATCAGATGTATCATGTTCGCTGGGGACAGACATACTCGACATGCTTCCGGCCCACGACTGGTGTTAGACAGGGCGGTATATTAAGCCCTTATTTATTTAATGTGTATATCAACGAGATTAGCGAAAGACTGAATACATGTGACGTTGGGTGCATTGTTGGCAGTGCAAAAATCAATCATTTATGTTATGCTGATGATATGTGTATTATTGCACCATCTTTGGAGGGACTACGTCGTTTGTTGAGAATATGTGAACACGAGGCTAAGAAGATTTATTTAACTTATAATATTATAAAAACTGTGGGGATGACTTTTATCCCTAAATCTCTTCATATTCGGTCATTTCCAAAACTATACTTAATGGGCAATGAACTCAAGTTCGTGTCCTCCTATAAGTATCTCGGACATATACTCAACAACGAATTTTCCGATGATAATGATATTATGCGCCAATATCGGTCTATATGCTCACGCTCAAATATGCTTATTAGAAAGTTTTACAAATGTTCGCCTAATGTGAAAATGTATTTATTTAAAATGTTCGTATCTCCATTATATTGTGCTCATCTTTGGATTAACTATACCAAACGTTGTTATAGAAAACTTACAGTTTGTTATAATAATGCATATAGAAAATTTATGGGTTATGAGAGATCATGTAGTGCGAGTGGGATGTTTGTAGGTGACAGAATGTGTTCTCTGACAGTGCTGATCCGAAAGGGTGTGTATGGATTTCGTGTGAGAATTTATAAATCTTTAAACAGTATTTTGAATGCTATTTGTAACTCAGATCTGATCTATCGGTCAAATCTATTCAATCATTGGAATCAACTTCTTTATATTTAATTTGTAATTATATGTTGTATGTATGACTATATATGGGCATATCTTGCCTGAAATAAATACAATACAAAAGAGATAATCCACCTTTAAGTATTGCCCACTCTCTAAACTGAACATCGGGGGCATATGCCACGCCCAATCTCTAAACTGAGAATCAGGGGCATATGCCACGACACCTCTCTAAACTGAGTATTGGCGCATATGCAACGCCCACTCTCTGAACTGAGCTTCACGGGCCTGGCGTTCACTTGTTGATAAGTTGCTCACTGTGAATGGCTTTAAATTCGTTGGTAGCAATTTTCGTGTTTCAGCCATTTATGACTTTTTCGTGGGTTCATAAATTCGTCGGACCACCGATACTAACTGTCACCGCCAAACCTCCAATAATAACAATCAAGTCCAAATATCCAACTAATAAAAGTGCAGAAACCTCGGCGATCCGTCGGAAATTGCGCATCCACACTGTAAGCATATAATTAATTAGCATGTCGCGTGTTCAAGCCTTTGTTGATGACTATTGAAATTGTCAACAACGGGATTGTATTACATAAACCTACATATCTAGGTGAATGGCACTCTTCTCATAACTCCCCAGGATTTGAGTGTACATTGGGTCAATAGAGTTACATGTCCCTCCCGCATGACATTCTCAAAATAGCGACTGCATTAGTTTCGAAGATAACATTATTTCGTGGGGTTTTTTGTTTCGTGGTTATCTATAACCACGAAAATTGGACCACCACGAATAAATATACTTTTACAGCATTTTGAGAGAAATGGTAACCTTACCACCTTTTGTAACACTGTATATCTAAAATTGTAACCTTACCACCTTTTGTAACACAGTATATCTCAGATTGTTCTTGATCGATTGGCATGAAATGTTTCTTGTCATCTAAGATGTGTCGGAGGAAATACTAAGTATACCAAATTTCAGTGTAATTCAGTGTATTACTCCAAGATGCAGATGTATGTCTTCCATAGGCAGATTAAGGGAGAAAACCAAGTCTGGTTGCTGAAAAAGGCTCCAATGTATGTGTCGTCCACAGGCAGATTAAAGGAGCTAACCCAGCCTGTTTGTTACTAGCAGACACTCTATACACGAGAATTTTGTGGGGAGGTAACCTAGCCTGGTTGTTATCAGCAGACGATGGTAGCACAGTGGTTAGAGTGTCCGACTTGTACTGGTGTTAATGCACCGGCATGAGTTCGCGCCTGGCAGGTGGACCAAGGTGATAAAGTGTTCAAAGTTTGTGGTGCTCAGTGTACTGCTGACTGGCATCATCTTTTTCAAAAATAAAAAATGTAATGACATGGGAAGCAACAGATATGGACATCATTATCCAGGAAGGAACAGAATTGTACTGTAGGTTGAGGAATCCTAATGCTACTGAATTCTGGAAATGTTTGGAAATAAATCCACATTTTCTTGATGTTCAAGAGCTACCCAGGAGATAAAAAGTTCTTAATAAAGAGTGTAGAATTAACATCCACATGCCTTTTAAAGCTGCAGCACTTTCTACTGATGAGGAAGAATATACATGGGGCCTTGTACCAAAATATGATGCATTGGAATTGATATTCCAACAGAGTGATTTTTTTTTAACATTCAATGACTATACTGTTAGTCGGAAAATCAGGAGGAAAACTTTTCTTCTATGACTCTCATTGTAGAAACCATCTTGGTTTGTTAACTGATGGTGGAAATGGTGTTTTGTTAATGTTCAGGAATTTGCACTCAGTGTTAGACAATTTGACAATGTTGCTCACTTCAATGCGTCAGATGAGTCATACACAAGTAGAACTATAACTGCATGCTCTTGATATTGAGATAATTGATGATGTTACCAATGATGTAATAATAACGGTTTAGAACTAACTTCTCTTGATATTGAGGTCATTGATGATGTTACCAATGATGTAATAATAACGGATTACAATACGCTCCACTGACTAAACAGTGTCAGATAAATAAATGCATCCACTAAATTGGAATTGACTGTCCAAAATCATCTTGAATACAATGGCAGTGATGAAATTAAAGATCAGTTTCAAACAAAACTAATTACTGGAGATGGTAATTGCTTTTTCCGAGCATTATCATTTGCCTTAACTGGTACAGAACATCACCATTCTAATGATCGAGACGCTGTTGTTCAGCACCTTCCGATGAATGCTGATAAGTTCCAGCAATGCTTACGTCCTGGGTTTCAAAATATTCAAGAATATACTATTATGTCCTCAATGAATATTGATGGATCATGGGCAACAGAGTTGGAAATTCTTTCAGTTGCTGATTTGTTGAACATAGACATATTCACATATCAGTCCTCATGGCTACGATATCCACCAAAGGATTTTGATATAAACAGAAAATGAGAGCCACATGCTTTGTATTTGCCTTGTGGCAAACTCTTGATTGGTTACACTTGTCACCGTACAATTCAGAATAAAAAGATTCCAACAGGCTGGCAGGGTTGGGGGAATTACAGTGGCTGCTTTGTCAACAGTATGAGTTTAGAGACCATACCTGATTAACTGAAACATATTAATAACCTAGAGACACATCTAATAGCACCATTGATAATTTGATACCCTTCATCAAACTGTTGAAATTACACAGAGGCTCTATTGTTAGCATGCATGGTCCTGTTGTATGTGTTCCCACTGACATAAGTAAAACAACAGATGTGTTACATGGTATCTGCCCATTTCTGGTGAATGAATTCAAGGAGTTTCAAGGAGGTTCCAGTAGTCAATTCAAGGATTTTCAAGGACTGCCCCGACAATTTTCAAGGAGTTTCCAGGAACCAACTGTTGAACATTACATGTGATACCACGTTTTCCACCATAATTTTAGCATTTTGGGCTTTTTAGGCCTTTATGGGTAAATGCATTACCATAATTTAATGGGAACATTTAAATAATACATGTAAAGTGATGACAGTAGACACCAGTTGAAATATCACTGCTCCTATGTCATTGCTTAAATTATTTATTTTATTTTAAAATATACGTAAACAGGAAATGAAAGTCATCGGAAGCGGATGTGATTTTTTCGTTTCGTTTTTGTTAAGTTGTACGTTTTGATGTAAAACACGGGTTTCTAATGTCGAATGTCTATATAATATACAAAATACCTCGATCCGATACAATAAAAATACACTAATTACGGTACCTGAGTTTGAAAAGCTCGGAACTTTTTTTGTCGTGATCAATTTTATGATGCTTGATAGGGGGATCACATAATTGAAATAGACTCGAAAGAATTGGTGTTGGCGGGAAATGGAGTTACTTCCCATATACCAACAACGCGTTCGGAACTAAACTATCTATATTTATTGACTCCCGATGAATCGGTATACCTGGGTTTTAGGGTTACACGGAATTCCAGGGTTTTCAAGGGGTGGGCATTCAATTCAAGGGTTTTAAGGGCCCTGGAAAATTGATTTTCCAAATCAAGGAGTTTCAAGGAATTCAAGGAGCCGCGGATACCCTGTGTTACCTCAAAGAGAAGACACTAATACACTATTAAGAGTTAAACTTAAAAGAAAGATGTGTTATGAGGGTCATTATGAATATGAATTTGTTAATCCTCAGAGATTATTGGCAGCCCTTCACTATCTGAAGGAAAACAACGAGTTATTCAAGGACATTACCATTGATGACAACTGGGCTCAATTATCTAGAATTCCAAATGAAAGTTCAACAGATACTGACAATGAAGACACCGACAGTGAAGCTAGCGGTAGTGACTCTGAAAATGGTAGTCGAGACACGGCATTTCCAATTGATTCATGCCTATAACCTGATATTGGACATGTACACTGATCAGATTCTAAACATTGCACCAGCAGAAGGAAACAGACCAATCTTCCTCCTTAGTGGAGATGATGACATTGAAGCAAAGAGTTTTCCTAAACAATTCCCATCCGGTAAACATACTTTCAAGAGCGAACGGGATCAACGAATAACTATGGCTACATACTTCTAACACAAACTTATGCATGTTGACAACAAATTTGCCAGAGATAAAAACCTACATCACGTGTATATTATCAGATGATTAAAGTCTCATATACCTAACTATGTGTTTGCTTTACATAACAATTACTTATTCAGAATGCCAGCTTTAATAGATCTTTTAACAGGAGAGTGGGTTACACTTCGTAAAGACCTACACACAACTTTTCCAGCATGATAATTTCCCAGACAGCACCCTTGAGTTTTATAACATAATGGGCTAGGCACATTAGTTCGCCGGACCAACATCAGCTTATCGTGGACAAATCGGATATTCATATGTATACTTCAACAATAGAAACATTCATCCAAATTCGAAGTTACATTCCAACCATGCAAGTACAGGACATAGCCACAACACCAGGCCATGTACCATCCAATTTAATTACACTCATTAGCTGACATACCATGACAGCAACAGCATGTTAAAAACTTTAGTACGGCAATTAAGAGACATGCGTGGACAGTCTAAATCCACCATAGCTTTTATGGTCCGATTTAGCTACATGCCCCGGACAGAAACTCTTGATCCCCAGTTTAACGACCATGGATGATGAATGACCAGAGCTGTGGGTGGTTTACCATATAAGCCAGACCAAGACATCGGAAGGACAGTAGTTATCTTAGCTCTGTTCATATACAGCTAACTTCCTAGAGACTCTATAGCTACTCGCAACGACGTGACTGTGTGCATAACTCCATGTGTTCATAACATCATATGTAAATAAATATCATTGTACTGGTTTTGGTGCAAACCGTGTGTTGTGTGTACTTCCTAGAACCTGTGAAAACTGAATGTAGCCACCATAATGCTATAGTTTGCAATTCAAGGGTCACTGGAATCGAAGGCGGAAGTATTTGTTTAACTTTCCACTGTCGTTAACTATTTAAGGCAAAAAAACAAGTTTTGGTTCTCAGGCCCCACCGCATTGAATAAAAAGGGCCACTGCCAAGGCAGTTGAGTCCGGTCCGGTCCAGGCCATTCCGGTCCGGTACACATGCCTGGACCGGCCCAAAGCGGTCCAGTCCGCCTATGATAGGCTATATGTTAAAGGTGGATTATCTCTTTGTAAACATGTATTATATAGTTACCGGGGTATAAAATATTAGATCTGAATCGAAGATTCCTGTCCGGAAATGCTTCCATCAATTAATATTAATTTTATTTCGAATATTTTCTGGTCTAAAAAGGTGTGTTTGTTCAGCGAACAATATTGGTTACTGTTAACAGAGACCAGAAATTATATTGTGCAATTTTGTCACAAATAAACGTTAATTATACTCATTATCGCTTATATCTGTGGAACAAAACAGTACAAACAACCAATCTGTGACATTTGACATTCGTTGCGTAGCCGTAGGAACAGCCCAGTGCTCTATATCGCAATACGGTCTCATCCGAATGGTCGGTTCTAAAAATAGTAACATAAATGGGCCCCGATTTAATATTTGAAATAAAATCAATATTAATTGATAGAAGCTTTTCCGGACATAGGTCTTCAGTTCATATCTATTATTTTATCCCCACGCAACTATTTAAAATTAGTTATTTAAAGAGATAATCCATCTTTAATAAATTGTCTGTTTTCTCAAAGTTTTTACTCTGTATAGTACAAACTATAAGGTTAGTGAGTTCAGTGCATTGCAATGAGGCCATATATGTTAAAATTTACATGGTTTGCCGATTGTATGCATCATTATCTGTCTATGGTGGGATGTACTGGGAACGATGCACGATAATAATATTTCTAGTAAAGCGAACATTTACTGTTAAATGTATTGGACAGATATCTAGGTAGCTGTAGGGCCAGAATGTGTTATAATAATCTAACATGGCACTCAACTGATCGTATGCATGATTCGTATCATACTTATTTTCATTAAATTGAAATTTAAACGAAATAACTTTATTATACAAATGTGGGCTAATATGACTACTAAATTAATATTTGAGTCTTGGAGATTGTGATGGCTGATTGTATAGTCCTGATAATTACAGTTACATGTATATACCTAAGTACAACTACTATATATAATATATCGTCGCTTCGGTATCAAAAGGTCGTCTCTCAGGTTTTGGCGCGAAATTTTTTATTATTGATTGGGCATCTGTGGTCAACGAGACGTATGAAAAATCAAGTTTGGTGCCCGTCAACCAATCAAAACTATTATACGGTTTTGAAAAAAGACACGCGAAACTCAAGTTTAGATTCAAAACATCGAAAAAACGCCATCTCTGTTTCACTCGAAGCGTATTAAACCAATAACTACTGTAGGACTTAACTAAGGTGAGTAGCTTTTAGTTAAATAAATCAACATACCATTGGAATAGTGATATGCGCCAAACGACTGTAATTAATGTTTTTTTTCAAGTAAAATCGGGCGTTCGTCGTGACGGCAAAACATTTCCCAAAATTTTCGCCTTTTGAGCCCATATTGGCCCCTAGTCCAAGTCTTCTCGTACTAAAACCGGCTAAGATATTGGGATGGAGGTGCCGGTCTTTAGTCCGAGTTCCAGGCCCATGCATTCCTATGACACGAGTTACGCCCAGGATCTGTGGCGGGAATCTGTGGTGTATTTTACTCGATTTACCTAACAAAGCAATACATGATGCTATATACATCGGAAAGAGTGACATCTTATGGTCATAATGGTGTATAATAATCTAACTTTAATGTTAAATTACACATAGAATATTCCGGTTGATTGCCACAAACATCGTTGTTTTTTCTGTTTGTTTACTTAACTGAAAGCCGAACTCAGGTTCCGAAGAACTTCGGCATTGTCCGGTGTTTGTTTTGGCCGAGACGAATTTCGACACAAACAAAATGGCGGCCCCCATGATATTCTAATGCTCATTGTGTTTACACTGTTTTAAACTGTGAGATGGTTGTAATTCCCGTAATTTATTTAATGTATTACATTTATATCTTCAATATGTATTTAATCTATGTATTTATTTATTTATTGTCACGTATAATTACGATTACAATGGAGAATTCATCGTGCGTGGTTGATTGAAAATCTACAGAATATTTTCACCCGAAAATGCCGAACGCAGTTCGCAAGGTCAACTGAGTTCGCATACTTTAAAAAATATGTAAACACTGCGGCAAATGTTTCTTTTCACATTAAATTACCGCTTTCAATTCACAACCGATGTGGGTTTCAGATCAAATAGCATGTCTTCTGCGGAAACTATCCGTTTATTGTCGCAATTGTGATATTTTATTTCATATAATTGTGGTTTTATTTGAGCGGGTCACCAACGCTTAAGTCGTGTCATAGGAATGCATGGGCCTGGAACTCGGACTAAAGACCGGCACCTCCATCCCAATATCTTAGCCGGTTTTAGTACGAGAAGACTATATATGGTAGAATGAATCGTGGTTTGATTATATTACCCCATAATGATTTTTTTTCCTCTTAAGCACTGGTCCCCCCATCCATTTCCCCAAAATTATTCTATACGACATTTTGACACTGACGAATGCATGCGAATATTTTGCAGCATGACGAGGTACAACATTTTGATTCCATAATTCTTCTGTATAGTTGGTGTCAATTCAGCTATTTTCTATATTGGATCCGTTTAAAGCACATGCATCGATAATAAGGTCCGATATACAATGGCCGGGCACAATAAATAATACAGAGAATAAATTTTACCAACCCAGAAAATTGCTTGGAACACCCAAAAATTGTTATTTTATTCATGTGATGGTATATTTCTGGGCATCTTCGTTAAATGTCATGGGGGGGGGGGGTGGGGGGTTCGCGCGACGTGAGGATCGGATGCATTCCGATAAAGAGACGGTGGAATTCCGATAAACGGGACGGTGGCAACCGAGATTTTCTTTGTGTGTCAGCATTCAAATGGTATTTTGGCGACACCTCAGGATTCATATCATCATATCGTTAATCAAGTTATTAATACCCATCAAATTCTAGACGCTACAGTGAGTAAACCCAATAGAATGGCCATTTAAAAGTAAGCGACGGTTTGTTTTCCGATAATAAATGAACCGTCGCGCGTCTGTTATCGGAAAAAGAACAGTCGCTGGACTTTTAAATGGTTATTCTATTGGTTTTACTCACTCTAGCGTCTAGATTTTGATGGGTATTGGTAACTAAATAACCGTATGATGATATGAAACCTGATTTGTCACCGCAATTCCGTGTGAATGACTAAACGCGAAGAAAATTTTGTTTGTCGCCGAAAGCGAACCGTCTCGTTTATCGGATTGCCACCGTCTCTTTATCGGAATGCAACCTCGTGATATCTCTACATTGAATTTCATAACTTTTCGAATAACACCTTACCTGATGAGGGCAGTCAATAATTTGGAGATACTTCAAATATTTAGAGATATCTCTAATTATTAAGAGATATCTCTAAATAATTAGAGATCTCTAAATAATTAGAGATATCTCTAAATCCATTAACGAGTAGTAAGAGTGATTGTCAGACTTATCCACACAACAGTGAGAGATACATGTATCTCCAATTCATTTCGAGATATCTCCATATTATTTAGAAATACTCTAAAGTCAAATTAACATACACTCAATAATTGGAGATATCTACAAATTAATTAGAGATACATGTATCTCTATATATTTAGAGATATGTCCAAATGATTTAATGTTAATTTGGCTTTCCATAGACATATTGCGTTATATGTAAAGTTCAGAAAGACAGTTGTCATTACATTCCAGCATGTTTAACCAGTAATCAGAGTGGTAGCTAGTGCGTATTATAATACCTTTCTCATTACTTTCAGATAATGGGATCCAGACCATCCATTTGGCTTAGATCTACAGATGATGTGAATAAAGGCATTTACGAACAACAATCAACAGTTCCTGTTTTGCGAAGCCAGAGAACTGGGGAGTTACACGCATCGACAATATCAGTTTCTGGAACACATGTACTATAATATGTTCAGACAATCAACACCCAGATACCTTGTTGAAGGCATAGAAAATGGACCATCTAAAAAAATTGAGTTAAAATTTCACCCAAATTGTCAGAATGGCTGTTGATTTATCTCGTGGGTGGAAACTTGTACAATTGGCATTAAATATAAACAAGTGCGATTCAGTTGATCAAACAGCTCCGAATTCTAGTGTGATTCAAAACAAAAGAGTTGTTAATGGGTCGTCTAATTCTGAAAGTACGTTGACATCTGACACATCTGGGTGTAGAATCATCACAATATTTCCAGAGGACATTGAGGTCATACCGGAGATAGAACATGAATACAAAAGTGAAGTTGTCCCAGAACAATCTGTTCTTCTTGGTGATTTTCAAGATGAAATGTCGATCATACCGGCCAGTGAACATGAACACAAAAGAGAAGTCGCTCCAGAACAATCTGTTCTTCTTGGGGATCATGTGTCAAATATTCAAATCCTGAATCGCAAATGGAACTATATCGAAGCTTGATGCAGCTGCTGACAATTCACAAAGTGGCGAGCGTTCGGAGTGTTCAGGCCACGATAATGATATTGGTCATTCTGTCCAAGATCATGATTGGGCTCCTAGCTCTACAAAGCGTTATCTACTCAATAATAACCACATACAGGAGATAACAAATGAAAACAATTCCCCACCAGCAGATGATGTTTTTTGTGATCTGGATGATACTGTTCGAGATCCTGATTGGTCTTCATGTGTAACCCCAAACCGTTATTCTTCTGATGGAAGAGACGACAGAACCTTCTGGACATGGTAATTCTTCCTCCAGTGAAGGAACTACACATACCCCTCCAAAACGGAAGCGTAGAAACAAATATCCGAAACCGGAATCTTGGCAGCGAAATATAAATAAAAAACTCAGAATGCAAGGCAAGGGGTATGAAGGGCTTACACAAAACGAGAGCGGGAAGTGGAAACTTGACAAGGGCCGCCCTGAATGGAAGCTACATGCGTCTGGATGCAAACCGTTATGCAAGAAAAGCCACGAGTGTAGTCATTTCGAAGAGGTGGAACGGCAGGAGATATTCCGCGACTTTTGGGACATGAGTTTGGCGGAAAAGCGTACCTATGTGGCCGCACTGGTGTTTAAAGTTAATGTAAACAAACGAGTGGGAGAAAACAAAATGCATATAAGTACAACCTGGGCAAAAATGACCAACTAAAATCTGTCTGTAAATGCATGTTTTTAAACACCCTTGTCATCGGAGAGAGGGCTTTGTACTCTTGGATTACCGATGTACAGCATGGACCGTTGATGTAGAGTCAACATTATTGTCGCCATGTCTCAATGCCAGTGCCATTTATTATAAACCGAAACTGACATCACATAACTACACAGTATATGATTTAAACTCAAGCGATGCAACTTGCTATGTCTGGCACGAGGGAGAAGATGACTTAAAATGCCGATAACTACGCTTCGTGTCTCAGTGACTATATCTCCAGATTGCCCCGTACTGTTAAAGAACTTGTCATCTATATTGACGGCTGCGGCGCCCAGAATAGAAATTGTGTGCTTTCTAAATGCTTTGTTGAAATTGTCTATAGAACTCGATATTATTAGCTACCAAAAATACCTGGAAAGTGGACACACCCAGATGGAATTTGACGCTGTCAACTCGGCCGTAGAAAGGGGCAAGCGTCACAAGCCAATATACTCGCCTTACAACTACGTTGAAATCATCAGAAAGGCCCGCCAGGAACAACCATACACTGTAAAATATCTAACTCACGATTTCTTCAATAACTATAAGGTGTTAAGCTATTATATTTACACACTAAGTGTTGTCATCACTAAATCCAGCATTCTGATTGGTCGGCGCCCACGTGGCTAGTTGCAGTTATTTCTCGGTGAATGCGTAACGCCTCATAACACCAAGCTAATAACACCATCGATACGTCATTAGGTTTGGAAAGACGAACGCGTAATGTTTTGGGCACATTTGGACTCGCGCAGGATTGACTTAATACATCATCGGGTTTCAACATGAAGAGAAATTGTTCCTATTAACTTTTGCCAAGGGTGCTATTGGGTATTTTGGGCTGATCTTGTCACGATACACTGTTCGATTTAAATATATTTACAAAAGTGGCTTTTTCGCTAAATGTATATAAATATAAGGATTAACTGTCATGTGGACTATTTTTATGGAGATGTAACGGTGAGGTAAGTGGACATAACTTGTATGTAAAACCCTTCGGGTTTTACACAAGTTATGTCCACTTACCTCACCGTTACATCTCCATAAAAACAGTCCACATGACAGTTAATCCTTATATAAGTCGATCCCACCCGGGTTAAACGTAGGCGACCCAGTTGTTGTTGATCTGCGATCTTTGAAGTACACACCAGACGGCAAGATCCAATATAAGCTAGAGTTCTCAGACGAGTTAAAGGAGATACCAAAAAGGGCGACACGTCAGTTAACACTCCAAGATACGGACCGTGTGGTACCTTTGCATGCATTGCCGTTACCTATAAAGGCATCTAAGTACAAACATCTACAAGAACTGAAGGCGGTTATTCCTGCTGATTACCATGCATTTTACGATGCTTTGCCAAACGAATAACAATATAGTGCGTTGTTCACAATTGAACTGATTTGAGATAATTTTGTGTCACAATTTCTGACGATACAAGTGAGATTATCGTATCAGATTATTAAAACAAGATTTATTTTTATTTTATGATTTATGGTTGGAATTTCGTTGAATTTTCGTAGTGCCATTGTAACCCAAGTAATGTTGTTTCCGCGTTCGCTGAATTTTAAGAATTTGACTTTTGTTGAGAAGATACTCATATAAATGTATAGTTTGTTTAATACCCACGTACTTGCACATGTATTCTGATTACCTATGTGGGACTATTGTCAAATTGTCAGTCGGCGAATGCATTACACGCAAATAACATAGCGATCGGTTAAATGGATTGTATGCTTATTTTTTAATGTTCTCATTTTCGAGAAAAAATTATTCCCAGTCTTGTATCCCACTCTTTTGGGCCTAAAGTTATCCCACCACCTCATTTACACATTAATTGTATTAGGTTCCCTCTGTAGCCACCAACTGAAATGGAGCTATACATTAACCTTAGCGATGTCTGGAAGCCAGCCAAAAATTCTAATATACACCTGGATATAAATACACTTGGTTGCATAGCCAGTAATATCCACCTGACCCCTTAACCTTAGATTCACTGCTTTGGGTTTTACTTTCCGGTTGAAATTATAACATGCGAAAAATAACCATACACTCCCTTTAAATTGAGTCACGATACACCTGTTTTCGTGGCATCAAACGTTTAATAGATATTAACAACTTGAATGCGTCAATGCATCGTTTACAAATTGATACGTCGCCAAGGCAGCAACATCGTGAGGTGAAAGGTCACATTGTGCATAGTCCTTTCTTGGGAGTTTAATACACATATGTAAGATATAGCTAAAATTTAATACACAGTAAAACATCAAACCGGTATAATAAGATAAAATACTATTGGATTAATGTGACTGTCCTGTGTAACATGTGTGTACCCTGGTACTATGTAATGTGGTTTGCATGTTTCTTTGATAATTATTAATGTGAAAAATAATAGAATACTCCATTCGATATCTATCAAAATTGATTAGTTGATGCCATGGTACACTGTTTATAACTAATAGTTTCATACTCATTCAGAAATCGGCGCAATCAAAGCAGGCGGCCGTTCGCAATTGCACTTTTATTATAAGGAAAGTGACATGTACAAAGTACACCTATACATTGTTTTCGTGGCATCAAACGTTTAATAGATATTAACAACTTGAATGCGTCAATGCATCGTTTACCAATTGACGGCAAATACGTAATCATATTCGCGATAAGTTTATTATAACTGAAGTAAAATAGTGGACCGAACCGGAGAGTACCGGACCGGCGGCAAAAAGCGGGCCGGTCCAGTGACACCCGGTCTGGACCCGACCGCGGTCCACCCTTGGACCACGGACCGGATCAGTCCAAAGCAGTCAAGTTCGCATCACTATAGTTTATTATAACTGAAGTAAAATAGTTGACCGGACCGGAGCGTATTGGACGGGCGGCAAAAAGCGGTCCGGTCCAGTGACACCCGGTTTATAACGCCATGTAATCAAATCACTCGACAGTGGAAGCATACAGCTCACTTGCATACTATTAATTCAAATCTAGAACCAAAATCGCACAGCAAAAGACGGAATATGAAAAGATAAAAAAACAGAACAAGAGATCGGGTCGAACGTGGTGGAAACGGTGAAAGCGATCTACTACATGATGCTTTTCATGAGGACATAGAGTTTAATGCTAAACCGCTAGAGTCATCATCAGGTAAATATATAACATTTTATATCGCCTATCAATATTGTAGATTTCAGACTAAAGATGTTAGAGTGAGTATTCTAGCACCTGACCAAATTCATATCATGTACAAAGTACAAAGGACACCTATACATTGTTTTCGTGGCATCAAACGTTTAATAGATATTAACAACTTGAATGCGTCAATGCATTGTTTACCAATTGATATGACGGCAAATACGCAATCATATTCGCGATAGTTTATTATAACTGAAGTAAAATAGTGGACGGACCGGAGAGTATTGGACGGGCGGCAAAAAGCGGTCCGGTCCGGTCCAGTGACACCCGATTTATAACGCCATGTAATCAAATCACTCGCCAGTGGAAGCATTCGGCTCACTTGCATACTATTATTTCAAATCTAGATCCAAAATCGCACAGCAAAAGACGGAATACGAAAGGATGATAAAACAGAACAAGAGATCGGGTCGAACGTGGTGGAAACGGTGAAAGCGATCTACTACATGATGCTTTTCATGAGGACATAGAGTTTAATGATAAACACCTATACATTGTTTTCGTGGCATCAAACGTTTAATAGATATTAACAACTTGAATGCGTCAATGCATTGTTTACCAATTGATATGACGGCAAATACGCAATCATATTCGCGATAGTTTATTATAACTGAAGTAAAATAGTGGACGGACTGGAGAGTATTGGACGGGCGGCAAAAAGCGGTCCGGTCCGGTCCAGTGACACCCGATTTATAACGCCATGTAATCAAATCACTCGCGAGTGGAAGCATTCGGCTCACTTGCATACTATTATTTCAAATCTAGATCCAAAATCGCACAGCAAAAGACGGAATACGAAAGGATGATAAAACAGAACAAGAGATCGGGTCGAACGTGGTGGAAACGGTGAAAGCGATCTACTACATGATGCTTTTCATGAGGACATAGAGTTTAATGCTAAACACCTATACATTGTTTTCGTGGCATCAAACGTTTAATAGATATTAACAACTTGAATGCGTCAATGCATTGTTTACCAATTGAAATGACGGCAAATACGCAATCATATTCGCGATAAGTTTATTATAACTGAAGTAAAATAGTGGACCGAACCGGAGAGTACCGGACCGGCGGCAAAAAGCGGGCCGGTCCAGTGACACCCGGTCTGGACCCGACCGCGGTCCACCCTTGGACCACGGACCGGATCAGTCCAAAGCAGTCAAGTTCGCATCACTATAATAGATGTATTGTGATGTCATAGTCTATTATGTTCCGGTAATGTTATTGTTTGATGTGTTCCGTTTGCATCGTTGAGGACAAAATAAATGCATAGAAGACTAAACGTAGACTTATTGTTCCATAGACCCTGCCTAATAAGACTCAGAGCCATTACAAATACTTTGTGGTAGCAATGGATGGCTTTCCTCAGGACCCACCCCAGTGCTCTACGACACAATACCAAGTGTTGTGAGGTGTATGTTATTTCAACTCGTTATGAACTTTTTGCGAGACTGTATGTTACATCTTCATGTACATGTATACTTATTACAGTGTTTTATTTTCTATTTTTCAGGGATACTTCGGATCTACATCATGTTCATCACATGCACTATCTATTGGAGGTTCAATTCTGTGATCTGAGATGTACTGGTTTCTAAATAAATTAGCAAATTTCACATTACACAACTGTCCCTTGGTAAGCCTACCGCTTTACGATATAGTCTCATATAAGCTGATAGAGTTATTCCCCTTGAGTAGCCTTCTGTCACGGCTTCGCTGGTATCGGCCGTCATTTGAATAAACATTGCGTAACATGACACAAGACTCAGGTGTATAATTCCTAGTTAAAATGTTATCTTTTCAGTGTGCGCTCAAACTTCTAAATCAACTATGCATTGTTAAATATACAACAATTTCTGTATAGTTTTGACTCTTCAGTTACAAAAATCGGACGGTAAACACTCAAATTATAATAATATTATATATTCGTATACTAGTATCGATCTGCCGGTCGAAAAATGTTAAGCAAGACAGAACAAGTGAACTGCATTGCATCATAGCCGCATGGGCCGGGAGTGGGCCTTGGAGGGCTGCAGCCCCTCCCAACGTTTTGAAAGCTCAATATTCAGGCAAATTGGAATGGTATTTCAGCTGCAAATTAATGTATATTACAGTATTTTTTCACATTTCTGCCCGAATTATACACACTTAAGGTTAACCGTACACATTTTTTAGCTTTAGCTAGCCGACCTTTTAAAATTCTATGAGACTTTATTAAGTATTCAATTTCAGCAGGATTTAATTTAAATTTGTAATTGTAAAATTTCTATCCCAGTTTGTGGGAAGTGACAACAATATATATTTATTATAATGATATAATCATCAGTTAATATAGAGTTCAGTGGGGGCGTATTTTCGTTAATAATTTACGGTTAAAACTTTTGAAACGCTCTTTAAGGTTTCACGTTGTGTGTATTCTGGCGCATAACACAAATTTCTGGTAAAACTGGCCACCAGGCCGAGATGGATGTCAGCATAAACTTATGAGATTGGTTATATCTCACAAATTAGGATTTAAATATAACAAGACAGTCAAAGACTGTGGGGTCGCTCACCAGACTGCAAAGACTGATAAGACTGGGACTCTTGAGACCATAACAGTCAGAACTTTTCATAATCACTTTAAAAGAAGCGGATCTACACAGGATATGTGGCTAGAGAGGCTTCATGTCGATCAGCGAATATCTACCTTTAAATTACCAATGGAACACTACAGATCCCCCTCCAGCTAAACATATCCCCTCCTGACCGGGCTCCAGATTCCGAAGTCTTAGGTTAGAATTTCACAACTGACGTCTCAAACTTTCTCAATTGTTCGAAATTTCCAATCTCACAAGCACCGTTTTATAAACTATTTAGACATGTTTGAAGCCCAATTATCCATGAACCCGAAAACAACATATATATGTCAAGATTAATCAGTCAGGTAGTTCCAAGGTAGATGTTTTAAGTGAAGTCCCCATAGCCCCGTCATTTCTTGACAGGTTGACCTCATGTTAACAAATCTGAATCTCAGTCACTAAAGGATCCTCCATACTATATGTAAGCTAAATAGTCCAACCTCTCTTGAGAAGACATTTTTAAGTATTACTATAGAGACATACAGTTATGTCCCTGGTCCCAGTCTATTTAATCTGGTGACCCCATCTGAATAAATTTGAATCCCAGATACCAAAGAACCCTTCATACTAAATATCAATAAAATAGACCTGATGGTCTGTGTGAAGGAAGCATATTAAGAGGAAAACTTTCCTTTGCTTGACCCCTAGTTGACAAGTTGACCCCATTTAAAACCAATGACCCCATTTGAAAAAAAAATCTGAACTCCAGGTCACCCAAGGACTGTTCATACCAAATATGAACCCGTTCAACCTGATGGTACAGCAGAAGAGGTAGTTTTTAAGAATTACTATGGAGAGCAAGAGTTATGGCCCTGCCTTCATAACCATTTGATAGAGTGACCTCATTTAAACAAATATGAATGCAAGTCACCTAGGGAACATCTACACCAAATATGAACCCATTCAGTCTAGAGAAGATGTGAGCTCAAAAATTACATTTCATTGAACAAATCTGTAAATCACCCCCCCCCCCCCCCCCCAACACAGTGGCGACATCCCTGCAAGAATATGACATACATCATTTATTTGGATGCCTATTGCCTTAACAAAATTACCATGACCTGGAAAGCCAGTGCATTCTCTTTTATATGGGAGGCTTCCCATGGGAGCATATATAAGAGAATGCACAAGCACAGGGTCTCACCAGCACAACTCTGGTCATGAAATGGTTAATATTAATAGTAAAAATAAACTTTATCTTTCAAACAGGCAATTTGTATCTGAGATAAACATGGGATAAAATTCCATTCATAAAGCCACTATCAGCAACAAGAATGTCTGGGAGACCTGTTGACATGAAGATAATTAATGATGGCACAAACATTTGCCCAGTGATACCAATGTATAGTAGAGCGGTTAAGGCAGATAAAATCTGGAATCATGCACTTTTGAGTAGAAGCATGAAACTTCTCACATATCATTATGGACATATATGGATCAATTTCTGATATGGACCTATTTTAAAAAATTCAAAATGGCCGCCAAATCCAAGATGGCGCCCAATGGGGTCACTAAATTTCCGGTTATGACCCTATCTCTAGTTATACGGCGATAACAGAAAAAATATTTGACATATGATGGTGTAGTTAATTGTTAGGTATTCGCCATACATATGCGCATTTATTTAAACTCATTTTGTTAGCCATCCCCCAAAATATCCCAAAATGGCCGCCAAAATAAAAAAAAAATGCTGATTTTTCTTAAATTCTACACTTCTTTCTAAATTATCCCAGAAATTTTATGGGCTATATGGGAATTTCTTCTCGGAATATTGAGAGTAGTCATTTACTATCAATTTCGAGTCATGTTGAGTATTCTGGGTTACCGCCGGACCATGTATACGTTTAAAAAAACGACTATCAAATCACCCACATAGTACATTAGTATTATTCCAACCACGCTATGTCCGTTAAGAGCTCTGTAATGTACACAATAATAATTGTCTGGACATGCAAAAACAGTATCACATTGTTTATCCAAAATTGCTATAGTTATACAACAATTACTGCCAAAATAGCCATCAAAATGGAACAAATCTTGAATTTTCGTTCAAATTTACTTTTTTGGGGGTTAATTCTGGGATATAAAAGTTGTAAGACTCACAGGCATATCTCTGAGACATACTAATTCAAGGAATTTCAGGGGTGGTCCATAAGATGTCTATAAAAATCCAAGATGTCTGCCAAAATGACAGCGTAAATTTTACACCATTGTCATTTTTGCATACAAACGTTAAATATTTCAACTCTGTAAGACTCCGTCATAATTATTGTGGTACACTCTATAGTGACATAGGCAATATTAAACTATGTGCTGGTAGTTAAAATAAAGATAACTGCCAAAATGACCGCCATAATAGGAATGTTTTAGTACAACCGTGGAACCTCTCTGCTAAGTAAGATTGTTATATGATAACATGTCCGATTTGACTAAATCAGCTCCATGATTATGCTGTTCTGTACCTGCTATATGATATTGTGATTCTTGTACATGATAACATATTGGCATATGCTACACCAGGCTAATGTTACATGCCACAATGTTCCTGCTTGATAATCTCAGGATGCTTATATAAGAAATATATGAAAAATATACTATCATATGTACTGGAAGTAGTTTCACCATAAGCGGTTCATTGCATTGCTGTGACTACCTTCATAATAGTTTAACGTTATAATATGGACAGAAACAAATTAAGAGGGTGTGTCTAATGTATAATAGATCAATAGAATGTGTATAATTCGAATGTACCAAGGATTACATGCCCTTGTTCAGCCAGTTTTCGGTCGGATGTGATTAAAATAGCTCTGTTGTCATTGAAAGTGAAAACCAATTATTTAAGCAATGAGTACTTCATAACACAACATCCGTGTTATTCTGTTACAAGACTAACTACATTTTTGCAGAACCATTCAAATTGTAGATGGTTGATCAGTCGAATAGCTCTATTTCATTAAATTCGAACAATGTGTCATGTCAGATGGCACATTTTCTCCACATCATCGTACTTGAGTTGAAAATGTAACAAGGCATTTTCTTCCAAATTCGACAATATGACCATGAGTTGCTAACATACCTCTGATGATTACCACTTTGTTAGTGAGGTGCACTTAGGGACACGTTTAGAAATACATAAGAAACGATCATGAAATTTAACAAATCCAGCTTAAAACTGACTTTTGGGGCATTATATCGATTCATATTAGCCAACATGTTTGGTATGCATTTGTTGCATCAAATTATGGTCACTATATGACAATAGCTTCCACATATGTGCACTACACAGGCTCATCATACATGTCATTATGTACCTGCTACATTTGATGGTGTTTCTTATATATAATACAGGTCGGATTATACCAGACCGGGGAACATGGCTCATCGCACTTGCCACAATGAATCTGTTGTGCTCGACCAGCACTATTATAAACCTGTTCGATATAGACTACACCAGACTGATTGTGTATGCCAGAAAATGAGAAAGCATCTGGTATAAACGATTAGATCCATTCCCCAACCAGAGATTGGTCCAACTCTTGCAGAGATGTCTGTTGAACGTGTCGAGTTGTCACACAGTCTACAACCTCACACAGTCATGTTCTATGAGTTTGAGATTGTATGATACCGCTGGTAACCCAAGAGAAAATGTTGAGTAAAATTTCACTGAAATTTCACTGAGATTTCACTGAAATAACAGTAAAAAATTTAGTCAAATTTTACCAAAATTTCAGTAAAATTTCAGTGAAATTTCACCGAAATTTCAGTGAAATTTCACCAAAATTTCAGTGAAATTTCACCAAAATTTCAGTGAAATTTCACCAAAAATTCAGTGAAATTTCACCAAAAATTCACCAAAATAACAGTAAAAAATTTAGTCAAATTTTACCAAGATTTCAGTGAAATTTCACCAAAATTTCAGTGAAATTTCACTACTTGAGTCAAATTATCTCCAAAACTTTACTGAAATCTCAAAATTTTTACTGAAATATAAATTATTTCAATTGAAAAGTTCAGTCAGAATAGACATAAAACCCATACCACAATATGGTTCCATCATTTCTTGTACTATATATACCCTTGTTCTGTATCACATGTCAAATTTTCAACCCTATATAGAACTGAGAAATCCAGTTCGATTTTACTGTATAACGTGTCGATCTTTGTATATGCTGGCCCGCATTGGTCAATGAGATGGAACAAGGATATATGAAATGTAAATATATTTAATGAAATGAACTGACATGAATAAGACAGCTCAAGCAAGATATGTGCATATATATATAGATCAACATAATTAGCATTTTAAGCAAATTACTGGATCAGGTTTATGTGAATCAAAAGTTTCATTAAATTAATTACCAGTTACATGCATTACCAGTTATAATTACCAGTAAACATTACTAGTTTGTTCAAATCAAATTCTATAAATATCCATGAAACTGTGGACAAGTTTAACAATACATTAATTCTAAAAGATGCATGTGCATATAAACTGAATTAATGTCAGAAACTTTCTAAACGATGAAATTTATCTGACTTTACCATAATCCAATTGTTTAATTATAAGCATGCAGGTTTATTATACCAGAAAATTCAAAATAAAATCAATGTTAATTAATAGAAGTGTTTCCAGACAGTGGTCATCGGTTAATTCATTTTTATTATTTTATACCTAGGGAATTATATAAAACTTGTTACATGCATATTGTGCGCTTCTCAGTGTTTCGATCTAATATTATAATTCTAGAAGAAGCTTGGTAAAATATGTGAATAATAAGTCCTTTATTTGGACTGGTTTAACCCCTCTATGATGGGAGTTTCCCCTGGTGCAGCATTAAAGTTCATTGCCAGTGCATTCTCTTATATATGCAAGTCTCTCTATGGGAGACTCGCATATATAAGAGATTGCATTGGCACTGGGTTTTCGCAAGATTTCAGGAAGCTCCATATTTATAATATTAATTTAGATCTTTGTAGTTGCCATTTCTTACACCCCGAATTTTATTGTTCAGGGGACCCAGAAGTGACTTCCAAATGGCTTCCTGTTGGACACTGCTGGCGTCTTGATGGAATTCAGCAAATATTTGGCCTGAAATTAAAGTGGATCAAAATGAAATATTATTGTATTCATCATGCATGCGCCAATCACTTAACCAATTCACAATTAGCATGTTTAAATGAACATAGGTCACCCAAGGAATATCCAAATCCAAATTTCAGTCCTGCATGAGAACTGTGAAAAGATTTTTTTTAGAGTTGAGAATGGAAATAGAGTTATGTGCCTTTTATTTGGCCCCTTATTGGCAGAGCAGTCCCTAATTTTCAAGCATGAATTTAAGTCACCCAAGGAAAATTCATATCAAATTTCAGTCAAATCGGTCCAGTGGTTTTGGATTTTTTTTAGAATTGTTGACGTTATCACAACTATAGTGTGTTAACTTTCGTTTGGCAATTAACAGAATACCCACTTACTGGAGGAATATTGTTTTTTTTTTTAAAAGAGTTGACAATGCCACTTTAAATGAAAGGGAGTTTGTAGGGGAGTGAAAATAATTATGCCGGTACTTACTTCTAATAGCTCTTCTTTTATGTGTATCCAAAGGGTATGTTCCCTTGGCATCCCCATATATCGTCATCCTCCTCTCTGAATGCCCGCACTCCTCCTTCGTAACCAACTTCTCCAATAAATTTAAGCCATATTTCGTTGCATTTTTTGCTGTGTTACGGCAACGATCGAAAACATCCCTTTTCATCCGTACTCCATGGATGCTTTCTCCAATGCTAACTAGATCTGTAAGGGAGAAAAATCTGTTTGAATATTCATACTTCAATGGACGAAAGTGCATATTTACAAATAGAGCAAAAGCACAATACTACAACGTTGAATACATGTACGTGTAGTTGTGCACACATGTAGCTGTATGTACATTGTAGTATTGTACAGATTAAATTGTTAATTTTTTCTATGACCAGAATATTGTGTAATACTAAAAGTAGGTCCTGTTGGAGAAATATGGACTTGCCCTGTAATTGATTATATCCCCATCATAGTTCTGCTTTTCCTATATGCATTTTCGAAGGAAAAGAGGGCACATTTTCTGATACAATCATTACATTGCCATACGGGTCTCAGATGACTTAATTTGAATAAAAGGTCAGCCGACCACAGTGTCTCCCGAAAAGGTGGCTAAGTTATCATCCAGAAATCATTTCCGGACGCATGCACGGACACCGCTGATTTTGATAGTCCCCCAAAAAAAAAATTCGGGGGACAATAAATATTTACCATACTCGATTCAAATGAGGTTCTGCCCTGGAGAGGTCATAAGCATCATGATTCTGAAACCCGGTTGTTGCATGGAGCCCCAATTTTTTTTTTATATCAAAATTACACTCACCACTATCATGGACCGGTTGTGAATCGTTCGGATTTGTACCGCCATTTGATATGTCACTCTCAGTAGACACAGTATTGTGAGCTGGAGACGGGCAATTTTCTGTAGACACAGGAGTCTGAAGTGTCCCATTAGACACAGGAGTCTGAACTGTCCCATTAGACACAGTAGTCTGAAGTGTCCCATTAGACACAGGAGTCTTAGGCGACATCATATATTTAGATATGGGTGACGCCAAGGGAGATGATGGCAAGGCATCACCTGAAGCCACATTTATGACGTCCCTCACATTCAATTTCTGAAATTGAAATTTTTTTCATATATTAGAGTTAATAGCTGTCACAAATGATTGATGCCGATGACACAATTATCGAGGCCGCATGATCTAATATGGTGGAGTAATTATCCAGTATTTACATACTCTCATGTGAGGTTGTGAGTATAATAAATACAAACTATAAATGAATCTAAAGTTCTAAACAATTGGAACACAAACAACCGAGTGGTTATATATTACTCAGATTTCTTATTATTATAACGTTGCGTTCCCACACCACTCAGGATATTCATCACAGGGGAGATGACATAATAAAACCATTCCGCTTGTTTTCAAATCCCCCAAATAACCTTCTTAAAAATCCTATAACCATAAATATCTTTTTTCAGATTATTTCCATGTATCATTATTGTAATGCGCGTTCTTTGTTTACACTAAAAACAGTGGATTGATCCCGAACTCTTTTTATTAAAATTGTTGTTCGCTGGGTACAATACCTTATATCTAGAGCGCAAACATTGGCGGCAATTTAGCAAGTCTGTAAAGCTCTCCAACTTGCGCTCTATTGTCTCCTGTTTCTCCAGTGTTTTCTCCAACTTGCGGTCTATTGTCTCCTGTTTCTCCAGCGTTTTCTCTAATAGATGGCCGATATTTCCAAGCTGAAAAATAAAAAACATATAAAACAAAACGAATTTGAACATGTCTGTCAGTAAGGAGGTACATGTATATCAAAGCTTGATGTCAAAATTCATCACATTAATTTGTACCAAAACTGAAAGTTGTACTGCATCTTTAAATGCTTGTAAACTCGGAGTGGGGAAGGGGGGGAGGGGTTGGCAAAAACTTCCAGGGTACAAGGACATATCAGCTATCTGGTCACTATTTTAACCCCATTGATACTTCTACTAAGAATATAATCACTAATATAAGCAGATGTAACCGATTTCCATGTGATTCATGAAAAAGTGAAAATCGAACAGCTTTTGTCGAATTTTCAATTGCGACAAACTTCCAAATATTTCAAATATTTTATAAATTAGGGGTGGGTCCCTGATTGTCAAGAGGAAAATTGAACTCGCCAATATTTTATTCCATTTACTACGTCAGTGCAATCAGAATTCAGTCTAGATCAGATGACTTTAATATGAAATGTGAAATATCATATGACCTAGCTAGCTTGATTTAACATTTCTCCTCAAATTATTAGGGACAAGTAAAAAAAATAAAATTATTTTACCTGTTTCACTAATTCTTGAGTCTGGGGTGACTTTTCTGCTGACGTCTGTGGGGTAGCAGAAGTCTGAGTTTTTTCTGGTATGGCTTTCTGCTTAGGCTTTTCATCCTGTGGTTTGAAAATGATGAATTATAAAATAAATCAGTAGACTGACAGCCTGTTCTCCCATCTTAAATATTTAACTGATTACAAAGTTTTAAAAGAAATTTTTGTTAACTTGGGATTACAATGAGTTTTGTGAAGTTTAACTTGGGATTACAATTGAGGTGTACCATCACCAAATGAAGACTCATCAACTTTGGTATCCACCAACAGGGAGTGGAGTGTCCGAGTTTAAAATGTGAAATTCTATAGTGAAATTATGATTTTTTTTGTTGTATATTGCAAAATAAACAAGAGCACGCCGTCAGGGCGTGAGGACAATACGCCCTTTCTGGAGTAATGTGGGGCAAGGTTTAATTAATTTGTTTGAAACTTGGTTCAGTTCACTCGATTCAATCTAAAGTTATCATCTGGAAACCGCAAATCAGGTGAAATCTAAGTCGAAAAAGGGGCATAACTCAGTCAAAATTATGCGGACGAAACCCATATTCGAACTTGATCTGTGTTTGGTGTGGTAAACTAACATACCAAATTTGATTCAGTTCAATTGATTCAATCTAAAAGTTATCATCCGTAAACTGCAAATCCAGTAATTCGAAAAAGGGGCATAACTTAGTCAAAATCATGCGGACGAAACCCATATTCGAACTTGATCTGTATTTTTTGTGTGGTAAACTAACATTCCAAATTTGGTTCAGTTCACTCTTATTTAATCTAAAGTTATCATCTGGAAACCAAATACGGACGGACAACCCCATTTCCATAATACGACCTTTTTTTCAAAAGGGGCGTATAAAAATAATCCCTGTATATCTACATACCGGTACCTGTAACTTATTGGACAACAAATCTTGAGCCGCATTAATGTACTATTAAATAAATTCAAATAATTAACTCACCCTGGCAGCAGTTTTCTCCAACCAAGTTTCTGATAACTTTTTGCACATCTGCTCTCTACTTTTTTCCTTTTTCCCCTTTAGGCAATTATCTTCCTTCCTTGCCTTCTTTGCCTATAGATACAATAATGGAAACTGTAAATTAATGCAGTGCTATATTATACACTGGATAATAGAAGTACCGGTATGTGAATACACGTACATCATGTCGTTACAAATAGCGGGATATTTTAATGTTTTTCACGAAATTTAGGTAGAAAATTCTTGCAAAACATGGTTTTTGCATACCGTGATATGTATTGTATCGTTGTATTGTGATACGTATCTGTATCAAGTTGATACTATCAACCCTAACATACATGTAGTGCTCGTCGGTCCAATTTGATGCCGGCATGCATACCGGTACATGTATACCGAAAATTTAGTTTCTGAGATATATAAGTTCAACATATTTGGCACATTTACATGTAGGTCTTTGTGGAAATTACTAGTGTTGCCTGAAAAGTTTGATACAGTACCGTATAAATTTGGAACATATTGATGTAACATCTCTTTAGAATTGAATAGGAAAGTCCATTCAGTCATAAATGGGTTCATGAATCATAATTGGAAATACCTCTTGGTCTGTATTTTCGGCATCAGTTAATGCTCTCTTTTCAGTCTTTTTTGTTTTCATCTGGTTTGCAAGCCTCTGCAAAAATGAGTTATATTAATTAACACCTCTATTTCTGATTTTCAGGATATATTCTAATTGATTTACATTTGTCACAAGAAACACATTAAATTCCCCAGAGCGTATAATAAGACATGTGTCATATTGTCGTGTGCAATGACATCACACCACTCTCTGTGACTACAAAATACAATCCTTGCCACAGTAATTATAGTCTCTTTCCTAGAACTATTAAATGTATAAAACAAGTTTCTTTAAATTATTACATGCATATATTACATACGGTATATACATTTCTTGTGTTTACAAAAATCATAATCCTGGGATGTCCTTTCAAAAATAGCAGGAGGGCAGTAGCCACCTTCCCTAATTTTGTGCCAGGAGGGAAATTGCCATGGCATGACGGGAAGGCAGACATTGAGCATTTCTCCTCCCCCGAAACTTTGGATATTTTAAGATTAACTGCATGAGGGCCTTCATAATAGAGGGTGATTGCCCTTCTCAGAAATATATTCCCGGCAAAGTGGGCAAACATGTAAATGTAAATTAAAATGTACACACATTTTCTGGTTGAATGGTTTTCTTAACGACAACTTTGTCTGCTGTATCATCGCGAACGCCAGGCTGAATGGTTTTCTTAACGACAACTTTGTCTGCTGTATCATCGCGAATGCCAGGCTCTTGAATGGTTTTCTGAACGACAACTTTGCCTGCTGTATCATCGCGAACGCCAGGTTCTTGAATGGTTTTCTTAACGACAACTTTGTCTGCTGTATCATCGCGAACGCCAGGCTCTTCATCCTAGAAACAAATATGGAATATTAACAAGAATTGATATATTTTAATTGTTTTTTTTCCATTAAAATGACATAGACGACTTGTGTTAGCAAAGAGATAAGGACCCCAGATAGCACACAGACATTTTTTAGACGTCTAACAGTATAACTCAACATTTTAGAAACAAATAATGCGTAGATAATAGCCACAGGCACCTGGAACAAAATAAGCCAAAGTAGACAATATTAAAGGGACACAAGACACAATGATTTACAACTTACATTTGGGTGAGAATTTGTGCCTCTGCCATTACTGCCAATACATATAGCCTCAACAATCTTTGAGAATTCCTTGGTATTCAATATAGCACGAAGAGCTTCTTTGTCCTTCTCTTCTGCAAGAAATTTACAAAAGAACTTTTGCATTTCAATTGATTTTATCGTATGGTATGTTCAGGGACAATATCACAATTGTTTCGTTTTTTTTAAAATTAGTACCAAAAATTTAGCCTTTTCTTGTGATATTGACAGATATTGATGGTATTTACTGGTAGCGGCGCGAAAAAATTAGGGTAGGTAGGTAGGGAATTTTTTTTTTTTTATTTCGATAATTTTTATCCAGCTGCAGAAATATTGAACTACCTCGACCAAATATACATTAAGATTGATAAAGAATCAAACTTACTTCATGCTTAAGTATGTTTTTTATTATTCACATACCACATTTTTTTTTGCGGGTGGAAATTCACTGTAAACAGATGTATATGAATTTCTGTGCATATACTATTTATCATGGATGTTAACATGGACATGTAAATAGGAATGAGTCATTTTGAGGTCGTTCGGGCCAAAAAAAACATGGCTGCCAGCGGGCAGCGGCCATCTTGGATTTCAAAATTTGCAACAAAATACAACACGATATCTGCCTGCAGTCAGTTTACAGTTAGAATTACATTATTTCTCTCATTCAAAGTGGTTTTGAAGCCCAATTTTAACTAAAAAACAAGCAGAATTTTTTTTTTTTAGTTGAGGAAAAAATTGCTTGTTGGTGGCTTTGACCACCCACCCACCCCGGCATACGTGCCGGAAAATTTTTCACCCCCCCCCCCCCCCCCCCCCCCCCCTGGTTAAAACACTTAAACAGTGAAAGAAAAAAAAAAAAATTCTCAAAATATCAATAAAAAGTTTTGGGTCGGCGGGTTATTTTTAGGGTCGGTCGATGTACGGAAACATAGTATCTTGGTTTTTTGTTGGCCTAAGGTTTCCCCAACCTACTGGACCTCATATAATTAATAGACATGATTATCATTATATTATTAATAATAGCCTACTCTGTCCGTCGATAAATACAGTTTTAATACACAATAAATTTGAATAATGACAATCGGATATTTGGTCGTTTCATTTTATGAAATATAATTTCATATATCAGGGCATTAGTCATGACAAAATGATGCAATTGCTCGTAGAATATGCATATCGGATCATATGAATGGCGTAAATAAACTCACCCGCAAGTTTTCCAATGGTACCAAAGCAGTCTCCAAACCCACGAAGTGGCACCAAAACTCGATCACCAACACTGTAATCGTTGTTTGGGATATCAGGTTCTTTTATATCGGACAGTTTTACAATATTTCCGCCGATGGGTGTGTCCTTATGCCATAACATTAGCGCATATTTCATAAACACTGCCATTGTTTTTGTTGTTGTTTTGGAATTAGTAAAAATGCGCCAAATTTCCAAGAGTTCCTCGTGAGTTGCAGGAAGATTCTGATTGGTCGAAAAGAGGGACACGCTAAAAGTTGTACGGAAGGCCGGCTTATAGAAAAGGTGTATGCCCTGAATCGAAAGTTGTGCATGGTTTCTGGACGATGGTACCGGTACCTGCATGCATGGACGTTTAATTGTTATCCACGGGACAATGTGGTACCTCAATAATGTGGACGCTTGGTAGCCTACCACATAATTATGACATGCAGTCGTTCTTTGTCTGTTTTAGTCAGTGTCACTTTATTTTTCGTCTATGGCCTATTAATAATTGGTAATATCATTTTTGCAAGACAGATAGAATCTAATTTAGGAGGGCCCCTTCCCCCTCCCCCCATTGAGTCCGGAATCCAGTTTTAAAATGACGCTGGAATCCGGAATCCAGCTTCAAATTGACCCTGGAATCCGGAATCCAGTTTAAGAAACAAATACCGATTTCACGTCCAGTTTAGGCCTAGGGGAGACCCGGGCAAAGCGGATCGCCCGGGCAAAGCCGATCACCTTTATTATTTCAATACTAGAAAATTATTCCGATTCTATCCGTATTTTAGAATAAGATAGTTTTATGTTTGGTTAGTTTTTATACATTTCCACAGAGAACTAGGTATACTAAAATTTTGTAGCCCATTAGAACATTTTCGTCGACATTTTACGATTTTACCAAATATGTAATTGTTGTGCGTTTGCGCATATCTATTGCGCAGATCGATGGTCACATACCCATCTACCCGAATAAATGTTGTCGGTGTCTTAGGCAATATATATGTGGAATAAGACAATATGTCAATTTCCTATATTTGATAGGACACGCGCGTAATTCGCCGGACTGTAAAAAGGTGTGATCTGGGCAAAGCGGATCGGGCAAAGCGGATCGGGCAAAGCGGATCATTCATAACATGACTAACTTCCGGTACACATGCGTAGATTAAGTGAATTTGGACAATTTTAGTCCGATGTATCGACAAAACTCGTGCCTTGTCGGAGCATGACCATAATTGATAAACTTGAACGTTTGAAAACACGCGGTATTAATTTTTTGGGATAAATATGTATTATTGTAATAAATAAAACTAAAAAGCATATAAATAGTTGAAAATTATTGCATTTTCAGAAGGATTCGTTTGCTGATCCGCTTTGCCCGATGTGGTGATCCGATTTGCCCAAACGGCCGGGTAAAGCGGATCAAAATTAAAAATCACCATAGCAACCAAACCAATAGATGTATCTTAATGCATCATCCGTCAAATGTTATGCCATCATGATTAGAAACTGACAGTGCTAATAATTCTGATTGCCGGTTGCATTTTGTTCAAGAAACCCTTACGTGATCCGCTTTGCCCGGGTCTCCCCTACATGATATTATAGATTAGTTTTGTGATACCCATAATTTATGAGCAGGTCCCACATATAAAGGCACCCCCGTCTTGAACCCCGGTAGTGGAAACTTCACCAATGAGGTCCAGAGCAGTCTACCTTGCGATAGTTTACAAAATGTTAGGATAAGAGTAACAAAGGTATAGAATATGCGTCTAGACTTCCTTGGATTAACCGATCTTTATCACATTCCCGTGTAAAAACTAATAAATTAAGTGCTCTTTATATGGGCGTGATATATTGACCCAGAATTAATACCCCGATGTGATAACACATGTAAAACCCTCGGGTGGACTCCAAACTCGAACCCAACCTGCACCGGATCAGTATAATCCCAGTAAAACAAGTTTGGACTTAGGCCTACCAATGCCCTCACATGGGGACGCACATGGAAGGAAATCCCAAAAAAAGGGGACCCTATTCTATAGCGGAAATTGGCCGGCGGTCATCGAACACGTGGTTTCGACCTGCACTCTGTGTTAGAAAACCCAAATACTAAATTAAGTTTAGAAAGTTGATACGTATCTTAAGCCACCACACATATAAACCAATTTACCGAATGATGGATGGACAGACGGTCGGACAGATCAATAACATAATGCGCACGCTCCACTAGAAAATTGGGGATTAATCGATGATTACATATTGATTTTGATATATAAATATATGCATGTAGCACGGGAGTTGGAGCCCCCGATAATATGTATATATCCACTGGTAGTCAAACAATACACATCCATGTATATGCATGCGTGTATATGGCCGCTTGGGTCCCAGATAATAATATTAACAATCATGCTTAACACATCGCATGTAAACCGCCAAACAAACGCCATTTGAATTAATGTGTTTGATGATATAGCTAAGTGTCGGAGAGTAAACAGTTTTACATATAGCATGGTTGAAATCCACACACTATCCTGGCAAGGTTATATTGTTTTAACAAGCCATCGGAGGTAGGCCTACCGTTGTTTATATGTTGATGGTAGCCCAATATAACATATAGGCCTACATATTTTTTAATTGTGGGTTAAGTTTATGCCCACAGCGCATTTTCACGGAAATATAATTGGCAGTCCATCATCCAAGTTGTTTTGCTATGTCTTTGGGGCAATTTTTGAGATATGTTGCCGCAAATAATGACCGGAAAGATAAAGAGCACCGTATACAAACGAATATATACGGACTATATAAGTCCTATAAGAGTGTGCATCATATTGGATCCCATATACAATTCATGATATTATGATCTATTATGACCAAATGAGGAACCAAATCGCAATATTTCACCCGAAATGGAATTCCGTTTATATAAATACATGAATCCGGAATCCAGCTTAATTTGTGTCTTGAATCCGGCGTAGGCCGGCCTACGGGTCCAAAATGGGTCGAATCCGGCGTACGAAAAGGGGGGGGGGGGCTCATATTTAGGGCCTTTAGTTGTTAGGCTACCAGATTCTATGAAACTGTTCTATTTATTCTGTTTGTACGTTTTACTAATAAAATGGGAGCAATTAAGTCTCATAGCTAGGCCTACTGCATGGCCTCCTCAAAATCCGGTTAGGAGACAAGACGATCTCCGTGTAAACGTTTCTCGCTTCAAACGGCTTCGGTGCACATATTTTAGGGTGACCCGATATTAGCCAATCAGATTCGATTTCCTATCAGCTACAAAAACAAAACAAAATGCGACATCACATCGGAGTTAAGTGACTCAATACCCGACGATGCAGTACTAGTTATCAACGCCACAAGCTGAATAGTTTCCAGATAAAAGCTTAACTAATAATTCATAACCATAAATATGAACTGTTAGCTGTCACATTGTTGATGTGCGTCTTTTTTGTACCGCAAATCCGGATTATTACAACAACTTGAACAAAACATGGCGGGAATATATTCAACTTCAAGTGAAACAGAGTCTGAAACTAGTGAAAGTGATAGTGTTTCTCCGAGTCCTACCGATTCCGTTTCTTCCTCGGGTGACGAATGTGCATTTAACAATTATACAACACCAAGAAAACGAAGGTACAAACGTTCACTCCATACAGGAGTAAACAAAAGACTTGCTAACTATTACAAGCAAGATGCACTTGAAATACCCACATTTGCCGCATGCCAATTTGGCTTATTTGCCAGATATGGGTGGGAATGATACTAGTAATCGTTCAGCAACTACATGTACCTCTGATACTGACTCAGAAACTGATTCAACTTTGGAAATGTCAATTTCCGATGAATCATCTACCGGTAGCACTATCACATCATCAGAAAGTGGATGTAGCAGTATTAGTGACACGTCAGACGAGGATGGAGATGACATTTTATCAGGTCAGGATGATTTTTTTGATGCTAGAGAATACCAAGATGCTCAGTCCGAAGAGAACGAGAAGGATCACCCTCTGTATAGTGGATGTCAATATACTTATTCACAGTCCTATATCATGCTAATGCTGTTTGCGATGAAACATTCTATTTCCAAAGAAGAGTTTTCAGACCTTATCATCTTAGTCCGGTCACATTTACCTGCTGAAACTATGAATAGATATGTGTCATCAGTTTACAGATTGAAAGAAGTCTTGAAAAAAGAAATTTCCTTCTCAATACCCAAGCGGTATAAAGTTTGTGAACTATGCAATGGATTGATTGATAATGAAACAGGAATTTGTTCATCGCCAGTTTGTCAGGAAAATGATGCAAAGACATATGAGTTCATGGACTTGAATATCATCGAACAGCTGAAAGGTCTTTTGCAAGGTAAGATGTTTTTACACTCTAAATATAGAACGTAACATATATCTATAATTATGTTGGGACTCTCGTCTGCCTAATAATAGTTAGGCAGATTATTAATTTAAAAAAAATAGTCATCAGACTATATGATCAGAGCACTATTATTTGGCAGTGGAACAAATAGCGAAAATGCCATCACTATTATTTATTTTCCTGAGAGTGATTTTTTTCTAACGAGTTACTTGTATATTGGAATATAAGGTGTGGCTTGTGGTGAATCATCTTTCTAACCGCTCCTTCACACTAAAGTCCAAATGTGTTGAAATGTAGAAAAGTTAAATCCAAAAAACATTTGAACTCAAGTGCGATGATGGTATCGATTCGAAAAAAAATCTATTCAAATCAATAGTTTCCTGCTGGATCATGGAGTAAGCTGCACACACTATTGTTTATTGGCAGATTTATCAAACGAGTTGAATAAAATCTGAATATCACACATATAATTCTGCTCTCCTTTTGGGGGGGGGGGGGGGGGTGTATTAATTAATTAATTACAAGTACAGCTTGTATTCCGACTTCGAGTGTACCGTTAACCATTCATATATAGTGCTACACATGTACAAAGGTTGATCTTTTTTGCAGATGACGAAATTTATTCTGCAGTAAAGAGAAATCATAATCGAGATGATTCTTTGATATCCGATATTACTGATGGATCAGAGTATAGGCGAATTTCATTGCCAGAACAAGAAGATGTCATCAATTTAACATTCACGTTAAATACAGGTACATGTACACTGTGTGTTTAACTAAACTTTAACACATGATGTTAAAATACTTCGGGTGCTTCCATGACCCATCTTCATAATTTCATACATGTACGGTACATCTCACATACTGGGTATATGTATGTATTAATGTATTACATGTTTATAGTAAACTGTAAATCCTTCTTAGACTATGTAACATAATGTCATTTAAATTAACAGATATATTGTACATGTATGTGTATGAACATGAATTTAAGATGGTAACGATGGCATGCAAAGAGAGGAGGGTACATGTATAATATTTCCATAAAACTTGTTTATGTTTTAACTTTAATAACAAAAGAATGAAATTCAGAATATTAACTTAGCGAAAATGAGATGGCAATCTTATCCTATTGAAAGTGCATGTATACATGTATGACGATATTAAATGAAGTATCGAATGTATATAAAATGTTTATATAAAAATACAATAATTCTACTTTTATTTTTTCAGATGGTGTTGCGCTGTTCACTTCATCAAAAAAAGGCAGCTTGTGGCCCATATATCTTGCGATAAATGAGATTCCGATAGTCAAAAGGTTTGTATATACATGTTGTATGTAAATATGTTTTTATATTATATTGGGATTGGCTATTCGACCGTCAATTAAGAGCATCTGCTTAGATGACCGTATAAGGTTGAATAGCCAAATAAGTGCATTCTGCTTATTCGACCGTAATAGTACGAAACTTTATCACCGCATTACATTACATGTATTTGCGTTTCACCATTATTCAATAAATTTTGATTATAAAAGGTCAGGTAAGCGCAGGAAGATTGTCACACGTTCACAAACTCTTAATTCTAACAACACAAGACATACGTGTTTATTTGTTGTTCGTTTACCAAAAATATATATATTTTTCAGGTTTTCCAAAAAATTCATACTGGCTACCCATCTACATTGTCATACAGAGAAACCAAATATGCAAACATACATGACTCCTTTGATGGATACGCTGAACATTCTAGCAAAAGGTAACTACTTGTAGTTAGAGGTTGATCTAAAAGCCACTTTTCAATACAGAAGTCTAGAAGACCAAATGTACATGTAGTGTTGTCACTTGACGTCTGTCTGGCTTTGGCTACATCCAGTATTTTGGCTTTGCTTTGGCTACAGCCCGTATTTCTAATCTCATTTTCATGAAATTTTGGTTTATCGGGATGACACTTCCTATATTTGATATGACGTACAACCGAGCCCAGATTCATACTACATGTCATGTGCATTGAGAGTCAATTCAGTCACATACCAAGTTTCTTTCTTTGGGGGGGGGGGGGGGGGGGGGGGGGGCAACTAAACAGAAGATGACACACCAACGTACCAGTACTATACGGTACCAGAAAATAAATACCGGTTCCCGGGGTGTTAAATAGTGTGTATGAAAGTTTGGAAAGTCACCATTATCTTGCAGGCATTCGAGTTACTACCAAGAGCGGGGTATGTCTACTGAGAGCCCATTTGCTGACGACGACAATGGATCTTCCCGCAAGAGCTATGGTATCAAACATGAAACAATTCAATGGAAAATTTGGATGTAGTATATGTCTTCATGAGGGGGAAAACGCGGCCTGGAAACAGTCTGCACAGGTATTGGCCATTCAATTCGAAGAATGAACAAAGAACACACAGTGGTTGGATCAGTGATATAATGAAAGCTGTACAATCTAAAAATGCTGTAAGTGTTATTGCCTATGCTACTCTTGGCTCCAAATAAAAGTTCAGACCCAAAATAGAAGTGTACGTAGGGGGAAGTTTTTGCCAAATTTAATAAAAATACAGACCTGACCCAAATAATAGTGCAGGGTGGAATTTAATGACTATATAAATTATTTGGAGCCCTGCACCTACGATATTGAAACCAATGGCAATCTGACTTATTTTGATTGAGTTATTTACTTTTTCTCCAAAATTCTGTATTACAGCTACATTTAATTTTTGGTCCGGAACTTTATTTCCCTTATTTGTTTTCAAACTTGGCAAGTTGGCATGCATCAGAACCATTATGAGAACATCTGAACCATGTGTTATTTAGAGAGATATTGAGAATTTTGACTTAGAAGATTAACCTAGTTTAAACTTCTTTCAGGTTCGTGGTATAAAAGGAGCATCACCATTAGTGCTGCTGAGTTATATCCGTCTACCGACAATATTTGCTATTGACTGGATGCACGGAGTACTCCTGGGAGTAACAAAGAGTCTTCTAAAGCTTTGGTTGGGAAAGAAACACAAAAATTCTGCTTTCTATATTGGTAATAAGGTAATAATAATATCTTAAGTTACCTTCAGCCCTATTATGAAAAACTTTTTGTTGATTATCCGCACACTTACATGTATCTTAATGACTTAAAGACATATTATGTACTTGTTTTGGGTGCGTGAAACTGATAAGTTAGTATTCGGGTGCTATGCCAACTGGAGGAATATAGCATTCTACTAACATCACCGGGAATCTCAAGCAAATCGACCGTACCACTCCATAGAAAACATTGTCTAAATTACGCTAAATTGTAAATATTTACCACTCGAATCTGGACGCTTTTATCGGCGTTAAACTTACGAAAAAGATTTCGCCATCGGCAGTCACTGCATTTAATTAATATATAAGAATGACGGCTGTGTGTTGTCAATTTAGATATAATATTTGTAAAAATAACTTCTTTGAACAAGATTATTCTCCATTTCTATTTGCTCACCCCACAGAGTGTTTCACATCACTTTAAATAACAAATATATTTTTGGGAGAAATAATACTGAGTTAAAGCTTTCAAGTACACTCACAAATATCAGTCGATTTGCAGATGCGTATCACTATCTGTTTTCTATAATATTTTAGATATCCCTCTTAAACAAAAGATATCTCCAGATAAAGATACCAGATTTCATATGTCGCAAACAGAGATCCCTTGAAGACCATGGCCACTGGAAAGGTAACATTTCATCAATAAAAAATGTGCTGCTTTAACGTACATACGTCTTATCTAAATTATTCATCTATATTTTAAAAATAAAAGAATTAACCTAACTACTACATGTACCCACCTACTACATGTACCCACCTACTACATGTACCCACCCTGAAAATGTACGGTAGGGAGAGGGCAAACACAAAATCTATTACGGATGGCCTCATTAGCTGGTTAACTGCGGTCAGCAGCTAAGATCTGTGGCAAGAACATATTTATTAGCTTTCCCAAAAAAAGGTCAAATTTGGTGCCATGTATTTAATTGGTAATATAATTATTCTTTTTTTTTTTCAGCAACTGAGTATCGGGAATGGCTTCTGCATTTCTCAATGCCAGTTCTCAGAGATGTTTTGCCAGTTGCACATTACTGTCATTATGGAATGTTGGTGACTGCACTATTTCTCCTCAATCAGGAACAAATACACGGTGGTGATATTGTTTATGCACAACAACTTCTTATCCACTTCAGCAAATTATTCTCAGAATATTATGGTACGTATTCAGTAATTGATTATTTATCAAGTGGTCTGTTCTCACAAGTTGTAGGTAGTTCTTCTGAGAAAAAGTAAATGATAACTAGCATACAATGCTACTACAAGCTTTAATATGTAATTAAATTAACACATTTAACTCCAATGATTGTAATAGTCTTATTATAGAGGTTTTAAATATACTAGTAATTAATGAACAATCTATTTAATAACACTCATCATAATTGGCAAGAACAAAATTAAGATGGGCCCCAGAATAACAAACAAAAGCAGCTTTTATGAACTGTTCAGTTCTCAAATATATTTGGGTCTTTCCTCTTATTTCTGACTCCTTGATATAACATAAGGTAAAATAACAAAAATATTTACCAATTTGAAGGACGTACTCAAAACAATGTTAAATATTCTCACATACATGTACCCTATTTTTGTCACACATATTTATACCAAATAATAACCCTTTATATACGAACTGAAGCATTGCAAATTTTTACAGGACCCTATCAAGAAACAATGAACGTTCACCTACTCCAAGACTTACCTCGGTTTGTGGAAATGTATGGACCACTTTTCACCACTTCCTGTTTCGGATTTGAATCAATGAATTCATATTTGAAGCGGATGGTGCATGGAACTCGCTATATAAATAGCCAGGTCAGTATTACATGTTACTGTTATGTACAAGAGCAAATCTGTTGGTGAATGAATATCTCTTATTTGGCCTATTGACAGATATATTCTGCTTCTTGAATGACCTTTATCATAATTTGTTTACCACAGGCCAGGATTATGTTAAAAATTCATGCAAGAGACATTTGGGTAAGAGGCTCATGGACTATCTACACTCATTTCTTCCTGACGTCGCCTAATTTCTCATGAATTATTTATAGTGATCCTCAAAACCAATTGAAACTATTACTTTATTTTGATACAAGGATATTTAAATTAAAAAAAGCCAAGAATTTGAGCCGTTATGGTGCAGTATATAGCCAAAAATGGTTAGTCTCTAGTTGTGAAAACAGATCATTCAAATTACCATAACAAGAAGGAAGTGCTTATATCTTGAAATTTACATATTTTGGCTTTTTAGGTCAGTTTTGCTTACTCAATGGCAAAAGCCATTCCAAGATTGTTAGAGAAATTTCAAGATGAAACAGAAACAGACATTCAACGTTTGGCAGAGCGTTTATCTAAGAGCTTTGTTGGGTAATAACATTTTTCAAGCATATCAAATCAACTTTTTTTGTTGGGAGTTTCTTTTTTTTGTTGGGAGTTTCATTTTACTAAACAAATGATTTTTATTGTTGTACATCACTATTCTAACAATGAACCAATGTTTGGAACATTGAACAACATAGAAATGAGACCAATATGAGTCCATGCCTAAATGATGAACCATTTAATTTTATAGTCTCATCCTAGGGGATGACCCGTCAAAATGACGGGTTCTACCGATGGCTAACTCCTGCGTGGCATTTATCCAATAGATGGACATTAATCCCCAAACATGCTTAATACAGTGTAACGAACTGCAGTGTTAATGATGTTCGATTGACAATAATCCACAAATACGCTTAATACAGTGTAACAAACTACATTGTCAATGACGTTCGATTGACAATAATCCACATAGACATGCATTCACTAAACAATTTGAAATTCTATGATTCTTACTATAAAGTAATGCATTTATATATATGTCCGATTTCAGTAAAAATCAAGATACAACAGAATCTGCGCTTGGGAAAATGCAGCTTTTCAAACCAAGCCGTAATGACCATGTGTTTATGGATGTTGTATTGAGCAAATACGATAATGCACATGGGAAAATCTACAAATTTCACCGCTTGAGGACAAAGATAGGAATCTGTACATGCCAGCAGTACAAAAGAACAAAAGAAAACTCCTATACTGTCCTGCTTGAAGACAACACATTTGCTTTCATCAAATATTTTATTAGTTTTTCGGACAATCTGTTTGCTGTTGTAGAAACAATTCAGGTTGCTGATATGTTTCAACCTGGAACACCAATCCCTTCAGAGTTCAGTGCCTATGTGAATACATCACATTCTCTGTGTTCTCACATTCATGAAGTGACATCAAAGAACATAAAAACTCTACTTGTGCCTGTCAGTTATATCGTAAAGAAGTGTGTCTACATGGAAATAGGGAATAACCTGACCTTTGTGTCTGTACCACCAAATCTGGTGGAGCATAATTAAAGCCATATCATATTTCAGCAACATAAATTGACACCTCAATGTCCTAATGAAGTGATATTCGTTTCTGGAAGAGCTATATGTAACTATTATTTCTTCTAGAAAATGGGGGAACATGATGTCTGAACTGCTCATAATTTTCATAAATGTAAACAAGGACAGCCAAAATATAAACAAATATCCGCTGACATTCACTCTCTATTTTTACCTGTATTTTACCAAATCCTCTCATTTGAGTAATTGAAAATGTCATCCGCACAAGATATATAGTCTTTGATTGTGATAATATGGACACGATCTTACCGATAATGGAAAATGTAGCCCATTGATAAATAAAAATTTCATATGCATGATCCCTTCATATGCAATATCCCTTTACTGGAAGTAAAACTGAAAAGTACTCAAAATCTCACTGAAAACTATTTTATCATTTTTTAGTGAAATTTTATATTTAAAACTGAAAAGTACTCAAAATCTCACTTAAAAATATTTTATCATTTGAGTGAAATTAACTGGAAAAGTTAAAATAAGTTTCAGTGAAATTTCAGTGAAATTTCACCGAAATTTCAGTGAAATTCACTGAGATGGTGAAATAACACCAAAATTTGGTAATTTCACTGAATTTCAGTGAAATTTCACTGAAATTTCACTGAAATTTTGGTCTTATTTTCTCTTGGGAAATCAATGCATTTGATTCCTTCCTCTTTGAGACAACGTTTCCCAAGCCTGGTTCAGTGTGGTCTGGTGGTATCTTCTACCAGAAAGGAATATGCACCTATAGTACCGGTACCTGCAAACGGTCGCACAAACAGGTCTAGAATTCCACCCTATAACTTTAAGCATCAATGGTGCCGTTCTGGATGATAAACATGTCTGTGCGACCGTCAAAATGCATCCCTCCCCACACCATAACCGAACCACCATCTTAGCGGTTATCTTCCACCACTGTGGCATCAGTGAAACTCTCATATCGCCTCCTCCCGACAACGGGTTTTAACATGACAAGATTCATCGGACATTTTTTTAACCAAAGTATAGCAATGTTAAAAAGCATAATTCTGAGCTACCCATTTGTAACAATAGTTACATGTAAATACGCTAGATCACAAACAATAAGTGGATGTGTATTAGCTAGTGCAGGTGCCGAAAGTTACAAGCTTTCACTCTACACGCCAAACGAAAGCAGCGACATCTCAACACAGCGTGTCAAACACGAAAACGACAACACACTGATCACAGGCAAAGGGGAATAACCTACTACCTCGCACGGAAAGTTAAATGTCGTATTTCCACGATTTATATGCAAACAATGTGGTCACACCACGGTTGGTAAAATTGTGTAAACATGTAGGTATATATGCGGAGTGTTATATTTAGTATGTTGTAGAGGAGGTGGTGTGGTATAGCTACATGTGTATGTAGTATTCGTTGGTCAATATCCACAGTAAACTTATGACTGACGTTACGGCCAGGGCAACAAGTTAGTGTGATTTGCCGCCCGCCACGTGACAGGTTCTCGGCCTATCAAATGATAGAGAAAAGGAGAAGTGATAACAATCTGATTTGAACACAGAAACATTGTGGACAAAATCACGAAAAACGTGGAGACCCACTTGTTCACTGGACAGATCACACCACGGTGTATTTCAAATTGTAGCATCCTAAGACAGAACAAATGATCACGCATCTACACCATAGTCAGATACGAAAGAGCAAAATTGCATATTACTGTCTAAATACGACCAATTTATGGGTAATCCTTAGCAAAATTTGACTAGTGTATATGATAACAGAAGTCCAATGTAGACTACACCAGGCTCATCATACATGTCATAATTCATATGTTACACACGATGCACGTCATTGTGATAACATGTTCGGCATAGACTACACCAATAGCATAATAACTGCCACACTTTGTATGTTACACACGATCATTATCATTACATTTTATAACAGCTTCAGTATGAACCACACCAGGCTCACCATACATCATACAATGCACATGATACACACGGTCAGCCCCAGGGTAATTATATATCATAACAGTTCCAGCATAAACTATACCAGGGTCATCATACATGCTACACTAATCACTACATCTGTTTACACACTATCAGATTCAGGCTCATTATATATGACAACAGGATCGGTATAGACTACAACAGTCTCATCACACATGTCACAATTCATCTGTTACACACGATTGGGGTCATTATATATAATACGTTCGGTATAGACTATACTAGATATATAAGGCCAAAATAAATAATGTGGGTTTCCCCTTTCCCGCCCGCCCCATGTCAAACCGCATACCCACTTTCATTTTATTGGTTTTGAGAACAAAAAAAGTGTTCCATTTTATCCGACCGTCCAAAATCATAAAATATATCGTACTGTTTCAATTCTATCTCAAAATGAACCCAATAAATTGTAAGGAATATTCTCTTGTGTGCATTACAGTTTTCTGAATGCACATAGTGTGTATGGAATATTAAACACTAATGCACTACTTGGGTGATTTGATGGTCGTTATTTTAAAACTATTGTTTCACGACCAGGCTGTAACCAATAATAACGGAAATGGCTCCAAAGTGATGGGAAATGACTAATATCAATATTACGAGAGAAAATTACCATATACTCCTTAACATTTCTGGGGTAATTTAGAAAGAAGTGAAAAAAAATCTACGTTTGGTTGCCATTTTGGGATATTTTGGTGGCCATCTTGTGGGGATGGCTGACAAAATTGGTTTCATTATATGTACTTATGTATGGCGAACACCAAACAATTAACGACAACACCATATGTCAAATATTTTTTCTGTAATCGGTGTATAACTAGAGATATGGCCATTCGGTCACCCCTTTGGCCGCCATCTTGGATTTGACGGCCATTTTGGATTTTTGAAAATAGGTCCATATCAGAAATTGATCAGCTATGGTCCTACTATATATATGCAAAGTCTGATAGTTCTACTCAAAAGTGCATGCCTATGGGCCTTACAATGTATGTCGCAAAATTAGCCCAAAAATAGTAAATTTTAACGAAAATCTAGATTTGTTCCATTATGGCGGCCATTTTGGCAGCAATTTTTGTAAAAGTAGATAAATTTATGAACAACAATGCGATACCGATTTTTCATGTCCAGAAGATAATTATTGTATACATTACAGAGCTCTTAGTGCACACAGTGTAGTTGGAATAATACTAACGTACTATGTGGGTGATTTGATGGTCATTTTAAAAAACTGTGTATACATGGCGCCCGGTGGTAACCCAGAATACCCATATGATAGCTCCAAATTGATAGGAAATGACTACTGTCAATATTACGAGAAGAAATTACCACATTACCCGTAAAATGTCTGGGATAATTTAGAAAGAAGTGAAGAATTTAAGAAAAATAGAATTTTTTTTTAAATTTTGGCGGCCATTTTGGGATATTTTGGTGGCCATTTTGGGTGATGGCTAATAAAGTTGGTCTAATTATATACGCATATGTACGGCGAAAACCAAACAATTAACTACACCATCATATGTCAAATATGTTTTCTGTATTCGGTGTATAACTAGACACTGCGAAATGTTTTGACCCCTTTGGCGGCCATCTTGGATTTGGCGGCCATTTTGAATTTTTGAAATTAGGTCCATATCAGAAATTGATCTATATATGTCCATAATGATATGTGAGAAGTTTCATGGTTCTACTCAAAAGTGCATGATTTTTTTCTTAACCGCTCTACTAGTATTGTGTTACTCCTACAGCTGTGTTCAAAACAAGGATTTACATCCACACCTAAATATTTAAACCCATTTGGTCTTTAATATGTATCTGGAGAAGAAAACAATTGATGGACGGATAGAGACATGACAGATGGATGGATGGGAAAACAGTCTGACTTAGATACTGACAAATTCAATCCAATATACCCCCCCCCCCCCAAGTTTTCTTTTCAGGGTATAATGAGTTCAATTGGATACTGGTGGTTAAGAACATAATATTCGAACAGCCAAGCCTGAACATAGTGTCTGACATTTGCACAATGAGGTCCCATAAGGGTGAATTTAATGACACAATCCTGCAATGCGGGCTAGCATCACCAAATTCACCCTCTGAGGACCTCATTCTGTGTAGGCCTCAACTGCTATGGGAGACATAGCATTAGATTGAAGTTCTCCAGTTAAAGTTGGTGATGTGCACCCACTGGGCACCTCAATTATGCATTTTATATTCACAAATTAGGGGATATAGAAACTAAATAGAAGGGAAAAAGTAAGTAAAAATGTCAATTTAAGTGCCTATATACTTCCCAGAAGATGAGGCTTAAGCAGAATGAGGACCCTGGCTAGTGTATTTGGTGATGCTAGACTGCTGTGCAGGGTAGCATAACTAAATTCACCCTCTGGGAACCTCATTCTGCAAATGCCAGACACACTAAATTCAGGTTAGAGAACAATAATTTGTTTTTATTTTAATAACACACATTGGCATGAGTGCTGTCTGGTGCATTAAGTTCACACCTGTCAGCCTGATAAACATCTCAATTGATGCCTGTGTGTGTATTTATATTAACTCTCTCTGTCTGTAGCTAATACAATTGACTTAATATGCTGGTGGGGGAGATCCTGTGAGTTAGGAAATGAGATAGGGTGGAATGCTGTTGGTTGGGGGCAGGGTGGGGTTCTGGGTCATGTGGGGGGAGGGTGATAATTTTTTTTGTATGTTAAATTGATAAAGGAGTTCCTGAATTTTTTATTATTTTTTGGGGAATTATGGCCCTGCCTGCACCCGAATTTGACCCAGTGACCCCATTTGAACAAATCTGAACCCCAGTCATTCAATGACCCCAATTACCAAATATAAACTAAATCGGCACAATGGTTATAGACAAGAAGTCGTTATAAGAATTACCAAGGAGGAATATAGTTATGGCCCTGGTTTCGCAACTGTTTGACACAGTGACCTCATTTGAACAAATCTGAATGACAGTCACCTTGGGAACATCCACACCAAATATGATCAAAATACAAAAATGTAATTTTTTGGTTTTTAGAGTTATGTCCCTGGCTCTGCCCCTAATGACCCAGTGATCCAATTTGAACAAATCTGATTCCCAGTCACCCAAGGTCCCTCAGTACCAAATATAAGCTAAATCGGCCGAATATTTTTGTAGATGAAGTCATTGTAAGAATTACTATGAGTTATGGCCCTGGTTTCTCAACTAATTGACCGGGTGACCTCATTTGAACAAATCTGAACACCAGTCACCCAAGGACCCTCCATACCAAATATTAGCTAAATCGGCACAATGGTTATGGACAAGAAGTTGTTGTAAGAATTACTGTGGAGGAATAGAGTTATGACCCTGGTTTGGCAACTATTTGACCCAGTGACCTCATTTGAACAAATATGAATGAGAGTCACCTAGGGAACATCCACACCAAATATGAACCAATTTGGTATGATGGTTTCAGAGGAGAAGATGTTTTTAAAAAAGTTGACGGACGGACAGACGGACAGACAGACAGACAGACGGACGGACGACGGACGAGGAGTGATGACTATAGCTCCACCGGAGACTTCGTCTCAGGTGAGCTAAAAAGTATGGATGGTGTTCACTTTCTGCAATGTTCTAATTGTCATTATTAACTTGAACAACTGTCCAATGACTAGTGCTGGGACGGTTGGGGTTTTTTCCTAACCGGTTAACCACGGGCATTAACCTAACCATAACCGGTTAACCGTGACCAGTATTACCCTCAGTACGAGATTGAATATCGGCAAAACAAATGTTTATTACGCGTCCCGGAAATGTTGATATACATGCAATCACAAACGATGTCTTGGACATACAATGCGTTCCCGTTACGGCGATCAAATAGTTGTAAATGTGTATAAATTAATTCAGTTTTGAGCCCATACAAACTAAAATATAATATAGATTAGTGGTGCGCTAGTATATCGATGTTTACGGGAGTTTCGCACTGCATAACGCTTGCTTGCAAAACCTTCAGCGACGAAATATAGTCCCCCCCTTGTGTGTATCCCGGGGCCCCAGGGCACGATTAGCCCAAACAATGTACTGAAGATAGGCATACTGTTGTTTAGTAATGTTAAGTGTTTGGGTATAGCTTATAGGCAGGTATGTATTAATCACAGTGGCTACACGATGTTACTTCAATTATTTAATAAACAAATTCATACAAAATTAAATCGTTGTGATTCATTACTCAAGCCCCAGCCAGTGTTTAGGAATTAACGTTATCGAACGCATCACTAGATATACTCTTATTTCCCACTCCCAGTAGGCCTGTGTTTTTTCTGGATGTGCGACTTCATATTGGATGTTGATCCAGAATAAACGAATCGCCTTCGGCAGGCCTTGCATACCGCCAATTTCTTCTTCCTTTTTTTCTTCGTCATCTTCAATTATATGACTAAATCTCCCCAAACGTTTGATTTCCGTTTGTGTAGGTCTTCTGTCATCGCTTTGAGACAAACTAATGGTAATGACAAGGGGGGGGCAGTTTCAAGAAAACAGACATAATATTGATGACTTAGTAAAAGTCTAGACTTGATTGCTTTGATGTATGCCGCGGTGCGCGTGCAGCCGGAACGTCATGTAATGCCGCCAAAGGAAATTGGCATCGAATGTGTAGCAAGTGATTCACAGACTGACACAGATAAGAGTGTTGTTGGTTTCACATCTAGAAAGACACCGGTGATCAAACAGGCATGAGTTGTGGGGTATATGAATACACAATCAACTGTCCAAATCGCTTCTATAAGCGGCTACTACGTTGATAGTACGATCGTTATCAATATTACGGTTATCCGGCTGTGGCCTCCTCCAACCGGTTGACACGCATAACCGAACCGTAACCGGTTATCCGGACAACCGTCCCAGCACTACCAATGACGAGATTTAACCCTTTACCCAACAAACCGGCCAAAAACGCCCAAATAAAGCTTCAACAGCCTAAAATATCTTCGGTCTGTCTCAATAGAACCATACACATATGGGTATCATTGGAACCGTCTCATTGACCACATTGTGATGGTTACAGTTATGCCCTGTGCCAATGCATTCTCTTATATATGCGAGTCGACCATAGGTCGCCTCGCATATATAAGAGAATGCATTGGCCTAAAAAAAACTTTTTTTTAACACTTTTTACCATTTTTTCTTACATTCTTTAACAATTTTATAATTTTTAATGTGTTAAGCCAATGAGAATGCATTGGCACAGGGCCCTTCTGTTGGGTAAAGGGTTAACTTCACAAAACCATTGTTATGTGAACATTACTGTTACAGTCAGAATGGCATTACTGAGTAAATTAAATTAATCCAATAAGATACCAAACAAATGGCATTGGAAAAGCTCAAAGCATTGAGAAATATTCTAATAATATTTTCGACTAAAGTAATCAAACTTATTTCACTATTTGTTGACAAATCACTGTAACAGTTCTGTTTACATAACAATAATTTTATTGTGCGGCATTTTTTTGTTGGAGAACTTTCAATAATTGTTATAGCAACAGTTATAGTTTTAGTTCAGTTGCCTCCAATTCTGCCCCTAATAGAAACCTCAAAGGGAGGCAAGATGATTGTCCCATCAAGGGTCAGATCTGCCACGAAGTGTGCAGTTTGTACTCAGGCATTATTTCATGCCGTGCATTTAATTTAATTGTGATATATATATATAACAATTAAATTAAATGCACGACATGAAATAATGCCTGAGTACTTTTATGTCAAATTTTGCTTGACCAATTAGAAAAATGAAAGCAGGCCATCTGACATCGTCAACTAATCAGAAAATAGCCTGTGCGATCAAAGGCTACTTTTGCCGCCCGGCAACAGATCCCATTCTGCGGATTGATAAGTTAGCTGAGTTTTGAATAGCAAATGACATGAAAACAGAGTTGCACAGCGACACATTTATCCCTCAGAGTCATGCCACACTGATCCGTAATTGAACAGGTGCACCCCAGTGTTTATATAACTAAAAATAGAACCGATGCAAGATCATACGTCATTAACACGGGCAAGCGCTTTCACTAAACTAAAGTGCGCTCAGTGATACATGAATGTTAATTTCCCTAATCACGAATACAAATTCTCAACAGTACTGGGTTTTACTTTCTTCTCAATTCTTGTTTAGGTTATCCATGTACTATTCAATCATTAAATGAAGGCCCTTGTGCCAGTGATAACGGACCTATATTTCGGAAGCGGCTTAATATGGAAAGTACAAGGTCACGGCCTTTTTGTTAGCTCCGAATTCATATATAAGTCTGTTTACTTTGCTCGTAGTTTTTATATTTTTTGCTGCCAGTCACGCAATGGTTCGCCTTCTCGTTTTAGGGCATTCGTTCGTAACACGTTTTGGGGCGCATCTATATGGGGGTACAGGGTGTCGGAAATTTCCTCTATGGCATAATTTTGCCAGAGAGTTTAATCTTAAAAGCCACAGACAGCGTGCGGCAGGGAAAATCAGAACGAGGCAGGTGTGCGTTCGATTGGTGGGTCGTTCTGGGGCCACGGTAAATAAACTCCGGGCAGATTCCGCGGTGCAAAAAACTCTGCAGCGGTTTCGACCATACTTGGTGGTGCTTCAAGTTGGGGCAAATGATTTATGCTCAAAAGGCCCAGAGGTAGTTTCAAGCGATATAGAGTCTTATGTGTCAGAGCTGCAGGAGCATTTTGGGGTGTCCGCAGTATTTGTTAACCGATTATTCAAAAGAACAGAGCTTTCTACAAGATTTAAATCCCCTGGGCTGACTTTGGAGGCTCTGAATGATAGAATAGATCTCACAAACCGTATGCTCGGGGTCTACTTGGAGGATCGGGCTGGGTGTCTGTTATGGAACCAGACTAGGTTAGAGCGGGCGGTGAGACATTTCCTCAGTGATGGTGTCCACTTTAACCGAAAGGGAACACAGAAATATTACTGGGGAATCCGGGGAGCCTTGCTCTATTATCTTAATCACCATTAGTCTGCTGATCCCTGGTTCCAGTTTGTTTATAACTTCATATGTGAGTGGTAATAATACATACATTCAACTATTCGGTTTGAATGTTGAAAGTTTTTCAACTTTAAAATGATTATATTGTGATATTTATGTTCCATATTGCTTTTCATTTTCTTGAAGCCTCAAACTCTCTTAGTCGTGACGTCTAGATTACGGCCTATTGCCAGTAGCTTTAGAGGTTACTTGTATAAGACTAATATATAATTTATATATGTATGGCGTGTTCTACTTGCTTATCCAACTCTTTTGGCAAGTCAATTTAACAACTTGTACATTTCAACGATGTGCGTAAACTTTGTATACCATAACATGGTTTTATATATATGGCTTGCTTCTCCAACGCTTTGGACATGTCATCTGATAAATTGTACAGCAAATGTAGTAATTTACAGCTATTCACTACTATAATATTGACTTGTTTCTCCGACGCATCGGACAAGTCATATATCAAATCGCACATTAAACATGGCTTGTTATACTAGGTCAAGCCTGACTTGCTTCTCCGACGCTTCGGACAAGTCATATATAAATTTATACATATGTTGTGTGTGTAAACTTTCAGTAGGTTTGACTTTCCCCTCCACTTTCAGTAGGTTTGACTTGCTCCTCCGACGCTTCGGACAGGTCATGCAAACAAATGGCACATGTACAGGACGCGTAAACTTTTGGTATGGCTTGTTCTCCTACGCATAGGTCAAGCCTGACTTGCTTCTCCGACGCTTCGGACAAGTCATGAAAAAATCAGTACACCTATAGTGCGCGTAAACTTTTGGTAGGTTTGACTTGCTCCTCCGACGCTTCGGACAAGTTACACAAACAAATTGCACATCTACAGCAGGACGCGTAAACTTTCAGCAGTGCCGTGTAATACTGGTATGCTTGTTCTTATACGCCTAGGTCAAGTCTTGTAACAAATTCAAAGTAAGGCGTATCAGTACATATTTTTGGGGTTTAGTCTATGATTTGGGCAAGCATGAGTCATTATTCAAGCTGTGGGATAATTAATCTTACCATGTTGATTTACAACCAGCAAAGACATTTTCCTGTCAAGTTACTCATCAATTGTCACACTATCCATGTATACTTTTCATCTTGAATAATGAATATTCTTTAATATTCACACCAGGTATAATTTCTACCAGATCCACTTCTGCTGTTGTGACTTACCAGTGTAATTAGAGATGCCAGGTCGTGGTCGTCCAAGGGAGAGAGTGGTAGCTACACGCCGTGCCACTGCTCTTGCTAATAGAAGGCAGTCGCGATCAGAGCCCATGAGCTCCTGTAATCAGGCTTCGGGGCCGCAGCAACGGGGTCGTACCCGTCAATCAAATCGTGGACATGCTCAAACATCTACTAGTGTTAGTTCGGATACAACAAGGCAGACTCCCCATGGGCGTACTGTCTTTCAGACTAATCAAAGACGTGAACAGTCAAGTTCACATTCTCGGGCACGCGGATCGAGGCCATGTGCATCACCCCCGAAACGGGGTCGTAAGCGTTCCAGACAGCAGTCTTTGCCAGGTAGTTCACCTAGTCATTCTTCAAGTCACTCCATGACAGATTCCGATGTTTCTGAAGACCCTATATATTCATTTATGTCTCCAGTCAAACCTGTTCTGGGTGCTTCTGCTTCCTCGCTTGAGCGGGATGCAGGAGTATCCCCGTCAACCAGTCAATTTCAATCAATTTCTATACCATTGAGTGCTTCAATTTCTAGTAAAGTTAAGGGTAAAATATAGGGTGATGAATATATTGAATTTTCAACATTACTGCCAGCAGCTCCCACCCGATCCCCTGTACAGGCCCGGTGGATTGACACCCCTGTTGGGAAGGTCTTGTCATCAGCACCAGCTGAACCTAAAGTTATTTCTACCATTGAGAGGTGGCTGGATGCCTACGAGATCTACATGTCTGTTTATTTGGAAAAGTTCCCCCAGTCTGCTATTCCAATGATAAAATATCAGTCGAACATTAGACATTTGGCATCCATAAGAGCAGATTGGGTATTTTATGATAGATCATTGGTTACTTTTATGATACCATCTTAAAATGATTAATCTTCTCGGAAAAGCTTTGAACTCCGCGTCGACATTTTGTTTTTCTTCCTCAAGGAATAATGTTTCGCTTTGTTTCATTGGTCCAACGCATATAGTTTTATCCAATCATGATAGGTCGCTAAGGGTGACAACCCGTTAGTACTAGCGATTTGATTGGTCAAATTTGTTTAGGTTCACTTCCGCGTTAATTTCTGAAAATATTCATTATTCGAATTTTGACTTTGAGCGTGAATAGCTCTCTTTTTATTTGATTTGATTTGATATGATCAACTCTGGCTCCGCCATTTTGAAAGTTTTTTATAATTGAAATGGAACAGGCAAACGAACACCGATCCTCAAGAAATCGGGAGAGAATCGATTACAGAAAAATGCATTCGCACGGTTTGAGTACCCCACCGCCGGTACCGGACGCCGACGATAATTATATTGACAGCGAAACCGACGTAAAATTACCATTTGACATTGATCATGAAATGGTGAATACTTCAAACTCCATAGTCGACCTCGAAAAATCTATGCCAAATCTTGAGAAAGAGTATGAACAATTTGTTCTTTTTCCTTTTGTTTTCTCAAACTGAGTCAGAGAAATAACTTACAACAACAGATAGAAGAAGAAAAGAGAAAACTGAAACGGCTGGAAACCCACAAGGATAAAGGTAATATAAGTACTAAAGAACTTAGAAAAGATAAACATTCCAAGAAACAAGCGGAAGAACAATTAAGGCAGTATTTCCAATTCGATCAATTTGGGGACACAGACAATGATAACGATAGCGACAGTTCTGAAGAAAGTTATACAGTTGTAAAACAAAAAAGAAGTTCACATGTTCGGTCAGGTTTAGATCCAAGAGTAAAATTACAGTTTGGCTCTGATAACCATGTACCTGTTGGATTTTGTAAGAGGTACCATGGGGGGGTGTTTTGTTCCTTTAGCCAATGCAGTTGTAACCACAAATGTTTCAAATGTGGATCTCTGCATAAAGCTATAAATTGTTCTAAAGGGACTTCTCAGCCAAATTCAACCTTTCGAGGCAAGGGAGCTGGATTTGTGTCGTCCGCAGGTGCAAAACAACGCAGAAGTCTGTCAGCTCCCAACGCCAATCAGAGTAAATAGACTGCGCGAAATGCTTGATGGCTATGACAAAACTTTGGGGGAATTTGTGATAAAAGGTTTTGAAATTGGTTTTGACATGGGTTCCCAAACTGCAACTTCAGGCCATGCAGGAAACCTTAAATCTGCTTTGGAAAATCCAGACATAGTAGCAGAGAAGTTGAATAAAGAGGTATTAGCAGGCAGAATTGCCGGGCCATTTTACCAGCCTCCTTTTGACAATTTAATTATCTCACCTATTGGTCTTGTTGAAAAATCAACCCCGGGCACTTATCGCCTAATTCATCACCTTTCATTTCCACATGGATTCTCAGTAAATGATGGGATACCCGAGGAAATTTCATCAGTTTCCTATGAAACCATCCAAGATGCAATCTCAATTATTACAGATATCGGCCCTTCATGCTTTTTGGCAAAATTTGATATCAGAAATTCATTCAGACAACTCGCAGTACACCCATTGAACTACCCCCAGCTCGGGATCCATTTTGAAAAAAATTATTACTTTGACAGATGTCTCCCAATGGGGGGTCGGTCAAGCTGCTTCATTTTTGAGCGTTTTAGTACAGCTTTGTCCTGGATTTTCCTAAGCGTTGGCGTAGGGCGAATGGTGCATGTGTTAGATGATTTCCTGGTTCTGGAGAGGGGTCATAGGGCTTGCGAGAATAGTCTGAAGACCGCGTTAGATGTTCGTGATTATTTGGGGGTCCCATTAGCAGAGGAAAAAACGGTTTTACCAGCGCAGACCATAACATTTCTTGGCATTGAGTTGGACATAGCAACAATGTCTGCACGTCTCCCGATGGAAAAGTTAGCCAAGTGTAAAAATTTCATCGAAATGTTTCTCCAACGGAGGAAAGCTACGCTCAGAGAGTTCCAGTCATTGATTGGCCTTCTCAGTTTTACAAGCTCTGTGATAATACCAGGGCGAGCATTTCTACGGCGGCTGATTAATTTAACAGTTGGTGTCAAAAAAGCACATCACAAAATTCGAGTAACTCACATCGTTAAAGCTGATCTCAGGATATGGTTATCATTTCTTCAGTCCTTTAATGGGAAGTCATTTTTCTTCAACAAACCTTGGGAAACTAACCAAGCAATACACCTCTGGACTGATGCTTCAGGTGCAAATGGTTGTGGGGCAATTTTGGGCTCAAAATGGTTAGTAGTTCCTTGGCAGCCAGAGGAGAAGAAGTTGAATATTGCAATTCTTGAATTTTATCCAATTATGTTAGCAATCAAAATTTGGGGGCATGAACTTAGTAATAGACGAATACTTTTTCACTCCGACAACCAATCAGTAGTTAGTATAGTTAACAAACAACACGAGATACTAAGCTCTTGGAGCTTCTGAGAATTTTGGTTTTGTCTTGTTTAGTCCATAATATACAGTTTAGGGCAATGTATATACCGGGTGTTGAAAATATTCAGGCTGATCTGGTTAGTAGGTTTCAATTTCAGGCATTCCGGAGGCTATGCCCGGGAGCACAACCAAATCCTGTTCCGGTACCTGCAGAGCTAAAGTTGGAGAACTTACTGAAACTGTGAATTTCCTGCTTTACAATGGCCTAGCACCCCGTACTCATGCAACGTATGCCAGGGTGCGCAGTAACTACATATCATTTTGTACGAATATCGCCTCTCAGCCTTTCCCAGCTACCACCGAGACAATTTCTCTATTCACAGCTTATCTATACAGGAAAGGCCTGGCCTATAGCACAATTCGGTCTATGTTATCAGCCATCACCTATTTTCATAAATTGCAGAACTTCCCAGACCCGGTATCAGACTTTAAGATACAGAAGATGTTGGTGGGTACCAAGAGGTTCCGTTCATGCCCAGATCGCCGCAAGCCAATTACTCCAAATATCCTTAGGAAACTTCTGGATTCTTTGGATGTAGTAGTAAACACACAATATGCTCGAGCCCTGTACCGGGCAGCATTCACATCTGCATTTTTTGCCTTTGCGAGGATTGGTGAGTTCTGTCCGACAACATTAAGCGGTAAAAATAAAGTTATCCAATTTGGGGATGTTAGTATTTCAAGGGGTAAACACCGAATGACTTTAATATTCAGCCACTTCAAACATAACATCGGGGCAAGACCACATAACATTCACATTGATGGACAAAACAGCCCTATTTGTGCCATCAGGGCGATGAGGACATACTTACACTGCAGGGGAGACCACCCTGGTCCACTGTTCGGATTGCCAAGCGGGGTATTCAGTATTATATGCCCAATTTGAGTCTGTTCTTAAAACATGCCTTAATTTTTGTGCATTAGATCACATTCTGATTACACCTCATAGTTTTCGTATCGGTGGAGCATGCTGGGCGGCTAAGAGGGGATATTCGGATGCCCAAATCAGACTTATGGGCAGATGGAAATCAAACGCTTTTCTCACCTACATTAGGGACTGATATAGTTAATTTTTTTGCTGCACTTCGTTTGAGCGAGTGTAGTACATTGTAGTCTCAATAGCACCTGCCCTTTGCTTGTGCAAGGTCAGCCTTTGGTTTACTAATAATAATATACATAGATATATGATAAGAAGTCATTGTATTCATGTTAATTTCATGAGGTGGTCAGGGGTGGCATATCTTCGTTTGAGCGAGATGTGCAATTTATTCATAGCATACTCTTTCTGTGTATATAGGTAGTTTGCTCGAATTATGGCACTGATTAAAGTGGGTCTGTGTCTCTAGTCTAGGATGTGTATAAATAGAGATATATCATTCAAATGTTATACCGTTACATTTTTCCAATGTTATGCCATTGTTACTATGCCGGGTGAATATAGTTATATCATCCGGATGTTGTGTGATGTACATGTATATATGTTTCATGCCTCTGCTTTTATTCAGCAGGTAGCGGGGAGATTTTGTCCCATGAATTATAATTTTTAGAAAATTTCTGGGTGGATAAATTGGGGGGGGGGGGGGGGGGGGGTGAAAGTTCTGATCATTTGCCAGAGTGGATGCGTTCCCCGGTTAGCTTTTTTGGCGGGGGTCGAAATGCTTGTTATCGCATGCACTTCGACTATGGCGCTTGTGGGACCAAAAAAGGGCGTAAATTTGGATTAGATGAAATCCTAAAGTTTAGACCAATATGTTTCGGCTACCTGTTCTAATTTCCTTTCATTCATCATTAAAGGTAGTCATTCAGGCAAACCTTTCGTTGTTATCATATGACCATGTGGGATAAAACAGAGTTGCACAGCGACACATTTATCCCTCAGAGTCATGCCACACTGATCCGTAATTGAACAGGTGCACCCCAGTGTTTATATAACTAAAAATAGAACCGATGCAAGATCATATGTCATTAACACGGGCAAGCGCTTTCACTAAACTAAAGTGCGCTCAGTGATACATGAATGTTAATTTCCCTAATCACGAATACAAATTCTCAACAGTACTGGGTTTTACTTTCTTCTCAATTCTTGTTTAGGTTATCCATGTACTATTCAATCATTAAATGAAGGCCCTTGGGCCAGTGATAACGGACCTATATTTCGGAAGCGGCTTAATATGGAAAGTACAAGGTCACGGCCTTTTTGTTAGCTCCGAATTCATATATAAGTCTGTTTACTTTGCTCCCGCCCTCCCACCCTTGAGGTGCAATTCGACCTTTGACATTTAAATTTCCTTTCAGAGACGTTACTTAACCCATATGTTCAGCTAGTTATTTCCAGGTTGTTCCCATGCTTTAGGACTCCACTCTGTTGCGGATAGCTTCTTTATTCTGTGACGTGGCGCTTGTGGGACCAAAAAAGGGCGTAAATTTGGATTAGATGAAATCCTAAAGTTTAGACCAATATGTTTCGGCTACCTGTTCTAATTTCCTTTCATTCATCATTAAAGGTAGTCATTCAGGCAAACCTTTCGTTGTTATCATATGACCATGTGGGATAAAAACAGATGTCACATTTTTTTGTAACGAATTTAATATTGTTTTTTTTGTACCGAATATTAAAAAATTATAACGCCACAATTATGGTCTTTTATAGACATCCCGCATTACAGTTTTATGCATGATGACTCCGACATATTATTCGCATACTGCCCAATATAATGCTTACAGGCGTAAATTATCATTTGATATTAATTGACATTATTATTGCCGACTTTGATCTTACATCACACATGCACCGTATTTGTAAAGTTGAAGCCGCTAGCTATGATTTTTGTAATACATTTGGGGGAATACAAAACTTAGATACGATTTATTCCTTGTACTCATTAGTAGCTGTCATTAGGGTGGATACACACATGCATGTAATTTCTATATGTAAAATCCATGTATTTTACATGGTCACACCAATCATTGATAGCATTAGTTGCCTGCGCGCGATCGGACAATTTCAACAGGCGAGACAAGCGAGTAGTTATAAGCTATTATCAAACAAACTGCCATCAAGAAATTTCAGGCCAGTCATAAATTCTTTCATGGATGCCGAAATGAACAAATCCTGTCTGATATCTGTTGCTGTTTTTCACGAGTTTTAATTCATTTCGAAAAGTGGAGTTGAGTCCCTCGATTTTATACTTTATTTGTTTCTCGTCATTTCAGGGTCATCCAAAATAAAAATAAAATGTGCAGAATTTGCAGCTCTTTAGGGCGATTGTGATACACGAGTGTTTAATGTCCCATTAACAATCCGATATGGTGCGCTCTCATGCCTTTTATTTGAACTAATACAAATTCGTGCAAGTGATTTCCCCACTGAACGGATGTTTTTTGTGTTATTTTGTATCGAATGTATGTTATGTCAAACCTCTCTCTCTCTTTCACACTCTCCCCTCTCTCTCATTCTCTTTCATTCCCTTAACTTCCGTATTACAATGTAATACCGTATCTCAATCTTAAATAATATTCCAATCAATCAAAATTATATATTCCGTCTGCTTTACCCCCAAGTGATATTTTTGTCACTTGAGGTAACATTTATTCCACGAGGAGAGGACTTTAAAAAAGCATTTTGCTTGTTGTCCAATCCTCTTCATAAATCTATATATTTCTACATGTATATTATGTTTATGTCATATGTTTGATTTTTTGAAATAAATATTGTTTACACCAACTAATACAGAACAGAATTACAAACAATAAATACAAAATATATAATTTTAAAGTTAGTGTAAGCAGATTTTATTCCAATCAAAATAATAGCATATGTAAACATTTGACAGACATTTTACAGGAGTATAGAATAATATAAATATTCGATTGATTGGAAAGGGATTAAACAACAAGCCCAAGGACTTTGATTAAGTTTGCTCCCCTTTAGTTGCGCGCCCGCTCTTCATTAAGTGTAAAGAGGGTCCGACGGGAAGGAATGAAAATATCATAATTATAGCAAAGATGATGTCGTGAGATGCAGGGACTGAGATTGTGAACGAGAAAGAGACAGAGGACGAGAGAGAGGGAGAGAGATATATATATATATAACAAAGCATTCACGGATAATGTATCATCACCGTGACCTTGATACAGTCACATCCATGTCTGCATTGTTCAAAAGGCCCGCCGCTTATTGACCATATGGTGTTCGACCTAGAGTCGGTGCGCTTTCTAAGACTGTTTTCAAATAATAGCATCCCAGCGCCGCTAATTGCAACAAATGTTCACAGTTCCGGAGTAAGACAATGGCGGTGTCATGCAGGAGTAAAAGGAGTTGTCTTCGTCGTCGACAAATTCATGAAGGAGATAATCGTGAAAGTTGGAGATACGGATAAGCGGATAGAGTTCTGCGATATCGTTGAGCGTTAGTATAATATTGTGATTTTCATCGTTCATTAATTAAGTCAGGCATTCCCTCTAACTATAGTGAAAGCCACTATTTAAAATAAAAGCAACCCTGAAAAGTGACTCGGAATAAAACAAGTAACACGATAACAAAATCATATTTTAACAAACAGCGATTTTGTCCAGCTAATACATATAATTCATATAGACAAATAAATGCTCTTAAATTTTACCAAATCACTTTGAACATCGAACGCTCTTCATTATTTGGTGTTGTTTGTTCATACAAATTGATAATGTAACAATAATATATTGTGTAACAATAGGACATACGACAAATAAATACAAGTTTTGTGATACCCATAACATATGAGCAGAGGGTATCAATACGGACGGCAGCTCGATGTGGACCAATTGGCGCTCCGGGGATGGGAATCGAGGGACCTCATATAACTGTGTGATACTGCATGGTACTGACTACGACTATCTCGATTACTCATGTACGTCAGAAAGATTACTCATGTACGTCAGAAAGAGGTGGTTTGTGCATTATTATGTAGGAGAGTCCGGTAGGAACCACAGTTCCATTCCACAAGTCGGTAGTCCATTCCACAAGTCGGTAGCTCGAGCAGAAATGAAATGGTTAACCCCTAACTTGAAGTACGGCCGGATTCACAATCGAACATACACGTTGGTAGTCATGTACAAATTTGGTAACTCTAAATAAGACATGCTGGTTACGCAAGGACGCAGATTTCGGCTTATTTAGCTATTATTTCGTGGTCAGCATGACAGTGAGGTTGAAAATTCTATTGTATCGCTTGCACTGAAATACAATTTCAATGGCCATTTTGGACCCACGTCACCATGTTTTGTGTAAATGAGGGCCTATAATACGTCGTAAAGGTAATGCGATGCCGCAAATATTCTATGAATTGAGTGGAGTATTAGTGGACTAAAATGACAAGGCAATGTATGGCTCTAAGTCCAAATTTGCCACTTTCCCAGCCCACCTGGCCCATCAGGTCCTATATAAGCATAAGCCTTCCAATCAAAACTGCGGTGTTGAAATTTAAGACCCATATATAGCTATTTATATGTCCCCATAAACCTGTTAACTACTCTCTTGCAAAAATGTCCGCTTAAAATATCTCTCTTTTAGTGACGCAAACTGCTCTCATAAAACATGTGTTCCACATAAACTGCTCTCTGGTCATTTTAAAAATGTCTTTGTTTCTCGGAAAGTAACGAGAGAGTAACGTTTTTTAATGCAGTTAACTCCCTTCGACCAGGCGTTGACCACTTTTTGGGAAGGTGCTTGATGGTAACCTCACGGGAAAGCACTGTCCCCGCAACGCCGGTAGGCGGAGGGTTGGCACACAAACCACCAAAGCACGGTAAGAGAGAGAGAGAGAGAGAGAGAGATAGATATATATATTTATATAACAAAGCATTCATGGATAATGTATCATCACCGTGACCTTGATACAGTCACATCCATGTCTGCATTGTTCAAAAGGCCGCCGCTTATTGACCATATGGTGTTCGACCTAGAGTCGGTGCGCTTTCTAAGACTGTTTTCAAATAATAGCATCCCAGCGCCGCTAATTGCAACAAATGTTCACAGTTCCGGAGTAAGACAATGGCGGTGTCATGCAGGTCCACAATGAATTTGTTTGCATAGGCATATGCCATCAAAAACTCAGGTTATTTGATGTACTGACTCATGTTGTCCCTAATTCGTATATAAGCATTCGACAGTGTCATTTCTCATCATCAACCTTTTGGTTACAACCCAACTCGCACACAATGTCCTTTTCTGTTGGTTCTAAGGTTCACGCCATAGACGAACTTGGTCGTTGGGAACCAGGTCGCGTTGTTAGTATATCTGACAACCATAGCTACCTTGTTCACTTCACCGGCTATGGCGACGAATGTGACGGAGAAGTAGACAACAACGAAATCAGAAACCTGTTTGATCCAGTCCAATCTTCTATAGACAGTAAGTATATTTATCTGTATATGCAACCACTTTACAAGGGCCCGCTTATATAATTCAAAATTTTAATATTATTATTTGGTTTACAGATTTCCCAACCAAATTAAAGGCATGGGAGGCCTTAGTTGTCGAAAATATTAAGATTTGTTCCAATCACCGTAAAATAGAAAAACATTAAAACCCATACATGCAGTTTCGTTCATATATACCATGACCATCGCGTAAACAGCATGCTATCATTGTAATATAAAAATATTGTATGGTTAAATATGTTGTTTAAAGCAAATTATTGGATTGTTCGGAGAAAGGGACTGATACTTGGAGAATGCTATATTATTTACGATAATCACGGAATCTTGTTGCAATTTAGATTTTCGTAACATCAGTAAATTAAATTCTGTAAATAGTTTTGATTTTTTTTAACCATGTTTTGTTTTTTTACAGGAATTTCGACATCCAGACGCACCAAAAGAAAGCTTAGACCCACACTGTGCAGCAGGCTTGTACGCGGAGATGATGTATCGTTCGCTATCAACGAATCGCAGACCATCGTAAAAGGAGTTGTCTTCGTCGTCGACAAATTCATGAAGGAGATAATTGTGAAAGTTGGAGATATGGATAAGCGGATAGAGTTCTGCGATATCGTTGAGCATTAGTATAATATTGTGATTTTCATCGTTCATTAATTAAGTCAGGCATTCCCTCTTTAACTATAGTGAAAGCCACTATTTAAACAAAAGCAAACCTGAAAAGTGACTCAGAATAAAACAAGTAACACGATAACAAAATCATATTTTAACAAACAGCGATTTTGTCCAGCTAATACACATAATTCATATAGACAAATAAATGCTCTTAAATTTTACCAAATCACTTTGAACATCGAACGCTCTTCATTATTTGGTGTTGTTTGTTCATACAATTGATAATGTAACAATAATATATTGTGTAACAATAGGACATACGACGAATAAATACAACCACACATATGTGACAAATAGTTTGGATGGTTTTAGAATGCTCTCTCAAGTTATAGCAGTGGTCGATCTATAGTATATTGATTTCTATTTTACCATTAATATAATATAGTCGGGACGAAATTACCTCGCAAATCTCTCAAATTGTTATCGTGTTAGAAATCAATAATCGTCTGTTTATTGAACCATTAATGAATTGTTTTCGTTCATATATGAGACCAATACATAGTTGGTAATTGACGTGATCCAATATTCTTTTGCAAAACGCTCATTTTGGTTAATACATATTATGGTTGCTTAATCAGCGCACGCTCATTTCGTTACAGCATCTACAAACACAGGCGTCACCGTGACTAAGCGCAGGAAAAAACAACGACAGCCTGCTGCGACTCCACAAGACACCGAGACTCGGGCCCACATCCACACTGACACCATTGGGCCACCAGAGACGGCATCAACTCTACCCGTGTTGTTCAACGACGACAGCCTCCTCCGGGTTGGCTGCTGTAGCAGACTGCCGATCGGTGTCGAGAGTTTCAGCGTTCTTGTGTCAGAGATTGTTGATGAGCGAACAGTTTCAGGCAACATCGTCACCAATGGGGAGGTCGACCAAGAAATAACCATCACCACCAAAGCGTCTAGACTGCATGGCTCGGAGAGATGTAGCGACCAGTTCGCAAAAGACTTAACCGTAGACTCACTGCCTCTGTTCCATAACTCATCAGCCGTGAGGAAGCAGATTCTCCTCCATCGACTCCACAGAGAGGTGGCTCATGCTCTAGAGAAGAATGTTGCCACAAAGACATTCAACGTCGGGATCTACCACGCCGACGTCGACAGCGTCATCTTCCCTGGGTTGAGTATAGCCAAAGCAGCCACGTTCGGCTATAAGAATAACAATCTCAACATGCTCGATGTTGCCATGTTAAAATCAAGATGGGACATCAAAACGCGCGACACCGGCCGAGCCAGTTTTGTAACCAGCATAACAGCCAAAGTTTCAGCGGACTTCATGCTATCCGTCGCCATCCGGACATCGCAGTATAATGCCGGCGAATTTGGAGACAACTACAGAGTCGAATTGAAGACATTCATCAGCCGTTTGTAAATTGTTATAGATATCACAATTGTGTATATGTACTGTGAAGTTATGAATATGTACTGATTTCTAAAATAAATTATTGAATCAGTCAAATGTGCGTGTTTATCTCAGTTTGAACAGTGATACTTTATTGTCCAACCTCCACGATGGCAGAGCCTTGGCCCACAATCATCCCATGACATTGATCCCGAGGTCACTGAAGCGTTTCACCAATATGATCATCCTTCGGTAGATTAATATGTATTCTTTGAGTTGCTATTATTAATTACACTCAGTTCCCAGTGTTTCACCGTTCCAAAAAAATGTGTCAAATGCACCATGTGGTATATATTTGGTTTGAGAATAACATTATTTGTATTGTAGTTTCTTGATGCTGGCGTTGCAAATGTATTCGGCATCATCTACCCGCCAGAATCCCGTATCATTTACCCACTGGGTCATTTTCTCAACCATACCACAGTACCAAGTTCACAAAAATCATTGTGCACATCCCTCTCATTTTTGCGAATGAACAAATGATTGGATAGCTTCAAAGCAATGACTCTGCTAAATTTGCTTTTGTCATTCCTTTCAAATTTCCCTAGATACATATATGTTATACATAAGGGCCCAACGATGTCCTCAGAGACCATAATGATTTAGAAAATAAAAATAATTTTCTGACATACAAATATTAAGTATTGCCCACTCTCTAAACTGAACATCTCTCTAAATTGAGTATTGGGGCTATGCCACACCCACTCTCTAAAATGAGTATTGGGGCATATACCACGCCCAATCTCTGAACTGAACATTGGGGCATATACCACGCCCAATCTCTGAACTGAGCTTCATGAGCCTATATGCTTGTCATTGCACTTGTTGATAAGTTGCTCACTGTGAACAGCTATAAATTTGTTGACAGCAATTTTCGTGTTTCAGCCATTTATGACTTTTTCGTGGGTTCATAAATTCGTGGGACCACCGATACTAACTGTCGCCTCAAAACCTCCAATCATAACAATCAAGTCCAAATATCCAACTAATAAAAGTGCAGAAACCTCGGCGATCCGTCGGAAATTGGGCATCCATACTGTAAGTGTATAATTAGTAAGCATGTCGCGTGTTCAAGCCTTTGTTGATGACTATTGAAATTGTCAACAACGGGATTGTATTACATAAACCTACATATCTAGGTGAATGGCACTCTTTCTCATAACTCCCCAGGATTTGAGTGCACATTGGGTCAATAGATTTACATGTAACTCCCGCATGACATTCTCAAAATGGCAACCGCATTAGTTTCGAAGATAACATTATTTTGTGGGGTTTTTATTTTCGTGGTTATCTACAACCACGAAAATTGGACCACCACGAATAAATGTACTTTTACAGCATTTTGAGAGAAATGGTAACCTTACCACCTTTTGTAACACAGTATACCTATGATGTGTCAGAGGAAATAAACCAAATTTCAGTGTAATTCAGCATATTACTCCAAGATGCAGATGTATGTCTACCATAGGCAGATTAACCCTTTACCCAACAGAACGGCCCTGTACCAATGCATTCTCTTATATATGCGAGTCGACCATAGGTCGCCTCGCATATATAAGAGAATGCATTGGCTTAACACATATTAAAAATGATAAAATTGTCAAAGAATGTAGAAAAATATTATAAAAATTGTTAAAAAATATAAGATTTTTTTAGGCCAATGCATTCTCTTATATATGCAAGGCGACCTATGGTCGACTCGCATATATAAGAGAATGCATTGGCACAGGGCATAACTGTAACCATCACAATGTGGTCAATGAACCGGTTCCGATGATATCCATATTTGTATGGTGTTATTGAGACAGACCGAAGATATTTTAGGCTGTTGAAGCTTTATTTGGGCGTTTTTGGCCGGTTTGTTGGGTAATGGGTTAAAGGGGTACTGTACGCCATTTTCAATAAATTTCAGGTGATAACAACGATCTAAGGCCAAAAAAAAAAAGAGTTTTGGTTCTCAAGCACCGCCGCATTGAAAAAAAATAGCCGCATAGATCGTTTTTATTGATATATCACCGGTGGGAATTGTGTACTGATATAGGCCAAAGTGAAAATAGGAAACATGAACGTACTATACTGTCAAACTCTCATTGAGCTTTATTAACAAATAGATCAAACCACAACCTTTCTGTTATCAGGTCCTTGAGACAGGTATAGTGAGCACAAAATCCCCGATTGTCTGTAATCACATGTTTGTTTGATTTCCAATTTATATTTCTCAATACAACGGCACAGGTAAATTAAAATTTCGGAATGTGGAGTTTAATATACCGGACCATTTCTTGACCTTGAATAGTTTCTGGCTTTGCAGCTTTTAAGCCATTTATAGAACTGGGGACTGACCATAATATAACTTCTTAATATGACAATATAGTGATGATAGTCTACTGAAAGTAACAAAAATACAGTAGTTGATGATCTAATGTTCCTCTTTAGAATTAATGTTCCGCTTCCCAGTTTAATTTTTTATATATAAACCGGGGATTCCCAGGGATTCCCCCAAAATTGACTGTTTTTAAACGTGGTAACTAGAGCATAGAATCATGCCGGTTTCATTACAAATCGTACACAATAATAAAACACTGAGAGACTGGTGCATTGTGCCAGTGAACTCTGATTATACTCTTCTGCTGCTTTTGAAGGGTATTTTTAATGGAGATATTGCCAATGAACAGCATCAAGAGAGACCAATCCCAGTGGAGCTTAACCCTTTCAATTCCACAGAAACAAGTCCATTTTACGGTGTTGTGTTCGTTGGGAATGGCAAGCATAGTGATTTCCAGCGAGTAACATTGAATGCAACAGTGGCAGATACTGTAGAATGTTTTGGTAGATATCTTACACTTGAAATAAAAGCAAAACAATCACCCTGTGCTGCAGCTGAAAACACTTGTGAAAAAAGCCCCAAAAAAACACAGAATGCTTTCAACATTTTAATGGAGAGTAGTAGAAAATTATCATGGCCTGGCAAGTTCCCGTCTCCAGTGATAAAGAAAAACCATGAACTTTTTAACAATTTCGTTAGCTGGTTGAAGGACCAAAAGTTAGGCTTCATGCCGGCATCTGTTGAAACAATTGGACGTGATTTTTGTAAGGATGTTACCCAAGCCATCTGGTATACAGATCAGTTTAGAAGTCGGTTTGATGATAGGGGATTCCACCTGCCAAAGCTTTTTGATGTATTCTGCGGTTACAATAATCCAACTTCACATAAACATAAACTACCTCAAGTGGACGCTGAGGAGTTGTTGTTGCATGCCACAAAATTGGAGCGCATCATCGATCAACCATGGATACAGGCTGAAATGTGGGCAGTTATAAAATGTGCTCTATGCCAGATGTCAGACTGCCTTCATAAGTACGTCGGCTATCTTGAGGACAAACGCAAAACTGTATCTGACAATCGATCATGTGAAACGATTATACGAAGCGACGATACTAGTGAAATTCTTACTATGTTTTCTACTCAGAATCCAATCAAGCCCACTTTCGTTGCTAGATACAAGCCACTGATTGATACTTTGTTAGCCTCTGCACCATACGAACCATTTCCCGTTGATGACTTCACCCCTGAAGATCTCAGGAAAAGGCGCTATTATTTGGAAAACCTTTCACAAGCCACCCCATTCAAATGTTATATGTTTCGTCATTCATTTGGAAACAGTCTTGGTACCTACCACTTCATATGGAAAACATCCGCATTCGATACCGAGGAAAATATTATCAATGAAAACAACAAGATATGCAATAAATTACGACTGGATATGCCAAAGTTTCACACCCGTGCGATGCGCAAAAAGTTTGTTTTGAAATGTGGTAGAATGTGTGGCACCAATGTTGCTGCCCTCAGGTTTATATACAGAGACCTCACAGGTGATGCTTCTTCAGCAGGCACAGCTGCAACTCAGTTGATGGACCAGAGAGTTGCGTTAGCATTTAGTATGGAGGATCCCAGTATTGTTACCGATATGCGCCATCACAATGAAGGGAGACCTCCGAAATATGACATATTTTTCGATAAATGTAAGACATATTTAGAAAATGTGGTTGAGGAAGTCGTTCAGGAGAGGCGCCATGGAGACGAATTAACATATCTGGCTTCAGCGATTTCAGTACCGACTCTGTTAAAAGAAGTTGCAGCTCTTTGTGATCCCGACATACCGATACCCAGCGAACAGTGGCTTCGTTTACAATTTGCACCAAAAAATCCGTTCACTGAAGCTTCCCTCCAATTCACTGGGAGACTAAATGTTAAATTCATGGTGCAAGCACGCATTTATCGTAAACAACATGAGGATGACCACTATGCAGCTGCTATGTTCAGGTATCTACGTGAAATGGCTGTGAAACATAGAGAAATTGTTAATTTTGTATGCGTTGATGACAAGCACTGTTGCAAGGTGGGTGAACCAGGCCTACCTGTTGCTGCAGTTGATCGTGGGAGGCAGGTTATTGTTACCACAGATAGGAAATTTGCAGTTGCTGATCATGATTTCACAAAGTCCAGCATTATCCCCAGTGTTGTGATGCTTGTTGACATCCCAGATGAAATAACAGGGTCATTCTATAGAGGAAAGGTCTTTGTAGGTGTCAAGGATCATGTATTTGAGGCCTCATATTCAATGCGGCATATGGCCGAGCTTTCACAAATTCTTGAAGATAATTCTGATGGAGATGTCTCAAAACCTGTGCTCTACCTCTACAGTGATGGTGGACCTGATCACCGACTGACTTACCTCACTGTACAAGCTTCGTTGGTGGCTATTTTCAGAAAACTAAACCTTGACATGCTGGTTGCTTGTAGAACAGCCCCAAATAGTTCATGGAGGAATCCACCAGAAAGGATCATGTCGATAATTAATCTGGCCCTCAACACAGTTGGACTTATGAGACAAAACATGGAGGAAAAATTTGAAGTCGCTATAAAATCAGCAAATTCCATGACTGACATAAGACAAAAGGCTGAGAAATGTCCTGGTCTGAAGGAAGCATTTTTGGAGAGCATATCTCCAGTAAAATCACTCCTGAACAATCTATTAAAAAAACTGTCTCTCAAAGATCACCCTTTCCAGACATTTGACGCAGCTTCTGATGAGAAGATTGACCACCTGTGGGATGAACTGCGAAAAATAGACAAAACAATCTGCGCTGACCAGAATACCAGTGCACTACTGAAATCTAAGCTTGAGCTAAAAGCTTTCATGGATCACTGTTGTGTGTCCAGGCATTATTCGTTCACAATAAGTAAATGTGGAAAGCCCAACTGTGACATATGCAAGCCCCTGTGTTTGCTAACAGAGGATTTTAGACAGCTTCATCGAGTGCCAGATCCCGTACCTGATAATGATGAACACTACCAAGCTTTTGCTGATTTATATGGAACTGATACATCAGAAAAACATAGACCATCACTTTTGTCAAAAGCCAAAACTGCCCACGGGATCCCATTTAGTCCATCTGCACAAACGGCAAACACACTTAAGATGAACATGAAGTGTACTGAATGTGACAAACTAAGAGTAATATACTGTGACAGGAAACTCAATCTTAATGACCAGTCAGTACTGAACCGTGTTCTTGAGTTGTACTCTTATTCTTGTGGTGCAATCTTACAGGATCTAAAACACCCAAAAGCTCCTACTATCAATCAAGTTTTAGACGGGGTGTTTGTTCGTCAAAACCTGAGATGTTCCGATGACATTGAAATACCATATTATAGCAGCAAATGTTTTCCAGATATATGTATTAAATGTGGAGGGACAGATGAACTGAACAGGGATGATGGCAGTTACCCACAGTGCCAATCATGTATTGAGCTTTTTCAAAAAGTACTTTGCCGTAAACGTAACATCCATGCTGATAAACAATCAAAGTTGAAGAACAAACGGGCTTCTAAGAAACCTAAAACCTAATGTGAACATTTAAACGATACAAACGTTCAATATATTAGTACATCACATTAGATAGACATGGTGAAGGAGACTAATATTGTTTGGTTTTGAACAGTTTTAATAACCATAATTTGGTTAATTGTTTTCACAGTTATGTTCATGCACATCATGATTCATTAAATTCACATTCAGAGAAAGGATAAATCTCAATCCCATATATTGCTTGAAGAAGAGACATTTCAGAGTCATAGGAAAGTTGCTCTGAAGTGTGGGATATCAAACCATGCTGAATGAGGTAAAGATAATGTTGCATATGTTTGTTTTGTCACGACACAATTTGAGGATATACGATGTACCTCTGACATGATGTGTCCATGTCTAAAACAAACTTGTGTGTTATTATACTTTACAATTTGGCATCATATTTACTATTTAAACAGATATATGGTTCATTCATCACATTTGTTGGAAGTTCCTACTGAAAATATACATGTGCATAAAAGTACAGGGAGAATAAGTGAGGAAAATATATTGTTTTTTAGTCAGAACTTCCAACAACTGTTAAGTATCAGCTCAGAATGGGGAAACAAGGTTAATATACACAATTACCATACTTATTATACCAGCTGAAAAAAATAAAAAATAAAAATAAAACCCTCCCTCCCTCATTGATTCGAAAATAAAATTGCCCGAGAACCAAAACACTTTTTTTTTTTGGCCTAATATCGATAATATATAGAAACATAATTAATTTGAGTCGAAGATGTATTCTGTAAACGCTCAGGTTAATAGGCTATCTTAAAATCAAAGTTAATAATTTGATATAAATTTCATTTATGACTGGAGCCATAAAATGGCGTAATGTAAATTACGAATTTCCGTGTACCAGACGTAATCAAATTAATTGAGGGATACTGGATTGGTAAACGGATGGCACACGCGATCGTTTAAAACATTATGATGATACGGGGAGAAAACTCAAGCCACTCACTGACTAGTGACGATAAATGAGTATATGGGACTAGTATGCATATATAATATAACTTTTATTTGATACATTTGGTTGAAAACTGTACAAAAATTACTCGACAACGACAATTTGTATTTTTGCATTCCGGTAAATTTGCCATCCGTAACACTACTTCGTACTCAACAGACTTTCAAATAATGGAAAAATTGTTACCTTATTCTCCGACTCTGAGACTATAGAAACCAACAACAACATTTTGGGTACAGTATCCCTTTAAGGGAGAGACCCCAGTATGGTTGCGGAAAAAGGCTCTGATGTATGTGTCGTCCACAGGCAGATTAAGGGAGCTAACCCAGCCTGTTTGTTACTAGCAGACACTCTATACACCAGAATGTTGTGGGGAGGTAACCCAGCCTGGTTGTTATCAGCAGACGATGCACTGGTATGAGGTCGCGCCCAGCTGGTGGACAAAGGTGATAAAGTGTTCAAAGTTTGTGGTGCTCAGTGTACTGCTAACGGCATCATCTTTTTCAAAAATATGTAATGACATGGGAAGCATGGGGGCTGATCTCATTGGCCCTAATTTACGGTCTGTAAAATCGGCCCTAAAATTTTTTTTAGATAAAGTTTTTTTTTAGATTTTTTTTTCGGTATGCCTAAGCATGCTATAGCGAATTTAAAAACAAACTGAATAAAACCTTAGGGGCATGTTGTAACTAAAAACTATCACAAGATCATATACACTTCGCTCCACTGACAAAACAGTGCCAGATAAATGCATCCACTAAATTGGGATTGACTTTCCAAAATCATCTTGAATACATTGGCAGTGATGAAATTAAAGAGAGCTTTCAACTTTAAAAAAAAAAATTACTGGAGATGGCAATTGTTTTTTCCGAGCAGTATCATATGCCTTAACCCTTTGAGTGCCAGGTCGATTTTTGTATCAACCCATATACCCTGTGCCAATGCATTCTTTTATATATATCAAATATATAAGAGAATGCATTGGCCTAACAATTTTTTTTTTTTTTTTTTTTTACAATTTTAATAATTTATTCTTATATTCTTTAACAGACTTATTTTGTAGGTTTAGAGCCGATGAGATCGGCCCCTGGCACTAAAAGGGTTAACTGGTACTGAAGATCACCATTCTAATGTTAGAGAAGCTGTCGTTCAGCACCTTCTGATGAATACTGGTAAGTTCCAGCGATGGTAACGTCCTGCATTTCAAAATATTCAAGAACATATTATGTCCTCAATGAATATTGATGTATCATGGGCCACCATACAAATAACAAATATAGAACAAACCAGTCAGGCATCAGAAAATTGTGGAAAACAGAGATATGCTAGAAATAATGTTTACAGCAAAAAGTTGTTGATTGCAGAGAGGAGGAAATACAAGCACATTATAGTGTTAGACAGATAACTGATTGTTGCAAACAAGAAGAAATACCATAACAAGAAGTTGCAAAAGCAGATTGAGAATTCTTTGATCACCAATGTAATTGAATCTTTCAGAAAGGAAGCCGCCCATGGCCCTGAATGTGTCTGTGCATCATGTAACTTCTCATTAAGCACCAAGTGACACATTGTAATATGGAGAATTATGCACCAAGAAGTTCAGATGTGGGAGAAATAGCTGATAAATGCATAACAAAACAATATCTGCATGAATATAATGATATCTGTTGTGAAAATTGTTATTTTCTCCAGATGCCTTGTGGCAAACTCTGGATCCGTTACACTTGTCACTGTATAATTCAGGATAGAATGATTCCAACTGGCTGGTAGGGATGGGGCGATTAAACCATTCAAAATGATGGAGTAAATGTGACCTAATTTTGAGGTGAGAGTTTTTGTTGATACGTCGCCAAGGCAGCAACATCGTGAGGTGAAAGGTCACATTGTGCATAGTCCTTTCTTGGAGTTTAAAACGCATATGTAAGATATAGCTAAAATTTAATACACATTATAACATCAAACCAGTATAAGAATAAGATAAAATACTATTGGATTAATGTGACTGTGTAACATGTGTGTACCCTGGTACTATGTAATGTGGTTTGCATGTTTCTTTGTTTATTATTAATGTGAAAAACAATAGAATACTCCATTCGCTATCTATCAAAATTCAGAAATCGGTGACATCAAAGCAGGCGGCCGTCCGCAATGGCACTTTCATTATAAGAAAAGTGACATGTACAAAGGACACCTATACATTGTTTTCGTGGCATCAAATGTTTAATAGATATTAACAACTTGAATGCGTCAATGCATCGTTTACCAATTGATATGACAGCAAATATGCAATCATATTCGCGATAGTTTTATAACTGAAGTAAAATAATGGACCGGTGAGTATTGGATGGGCGGCAAAAAGCGGTCTGGTCCAGTGACACCCGGTTTATAACCCCATGTAATCAAATCACTCACCAGTGGAAGCATTCACCTCACTATTAATTCAAATCTAGATCCGAAATCGCACAGCAAAAGACGGAATACGAAAGAATAAAACAGAACAAGAGATCGGGTCGAACGTGGTGGAAACGGTGAAAGCGATCTACTACATGATGCTTTTCATGAGGACATAGAGTTTAATGCTAAACCGCTCGAGTCATCATCAGGTAAATATATAACATTTTATATCGCCTATCAATATTGTAGATTTCAGACTAAGAGTCATCATCAGGTAAATATATAACATTTTATATCGCCTATCAATATTGTAGATTTCAGACTAGAGTCATCATCAGGTAAATATATAACATTTTATATCGCCTATCAATATTGTAGATTTCAGACTAGAGTCATCATCAGGTAAATATATAACATTTTATATCGCCGATCAATGTTGTAGATTTCAGACTAAAGATGTTAGAGTGAGTATTCTAGCACCTGACCAAATTCATATCATGTACAAAGTACAAAGTACACCCCTGGACCACGGACCGGATCGGTCCAAAGCAGTCAAGATCGCATCACTATAATAGATGTATTGTGATGTCATAGTCTATTATGTTCCGGTAATGTTATTGTTATTGTAACTACAAAGTACACCTATACATTGTTTTCGTGTATCAAACGTTTAATAGATATTAACAACTTGAATGCGTCAATGCATCGTTTACCAATTGATATGACGGCAAATACGCAATCATATTCGCGATAGTTTATTATAACTTAAGTAAAATAGTGGACCGGACCGGAGAGTATTGGATGGGCGGCAAAAAGCGGTCCGGTCCGGTCCAGTGACACCCGGTTTATAACGCCATGTAATCAAATCACTCGCCAGTGGAAGCATTCGGCTCACTTGCATACTATTATTTCAAATCTAGATCCAAAATCGCACAGCAAAAGACTGAATACGAAAGGATAATAAAACAGAACAAGAGATCGGGTCGAACGTGGTGGAAACGGTGAAAGCGATCTACTACATGATGCTTTTCATGAGGACATAGAGTTTAATGCTAAACCGCTCGAGTCATCATCAGGTAAATATATAACATTTTATATCGCCTATCAATGTTGTAGATTTCAGACTAAAGATGTTAGAGTGAGTATTCTAGCACCTGACCAAATTCATATCATGTACAAAGTACACCTATACATTGTTTTCGTGGCATCAAACGTTTAATAGATATTAACAACTTGAATGCGTCAATGCATAGTTTACCAATTGATATGACGGCAAATACGCAATCATATTCGCGATAAGTTTATTATAACTTAAGTAAAATAGTGGACCGGAGAGTACCGGACCGGCGGCAAAAAGCGGTCCGGTCCAGTGACACCCGGTCTGGACCTGACCGCGGTCCACCCCTGGACCACGGACTGGTCCAAAGCAGTCAATTCCCCATCTCTATAATAGATATTCATTGCCATTTTATTTAGGTCTATATATTTATAAAATAGAAACTCATAAAAACTATGCAATCTTCATCATAAAAATTATTTTTGGAACATGAACATTTTTGGGCATACCTCCCGCAAAAATCTCACGGATTGACATTTTCAAAACTTACAAATATAACTCTCTATCGATCTCTTGTGCTGACAATCGTGACTGGAAAGTTGCATTCTGCGAAGTTCATTCAAATCACTGGACTTTGAGCTGTTTTAGGACATTGGCCGATATCCAACAAGCAATTCATATACACTTCATTTCATCACGCCATCAAGGAAAACAACCACGGACTCGCCCCCAGATTTACGACAACTCTAAAACTGACTACAAGGAATACAGACGAGAAGATTAGGCTTTTTTTTTACCCCTTTCCTGCTCCGTTTGTGTTTCATGTTTGGTTATAAATGCAATATTATGAGTTATACTTTGTCACATCGCAGAACTCATAGGCAAAGTAATAAAAATGGCGCTGCGAGCAGTTTAAAACTTTATCTGCGTAATTTTCACTCAGTTTATTGTGTTTATTTCCATTTGAGTTTATTGGTCATGAAAATGGTGTACTATTTTTCAAAATTGCCGCCATCTGGAAGAAGTGGTGATTCGCCCGGTAAATAAATATAGTTCCAACTGTAACACTTGTTTATTTTGATCAGTATTTCTTGTGTTTGCCAATGTGTGCGGCCAGAATGCAACATTCTGGTGAAGTAAATGGCTACTGTTAACTTAGAAATATAGCCCATTAAGAGTAATACTTGTACTTCTGTGGTGTTAAATATTTTGTAATATTAGGACAAGTATTGTTTCAGAGTACAGTTTTGTCAATATTACAAAGTGAAGTGTTGCCTACAGTTTTCTTCTGTCTCGCATATTTGTTCAGTATATAATTGCTCGGTTATTTGCTTAGTATCTCAGTAGTGGCAATATTGGAAGGGCAGACATGTCTGTTCAAATAAACTTGTGTTCATATGGGGAATTATTGAATGGTCCGAGAGTTGGGGTGAAAAGGGCGGATTTGATTCTTCTAAATAGGCACATGTATGGGAATCTAGATGAGAATCATCTAATCGGCTTAGGCATTCAGCCTCAGATTAGGCAGTATTTCTCATACGAGCCTTATGATCCAAGCAACAGAAGAGGCCCTAGATTCGAGGACAGCCAAACTGTGCTTCGAACTGACACTCAATATTTGGGCCATTGCTCAGATTCGAGAGTGTGTATTGCTCAAGCTTGCCTGGGAGGAATATTGGGAGATGGCATCTCGGTGGACAGTGTTGAAGGAGCTGAGCTGGGCATTGGTCAACTGCGGTGGTATTGATGTAACACATGGTACAACTCCCCCTTCAGCAGGTGAACAATGTCCAGTAATAAATCAATTTGATATTCTAATTTCTATATCTTTACAATATATGAATCTGTTACTTGCCACATGTATATGACATATATACCATGTATTTCCTATTTTTTATCTAAACATGTAGGTTGTCCCACACTAATATGTATCCTAAAGACCATTAAAATGTATCTTCCCTTATCTTAAGGAAAAGAGTGAGGGAGGTCAGGACTTCCTCATTGTGTGCATTTGCTGCTATTCTAAACAGCACCACCATTGAAGAAGCTGACATTCTTCTGGAAGATCTATTTACTATCCTTAGATCAGAGTAGGAGACAAGAAGAATTACAAAGCTCATAGCCAGAATTGGAATGAAATCAAGAAAGCAGAAGGAGCAAGAGGTTGGAAAAGTTGACGATGAAGCGGAAGATGACAGTTACACTTACAGTGACTTACAGACAACTTCCTTGAACAGGTGTAAAATTCGAATTCACAAGCAGTGTCTGCAGTGATTAAATGGAACTAAAAAGCCAATATGTCTTATGTGACCCTGTAAGCTCCCTGTAATGTAAAGACAAAATCTACAACAAGCACCAACGCTTTTCAAGAATTTGCATCATATAATACTAAAATGACATGTTGGGGAAATTAAAGATGGCTGGAAAAAAAAAATTCCAAACTATTTGAGTTTTTCCAAGAGTTCGATTGATGTCTTTGGAGGAGAATCCATTTGTACACTCCACTCTATAGTGATTCTTGAATCTGTAGTCACGGTCATATAATTACGGTATTTCCTCCCATTGACAATTTGAACCCTGTTGGGTCACGTGGGTCTGGGCCCGGATGATGGACTTGGATGACTGATTGAAGAGACTTCAAGGTGAACGGACGTATGCCGATGAAAGTGGCCGACTGCAATATAAAGGTGTCACGGCATAAACACAAGGTGAGTGAGACTTTAAATTGATTCACCACCTTGTGAGAGGATATAAGTTGGCGGAGAGCAGAATTCTCCATATCACAAAGGAATTCACTCCATGAAGCTGAGAGGATATAAGTTGGTGGAGAGCAGAATTCTCCATATCACAAAGGAATTCACTCCATGAAGCTGAGAGGATATAAGTTGGTGGAGAGCAGAATTCTCCATATCACAAAGGAATTCACTCCATGAAGCTGATGCAGATTTCTTTCTCATGTGCAACAAATCTTATCATAGCAAAGGGAAAATCTTGTTTATGTTTGGAAAGCGCCATAATTTGCACTTGACTGAACAGAAACCGATGTACAGGTGATCAAAGAAGACCTGAAGACTACACCATGATGTGATTGCCTTCAGATTAATAAAATATTGGTGCCAACAATATGAACATATTATTTTTAACTAAATCCAAATTCACCAACAACCCAAAATATCACATTGGGTTATATTGTTATTAGAATGACATGCCTGGTGGCATCATTTGAATAAAGTTAAAGGGGTACTGTACACAGAGTTAGGCAATTTCAAGTTAGATTGTGTTCGTGTTATATGAGTTTCGTATAAACCTAATTTAGCGATGAAAATATTGATCTTGGAAATAAAAATATTATGATTTCAAACTACGCGCCATGTTTTTGACCTTCACCGGAGAAGACGCGGGTTGCAGGATGAACCGGAAGTTCAATTGATGTCTGCAATCTCTTCCATCGAACAATCTCACCCCCTATAAAAATACTTGACGCTTTATGAATCTTGTTTCTTCATTTTTTTCCAAATTGGTTATAGCAGGACTTCCTTTTGCATGTAACAATGTTTTATTTGCAACTCAATAATGTTCGTCGTAAACGGCCGTCGATAAAAGACACCCAACATGTGAGATTTCAAGAACGGTAACTCGTAATGGCATAATTCGCCATTTTATGACTCCAGCCATAAATTCATTTATATTAAATAATTCAATTTGACTTTTATGATAGCCTGTTAACCGGAACGTTTTCAGTAGACATCGTCGACTCAAATACGTTATTTTAAAATATATAATTGATATTAGATCGCAATTGTTACCGGGAATTTATTGAAATTGGCGTACAGTACCCCTTTAACCTGTAATTTCTTTATAATTTTTACCCGATCCAATGTCATATGTATCAATTACGAGGGTTCCTTTTAGATCATTCCTTACAACAAAAGTGAGTGACTCACTTTGGTGTAAAAAGTTAGTTGAAAAGAGTAAATTAAATTAATATTTATTACTTGTACATGTATATATACAATTGTGAATCTCTTGTGAGTCTCTTTAGAACGTATAACGTAACGTGTAATGAAAAAACAACTTATTTGTGGGGAATTTGTTTTTAGACCGAAATATTTTGCATATTTTCCTATTTTTTGCAAATTTGTTCTAATGAAATTGCCTTCAATGGAGCTTTCCACAGAGGCCACACCCACAGCGAAGCCCCGCCCACTGGCAATAAGCCACGCCCGCGCACTAATAATATAAACAACCCGCGATGTGCGAGCCGATAGATTTCGCGATGACCCAACATGACCTTCAGTTTACGACGGCCTTGGGCGCTATTCCAGACGATATCAGCATATCATATTTCGGACAAAGTAACTATTTATCGAGTAATTCGAAAGAAAAAGGATTGAAATATTATATCGAAGGGTACATCCATGATGTATGTGTGTGCGACAGAAACGATTCGACGGTAGTTAAGGCGAAATGCTGCCACTCGATTAGTCCAAGTCTTCTTGTACTAAAACCAGCTAAGATATTGGGATGGCGATGCTGGTCTTTAGTCCAAGACCGCCCTATATGCTCGCTTATGACACGACTTAAGCATTAGTGACCCGCTCAAATAAAACCACAATTATATGAAATAAAATATCACAATTGCGACAATAAACGGATATTTTCCGCAGAAGACATGCTATTTTATCTGAAACCCACATCAGTTGTGAATTTAAAACGGTAATTTAATGCGAAAAGAGACATTTACCTCAATGTTTACAATTTTTTAAAAGTATGCGAACTCGGTTGACCTCGCGAACTGTGTTCGGCATTTTCCGTTGAAAATATTCCGTAGATTTTGGACAACGCAAATTACGATGAATTCTCCATTGTAATCGTAATTATGTGTGTCAATAAATAAAATAATAAATAGATTAATTAAACATTGGAGATATAAATGTAATACACTAAATAAATGAACCTTAAGTTTGAAAAGTCCCACTAAAACGGAAGAACTATATTTCGAAACTGTGTGATTCGGTTCTCCGATTATTTTATCAACACAGATGTCAAAATGCACATCACACGCATGGCAAGTCAGACACAAGAGTTCTAATTTGCTCCAATTTTGACAAGTTGCTTGCGAAAATTGTCAACAAAACTACCGTTCTGATCCTCCATTATGTCATTAAGTTTTTAGTGCGGGAATTGTTCTGAAAGCACATAGAAAACTGGACTTTCGGGCGATCGGTTTTCGCCATTTTTGTTCGGAAAACCCGCGCTATATATAGAAACGGAAAGTAGAATTCCCAGAACAAACAGCGGATTATGCCGAACTTATTCGGACCACTTCGGCTTTCGGTTAAAACGTAAACAAACAGAGAAACAAATCAATGTTTGTGGCAATCAACCGGAATATTCTATGTGTAATTTAACATTAAAGTTAGATTATTATACACCATTATGACCATAAGATGTAAGCCTTTCCGATGTATATAGCATCATGTATTGATTTGCTAGGTAAATCGAGTAAAATACACCACAAATTCCCGCCACAGATCGTGGGCGTAACTCGTGTCATAAGCGAGCATATAGGGCGGTCTTGGACCAGCATCGCCATCCCAATATCTTAGCTGGTTTTAGTACAAGAAGACTTGGACTACCACTCGATGTGCAAGTCAAAACCGGCACACAACCTGAGTGTCGATATCAACTCTTCGACAAAGCAGATTGTCGAAGCCCACTGTTCGTGCCAAGCAGGGTAAGTAATATAAAGTTTATCATTCTGTAACATGATTTTTAGTACATGCCTACTATTTTTTTAAAGGATCATGGAACTTCATTTTTGTTTATCGAAATTCAAAAACACTACAACTTACAAGTCTACAGGCTGCAGCCATGTACGAAACTTGTCAAAAGTCATAAATATACATGGTATTGTAATGATATATTATTATGCAATATATTGAATGGGTTTTCCAAACAATAGAATGTTTATTTTATTTTAGATATCAATAATAGTTAAAACAGCCTTTAAAAAATGTGTCCTCACGGCCACGGCAAATTTAATTTAATTTATTTGGCCAATTTCGAGGACTGATAATGTTAAAGGTTTCCTATTTATTTTTTGCAGATAACTCAAATCATGAAAAAACAGCCACGGTGAATTTCACTGAGAAAATTTGCGATGCCATTATTTTTAAATTTAATACAACTTTTAATTCAATACTGTCATTATATTAAATATCAATTAAATTCCTATTTAATTTATCCTTGATGTCATATGCAGCCCTCAATGTTCACATTCTTCAATCTAATCTAATTTTCTACTGCTCGAGTTCAACTGCTTGACTCCGCAAATCAAGTGGTGAAATCCCTGTACTAGTAATGAGAAAATTTTAACCTTTCTACATCTATGTATAAGAAGAAATTGCATGTTATACACATTGCAGTATTTAGAAACTAATGAATAAAATACATTATGTGCCATTCTGCAGACACCATCGTGTTTTTATGCAATAGTTTCAAATATTGTATTGTGGACTTTTCAACCCAAAATGAATAAATTATTAAGGCTAGTTAGTTGGTATGTCACACTTGGTTTTCAATATTGGTTCAGTGAGACAAAGCAAAAAGTTAACATTTTGTATGTTGTTGTTGTAACTGGGGGCCTGAATACAACTTTGATATTAAACATAATTCATTGAAATTTCACAGAATTGTCAATGAGTAATAATATATAATAGTACCCTGTGCATTCTCTTATATATGTTAGATGACCATATGGCACCTCGCATATAATATATAAAGAGAATGCATTGGCCTAATAATATTTAACATGATCTTGTAAACCAGTGCACTCTGTTGTATATGTGAGGCTCCCAATGGGTGACTCACATATATAAGGGAATGCACTGGCACATGGTCTTTAATGCTACACCAGTGCATCTCCCATTATAAAAGTGTTAAACAAGCTAACCTGCTAAAAATAAACTGGTGTGTAATATTTACAAAAGCCTATTCGCAACATCTATTAAAATGATAGTCGTGTTTCTGCGGTACATTATTCAAACTGGAGAAACAAATAAAATGAGCAAACAACATCTCAAAGTGCGTTCCTAGCCAAGCATTAAATAATTATGTTACTTTTATTTGTTACAGACACGTAACCTGAAAGAGGTAACAAGGAGCCAAGGCCAGGGATGTGGGCCATCTGCTTACCACAAGAGTTCCAACATATCAACCAGATATATCCTGATGTTGATACCAAAAGAATTGAGCAGCAGACAACCGCCCAGACAAATTTTGTACTATGGAGAGCACTCAGGAGAAATCGGTTAACATCATCAAATTTTGTTAATTTTCTCCACAGAAAGACTGAGTGACAAGTTTCTGGACACACTTTTCAAGTACAGAGAACTACGTGCACCATCGCTAGACTATGGCAGGAGACACGAAGGGGTTGCAAAACAATCATATCTTCAACTAAACCCAAATGCGCACATTCATGAATGTGGATTAGTTGTACGAAATGAGTTTAAATTCCTAGGTGCCTCACCAGATGTCAAAGTGTGTGAAGGTGGCGTGATGGGGATAGTTGAAGTAAAGTGTCCGTACGCAACGCAAGATATGACAATTCCTGAAGCAGTAACCACCATCAAGGGATTCTATCTTCACACCGATGGCGACACAGGAAGTTTCAAACTGGACTCAAAACATTCGTACTACTCGCAGATACAGGGTCAACTTATGTTAACATGTGCTTCTTACTGCGAATTTATTGTTTATACAAAGAAAGACGGGTTTGTCCAGAGGCGGATACCAGATATTCCATTTATGAAACTGATGCTTAATCAACTGTCTTATTTTTTCAAGCTATCAGATATCCAGTCAGACTACTGATGGGGCTGCTAGATCAAATATGTGGTGAAGAGTTGGTTCAAAATTTCACCAAACAATATTCTATCATAACGAAATCATATTTACAACTTCCGGTGGCGATTCCATCATTATAATTTACTTCCGGTGCCAATTCCATTGTTATAATTTACTTCCGGTGCCGATTCCATTGTTGTAATTTTCTCCTTGACTATTTATTTTGAATGTGATATTAGAGGTCAAGTGTATTTAGTTACATGGTGACAATCACAATGTGCATAGAGACATTGATTGAAACTAAAATATTCATCACGGACGATGTATATTAAATATTTTAAAGTGCTGGGTGTTAGATCGCATGCAATTGTTTTCATGAACAGACCATTCAGGCGATACCATATAGCGATAATACCATTAGGGTGTTCCATAGCCACATTCCAAAAGTCAAGTGTCCCATATTGATTGTTTATATTGTTTTATTCCATAGCTATAAGCAATAATGTGTCCCATTAACATTTGTGACAAAATTACACAATAAATTTCTGGTCTCTGTAAACTGATACAAATATTGTTTGTTAGCTAAACAACCACACGTTTTTATATCAGAAAATATTTGAAATATAATCAATATTAATCGATAGAAGCATTTCTGGACAGGGGTCTTCTATTCATATCTAATATTTATTACCTACATGTAGGTAACTATATAACATATAAGTTTACAAAGAGACAGACCATCTTTAATTTATACGATATCAGTAATAGATTAAAACGGAATGCCCTTTTCTGTGCCATGCCATGAATATGGCTGTTTTTTTGTTTGGGACCCAAAAATGTTCAAAATTGTAATTTGTATGACTGCAATGCGTCCTTCTGTGACATTGCTCGTAGGAAGGTAGTTCAAACTATTTATCGACCTGGGCATCCTTGCTATTTATCGACCTGGGCATCCTTGCTATTTATCGACCTGGGTATCCTTGCTATTGAAACAGTTTTGATCACCTAACAAAAGAGCGGTACAGTGTACTGGTATTCATATATTCATTTCTTAACCCTTTACCCCAACAGAATGGTCCTGTGCCAATGCATTCTCTTACATATGCGAGTCGACCATAGGTCGCCTCGCATATATAAGAGAATGCATTGGCTTAACACATTAAAAATTGTTGAAGAATGTAAGAAAAAATGGTAAAAAAAATAAAAAATTTAGGCCAATGCATTCTCTTATATATGCGAGGCGACCTATGGTCGACTCGCATATATAAGAGAATGCATTGGCACAGGGCATAACTGTAACTATCACAATGTGGTCAAGGAGCCGGTTCCAATGATATCCATATTTGTATGGTTCTATTGAGACAGACCGAAGATATTTTAGGCTGTTGAAGCTTTATTTGGCCGGTTTTGGCCGGTTTGTTGGGTAAAGGGTTAATGTAAGACATAAAACTTCCTGTTAAATGGTTGACGTACTCTATTCCCAGACCTATGATAACTGAAAGTAATAATGGAGATGATGGACAAGATGATGATCCATTCGTTGAATCAGTGACTCTCCAGACCATAGAATGAACATCAAGACCACAGACTCACCCGACCGTAGAACCAACTGCCGCTGCTACAGGAACAGCTATAGACATGTTGATCAGTTAGTTCCCAATTAAGACATGGGTTACATTATTGTATAAATATAGAAAAAAATTAATAAAATCATCGCTGAAATTTACCAGAACATGTATCATTTGAACGTCATAAAATTGTTTGAATGTCAAAAAATATGTCCTCGCAATTTGGTAGTGTTGACAATAGATGTTGATAAAACTTGATATACCGGTATATATATACCTTATATACTATGAAAAAAACTCATTGAACTCGATTATTTTCCAGCTGTTTACTAGAATTTACTAGACCTGGGATCTTTTTTTTAGTGCAAACCACCATATGGTGCTTTAACACTTTACCCAACAAACCGGCCAAAACCGGCCAAATAAAGCTTCAACAGCCTAAAATATCTTCGGTCTGTCTCAATAAAACCATACACATATGGATATCATTGGAACCGGCTCCTTGACCGCATTGTGATAGCTACAGTTATGCCCTGTGCCAATGCATTCTCTTATATATGCGAGTCGACCATAGGTCGCCTCGCATATATAAGAGAATGCATTGGCCTAAACAAAATCTTTTTTAACACTTTTTACCATTTTTTCTTACATTCTTTAACAATTTTATAATTTTTAATGTGTTAAGCCAATGCATTCTCTTATATATGCGAGGCGACCTATGGTCGACTCGCATATATAAGAGAATGCATTGGCACAGGGCCGTTCTGTTGGGTAAAGGGTTAACACTGGCGGAATCGTACATGTTTACAATATATTTATAATTTGGACGTAATCCCTGACTGATACTAATGAAATTGGCTGAACTGTATGAGGAGAACAGAGTTCAGAAGAGCATTTATGCAACAGAAAGCTCAACAGGTAATCACTTTCAAATTAATAAGGACAGTTTGTTAGCACCTTCGATACAGTTTCGGCCCCAAAGTGTTAATGGGAGGAACCGTGCAAGGCCTCACCAGGCGGCGCTGTTATCTGATTGGTTATAAGCATTACTTTCGATTTCGCTGTTGGCGTTTGTTTACCTCAGTCGACATGCATATTCTGTACCCATCGGATCATTCTTTATACCGACGCAACAAACTTATTCAGATATGTCTTCATATGGTTATAATAACTATACATAAAGAAACTGAAGATAGAAATTGCGAAGCGTGGAGCTGTCCTGACTGGTCGAAAACATGACTTAATAGAGAGTAAGTTTTCGATTTTAGTGTACTATCCATCGTGGTCGATTTCTGACATCGCAATACAAGTTCCAGAGGTATAACTCTAGCGTATATTTCCATTCAATGGTTGATAATGGCATATAATATACCATTTAACAGAAATAAATGTTTCATTTGTTAAGATTATTTTATGAGAATTTCACCAGTGTGTTACTATTCTGCTCTATTTATTTAGCCTGAATTGGTCACTCTCGTCAGGTTTGTGTGAAAAAGTTTCACGAAATTGTTGGGGATAATTGTGATCAAGTTACATAGATTAATACAATTTCATGTTTTATAACAACATATTAAATATTCATATTTTGCGATAAAAATGATCACCTCCAGTATACTAATATTTCTTAATTTATGCTTAATGAGGGCTATTTACTTGACAAAACTGAAAAGTATTTTCCTTATAGATAAATACAGGTGACTACCTTCATCACAGATAAACATTCGTGCCCTTATCCCTTTACCCAACAAACCGGCCAAAACCGGCCAAAACCGGCCAAATAAAGCTTCAACAGCCTAAAATATCTTCGGTCTGTCTCAATAGAACCATACAAATATGGATATCATTGGAACCGGCTCATTGACCACATTGTGATGGTTACAGTTATGCCCTGTGCCAATGCATTCTCTTATATATGCGAGTCGACCATAGGTCGCCTCGCATATATAAGAGAATGCATTGGCCTAAAAAAAATCTTTTTTTAACACTTTTTAACATTTTTTCTTACATTCTTTAACAATTTTATAATTTTTAATGTGTTAAGCCAATGCATTCTCTTATATATGTGAGGCGACCTATGGTCGACTCGCATATATAAGAGAATGCATTGGCACAGGGCCCTTCTGTTGGGTAAAGGGTTATTGTGAAATCGCTCATCCCATGAATAATTAGTTTTGTTTATTTTGTTGTAGTTGAATGACTGACAATAACTGAAGTGAATGTCGATCTCAGAAAATGGGTGTAAATCTCACCGCAGGGCAGCTGGAAAGCTAGATAAATATTCATGCCCCTAATGTGAAATCGCTCATCCCATGACTAATTAGTTTTGTTTGTTGTTTTGTTGTGAATGACTGACAATACTTATGTCTGACTCCGTAGAGAATGGGGTCCTTGGGGTGGATCCCTCGAAGAGGTGGAAAGGCCACCCAGATCTCCCACAAGGGAGCACTACTGCATGCATAATTCATTAAAACATCATCAAAATGTCATGAATGTCATGAATGATCTTGAATATACCTTAAAATGAAATACAACATCTTGTTCATTAAACTCTCCTTAATTTTTCTTTCATTTTGCCAAATTAATTTTTGATGACATTTTAATGAACTGAAAGAAGCACTAAATAATATTATTGATGAAAAAGTAAACCCTTAATTTAAAAATGAAGGTGTCAATAACATTTAATGAACTGAAATAACCATTAAATAATCTTATTGATTAAAAGATAAAATAACAAGTGCACCGCTGGGCGGAGGTAACGCCCTGACTGTACGTATATGTACAATCAGAGAACGTTTTTGTTTACTGAATTTTCTAAGTCGAAAAAGGGACATAACTTTTGCAAAAATTATCGGATTAAACCGAAATTCGACCCTGACTTGTATTTTGATATAGCTAGCTAATCCACAAAAAAACGGGTTTTGCAAATAAATAATCCAAAATCAAGTTGTCATCCGAATACCAGAAAAATAGAAGAAAAACTTATTTTTCTAAGTTGAAAAAGGGTCATAACTCTTGCAAAAATTATCCAATTAAACCGAAATTCGACATTGACGTGTATTTCGATATAGGTAATCTACAAAAAAACGGGTTTTGCAAATAAATATTCCGAAATAAAGTAATAATCCGAATACCAGAAAAATCGAAGAAAAACTGAATTTTCTAAGTGGAAAAATGGCCATAACTTTTGCAAAAATTATCGGATTAAAGCAAAATTCGACCTGGACCTGTATTTTGATATAGGTAATCCACAAACAAACGGGTTTTGCAAAAACATAATCCAAAATCAAGTTATCATCCGGAAACAACAAAATAGAAGAAAAAACTGAATTTTCTAAATCGAAAAAGGGGCGTAACTCTGGAAAAAATGGGTGGACGAAACCGCGGTTATTGGGAAATCTTCCCCCCCCCCCCCCCGGGCGGTCTACTTGCATACCAAAGATCAACTTAATTGAGTTAGCAAAACCCAAGTTATGAGTTGAAACGTTCGTACAGACGGAGTCACTATATACCCCCAAATCTCCATCGGAGATCGGGGGCATAATAAACCCTTTAATATTTAAAAAATGAACCTCTAATAATTATAAATATTCGAATTCTATGAATCGAATATATCAATATCATGCGAATAAGAAATATGAAATTTTGGTGTCAATCTGATGAAAAATGAATGCTGTAGAGTATTCAAAAATGGTTTTGTGATATATCACAAAATCATTTTGTGAACACTCTGAAGTATTCATTTTTATACAACAGCAGCACCAGTTCTGTAAAATCATCGTCCAACAGCGCTAGCACCGTAAAACGTCCGGCGAAAAACGATAATGTAAAATCATCCAGCGTAAAACGTCTGATCACCGATTATGTTTCTGGCAGTGTAAAAGCTCCGACTAGTATATGCAAGTATATGCAAGTATATGCAATGGAATGGAACGTTTTTCTCGGGCTCCGGCAAATTGATGGAGGGGTAATGAACTGTTTATTTCCCATTGCGAAAATTACCAGAGACCAGTTTATCCCAGTTACCAATGACAATGAGATTCGGAAAGCTTTGAAGCTGAACACAAGCGATGTAGAGAAAAACCCAGACTCCAGCTTCCTCGTCTGGCGAATACCAAAGCCTGTGTGTGCCCCGTCCTAGGATGAATCAAAACTCCATATTAACCTTCCCAATGAAGAGTTTGTTGGTATGTTGAGATACGAGTTTATAAACTACATAGGTGTTGACACTGTTGAGTAAATTGGTTCCTACAGAGCCTAAGCTCAAACACGTGAGGATGTTTAAATTTGGTGGTGAATAACTCAAAGCTCATGCAACACTTGATCCCCGATGTGGTCGGGCCTACATGTAGCTGATGTTTTAGACGTAAAATATGACCTTACTAGTTAGTTTTGTGACTTCGAAACCACAACCACCAGATCATGTCACGCGTCAGTCAACCTCAATAACTTTCTTGTTATGTTCTAGTCATCAAGTGATATATTTAGGTAAAATCTATGCTGTATTTATGTTCGATTTTATTTTACTCTTTGCCGTTTCTATGTATGTACATGCGTTCTTGTTCAGTATTATGCTCCAGATTAGAATCCATAATCATTGTATACGTAGCCGAACTTTGGGTTTCAATCATGCGTTGATATGCCATTGATGTAGGTTAAACGCCCATTCCCACTTGGTTAGCATTGAACTTAAATTTATTCACGATCCATCCTTCAATTAATCCGAATTTCTTCTGACTATTGAAACGAAAATAATTTATTTTTTTGGTATTGTCACTTTAAATTATTTTCGTTTCTTAGTCAGAACTAAAACCTGTCAAAAATTGGAAGTTCTTGCGGCGGTCATCACATGTTTATCGGACCCCCAGGTCATGTGTGTATATGTTGGAATTAAATTAAATAACCTCCGCCATTGTCAAGATCACTCAATTCCTGGTTCAACGATACCTCATTTACCGTTCTAGCTCCAATATTTATATATCTTTGACTTGATCAAACAAAAGTACCCACTTTTTGTTTACATTTTCCAGCACGTAGCTCATTGATATTCAAAATTTGCGGGCGGAACCCAAATTCGAACTCGACCGTTTTTGTCCGCAGACCATTCAGGTTTAAATTTGGAGGACTATTATATATAGTGCGTCCGAATAGTTTCCGGATGATAACTTTAGTTAGAGTGAACCAAATTAAATTAAATTTGGTACAGTATGTGGGTTTACTAGCCCAAACTACAGGTCAAGTTCGAATTCCTGTTCTGCCAATTTTCACCACAGTTATATATGTCCCTTTTCAACTTAGAATTTTGCCGATTTGAGGTTTCTGGATGATAACTTTAGTTAGTTCTCAATTGATTGTAATGATATTAGGTTGTGTGTGTTAAGTTAAGGTCTACAGCAAGATAACATAAATTTATATCTACTACATTTATGTACAATACGTTGTCTTTAAATATAGACAACCTGTTCGTGGAGGAGGGTGAACAAAAATAACAAGAGCATCGCTAGGGCGTGGCAAAATACGCCCTTTAGCCATTTCAAATTGTACTATCGCAAAATAAGATAATACTTTGGAGCTTACATTTGAAGAAAATCTGATATACAGCACTGCTCAAATTAAGCGACCTGTTTTAACGAGGTGTACATGCGTTAATACCGCGACATGAGTGGAAACCAATATAGGAATCGGGTGCGTAAATCATTTGACGATATGTAAGATAGATGCTAACAACAAAACTATTACTCCAAGGTGTTTTGCGTAATCCAGTCGCCGTAAGCAATTATAGCTGAGTTCAAAAACCGCCGACGTGATGTACGTGTACATTTGTAATATGTTACATGTAAACCAATCCGATTGCATTCATTTATATTCATTACGTATACATAATTACGTGCAGCTTACATGTAATCATTCAATACAAAAGTTATTCATAATCATTTACCTACCGTGTGACGCCTTGTTTCAGTCGTGTTCTCTCCACGGTGGAGGGCCGTTAGCGGTAATTTGAACGCGGTTACGAACAAAATACTGCAGTGTACGGCGGTAACAAACACCAATAACGCGGTGACCTGCGGTAACCAACGGTAAAAATACCGTACCAGTACCGCGGGTCAACCGCCCTCCGTCGCGGTACAGAATGATAACCGCGGTATTTTGGTGGTAACACCGCGGTAAGTACCGGCCCATAACCTCGTTAAACAGGTCGCTTACTGAGAGCATAGCTGTATGTCAGAAGGAGTGTGAAACCCCGTTATTCGCTCACACACAACTAACGCCATTAGCACATCCACCGGGATACCTTTAGTCATCATACCAAATCTGATTGAAATCGATCGTGCTGTCTGAGATAAAAACGTGAATAAGCATACATGTACATTATATAGACCCTTCTTTTTTCTATGGGAGCATCTGTTTATTTTGGAATCTCAACAAAGGTATTATTCTACTTTCAGATGTCATTGAGAGAGGAAATAGCACCGGATATGGATGTGGTGAACACATTCACAAATGTCATGACCATTAACATCCGCGAAATTTCAATGAAACACTTCAGAGTGGACGTTAAAGGCACAATGCTATCTGTAAGTATCTGCAGGAAGAAATCATTGTTTACCATTACAACTATGAATCAAACACGTGGGAAGAAATAATTGATTACCACTACAACTAATATGATCATACGTAAAAGTAATTTGCATCTGCTTGTTACTGTTCATTTGATTATCGGATAAAATTTTAGCTTTAGACGGATTTGATGATAAACCGTAACAGGACAAAAGAAAATCATATACATGTATACCGGGTTTAAATAATCACATACATCTATAACGCAAATGTGGATGTTCATCCTGCCAGTGTAATATGGGTCTCCACTGTCTTGTCATCAACGCAGTCCTATCTGCAATTGTTAGACGGATGGACAGACGACTAACCACGACTGATGACTATAGCTCCACCGGAGACTTAGTCTCAGTTGAGCTAAAAACTATTATATCAGTATTTGTTTTTGTAAATATCATGAACTGGCTGGAAATTAATCAAATGTTGCATTATGGCTTAACATTTAAGTAACGGTTGACAAATTTATCATACTCTGAACAAAACGGACTGAAATATGGTCATAATATATATATCTTGTACATGTCTATATACATACCTAAAGTATATGAACATGCATATTTTTAAGTATTAATATTAAATTTATATGTATAATATTTCACAATATAGAGAACTAGTTATTTGTAAAAAAAAACTCATACATTACATTTTGTCTTGTAAAATATCACTATGTTCACTAGCGATCAACCTCCATCAGATGAAACTCATTGTGGTGACAAACGACTTCGTCCGTGCTTTGACCTTGAATTGACCATTTTGAAGGTCAAGGTCAGGGTAGCGATTTGACCCGTCGAAAACACTCCCTCAATAAAAGTATCCGTAGCTATCACATTTCATCGAAATCAGTTAATTTTTTAATTTAATTTAATTCTGCCTTTTTAATTAAGAGTGATGGTACCCGTCCAGTGATGATACCCGTCCCTAAAAGAGGTACGTTTGTGGGTACCCGTTTCAAGGTGAAGATCACCTCTGAGGGAAAGACCCAAGACGTCACGCAACAAGCTCATGTCTGGATACAGTCTTACACGCACACGCCCAAACCCAGACAAAATGATCACATTACACACATACGCTCTTTATCGACGACATCACTGCGGATACGAACGCTCTTTAACTATCAATGCGATTAACCCCACCGTGCCAACGGCGATAATTTTTGTGACTGGGAGTGTTGCTCTGACGTTCTCAGAAGCGGTGCGATGCCACTTCATCTGGGATTTTACCCTTAGATAGGAAATTTGGTCTCAATCCTTCCGGCAGTTTTAGAGTTCATCGCGATCAGACACACCGCACAGATCTTCCAAAATATACAATAGATATATATATATATATAAATCATTTTGTTTTATTTGCCAGGCTAAAGTATTGGGAAAATCCCAATATCGTATATTCAAACTATGTGATACAGAGAACGAGGACTCCAAAATAGATGTCATATGGTGGATTCCAAATATTGGACAAATTCCAATTTACCATCAGTGAGTAGAATATATAATACTAGAAGGTGACCCGACTTCGTCAGGGCTATTGAAAAACCAAATTTCAAGTCGATTGCTCCACCCGTTTCGGAGATATGGTCTGCTGGCGTCGCACGGGCTCGGCGACCCGATAAAATTCGTATCCGGGGCAAGGTACATTAAATTACCAAATTTCAAGTCGATAGCTACACCCGTTTCCGAGATATATAGCCCAATCTCACTTGTGGATACCTCGGCCGGTGATGAGTTAACGTGACATCAGCCTGTTAAGAGTTAACGCGATCACGTCACGATATGTTGATCGTGTAATATATTCACGCAATGATTTTCGATGAGCGAAGCACGGTCCTGCGCTCTTCCCGACAATTAAGGTAGAAACTTTAAACGTACACATGCGTGTGATACATCATTGGAAAGATGAAAGGCCACAGATTCTAACCGTGCAAATTATATGACTGGCAATTTATTATTCGCGCTATATGGAATCAATTTGTGAGCACCGAACAGAAATATATTAGCGCACGTGAAAAGTTGAACTCGGATCTGAAAATTAATAGGCCTATGTTACTCCTGGCCCGAAAATACCCCCACGTACCAAGTTTCATCGAAATTGGCTCAGCCGTTTTTGAGTTCATCGATTACACACAAACAGATACACAGATCTTTCAAAATATATAATAGATAGAAAACTTTAAAAATCTTCTAAATTCTATTTAGAAATCTATCTAATCTATTTTAAAAGTAAGTTGAGCTGGATTGCAGACACCATCAATTATAGCCATCCACAATTATCAATAAGGATATTAACAATACTCAATCTCATTAGATGGTCCCCATATCATAAGGTTACGATGACAAACAATTCTTCAAAATACAATTTTGTTATCGTAATCATTTAATTAGGCCAAAAATGAAGAATACCCGTTTTTAGGGTAACCCGCCCGACCATACTCAAAACCTGCCACCAAATTCCATTTTATCGTTTTTCAAAAATTTCCTCAGACTTCATTTTATTTTTTTGTAATTAGGAAATCGCAACTACGGAATTAGCTTAAACAAGTAAACCATTTCCTTGCAAATATCGTCAATTCACGAAAAACGGAAGTGCCGCCATTGTTGTTGGTAGTATATTCGTATTACCTCGCCATAGTTCGGCAAACCTCGTCGATTTCTCGAAAGCAAAAACCAGAAAACGCGCGATACTTGTGCCGGAATATGTATTAACTAGCAAATCGAAAGTAACTGGATATTTTGCCGATTGCACGTGTCGATTGAATATGGCGGAAACACTTCCATGTGCGGATAGATCCTGAGTTTTACTAGTAGCTATTAAACTTCACAAATGTGTTCATATGAATCAGAATAGAAACATCATGGCGCCTGTCAACTATAGAACAGATATTTTGTCGTGCGTGAACTGGTACCACACAGATTCTGAACTGACAGAAAAGGACATAGTAATAAAATGTCGGATTAAATATAATTCTGACACTTTTGAAATCGACCCAAAGCTCACAATTCCATTATTATAGTTTATCCACCTCTCACCGCATCCACCCTGAAAATTATAAGCCTGATGTAACATTGAGTCTGTATGTACCCATGCAGTAGGAGAAGTATGTGCCTGGTAGAACTTAATTTTTTCCTAGTAAAACTATTTCTCATTAAATATTCATTAGTTCTACAGAAAGCCGGACCCGATGAATCAACGCCCGCCCCTGTTTTTTTCCCTCATGTTACCCTAAACTCAGGTATTCTTCCTTTTGGCCTTATAACAAAATAATGCTAAATGCTGTCACCTATGGTAAAAAAATTCTGAAAACATGTCATTCATCAACCGCCGAACGAAAAGTCACAAACCCTGCAACTATTAATTCCGATTCTTAGAATCGGCTTCCGCACACGGTTGAAGCGGCCATGACGGCACTGGCACGTGACCATGTTTACGCCTGTCAATCACAACTTTCAGATTTATATTTAGTGCGGTGTGACGTAATTTGGGGGAAGCCCAGAACCGTTCAGAAATGAAAAGTTGGTGGGAATGCAATAGACTCAGTATCAGTGTGAATCTGAGTGTACAGGCGGGAATATTTTTGAATTTCCGTATGTGATGTCCCAAAGTCACAAATGAAAATTAAAAAATGTTCCACCCAGTACTATTATTCGATAGAGTACTATCATTAGTATCGGTCTTTGAATTTACATTATAGGATACTAGTACACAACATATGTGTATAATATAGACATTATAAATTACCAATTTACCACAATAAAGTGCGTTCCGTGAAATCTTAAACGGAAAAACTGAATATTTATGTTTGCAACCATTTAATACACAATGTGACATTACTAGTAAATGTACAGCACTGCTCAAATTAAGCGACCTGTTTTAACGAGGTGTACATGCGTTAATACCGCGACATACCGCCGATTTGCGGTTGCACTACCACGCGCGTACCGCGGTACCACCGCGACGTTCACGGTACCACCGCACTCCGGCGGTAACGAATGTTGGTAGCGCGGTGGCACGCGGTAATGCACCGCACAAACGCGGTGACATTACCGCTACGCGGTAGCATTTTTGTAACGAGGTTAATGACGGGATTCGATGGCTGACAGTCAATCTTCCAAAATAGGACGGCCGTTTCCACGATCTCCATCCATGTTTGTGTACCGTGAAGTGTATTATTAAAATATTGAAATAGATGAAAGCCGAGTATCGTGAAATATGCCCATTATAACAGGCTTCCAGATTAAGTAAAGGTAAGTATAAGTTACTTTGAGAAAGTCATTTTTCAATTAATGTGAATATTAAAATATTACAATAACATTTCTAGTCTCGTTTTACTGCCTAAAATTCCCATAAATGACACTATTTGTAATCAGTGTTGGTTATCGGGAAGGGAACAAATCATTTCGGCCATTTTAGACAGCTCGATAAATCCCGTATCTATACAGTTTATATCAATGTGCAGATGTACGTGATCCCTAAATTGAATGATAACGACCACTATTTAAATAGTCCCCAGAATAAATATCGTTATTAACTTTATTGACATTCATCAACTGCAAATCACAAACACCATTTGTTCGTATAACGGGAATTATTGTCTTAGCAATAAAAGACACAACGTGGAACTCCCGTATATCCAGGGGGAAAAAAACACATTCTGGCAAAAGCACGTGTCACTGATTACGTCATACTGCAGCTGGCATACTTTGTTAATATAGGTCACGGGGCACTTAAATTAAGATGTCGTCATGTCTTTTTATAACTGGCCTCAATGGGTGAAATAAATATTTGTGTTTGTTGATGGTGCTATTATATAGTAAAACTACACACGTGACGCACGAATGGCTGTTTTGTGTTTTGGACACTTGTATTTCCATTACTTCAATGCGTCCGTTTGGCTTACATAATGCTCGCAGAAGGTAGTTCAGATATTTATCGATCTATTTTGGTATTGCGAATAATATTATGTGCGAACCGCTAAGTGGCTTTATAAACAGACAAGTCTCATTCGATCTTTAAAATGTTGTGCACGTAATAGCTATTTATAAATATTTGTCGCACAAAAGTGAGACAAACGCTCTTTATTGCTACCGTATTGGGAATAAACTAACAAGGACTAAAACACACCGAATTCGATCACTTGAAATAATTATGTTACAATGTTAACCTCTGTATATAACCAAACAAACATATTTTATCTTTCCAACACCATGCATGTTTTTTTCCGAATAACGATTAGATAGGAATACCGGTATGTGATATAATTTATACTGCGACCCACCGAGAACTACAAGTGCACGCCCTCGCCAAAAGTTGCAATTTCACATCAAACGATGCCGCCCGACACGCACTCGTGAGCACAATGAATGTTCACGTAACAAAATCAAAGACTGATTTGACAACGTTGTGTCTTTCAATGTTTGGTGTTTTGGTGTGTCTTTTGTCGCGCACATTGGTGATGATAACAACTTTACTTTGCTGCATGACATGTGCCACGCTTTCTTAGTTATACATTTTATTCCCACCGACAAGAAATCTTCAGGCGCAAATGTTTGTAAATTGCTTTACTATTTCACGAATGCGCACAATCATACGTCTTGGCGATAATATACTATTTACGCGCCGATTATGTTTGGCATATGAACACAACTATAGATTTGAACGAATATGAATATTTCTGCAACGATCGCCGCTCTGGCCTCCAAGACTAAACTCGGACTCAGTGTTACTAATGCACCGTCCACGCTGGTTTCGACCAAATTCAGATAAATGGAGGATTTACTTTTCCCATTTTTATAAGAAATTTAGATTTCGGAAACACAAAAAAAACAAAACAAAATCCACATGAGTGGAAACCGATATAGGAATCGGGTGCGTAAATCATTTGACGATATGTAAGATAGATGCTAACAACAAAACTATTACTCCAAGGTGTTTTGCGTAATCCAGTCGCCGTAAGCAATTATAGCTGAGTTCAAAAACCGCCGACGTGATGTACGTGTACATTTGTAATATGTTACATGTAAACCAATCCGATTGCATTCATTTATATTCATTACGTATACATAATTACGTGCAGCTTACATGTATTCATTCAATACAAAAGTTATTCATAATCATTTACCTACCGTGTGACGCCTTGTTTCAGTCGTGTTCTCTCCGCGGTGGAGGGCCGTTAGCGGTAATTTGAACGCGGTTACGAAAAAAATACCGCGGTGTACGGCGGTAACGAACACCAATAACGCGGTGACCTGCGGTAACCAACGGTAAAAATACCGTACCAGTACCGCGGGTCAACCGCCCTCCGTCGCGGTACAGAATGATAACCGCGGTATTTTGGTGGTAACACCGCGGTAAGTACCGGCCCATAACCTCGTTAAACAGGTCGCTTACTGAGAGCATAGCTGTACCCCTAATTTCAATGCCAAAATGTAGTCAAATTCTAAGTCGAAAAAATGGCCATAACTTATGTAAAAATAATTAGACAGAACCTATATTCAAACTTGGTCTGTAGTTTTAGCTGGGAAATACACATTCCAGCTTTGGTTCAGCTCAAATAATCAAAACTGGAGTTATCGGTCGGAAACCAAAATGTTATGAAATTGGCCAAATTCTAAGTGAAAAAGGGCCGTAACTCATGTAAAAATAACTGGACGGAACCCATATTCGAACTTGGCCTGTATCTTTAGCTGGGAAATACACATACCAACTTTGGTTCAGATCAAATAATCCAAACTGGAGTTATCGGTCGGAAACCAAAAGTGTTAACAGACCGTCAAATTCTAAGTCGAAAAAGGGCCGTAACTCATGTAAAAATAATTGGACGGAACCCATATTCGAACTTGGCCTGTATCTTTAGCTGGGAAATACACATACCAACTTTGGTTCAGATCAAATAATCCAAACTGGAGTTATCGATCGGAAACCAAAAATGTTAACGGACAGACGGACGGACGGACAGACTGATAACATAATACGACCTTTTTTCAAAAAGGGCGTATAAAAACACAGATTATTATTTAGACAGATGCAGTGTGCGAAGTTTATATTTGAGTTGAAAAACCCACATGGAATATGCTTCCATCACGAAATAAATTGTTTTAAAATTTACTCAAAATTTTAATTTCTCGATGGCATCGAGAAATTATTTTTGTTAATTTTGTATACAATTTTTATTTTTTTTCGCGATGGAAACATATCCCATCGAGGTGGGGGTTATTAGACCAGGGGTCACCCGAGTCAGATATCGCTCGGGTGACCGTATTGCCATAGGTCAGGGCGAATGTGTGGCCCCTCATGGGAGGGACTACACAGTCCATTCCATACCTGCTCCGCCTGGGAGGCAGTGATGGGGTAATTGTAATTTGTAATTGTAATCGACTAATTAATTAAATTTTTTCAAGTAATTGCATGTAATTGGTAATTGAGTTTATTCTCAGTTACATGTAATTGCAATTGTAATTGGTTAGGATGTATTGTAATTGTAATTTGGGTCTAATTTCAATTACTTCAAAATCACAGGTACTTATTTCTTCTCAAAGTTCTCTTTCATGATTAATCCAATGGTTTCTTCAAATGTTTTTTTTCTCCAAATTTCAAAGTGTAAGACTGGTGACTGGCTATCACTATGTTGTCACAACACTGAATTTTCATCCACTGTGTCTCCATGGTTAATTCTGTTGACACCTCTTTGGTTGCTTAAGCATTGGTTAACCTTTGAGGTAGAAGGCTTGTTTTGATAAATACAATGAGAAACCAACTTCAAATAATTGACAATAGATCACTATAATAGATCACTCTTATGATCATGTTTCATTATCTCCACCTGATATGGTATACTGATATGCTATGGTAGAAATTCATACCAACCATTGCTAAAATGCTATCAACATGTCTACAAAAACAATCTGTCAGCATTTTGATTTGCAGAAAGACACGTCGTGTACTATGAAAGCGAAGTGCAAACTTTGCCCAACTACAATTTCCGGTTCCAAAAAAGTTACCTCCAATTTTGTGACACATTTGAAGGTAAGTTTCCATTTCTATGTATTAGTATTGTTTAATTCCATTGACATATTACTTCAGTCATATGGTGGTATTGGTATATGTATTGTGTCTTGTCCCTTCTAATTTGCAACTGAATGACAATGTGGGGACAAATAGCTGCCTCACTAATCCCCAATTAGCAGTGTCTAGTGGATGCATTGTGTCACCAGTAAGCTGGTGGCCACAAAGGCTAATTATGTTTATGACTAATTAACAATTAAGAGTGTTGATTATCTCATTGTCCTTTACAATGAATGGCCTGGCTTTGTGTCTGACTTACTGGGACGGTCTTATTCTCTTAATAATTAAATGATGGATACATGTATGTGTTACTAAAATACTCTTATTATTTTCATTTTATAGCGAAAGCATCAAGATGTCTATGAATCCAGTCTCACAGGCACCATCAGCAAGTTACCAACAGCCTAGAAAAGATAGTTAGCAAAGTTCAAATCTCTGATATCATCCCAGTTTCTAGAAGATCAACCCAGGCTACAAGTTGCCAATGCAACACGCTGGAATTGCCAGCTATAAATCATGATAGCTCAGTTCTACGAACACCTATCCTGGACCTAATACATTGGCTGCTCTGTACCAAGTGTGCTTCATTATTGTGCTCCTTCGTGTATTTTATCTTGAATTAAATTTATGTTTTGTTATTGTGGTGAATGTTGAGGTACACGTGGACTGTGCACATGTGTTTTGTTGACTATTGTTGTTATGAATGATCACGTCAAAGGTCAGAGTATCAGGTGACCGAACCCAGGACGCTGAGTGGTGCACGGACTGAGCGAAGGAAGGTTTCCGTGGCGTGGAAGAATACATCTCTCTATCGATCTCTTGTGGTACAGTCTCTTGAGGAGAACAGTCGCATGTTGTTCTAATCTAAGTTATTCGGACTTCATAACAGTTTTATAGGACGTTGGCCGATATCCAACACTCATCAATCATTATTCATATAATACGCCATCAAGGAAAACGACACGGACTCGCCCACAGATTCACGACAACTCAAAACGGACCAAACAGAATACAGACGAGCAGATTAGGTGAGACATCTTTTCTTGACCCCTTCTCTGCCCCGTTTGTGTTTCATGATTTGGTATAAACGCAATATTAATCTGTAGTTATGCTTTGTCACATCGCAGAATCATAGGCAAAGTTATAACATTATCAAATAAAGTTCATATAAATAAAAAGTGTTCCTACTTCAATTCTGTACTGAAATGTAATTGTAATTGAATTACATTTCAAAGTAATTGTAATTAATTACATTGTGAATTAGATGTAATGGGAATTGTAATTGTAATTGAAAAATGTTGAATTGTAATTGTAATTAATTACATTCACAAGTAATTGCCCCAAGCCTGCTGGGAGGTCACCCTTGTGCGGGCGGTCCTCTCTGAGGGCTCGGAGATATGCCGAGGTGGCCGCCCAGCCCAGGCGAGTTAAGTGGCAGTCATCATCCACAGGCCCTAAAAAGGGCAAGAACGAATGAAGGGCAAGTTCGTTCGATGTCGGGTATTCTGGGTTACACCATACCCATACAGAGAAGTATGTTTTCGATTGGTGGCAGGACCAGTCTAATGCAAGGTATTTTGAAATATTTGTCTGCCTTACTCGTTTTTTGCCCCGAACGAAGGGCAAGTTCAGGTCCCCAGGAAAGGGGTAGACCCTACCAAAAAAGGGATGGTTTACGTGCAAGTATAAGTGTGGGGCCGTCAGGAGACGGCGCTCGTCTCAGGGCGCTGATCAACGGGTGGGGAGCCATCACGGCAGTTCGCGCTGCAACGTGTGTGGCAAAACCACCTGCCAGTTTCAGCGCCATGTGGAGGAGTGTCACCTCCTGTTGGCATTATGGGAGCCGTCAATTTATGAACTTAACCCTTTACCCAACAGAACGGCCCTGTGCCAATGCATTATCTTATATATGCGAGTCGACCATAGGTCGCCTCGCATATATAAGAGAATGCATTGGCTTAACACATATTAAAAATGATTAAATTGTCAAAGAATGTAGAAAAATATTATAAAAAATGTTAAAAAATGTAAGAAAAAATTATAACATTGTTAAAGAATATAAGAAAAAATGGTAAAAAGTGTTAAAAAAGAATTTGTTTAGGCCAATGTATTCTCTTATATATATGCGAGGCGACCTATGGTCGACTCGCATATATAAGAGAATGCATTGGCACAGGGCATAACTGTAACTATCACAATGTGGTCAATGAACCGGTTCCAATGATATCCATATTTGTATGGTGTTATTGAGACAGACCGAAGATATTTTAGGCTGTTGGAAGCTTTATTTGGACGGTTTTGGCCGCTTTGTTGGGTAAAGGGTTAAAGCAATATAGCTGTCCGGAATGACTTGGCATATGGACGAGGAAACGATTTAGATTTATAACTCTCTATATTTACTTGATACTGGATTCAATACCAAATCCATATGTTAACCCTTTACCCAACAGAAGGGCCCTGTGCCAATGCATTCTCTTATATATGCGAGTCGACCATAGGTCGCCTCGCATATATAAGAGAATGCATTGGCTTAACACATTAAAAATTATAAAATTGTTAAAGAATGTAAGAAAAAATGGTAAAAAGTGTTAAAAAATGATTTTTTTTTAGGCCAATGCATTCTCTTATATATGCGAGGCGACCTATGGTCGACTCGCATATATAAGAGAATGCATTGGCACAGGGCATAACTGTAACTATCACAATGTGGCCAAGGAGCCGGTTCCAATGATATCCATATTTGTATGGTTCTATTGAGACAGACCGAAGATATTTTAGGCTGTTGAAGCTTTATTTGGCCGGTTTTGGCCGGTTTGTTGGGTAAAGGGTTAAACAAACCTATTAATTTATCTTGTAGGTTGGAGGTATATGAGAGAAATAATAATTTCTCTGGTATACCAATAATTCTACCAGATGAAGTGATTGCCGATTGGCCAAGTTCCGGCTTCCATCAACTGACTCAACACCACCAGTCACATTTGCCAAAGATAACAGAACAATTGGTTGATGGCTACTCCAGTATCGTATGGTTGGACAACCAGTGTATTGGAGATTTGAAGGCGCTTACGAATGGAAGACTACTGTATGAGATAAATCGGGTAGAAGCATGTAGCCTGAAGTCAACAGAGAAGTGTGTTTTCTTCACTGGAATGGTGCGAGCGGCAATGAAAAAGAAGGTATGCATATTTATTTGTGAATCAATGCTCTAATTTTACATTTATGGGATAATTGACTTCATTGGCATCGAAAGTTACCTCTGACATTTCCTAGACACTCACTAACCTCTAAGAATTGAGTTCACACAATTTTTCCTTTAACCCTTTACCAAACAGAACGGCCCTGTGCCAATGCATTCTCTTATATATGCGAGTCGACCATAGGTCGCCTCGCATATATAAGAGAATGCATTGGCTTAACACATTAAAAATTATAAAATTAAAGAATGTAAGAAAAAATGGTAAAAAGTGTTAAAAAAAGATTTTTGTTAGGCCAATGCATTCTCTTATATATGCGAGGCGACCTATGATCGACTCGCATATATAAGAGAATGCATTGGCACAGGGCATAACTGTAACCATCACAATGTGGTCAATGAGCCGGTTCCAATGATATCCATATTTGTATGGTTTTATTGAGACAGACCCAAGATAATTTAGGCTGTTGCAGCTTTATTTGGCCGTTTTTGGCCGGTTTGTTGGGTAAAGGGTTAAAATAACTAATTTTAATATACATACTATAATAAAGCATTCAATGTTAAAAACAATTATAAATGTTAATGCACCACCCCACGACATGTTATTCTAAATCTGAAGACTTGAGAATAATTATTAGGTATCTCATTTTTTATCCGTTAATAATAATAATTTATTTACAGCTGTCCTACTCCTATTGTCTGGTACTCAGCACGCAGACGGGGAGATAACAAATAGCCATTGTGAATGTCCGGCCGATTGATTAATTGGGGTTTAACGTCGTTTTAGCAACAAAGCCATATCACGACGAGAAGAAACAGATTATCGAAATCGAGTGAAGCAACTGTGAATATAAATGACAGTGAATTTGACTAAAATAAAACAAAATATATATACAAATAAAAACACCCAAATCAGAGCGGGAGTGCTCAATTGGGGTCAGAACCATTTAGAAACTGACCATATGTGAAGACATATAAAATAGAATATAAAAACACAGCAATACTGTTGTTGAATGGAGTGGAGTGCCCATTCGGAAGATAGAATATCAAAACACAGCAATACTGTTGTTGAATGGAGTGGAGTGCCCATTCGGAAGATAGAATATCAAAACACAGCAATACTGTTGTTGAATGGAGTGGAGTGCCCATTCGGAAGATAGAATATCAAAACACAGCAATACTGTTGTTGAATGGAGTGGAGTGCCCATTCGGAAGATAGAATATCAAAACACAGCAATACTGTTGTTGAATGGAGTGGAGTGCCCATTCGGAAGATAGAATATCAAAACACAGCAATACTGTTGTTGAATGGAGTGGAGTGCCCATTCGGAAGATAGAATATCAAAACACAGCAATACTGTTGTTGAATGGAGTGGAGTGCCCATTCGGAAGATAGAATATCAAAACACAGCAATACTGTTGTTGAATGGAGTGGAGTGCCCATTCGGAAGATAGAATATCAAAACACAGCAATACTGTTGTTGAATGGAGTGGAGTGCCCATTCGGAAGATAGAATATCAAAACACAGCAATACTGTTGTTGAATGGAGTGGAGTGCCCATTCGGAAGATAGAATATCAAAACACAGCAATACTGTTGTTGAATGGAGTGGAGTGCCCATTCGGAAGATAGAATATCAAAACACAGCAATACTGTTGTTGAATGGAGTGGAGTGCCCATTCGGAAGATAGAATATCAAAACACAGCAATACTGTTGTTGAATGGAGTGGAGTGCCCATTCGGAAGATAGAATATCAAAACACAGCAATACTGTTGTTGAATGGAGTGGAGTGCCCATTCGGAAGATAGAATATCAAAACACAGCAATACTGTTGTTGAATGGAGTGGAGTGCCCATTCGGAAGATAGAATATCAAAACACAGCAATACTGTTGTTGAATGGAGTGGAGTGCCCATTCGGAAGATAGAATATCAAAACACAGCAATACTGTTGTTGAATGGAGTGGAGTGCCCATTCGGAAGATAGAATATCAAAACACAGCAATACTGTTGTTGAATGGAGTGGAGTGCCCATTCGGAAGATAGAATATCAAAACACAGCAATACTGTTGTTGAATGGAGTGGAGTGCCCATTCGGAAGATAGAATATCAAAACACAGCAATACTGTTGTTGAATGGAGTGGAGTGCCCATTCGGAAGATAGAATATCAAAACACAGCAATACTGTTGTTGAATGGAGTGGAGTGCCCATTCGGAAGATAGAATATCAAAACACAGCAATACTGTTGTTGAATGGAGTGGAGTGCCCATTCGGAAGATAGAATATCAAAACACAGCAATACTGTTGTTGAATGGAGTGGAGTGCCCATTCGGAAGATAGAATATCAAAACACAGCAATACTGTTGTTGAATGGAGTGGAGTGCCCATTCGGAAGATAGAAGATCGATGTAGCTGAGCTTTAAAGGTGAATTATCTCTTTAAATAACAAATTTAAATAGTTGCATGGGTATAAAATAATAAATATGAACTGAAGACCCCTGTCCGGAAAAGCTTTTATCAATTCATATTGATTTTATTTTGAATATTAAATCGGGACCGTTTATGTGTCTATTTTTAGAACAGACCATTCGGATGATACCATATTGCAATATAGAGCACTGGGCTTTTCCAATGGCTACGCACCGAAAGTCAAATGTCCCCGATTTATTGTTTTGTTCCACAGATATAAGCGATAATGAGTATAATTAACGTTTGTGACAAAATTGTACAATACAATTTCTAGTCTCTGTTAACAGTAACCACTATTGATTGTTAGCTGAACAAACACACCTTTTTAGACCTTGAAATAAAATTAATATTAATCGATAGAAGCATTTCCGGACAGGCGTCTTCGATTCATATATAATATTTTATTCCCCGGTAACTATATAAAACATGTTTACAAAGAGATAATCCACCTTTAAATCTTTCTTCAAATTGACATACTATATTAATAAATTTTACAGTATTTTAATGAAATCAGTTTTCAAAAATTTAATTAAATATGCATATTAAACAGACTTATATATGAATTCGGAGCTAACAAAAAGGCCGTGACCTTGTACTTTCCATATTAAGCCGCTTCCGAAATATAGGTCCGTTATCACTGGCCCAAGGGCCTTCATTTAATGATTGATTAGTACATGGATAACCTAAACCAGAATTGAGAAGAAAGTAAAACCCAGTACTGTTGTGAATTTGTATTCGTGATTAGGGAAATTAACATTCATGTATCACTGAGCGCACTTTATTAGTTTAGTGAAAGCGCTTGCCCGTGTTAATGACGTATGATCTTGCATCGGTTCTATTTTTAGTTATATAAACACTGGGGTGCACATGTTCAATTACGGATCAGTGTGGCATGACTGAGGGATAAATCTGTCGCTGTGCAACTCTGTTTTTTCATTTTACCATCATTGAGGTTACACAAAAGATTTTCTTTTCTTTTTACCGCCTACGTCAAATTTGTTCACATCTAAAAGGTTTTTAAACCAGGCTATTCTTGTGGCCTTATGTTCATTCTGGACTGTTGACACTGCGACATGTCTCTAAATTAATCAAGGAAATTAACTTTGGAAGACATGGATATGCAATCATGGCATATCGTCGTTTAATTGTGACAAAATTGTACAATAAAATTTCTGGTCTCTGTTAACAGACTATTGTTCGTCAGCTGAACAAACACACCTTTTTAGACCAGAAAATATTCAAAATAAAATTAATATTAATCGATAGAAGCATTTCCGGAAAGGAGTCTTCAATTCAAATCTAATAATTTATACCCCGGTAACTATATAATACATGTTTACAAAGAGATAATCCACCTTTAAAACCTTTCTCCTTTTCTGCAAGGATGGGTTGTGTACTACTGAGAGCAGTGGTTTGTGAACCACTCCGTAGGTATGTATTCATAACAAAGCCAGTTACTGACTGTGGTAAACCCTTTTATTCGTTGATATCACCGGAGGTATGGTGGTTATTAAATCATTTTCTGTACTTACCCCGCTGGACAAAACAAGTGTCCATTGGCACCGCGGTGTATTTGCCGTTCGGCCGCGGTGTCAGAGTTTGTAACTGCAGTTGAGCACCGCGGCCGAACGGCAAGTACACCGTGGCCCAACAGCAAGTACACTGCGGCCGAAAGGCAACTACACCGCAGCCGAACGGCATGTACACCGTGGTTAGATTTCTGGTTAGTATCGTCTTTTTTCGGTTTAATGAACGTACACCGCGGCAATTACACCATGGCCGAACGGCAAGTACACCGCGGCCCAACTGTAGTTAGCTGGTGGAGCCGCGGTGTAGTTGCATTTCAGCCACTGTGGCAACGCTAACTGCACCGCTGTTAGGTGGACACTTGTTTTGTCAAGCAGGGTAGCTTAAAGTGTTTGTTGCGAAAAATCCTAAAATGTTTTCATTTATTCACATTCTGATTCAGTTATGCACCCTCTTTGCATAAAACATTCCCCCAATGTACAAAAGTTACGAGTGTTTACGTTTTGCGAGAAGATCGATGACGTCACACCGAGAGGACTTCCGGGCACCGGCATTCCAAAATAATTTTCTTTTTCAAAATGTCTGATGAAGGTGACTCTTCGGGTTTTTCAACCGTTTCCGACTCGTCGGGGGAAGATGATTCCCATGTTCAAGTTGGAGCTTATCTCCACGAACCGGAGTAAGCGGCAAACGGTACTAATGTTGGATTGAGGCCTCCAAACGAGCCAGATATGGATTGGCGAATAGACCCACAGCGTGTTGGTGATTGGTGAGTGATCGTTGTTCCTAATAGTAATACCAGTATTATTACCAGAATACATTAACACGATAAACATGCACTAGGTATTGGCAACTGACTCGTTTACATGTAATTATTATAAAATGCATCGGCTAATAAATACTAGGATTAAGGGAGAGTTTAAGTGGCTAAATTTGATTCATGTTTTCCAAGCAAATCTCTTCAGCAAAAGTTACATACATTACAACTAGCCAGTAGCCTAGTTCTAAAGATTCTAATTTCTAGGTGTGGGTTACTTTGAGTCTGACTGACTTGGTGTGGTATTGAAACAATATATATTCATTTGGATTTCAATTTGTTCCAATAGAAGTTTGGTTTATATTGATTTTTTTCAAAAGTACATGTACATGTACTAGTAGGTGAAGTGTTGTACATGTAAAATCTCAATAATAAATTTTTAATTATAGCAACAATTTACCAAACTAATCACCAGCTAGCTTGCTATGTCTGTTTTGTAATATTGCTGCTTTAGTTCACAGAAACTGCTTCATATATAAATGAAAAACTTTTGCTGCAGGGATTTGCATACAATGATACATGTAGATATTACCATTAAAATTTGTCACGCTCACTTGACCTTCTGAAAATTATTGTTTTGCTAAGTACTCCCTCTTGGCGCGTGACCTGCAACTGGTCAATTGGTTGTGCCTAGTAGTACAATACTAGTGCCATGCAGTTGTGAGCCCACTAATTGGGTACCAAGTAAGTTAGTATCAGTACCCGGTAGATCAATCATGCCATAAATCTCTACTCCAGATTCATGGCATGATCCAAGGGTAGAATACTAATTAATTCATAGGTACAGTGTGTGAACTTTTGCGAAACTAAATAACAGTGTAGAATAACACTAACATTATGCTACGTAAGACTACACGGTCATGATACATGGTTTGCTATGTCCCTAAATGTTTTTTAAAACATGGTTGCATCAGTCATCTTGCCTGACTAAATTCTTTAACACAACCTACATGATAAACTCATTTATTATGCGATGGGTGACTATGTCAACCAGAATTTGTGGTGTATGTTTTTTATGATTTTTTTTTACTTTCAGATTACAGATGCTTGCCGTACCACAGAAACTGTTTAAGTGGCAGGAAATTGACACATGGCCATTATCACTGTCCACTGTGTTTAGAAATAAAATCAAGAAAAAATGACTTCAGGACGCATGTGTCAAAAACATGCAAGGCAAAAAAGAAACCAGACACCTCCGCCTTAATTCTCCCTATGAATATACCAGACACATCCACCTTAATTATAAACGAGAGGCCGATCGTGATCGGCAGATGTTTAACCCATACCTTGGCGATAGCGACTAGCCATAACTGATTATTTGTCAAAGATATGATCACAGGAATTAATCCATATATCAGTACCCAACTTGAAATCAAAAGCTCCAATAATTTGTCTTAAGAAAGGGTTAAAGTATTTGGGTTGGGGAGGAGTAGTTTTAAATCTCATAACTCTGTCCCTATTCACACAAGGACCTCTCACTATGAGATCCAATGGTTTAGTGATTTCGGAGGACATGTTTAGGAGTTTAAGTTAACTCATTGGAAGCAAAAGTGATAAATCCCTATCTTTGCCACTTTTGACATGCCAGATATTCAAAATTGATTATTCACTTCTAAAGAGAAATTATAATCGCTTAGAACGACATATGTAGGGGATTCCATCTCGTATTTAAATGGTACTTTAATTACCCCCCCCTTCCCCCCAGTTATTTGTTTATCAAACATGGACAGATATAAAATCAGATCTGACCTGTGTATTAAATAAGATTAAGTGTTTCATAACAGGGGTGTATGGTTTTCAAAAATATATGTAGTTTATACAATTCAAAAGTATTATCTATATAATGTTATACAGACATAATATGATGGGGATGCTGGCCCCTATGACCACTAAATCGTTCATATAAAAGAAAGTAAGTTAGCCCTCATTTGAATGGTTTCACACATTACAATGTTTTACAAGTAGCTTGGGCACTAAAAGCCACAACCTTCAATGTTAATCTTCTAAGTGCTCTGTGGCCCCTAAAATTCAATCAACCATGAAAATGTGAACAAATGGGAAAATAAGGTTCTTGGAAATACTAACATCTACCATATTGATTTTCAAAACAAGTCATCACTTACAATAGTCATGTATATTTATCTGCCTGTTTCCCATTGCATAGATAAATCATATTGGCTATCAGCTGTTGTTTTAATTTCAAATTGAAAGCACGTGTCTGAAGGGGTAATATATTTTTCAAAAATCAATTAAAGATGGATTATCTCTTTAAATAACAAATTTTAAATAGTTGCGTGGGTATAAAATAATAGATATGAACTGAAGACATATGTCCGGAAAAGCTTCTATCAATTAATATTGATTTTATTTCGAATATTAAATCGGGCCCATTTATGTTACTATTTTTAGAACCGACCATTCGGATGAGACCGTATTGCGATATAGAGCACTGGGATGTTCCTACGGCTACGCAACGAATGTCAAATGTCACAGATTGGTTGTTTGTACTGTTTTGTTCCACAGATATAAGCGATAATGAGTATAATTGACGTTTATTTGTGACAAAATTGCACAATATAATTTCTGGTCTCTGTTAACAGTAAACCAATATTGTTCGTTAGCTGAACAAACACACCTTTTTAGACCAGAAAATATTCGAAATAAAATTAATATTAATCGATAGAAGCATTTCCGGACAGGAGTCTTCGATTCAGATCTAATATTTTATACCCCGGTAACTATATAATACATGTTTACAAAGAGATAATCCACCTTTAATCAGTCAATACCAAAATTGATAGAAGTGAATAGTGTGCAAAGATACCCAATAGATATTAAGAGATATGAGGAAGAGTCCATGTACATTATAGCATGTGTCTATGGAAACCTTGGAAAGGGTTAATTATTTTTGAAGCAAATTAATGGAATTTAGAAGACACTTATATAGGTGAGGGGGGCCCTTATCTCACCCTGTAATGAAATTTCAAGAATAGGAGAAACACCAGTCTTGTGCTGCCATTAATCAATTTGACAGTTAGAATAAACAAACAGCCAGCCACCAGTGTTGTTTATCTTGCTTGACCCACCAGAGCTCTGTATCATATGTCATCACTCATTTCATAACAGATTTCACTTGGAATGACAACATCTATAAAAATCCTCTCATATACTCTGGATGTTGGATGATCACATGGTAATTTATTGATATCATTATATTACATGAAACTATTGCAATAAAATCTTCATATTTTCAAAACAGGATATCACACCTAATTAATCGTATAAAACTAAAATAAATGAAAGTGTCAATTTTTTTTTACTATTTAATTTTTTTTTTATTGTTATTTAAAGTTTCAAAAAAAATTTAATATTTGTATATGCTAAATTTAGCAAGGAGCTAAATCTAAAAAAAATTAATTTTTTTTTTTATTATTTTTTTTTCTCGAAAAAGGGTCATAACTCTTTTAAAATTAATCGGAAAATGTTTGAGTTATCGCATTACTCGTAAAGTGTCTACGGACAGACAGACGGACAGACGGACGGACGACGAGTAGTCAATCCGGGCAACGACACTATGTTTACCATACTATGGTATGGGTAAACATAAAAATCCAGATAATAAACCAGAACAAAATGACACCTCTACAGAAATAAATAGAGACATATCGACAGATAAGACGGATGGGCCATTGCCAAAAATAAGGAAGTATTCGTATCGATTGGGAAGTTGTCCTGTGTGTTCAGAGGAAATGTTGTTAAAAAATGTTAAACGCCATATAAATCACAAACATAAGGATGCAACAGAAGACATCAATGCCAACCATTATTTGAGGGGAATCTGTGTCGACGAAGAGCATGGTATTTTTATGGTGAAGAAAGCATTCAAAGGGTTTCCTCAACCATTGCATGTTCGATTTGACCGAAAACAGAATAGGATAATATCCTATTCTGTGAGGATAAGTCATGTGAGGCAATTGGTGAAATATATTTGCGATCCGGCGAGCGGTATTTCCAGTGCAAGCATCTTCGGTCAATCCACTATGCTCAGCATCAAGCAAATCCAAGCAACATAACTGAAGAGGATTTAAAGAGATTCCATGATCTAAATCTTTTAAGTTCTGAAAATTATGCTTCGGCATCGTCATTATTGTCCAAATCAGCATCAATTGGAGCACCTTTGATTGTGACTTGCGAAACAGACTATCCAGACCGTGATAATATAGTGTTTTTCTCAGTGTTCCATGGCGATGAGACACGGTACAGGGGGAAGCTGGGTCGGGTTGTTGGAAAGTTAAATCATGATGACAATAGCTTAAAATGTGACTGCAAGCCAGGGCACCGTTCGTGCATTCATCGAAGGCTAGTGATATGCTTGGTCACCAACAAGACACTAAAGGAGCCAAGAAAAGACCCAGTAATGGCAAGTGCCTACCCCGGGGCACATGTGAAAAATGTTCTTGGATATATCTCCTCTTCCAAAAGAATTCCAATTGATGTACAAGAAAGAAATGTCTGTGGAGTTAGTGATGTGACGCCATCAGAGACCACATGCTCTGAATGTGGGTCACAGTCACTAACAAAAAAAGTTATATCAAAGAAGGGAATCATATATTGCTTGGATGGGATTGTTGAAAGAGGTGAGTGTCCTTTTTAGTCCCACATTCAAAAACAGTTGTATTATATGTATGTAATCAGTCTGTCCATTCATCTATATGTACATCTCTTGGCACTTTTAGTTTAACATTACAAAGTCAAGTTTGAGCTATTGCCATGAGTTGGCATCTATCATATATGTGTGTATGCATGAATACATAAAAAAATTATGTTATCACACCGTACGGTCACATCTATCATCCACTCATCACCAAATGGATTTTCTGGGTGACCTCTAGATGGGAGCCATAAATTGTTTTCCAAATTTCAATGAAATACATGACCAACAGATGGGAGCTTGTAAATTTTTTTCCCAAAATACATTATGAAATATATGGCTGCCAGCAGTCATCTTGGATTTCAAATCTCAAACCACCGGCGCACCCTTCAGCATCATTTATTGGAGAAATAATTTACAGGAATTGGAATCAAATATGGAATTCACTCATATTTTTTCCAGCAACAATGTGTGCATGAATTTAAAATTGAGCAAGAAATAGTATGATTCTTGAGATTATACCAAACCACAGGGAACATCATGTGGTAATGATATTTATATAAGTGCATGCAATTTGAAGACTATTATTCATATGCAAAACATGGTAAAATTTCCAATTGTTGTAATGTTTGTTTGAAATCAGGCATTTTGTTACTATGTCTCAGCATCTACCAATCTCATCTGATGATCTGTTTGAGACATATATGTAACTAATATCAATTTCAATTTATTGTTAAATATCTTATTGCAATGGGAGTTGCTGTGATTATACAGAATACTGATGAAAAAATAAAATGAAACATAATTAGAAAAAAATAAAACTGACATAGCCTATCAGTATTCACACAATTCATTCACAGTACTATGATCACCTGTAACTGGATGCATGTAAAATCCATTCTATTATATAGTATCTGGTCTTATGACTGTTCAGTAATAGGTTATAGATTTCTACCTCTTATCCAATGTTACTAAGCCATTTGGTTTCTATTAGAAACTAAACATAGTGTGTAATGTTATAATTGTTATTCAAAGAATATTCTGACTTATGATACTTTTCTCATCTAAATACTGATTTTTTTCATTCAGTGGGGGGGGGGGGGGGGGGGGGGGGGGGGGTCACTTAAAATCTCTGAATTAAACATTATTATCTCAACTGTTCTCTCTCAGACAACCAAGAATCATCACAGCTTTATCTGACACCGAAGACACCAAGGACTATTCCAACAAGTTATCCAGCTGCTCACAGCGGTTTGTTGTCAGTAAAGAAAGGTGCAATTTTGAGTATTTTTCTAATTATTGTATGTTTTGCCTTCCACTGGGTACTGTTCGCTATGTACCGTAGTACATGTACCATATAATCATAATCTGACTACTTTGATGTAAAATATTGCATCTGGGATAAATAATTATTCATGAATTATAATCTGAACATTATATAGCATTTGCATAATTCATTGACCCGAACATAGATTTGAGCTGGAATTGTAAATAAAGTAGTTCACATAGACCTACCAGTATAGTTAGGAAAATAATAAATCAATATAAGTCGAGAAGCAGGCCGTGTATTTAAAAACAATTGACAAGGTGAGTAATTAACTCACAATTGAAATGAAAAAAATAATCAGAAAAAATTCAGCCTGACCAAAATCAGCAGTGGATTCTAAGTCAAAATGGGAAAAATTATAGTAAAATTTGGGAGAGAGACTGTACCCATATTCAAACTCAGCTTCATACAATTACAATTGTTTCATTCTGATGTAGATGAATTGGACTTGATGTTTCATGTATATATTTTCAGAGTGAACACATGGTGCCATTGGTGGTTCACCAAACCAACCCAGAACAATATATGGAAGTACTAGTTGACAGCCATATGCTTCAAAACAACAGTTACCAATGCCATCGGCAGTTGATATTAATCGACGATTTAACAGGAAATGTTACAATGCAAGAACCAGAGATCAAGAGTAAGATTCAACTCAATCATTAAATCCATCTAATATTTGCTTTGTGAAGAATTCTGATTTATGATTTCATGATTAGATACTAGGCTCATGTTAAGAAACTTTTGAGAAATATTTGCAGAATATATATTATCAGGTCCAATAACTATCAATATATGTGATCCGCCATAACCCTGTGCCAATGCATTCTCTTATATATTCTCCTAACAATTTTTCATCATTTTTTTTAAATAAATGTTTCTGACAATTTTTAGGACATAAAATAAAAAACATCCATTACCCTGCAGGGAGCCCCACACATATATAGAAGCATATAGAAGAGTGTCATCTGCTCATGTTTGTCTGGAGCTCTGTATGGGTGAAATTATAAAATTGTTAAAGAATACAAGAAAAAGTTATTGAAATTGCAAAAAATTGTTAGGCCAATACATTCTCTTATATATGCGAGGCAACCTATGGTCGACTCGCATATATAAGAGAATGCATTGGTACATGGTAAAAAAATCCCGACTTACGACTGGATTTGATATGGCGGGTCACATATTCACTAGACCAGTATCAGAATCAGTAATTTCCATCTTATTTATCTGAATCTAATCTTTTGAGGTACTCGTAAATTTTATGAACTGAATTAAGCCTGTAAATTTATGAACTGAAACGTGTTCAGTATTAGTATACCTACAATCAACCTTCCATATATATCAATTTTAAACGTATTTTCTCTTTATTTCTCTTCGCAGGAATTAGACAGAATAGTACTAGAGAATAAAGACATGAGAATCGCGACATGACTAAATTAATTGACAATTTGTACATAGATAACACTCTGAGCAAAAATAACATCTATGTATGTTATTCAAGACTTATCTATCCTAGAAACATGTTAACCTACGGGATAACAACATCTGCATCTTTCCGCATGTACATGTAGTTTATTTAACTGTAAATATGTTTATTCCTTGTAGTTCTATAGCTATCTCATTGTAAATATATGTATTGTTTGCAAGCAAAAATTGAGGGAAAAAAGTAATACAAAGCTTCCATAACTGTATATCAATGAACATTTTTAATGGAAACTATAAAATAAAATGCGCGGAAAGGTTACAGACGGTTATAGGAAATTTGGGTGGCGGTGGTCGGACATTTGTTCGTCCACCGAATTGGTTCCAGTTTGTGTTTTATGGGCCGAACCGTTTTTTTTTGGCAGCCATAATTTTGCCGAAGAGCTGCAAGTTGGCGATTATGCAGGCATCCCTGTTGTACAATTTTTTTTATAGAGGCCCCCCCCTCCCCCCCCCCCCCCCCCCCCCAAGTCTGAAAACTTTTATCCGTCCAGTCAAATCTTAGGTCTTTTTACCACAATGGTGTGATCATGCAGGCTGGGAGCAATGATCTTTGCTGGAGGGATCCGGTGGTTGTGGCGGAAGATATAGTGGGTTTTTACACCGTCCTGCGTTCCATCCATAGTGTACAGAAAATCCTGGTTAGCCAGGCGTTTCATCGGCTATCGGTGCTGGGGCCAAGGCACATTGACCTGTATGACGGCCACGTAGATGAGCTAAACGATTCTATTGACTTTGCTTTAACTCAGTCTTGTGGCCAGTGGGAGTCGTGGGCCCCACAGGTGCTTTATTGATGAGCTCCTTAACCCTTTGAGTGCCAGGGGCCGATCTCATCAGCCCTAAACCTACAAAATAAGTCTGTTAAATAATATAAGAATAAATTATTAAAATTGTAAAATATTGTGAAAAAAAAAGAAAAAAATAATTTTAGGCCAATGCATTCTCTTATATATGCGAGGCGACCTATGGTCGACTCGCATATATAAGAGAATGCATTGGCACATGGTATATGGGTCGATAAAAAAATCGACCTGGCACTCAACGTGTTAAATCGGTCCAAAATCTTGTGTTATGTACTTTGGACTACTAACCTATTGATAAGGCTATATTATTTTTTTCTGATGTCTCTTATGCCAATGTGCAGATTGATTGATTGATTGATTGATTGGGGTTTAACGTCGTTTTAGCAATAAAGCCATATCACGATGAGAAGAAACAGATTATCAAAATCGAGTGAAGCAACTGTGAATAGAAATGACAGTGAATTTGACTAAAATGAAACAAAATATATAAAAACACCCACACCAGAGCGGGAGTGCTCGATTGGGGCCAGAACCATTTAGAAACTCACCATTGTGCAAACACATATAAAACAGAATATCAAAACACATAGCAATACTGTTTAGAAAACAGCAAACATAAAACCTACATGAAATGTTTTCATCAAATATAAATACTGTATTAAAACTCTCGTATATTAAAATATTTCCAGTAGTTGAGTATGTTTTACTCGTCCACAGGAAGATTGGACAGATATTTATAATATCTGATAAACCTGGCGTGAGTCTTAATTAACTCGTCAAGTTGACAATCGGGTGGCTGGATCACCACCAGGTGCGCCCTCGCCCGATAGCCAGCATGAACCCAATAATCTTTGATTTCCATGGTCAATTGACCCCCTTTTTCTTCAAGCATCTTATCAAACTTTGAAAATTCGAAGTCTAACCTCTGTCTCCGAGAGTCAAAAGACTTTACAGACCTTGGAGATTTTTGTCTTGGAACAACTGGAGGAACATCCTTAGTTGATTTCGGAGCAGACATAGAACATTTATACAGATAAACAGTAACACCACGCATGTAGATGTGTTTTACGTGACTTGTTTTCTTCTAACAGGTACACTGTTGATCGACGGGAGAGATGTGAATAACACGGACATCTATCTGACTAGTAATGGTGAGGTGCTGCCATGGTCAGAACGGCGGGAATCATGATTGTTTGGGCATCGAGTACTTATCCCGTTATCTGATGGCTGACTTGCTGTGCGACTTAATGTCCTTTAAGTATGTGTGCGAGATGTAAAGCGACAACAGACATATCCATTGCCTGTGAGGCAGGTTCAGAAACAGGAGAAAGATCATTCTCCTGAACTTGTGTGTTTTTTTGTTTTTTTTAATTTTTATTCAGGTCATAAACAAGAATACATGGTATATAACAAATGATTATAATGGTAGCTAAAATATAGTGTCATCCACTTATAAATATACTATAGCTATTCGTTTAGAAATTTCTTTATAAGTCGTAGGCTTTCCTCAGAATAAAATAACAAAAGAGATAATATGGGTTTTATATTTTTATTGTACGATTGTATGTTGTATTTTTGTTTTAGTTTTTTTTTAGCAATTATGTTAATATCTTGTTTATTTATCATTGCAAATTTTAGCTTTTTGCACCGTGAACACTTTTTGTAAAAAAAATTTCTATTCTGTGCCATCTGTCACAGAAAAGTTGGTCTTTTTTTTATGTTTGACCTTTTGGTAATAAGCTTGTAGTTTCAATAGCTTTATAGCTCTTAATCCATTCTAATAGTCCATTGATACTTAGTTCAATTGCTCTCATTCTATTGGAATATATATATATCTTTTGTATAAAAGTATACATATGCCTATTAAGTTGTCATCTACTTCATTTCCTGTAATAATGTCGGTTCCAAAAATTATTTTTTCAGGGAGTATTTCAAAGATTAGATGACATCTATTATTCAATAACTGTTGAAAATTTGATAAAATTGATTTTGTCACTGGACATTCATCAAATAGATGTAGAATCGTTTCTCTTCCTGTATGGCAAAGAGGGCATATTTCTGTTTCTGACAAATTACATTTGTAGAGCTTTGTGTTAGTATATAAAATGTTATGATTTATTTTAAACTGAAAAGACAATAGATCTGTGTCATTTGTAATTTTACTAGTTTTTGTGTAGTTTCTTTTCCATTCATCTATCGTGAAATTTATCTCTAATCTGTCTTCCCATTTTTTTTTAGATATATCTGGGGGTTTAGAGTATTGCTCTAAGAATATTGGATAGAAAGTCCTACAGGTCTTTTCAGATTTATTTAACATATCTATATTTTGTGTGGTCACGGTGCTAAGAGCCCGGTTTCTTCTAGCATATTGCTTTCAGGAAGCTGGTAATGCTGCAAGTAACCCATTATAGGTGGTGAAGAGAGTTTTTATATCATATTTTTTACAGAAATTCTCGTATTCCAGTAGCCCTGAGTTTTCTTCAATAAGATCGTTTAAAAAGTATATGCCTTTTTTAATCCATGTTTTATTAAAGAACATTTTTTGATTCACCAATATGTTTTGATTATAATATAGTGGCTCTTTTAATATCTCTTTTTCTGGGGTTATGGTAATAATTTTATCCAAACTGGACCATTCATTTATCACATCCTTCCAGAATGGATTTAGTGTGTTACTCAACATTTTAAGCCCTTCTTTATGAAGGTTCCATATTTTGTGGCCACCGTAAGTTTCTAGGTCATCTACCAGTAATGTTTTCCAACCAGCTTCTGTCTGTGGGACTAATTTTTTTTTAATCCAAGTCATCTTTAATGCTTTATAAAATGAGTCAATGTGGGGGAATTTTATTCCCCCATTTTCCCAGTTGTTTATCATTACATTTCTTTTAATTTTGTCTGGCTTTCCCGACCATAAAAATTTGAAAATAACTTTTTTTAATTTTTCAGACACCTCTTGAGAGGGTGAAGGTAGAACTGAGAAACAGTGTGTTAACATAGGCAAGGCCAGTGTCTTTACAACAGTTGTCTTACCATATAGGCTAAGGTTTCTGAATGACCAATCGTTTAACAAATTATCTGTTTTTTGTATCTTTTTGTGATAGTTATTTTCTATATAATTCTCACTGAATAGATTATATTCAATTCCAAGAATTGTAATAGATTGGTTATGGTTCCATATTATTTTTTTATCCGTAATAATTTCCTCACCACAACCCCGTTTTGCACCTATCCATATGGCTTGTGTTTTGTCGGTCCAAAATCTTGTGTTATGTACTTTGGACTACTAACCTATTGATAAGGCTATATTATTTTTTTCTGATGTCTCTTATGCCAATGTGCAGATTGATTGATTGATTGATTGGGGTTTAACGTCGTTTTAGCAATAAAGCCATATCACGATGAGAAGAAACAGATTATCAAAATCGAGTGAAGCAACTGTGAATAGAAATGACAGTGAATTTGACTAAAATGAAACAAAATATATCAAAACACCCAAACCAGAGCGGGAGTGCTCGATTGGAGCCAGAACCATTTAGAAACTCACCATTGTGCAAACACATATAAAACAGAATATCAAAACACATAGCAATACTGTTTAGAAAACAGCAAACATAAAACCTACATGAAATGTTTTCATCAAATATAAATACTGTATTAAAACTCTCGTATATTAAAATATTTCCAGTAGTTGAGTATGTTTTACTCGTCCACAGGAAGATTGGACAGATATTTATAATATCTGATAAACCTGGCGTGAGTCTTAATTAACTCGTCAAGTTGACAATCGGGTGGCTGGATCACCACTAGGTGCGCCCTCGCCCGATAGCCAGCATGAACCCAATAATCTTTGATTTCCATGGTCAATTGACCCCATTTTTCTTCAAGCATCTTATCAAACATTGAAAATTCGAAGTCTAACCTCTGTCTCCGAGAGTCAAAAGACTTTACAGACCTTGGAGATTTTTGTCTTGGAACAACTGGAGGAACATCCTTAGTTGATTTCGGAGCAGACATAGAACATTTATACAGATAAACAGTAACACCACGCATGTAGATGTGTTTTACGCGACATGTTTTCTTCTAACAGGTACACTGTTGATCGACGGGAGAGATGTGAATAACGCGGACATCTATCTGAATAGTAATGGTGAGGTGCTGCCGTGGTCAGAACGGCGGGGATCATGATTGTTTGGGCATCGAGTACTTATCCCGTTATCTGATGGCTGACTTGCTGTGCGACTTAATGTCCTTTAAGTATGTGTGCGAGATGTAAAGCGACAACAGACATATCCATTGCCTGTGAGGCAGGTTCAGAAACAGGAGAAAGATCATTCTCCTGAACTTGTGTTTTTTTTTTTTTTTTTAAATTTTTATTCAGGTCATAAACAAGAATACATGGTATATAAGGCCACACAAAAAAAATAATATGTTTCTCAAGTATCGCGCGTCCGCAAAATACCCCCCGCTGGCTACTTTTTATAGCTTACAACAAATAAAAATATAAAAACATGCCGCCGCACAAAATCTTGGCGATGTCGATACCCGCAAACAACACAATAAGCTCAAATCATCTCCGCCAGCAATGCAAGGGCAGTAATTCTAAAATGAAAGCATTCCTTGCGTGCTCCGAATGCCAATCGAGTTCACCCGTAACGCACCAGCGAACACGTGGTAAACAAATAACCAGCATGGCGCTGATAAGAATGTGTCAGAAGGGGACTTAAATTTGTTTGTCCCTGGACAATTACGGAAGTTAATTCGTCTGACAACATTTCCCGACGTGGCAATGGGTTCATAGAGAACCACTGTGAAACTATTGCTAATTGTGATGCGTATATTAGTGGGATTTCTGTTGGAAAGTCGCAGGATTCACAGGACTTTCATTAGTTTCAGTTCGTTTGACATAATCTAAATTCGGTCCAGGTTTCCCGACGTGGCAATGGGTTCATAGAGAACCACTGTGAAACTATTGCTAATTGTGATGCGTATATTAGTGGGATTTCTGTTGGAAAGTCGCAGGATTCACAGGACTTTCATTAGTTTCAGTTCGTTTGACATAATCTAAATTCGGTCCAGGTTGCAGATATATTCGGCCGCTATTTGCGGATTACATTGGAAGATGCCACACCAGTGTCTGCTGAAAACGGTGGGAAAAACGCATTTTCTGTTCTCATGGACTCCAACAATAAAACTGTTTTACCCAATTTCAAAACAATACAACAACAGCAAGGATGAAATGATACAAAAATTCATCAATTTCCTTGAAGATAAACACCTTGGATTTTCCCCACATACCGTTGACAATATAGGCCAGGGCTCAAAATACATTTCATTTTGCAAGAATCAAATGCCGAACCAAGTTAGTCATAAAGCACTGAAAATGGAAAAGTTTCACGAGAATCAGCATCCATAGGGTACATAAATTTGCATAAATATAAAATAAACAGCTTCATTTTCCAACAACATATGAAAACAGATCATGATCATGAACAAACAATGTAAATATACATTACACACCATGTTACGAACAGCCAAACCTTGTCTTAAGTCAATCTTTAATAAAAAAAAGCATGCCTGCCCATCATTTTTATACATAAAAATTCGGCATAATAAACCTGCCTGCCGCTAAAATTCAGCCCAAAAAAATAAAAATAAAAATCTGCCTGCCTGCTGGGTTTTTTTGAAAAAAAACTTGAGAAACACAATATTTTTTTTGTGTGGCCTAACAAATGATTATAATGGTAGCTAAAATATAGTGTCATCCACTTATAAATATACTATAGCTATTCGTTTAGAAATTTCTTTATAAGTCGTAGGCTTTCCTCAGAATAAAATAACAAAAGAGATAATATGGGTTTTATATTTTTATTATATGATTGTATGTTGTATTTTTGTTTTAGTTTTTTTTTTAGCAATTATGTTAATATCTTGTTTATTTATCATTGCAAATTTTAGCTTTTTGCACCGTGAACACTTTTTGTAAAAAAAATTTCTATTCTGTGCCATCTGTCACAGAAAAGTTGGTCTTTTTTTTATGTTTGACCTTTTGGTAATAAGCTTGTAGTTTCAATAGCTTTATAGCTCTTAATCCATTCTAATAGTCCATTGATACTTAGTTCAATTGCTCTCATTCTATTGGAATATATATATATCTTTTGTATAAAAGTATACATATGCCTATTAAGTTGTCATCTACTTCATTTCCTGTCATAATGTCGGTTCCAAAAATTATTTTTTCAGGGAGTATTTCAAAGGTTAGATGACATCTATTATTCAATAACTGTTGAAAATTTAATAAAATTGATTTTGTCACTGGACATTCATCAAATAGATGTAGAATCGTTTCTCTTCCTGTATGGCAAAGAGGGCATATTTCTGTTTCTGACAAATTACATTTGTAGAGCTTTGTGTTAGTATATAAAATGTTATGATTTATTTTAAACTGAAAAGACAATAGATCTGTGTCATTTGTAATTTTACTAGTTTTTGTGTAGTTTCTTTTCCATTCATCTATCGTGAAATTTATCTCTAATCTGTCTTCCATTTTTTTTTAGATATATCTGGGGGTTTAGAGTATTGCTCTAAGAATATTGGATAGAAAGTCCTACAGGTCTTTTCAGATTTATTTAACATATCTATATTTTGTGTGGTCACGGTGCTAAGAGCCCGGTTTCTTCTAACATATTGCTTTCAGGAAGCTGGTAATGCTGCAAGTAACCCATTATAGGTGGTGAAGGGAGTTTTTATATCATATTTTTTACAGAAATTCTCGTATTCCAGTAGCCCTGAGTTTTCTTCAATAAGATCGTTTAAAAAGTATATGCCTTTTTTAATCCATGTTTTATTAAAGAACATTTTTTGATTCACCAATATGTTTTGATTATAATATAGTGGTTCTTTTAATATCTCTTTTTCTGGGGTTATGGTAATATTTTTATCCAAACTGGACCATTCATTTATCACATCCTTCCAGAATGGATTTAGTGTGTTACTCAACATCTTAAGCCCTTCTTTATGAAGGTTCCATATTTTGTGGCCACCGTAAGTTTCTAGGTCATCTACCAGTAATGTTTTCCAACCAGCTTCTGTCTGTGGGTCTAATTTTTTTTTAATCCAAGTCATCTTTAATGCTTTATAAAATGAGTCAATGTGGGGGAATTTTATTCCCCCATTTTCCCAGTTGTTTATCATTACATTTCTTTTAATTTTGTCTGGCTTTCCCGACCATAAAAATTTGAAAATAACTTTTTTTAATTTTTCAGACACCTCTTGAGAGGGTGAAGGTAGAACTGAGAAACAGTGTGTTAACATAGGCAAGGCCAGTGTCTTTACAACAGTTGTCTTACCATATAGGCTAAGGTTACTGAATGACCAATCGTTTCACAAATTATCTGTTTTTTGTATCTTTTTGTGATAGTTATTTTCTATATAATTCTCACTGAATAGATTATATTCAATTCCAAGGATTGTAATAGATTGGTTATGGTTCCATATTTTTTTATCCGTAATAATTTCCTCACCACAACCCCGTTTTGCACCTATCCATATGGCTTGTGTTTTGTCGGTCCAAAATCTTGTGTTATGTACTTTGGACTACTAACCTATTGATAAGGCTATATTATTTTTTTCTGATGTCTCTTATGCCAATGTGCAGATTGATTGATTGATTGATTGGGGTTTAACGTCGTTTTAGCAATAAAGCCATATCACGATGAGAAGAAACAGATTATCAAAATCGAGTGAAGCAACTGTGAATAGAAATGACAGTGAATTTGACTAAAATGAAACAAAATATATCAAAACACCCAAACCAGAGCGGGAGTGCTCGATTGGAGCCAGAACCATTTAGAAACTCACCATTGTGCAAACACATATAAAACAGAATATCAAAACACATAGCAATACTGTTTAGAAAACAGCAAACATAAAACCTACATGAAATGTTTTCATCAAATATAAATACTGTATTAAAACTCTCGTATATTAAAATATTTCCAGTAGCTGAGTATGTTTTACTCGTCCACAGGAAGATTGGACAGATATTTATAATATCTGATAAACCTGGCGTGAGTCTTAATTAACTCGTCAAGTTGACAATCGGGCGGCTGGATCACCACTAGGTGCGCCCTCGCCCGATAGCCAGCATGAACCCACTAATCTTTGATTTCCATGGTCAATTGACCCCCTTTTTCTTCAAGCATCTTATCAAACTTTGAAAATTCGAAGTCTAACCTCTGTCTCCGAGAGTCAAAAGACTTTACAGACCTTGGAGATTTTTGTCTTGGAACAACTGGAGGAACATCCTTAGTTGATTTCGGAGCGGACATAGAACATTTATACAGATAAACAGTAACACCACGCATGTAGATGTGTTTTACGCGACATGTTTTCTTCCAACAGGTACACTGTTGATCGACGGGAGAGATATGAATAACGCGGACATCTATCTGACTAGTAATGGTGAGGTGCTGCCGTGGTCAGAACGGCGGGAATCATGATTGTTTGTGCATCGAGTACTTATCCCGTTATCTGATGGCTGACTTGCTGTGCGACTTAATGTCCTTTAAGTATGTGTGCGAGATGTAAAGTGACAACAGACATATCCATTGCCTGTGAGGCAGGTTCAGAAACAGGAGAAAGATCATTCTCCTAAACTTGTGTTTTTTTTTGTTTGTTTGTTTTTTTATTCAGGTCATAAACAAGAATACATGGTATATAACAAATGATTATAATGGTAGCTAAAATATAGTGTCATCCACTTATAAATATACTATAGCTATTCGTTTAGAAATTTCTTTATAAGTCGTAGGCTTTCCTCAGAATAAAATAACAAAAGAGATAATATGGGTTTTATATTTTTATTATATGATTGTATGTTGTATTTTTGTTTTAGTTTTTTTTTTAGCAATTATGTTAATATCTTGTTTATTTATCATTGCAAATTTTAGCTTTTTGCACCGTGAACACTTTTTGTAAAAAGATTTTCTATTCTGTGCCATCTGTCACAGAAAAGTTGGTCTTTTTTTATGTTTGACCTTTTGGTAATAAGCTTGTAGTTTCAATAGCTTTATAGCTCTTAATCCATTCTAATAGTCCATTGATACTTAGTTCAATTGCTCTCATTCTATTGGAATATATATATATATCTTTTGTATAAAAGTATACATATGCCTATTAAGTTGTCATCTACTTCATTTCCTGTAATAATGTCAGTTCCAAAAATTATTTTTTCAGGGAGTATTTCAAAGGTTAGATGACATCTATTATTCAATAACTGTTGAAAATTTAATAAAATTGATTTTGTCACTGGACATTCATCAAATAGATGTAGAATCGTTTCTCTTCCTGTATGGCAAAGAGGGCATATTTCTGTTTCTGACAAATTACATTTGTAGAGCTTTGTGTTAGTATATAAAATGTTATGATTTATTTTAAACTGAAAAGACAATAGATCTGTGTCATTTGTAATTTTACTAGTTTTTGTGTAGTTTCTTTTCCATTCATCTATCGTGAAATTTATCTCTAATCTGTCTTCCCATTTTTTTTTAGATATATCTGGGGGTTTAGAGTATTGCTTTAAGAATATTGGATAGAAAGTCCTACAGGTCTTTTCAGATTTATTTAACATATCTATATTTTGTGTGGTCACGGTGCTAAGAGCCCGGTTTCTTCTAGCATATTGCTTTCAGGAAGCTGGTAATGCTGCAAGTAACCCATTATAGGTGGTGAAGGGAGTTTTTATATCATATTTTTTACAGAAATTCTCGTATTCCAGTAGCCCTGAGTTTTCTTCAATAAGATTGTTTAAAAAGTATATGCCTTTTTTAATCCATGTTTTATTAAAGAACATTTTTTGATTCACCAATATGTTTTGATTATAATATAGTGGCTCTTTTAATATCTCTTTTTCTGGGGTTATGGTAATATTTTTATCCAAACTGGACCATTCATTTATCACATCCTTCCAGAATGGATTTAGTGTGTTACTCAACATCTTAAGCCCTTCTTTATGAAGGTTCCATATTTTGTGGCCACCGTAAGTTTCTAGGTCATCTACCAGTAATGTTTTCCAACAAGCTTCTGTCTGTGGGTCTAATTTTTTTTTAATCCAAGTCATCTTTAATGCTTTATAAAATGAGTCAATGTGGGGGGAATTTTATTCCCCCATTTTCCCAGTTGTTTATCATTACATTTCTTTTAATTTTGTCTGGCTTTCCCGACCATAAAAATTTGAAAATAACTTTTTTTAATTTTTCAGACACCTCTTGAGAGGGTGAAGGTAGAACTGAGAAACAGTGTGTTAACATAGGCAAGGCCAGTGTCTTTACAACAGTTGTCTTACCATATAGGCTAAGGTTTCTGAATGACCAATCGTTTCACAAATTATCTGTTTTTTGTATCTTTTTGTGATAGTTATTTTCTATATAATTCTCACTCAATAGATTATATTCAATTCCAAGGATTGTAATAGATTGGTTATGGTTCCATATTATTTTTTTATCCGTAATAATTTCCTCACCACAACCCCGTTTTGCACCTATCCATATGGCTTGTGTTTTGTCGGTCCAAAATCTTGTGTTTATGTACTTTGGACTACTAACCTATTGATAAGGCTATATTATTTTTTTCTGATGTCTCTTATGCCAATGTGCAGATTGATTGATTGATTGATTGGGGTTTAACGTCGTTTTAGCAATAAAGCCATATCACGATGAGAAGAAACAGATTATCAAAATCGAGTGAAGCAACTGTGAATAGAAATGACAGTGAATTTGACTAAAATGAAACAAAATATATAAAAACACCCAAACCAGAGCGGGAGTGCTCGATTGGATCCAGAACCATTTAGAAACTCACCATTGTGCAAACACATATAAAACAGAATATCAAAACACATAGCAATACTGTTTAGAAAACAGCAAACATAAAACCTACATGAAATGTTTTCATCAAATATAAATACTGTATTAAAACTCTCGTATATTAAAATATTTCCAGTAGCTGAGTATGTTTTACTCGTCCACAGGAAGATTGGACAGATATTTATAATATCTGATAAACCTGGCGTGAGTCTTAATTAACTCGTCAAGTTGACAATCGGGCGGCTGGATCACCACTAGGTGCGCCCTCGCCCGATAGCCAGCATGAACCCAATAATCTTTTATTTCCATGGTCAATTGACCCCCTTTTTCTTCAAGCATCTTATCAAACTTTGAAAATTCGAAGTCTAACCTCTGTCTCCGAGAGTCAAAAGACTTTACAGACCTTGGAGATTTTTGTCTTGGAACAACTGGAGGAACATCCTTAGTTGATTTCGGAGCGGACATAGAACATTTATACAGATAAACAGTAACACCACGCATGTAGATGTGTTTTACGCGACATGTTTTCTTCTAACAGGTACACTGTTGATCGACGGGAGAGATGTGAATAACGCGGACATCTATCTGACTAGTAATGGTGAGGTGCTGCCGTGGTCAGAACGGCGGGGATCATGATTGTTTGGGCATCGAGTACTTATCCCGTTATCTGATGGCTGACTTGCTGTGCGACTTAATGTCCTTTAAGTATGTGTGCGAGATGTAAAGCGACAACAGACATATCCATTGCCTGTGAGGCAGGTTCAGAAACAGGAGAAAGATCATTCTCCTGAACTTGTGTTTTTTTTTTTATTCAGGTCATAAACAAGAATACATGGTATATAACAAATGATTATAATGGTAGCTAAAATATAGTGTCATCCACTTATAAATATACTATAGCTATTCGTTTAGAAATTTCTTTATAAGTCGTAGGCTTTCCTCAGAATAAAATAACAAAAGAGATAATATGGGTTTTATATTTTTATTATATGATTGTATGTTGTATTTTTGTTTTAGTTTTTTTTTAGCAATTATGTTAATATCTTGTTTATTTATCATTGCAAATTTTAGCTTTTTGCACCGTGAACACTTTTTGTAAAAAAAAATTCTATTCTGTGCCATCTGTCACAGAAAAGTTGGTCTTTTTTTTATGTTTGACCTTTTGGTAATAAGCTTGTAGTTTCAATAGCTTTATAGCTCTTAATCCATTCTAATAGTCCATTGATACTTAGTTCAATTGCTCTCATTCTATTGGAATATATATATATCTTTTGTATAAAAGTATACATATGCCTATTAAGTTGTCATCTACTTCATTTCCTGTAATAATGTCGGTTCCAAAAATTATTTTTTCAGGGAGTATTTCAAAGATTAGATGACATCTATTATTCAATAACTGTTGAAAATTTAATAAAATTGATTTTGTCACTGGACATTCATCAAATAGATGTAGAATCGTTTCTCTTCCTGTATGGCAAAGAGGGCATATTTCTGTTTCTGACAAATTACATTTGTAGAGCTTTGTGTTAGTATATAAAATGTTATGATTTATTTTAAACTGAAAAGACAATAGATCTGTGTCATTTCTAATTTTACTAGTTTTTGTGTAGTTTCTTTTCCATTCATCTATCGTGAAATTTATCTCTAATCTGTCTTCCCATTTTTTTTTAGATATATCTGGGGGTTTAGAGTATTGCTCTAAGAATATTGGATAGAAAGTCCTACAGGTCTTTTCAGATTTATTTAACATATCTATATTTTGTGTGGTCACGGTGCTAAGAGCCCGGTTTCTTCTAGCATATTGCTTTCAGGAAGCTGGTAATGCTGCAAGTAACCCATTATAGGTGGTGAAGGGAGTTTTTATATCATATTTTTTACAGAAATTCTCGTATTCCAGTAGCCCTGAGTTTTCTTCAATAAGATCGTTTAAAAAGTATATGCCTTTTTTAATCCATGTTTTATTAAAGAACATTTTTTGATTCACCAATATGTTTTGATTATAATATAGTGGCTCTTTTAATATCTCTTTTTCTGGGGTTATGGTAATATTTTTATCCAAACTGGACCATTCATTTATCACATCCTTCCAGAATGGATTTAGTGTGTTACCCAACATCTTAAGCCCTTCTTTATGAAGGTTCCATATTTTGTGGCCACCGTAAGTTTCTAGGTCATCTACCAGTAATGTTTTCCAACCAGCTTCTGTCTGTGGGTCTAATTTTTTTTTAATCCAAGTCATCTTTAATGCTTTATAAAATGAGTCAATGTGGGGGAATTTTATTCCCCCATTTTCCCAGTTGTTTATCATTACATTTCTTTTAATTTTGTCTGGCTTTCCCGACCATAAAAATTTGAAAATAACTTTTTTTAATTTTTCAGACACCTCTTGAGAGGGTGAAGGTAGAACTGAGAAACAGTGTGTTAACATAGGCAAGGCCAGTGTCTTTACAACAGTTGTCTTACCATATAGGCTAAGGTTTCTGAATGACCAATCGTTTCACAAATTATCTGTTTTTTGTATCTTTTTGTGATAGTTATTTTCTATATAATTCTCACTGAATAGATTATATTCAATTCCAAGGATTGTTGTTGCCATATTATTGTTGTTGGTTATGGTTCCATATTATTTTTTTATCCGTAATAATTTCCTCACCACAACCCCGTTTTGCACCTATCCATATGGCTTGTGTTTTGTCGGTCCAAAATCTTGTGTTATGTACTTTGGACTACTAACCTATTGATAAGGCTATATTATTTTTTTCTGATATCTCTTATGCCAATGTGCAGATTGATTGATTGATTGGGGTTTAACGTCGTTTTAGCAATAAAGCCATATCACGATGAGAAGAAACAGATTATCAAAATCGAGTGAAGCAACTGTGAATAGAAATGACAGTGAATTTGACTAAAATGAAACAAAATATATCAAAACACCCAAACCAGAGCGAGCGTGCTCGATTGGATCCAGAACCATTTAGAAACTCACCATTGTGCAAACACATATAAAACAGAATATCAAAACACATAGCAATACTGTATAGAAAACAGCAAACATAAAACCTACATGAAATGTTTTCATCAAATATAAATACTGTATTAAAACTCTCGTATATTAAAATATTTCCAGTAGTTGAGTATGTTTTACTCGTCCACAGGAAGATTGGACAGATATTTATAATATCTGATAAACCTGGCGTGAGTCTTAATTAACTCGTCAAGTTGACAATCGGGCGGCTGGATCACCACTAGGTGCGCCCTCGCCCGATAGCCAGCATGAACCCAATAATCTTTTATTTCCATGGTCAATTGACCCCCTTTTTCTTCAAGCATCTTATCAAACTTTGAAAATTCGAAGTCTAACCTCTGTCTCCGAGAGTCAAAAGACTTTACAGACCTTGGAGATTTTTGTCTTGGAACAACTGGAGGAACATCATTAGTTGATTTCGGAGCGGACATAGAACATTTATACAGATAAACAGTAACACCACGCATGTAGATGTGTTTTACGCGACATGTTTTCTAACAGGTACACTGTTGATCGACGGGAGAGATGGGAATAACACGGACATCTATCTGACTAGTAATGGTGAGGTGCTGCCGTGGTCAGAACGGCGGAAATCATGATTGTTTGGGCATCGAGTACTTATCCCGTTATCTGATGGCTGACTTGCTGTGCGACTTAATGTCCTTTAAGTATGTGTGCGAGATGTAAAGCGACAACAGACATATCCATTGCCTGTGAGGCAGGTTCAGAAACAGGAGAAAGATCATTCTCCTGAACTTGTGTTGCTAATGATATACTGACTGTTTTGTTTGATTCTCTGTCTGAGTGCTGGCATTAACATACTTTTTCTTAGATACGACAGTCGAGAATGTGACTTAACTCGTTCACTGCCACTGATCACCACAGACGGATTCCCCACTGCCAAGCATACAATACATGTATACAATGTATAGAATACATTATGGGTGTATAATAAGTAACATAGGGTATCTGAAGTATCGCTTGGAATAATGTGTTGAAACTTCATATGTGACTAGACATAGGCATCGCAAGTTCATAACAACTCACGCCACCACCATAGAGGTCACATGACCTTGGCGGCCATCTTTGTTTACACACTAATAGCTGGGTTTTATGCCTATTCATGCATATATGGGTATATATGGGTGCTATCGAAGCAGACAATTGCCAGATATTGGTCATTCTCAACATTTATTTCTCACGTTAGTTGTCATCTTTCAGAGAGGGACCCATACCCGTAGAAAATGTGCTATATATACCCAAATTTGAATAGGTCACGTGACCGTGGTGATTACCACGAACTTATGCGTGAGTGGCCACATATACCATGTACACACATGTATAGGTGCGGGTATTGCATTAACATTTCAATATATCGTAAATGTCTGACTTCTGTTGGACCATATAGACATGTTGGAGCCACATAGGCCACCTCAAATTGGTCACGTGACTTTGGTGGCCATCTTGGATCTACCGCTATTCTCAAAGTAATTGACCAGAAAAATGGGGTGATACCCCGGTCATGACCGCGGTGATACCGGTAATAAACGGTAGCGGTATCGAGACGGTCATGGCGTGGAGTTACGGTATTGGGCGATAATGATACCGTGGTCTTTTAGCGGGCACCGCATTAATTTTGTTGAATACCGCGGTGATTTTCATGGAACTCTTTTAGGGGAGGTATTTACTCACACATACTTGTTCGCGTTAACAAGCGGTATCAGTACCGCGGTATTGGAGGATACCGCGGTATAGTACCGCCATATTAACGGGGTGACACCACATTATTGGTGGTCAATTACTTTAAGTATAGCGGTACATATAACACTAGTATGGCCGTATGTTTTGGGTATTTTCCGGCTTCATCATTTTATAAGCATTTGATGAACATATCATATTATGTAGGTTGTTGTATTCAGCGATGTATAGATTTACGTCCATGTTGTATTTGAGTTTCCATTTTATATTATTGGTAAAAATATGATAGCTTGAGATACACACGTGACCTATGAAAAGAACACGTGACCATGACATCACCAAGTGCCCTTATATAAATATAACGGTTCGCTATATATAGTCCTATATACAGAGGATGCCTCTTATCTGCACAATCTCACACGTTTCCTAGAGTTATATAGTCTGGAACTTATAAAAATGACATGTATGTACCCATCACTGGAATTCATATGCGTCATATTCGCTGGACGGCCATATTTACACCACATGTACCCGTCCTGCTGTCAGCATGTACCCGATTTCGACTCAAGTCGCTATCGGCAGTGTATGGGTAATTCGACTGTAGTCGCGATCGGCAGTGAAAAAGTTAAGGAATTGCTGGTTTGGCACCAACCAATTTCTTAGCATCAATGTTCGATAAATGTTTCTCAGCTTTACATCTTTGAATTTTGAATTCATAATCCCAGATCGTACATGAACGATCCATTGCAACATGTGAACCTTGACAGTTCGAACATTTTTTAGAATTTGTACAATCCTTATAATCATGACCTGGAACAGAGCAGCGTGCACAAATGGTTTCTTTACTTTTACAATGTTCCTGGCCATGACCATAGCCCTGGCATTTAAAACATCTTAATGGATTTGGAACATACGTACTGATATCTACTTTCATATATCCAACCTTCAATGTCGGTGGATGTTCGCACCGATTGAAGGTCAGGAGGAACTCGAATACCATCAACAGTTTTTGTAAAGCGACTGACTTCTGTAACTCCCTGCTAACAATTCCGTTTCAATAGATATAGATTCAAACCAAATAGTTTCCATTTTCAAACCAATGGTCGTTCTTTGATTCTATAAGAGACAATTCCGTTTCAATAGATATACATGTAGATTCAAACCAAATGTCTCCATTTTCAAACCAATGGTCGTTCTTGGATTCTATAAGAGACAATTCCGTTTCAATAGATATAGATTCAAACCAAATATTCTCCATTTTCAAATCAATGGTCGTTCTTTGATTCTATAAGAGACAATTCCGTTTCAATAGATATAGATTCATTATGAATGTTGACTGATGTAAAATTAATGTTCTATTATAATTTAATAGTATTCGTTCTTCAACTAATATCTAATAACAAACAATTAGTATACAGATTCGCCCATATTCAATAAACGTACATTCCGTTTCAATAGCCATATTTCAAACAGACGATTTCCCACGAGCAATGATTATCGTTATCAAACTAATATATAGACCTTATTGTCATTCTTATATTTAAATATAAATTATCAGAATTACTGACGTTCTATATTTCAATTAACCCTTTACCCAACAGAAGGGCCCTGTGCCAATGCATTCTCTTATATATGCGAGTCGACCATAGGTCGCCTCACATATATAAGAGAATGCATTGGCTTAACACATTAAAAATTATAAAATTGTTAAAGAATGTAAGAAAAAATGGTAAAAAGTGTTAAAAAAAGATTTTATTTAGGCCAATGTATTCTCTTATATATGCGAGGCGACCTATGGTCGACTCGCATATATAAGAGAATGCATTGGCACAGGGCATAACTGTAACTATCGCAATGTGGTAAAGGAGCCGGTTCCAATGATATCCATATTTGTATGGTTCTATTGAGACAGACCGAAGATATTTTAGGCTGTTGAAGCTTTATTTGGCCGGTTTTGGCCGGTTTGTTGGGTAAAGGGTTAAATGGCTGTCGTATTCTAATCAATATCCAACAGCGAAATGAACAACGTCAATATTAATAGCCAAACAACGAGAATTAACGCTAGAGGTCAGCACCAGGGACTATTTTAAATTTTAAACAAGCCCCTCTTGTGGATTTCCCTGGTCTATTTATAGATTTAGACTGGTTGTATCTCGACGAACTTTTTACTCAAGGGTTTTGCTAGTTGGAACAAAATGGCGGAAAGGGAGGAAGTGTTGAGAGAGGCTGCTTCTCTCATGGGAAGAGCTGCGAACATAATAATGAATAGGCCTACACATAATCCTGTTGCCAGTAATACTAGTACCACTGTCAGTACTGACAGTAGCCTGAGTAGGGCAAGTACCTCGGACAACACCTTACAATTGGTATTGTCTGAACAGCGCCATATATTTAACAGGGGCGGCTGCACTTCTGGCTCTGCTGCCAACTTTCGGAGTCATTTCCGAAATGCCTCTCTTAGTAAGTTATTTTATTATATGACTACTAATAATCTCCCTTAAATACCACTATTGTATTGTATGCGAAAAGAATCTCTTAGGTGAGATCACACTCTCGCCAAAATCTTGAAATTGGCAAAATCTATTCTGCGACTGCTTTGGCCTTTGGTCAGTGGATCACAGATTTTGTTTATTTTACTGAACTAGTGTTTTTTCTCAACGCGGTCGAGGAAACCGTCAACGCAACATAACGCGGTCGGCATGACCACCAACGCAACAAACGCGGTCGAGATAACTGTCAACGCAACAAACGAGGTCAGGAGAATAGCTTATCAACTGTAATAATAATTATTGAATAACATTGTAAACAAGAACTTTGAGACATGAACTCATTTTATTAAAAAAACATTAAATTGAAAAGAGAAAATAAAGACGGCCACCAATTTTAGTTTCATACAATTTTCGGATAGGAAACAGAACGAAGTGTTGTAATCAATCGAGATGGTGACCGTCAGACCGTGTGTTTGGCTTGGGTGATGCATGATTTATTGGTGATGTTTTACATTTACATTTAGAATTTTTCTGGAAAAAAAATAATAAATAAATGCAGATCACATCGATCGCGTTGCACGAATTAATAGAGATGCAATTGACAATGTACATGTACGTGTATTCTTTGAATATTTAATATTCAGCGTCACCTCCTAATAAAGGTCAATAACCTGTACGCCAAGGGTCCGATGTCATTTGAAATCTTTTTGAGGGTACGATAAAACACACATCTACATTTACACACACGTTCGTAATTGACACATGGATATACATGTACAGTGATGCAAATAATTTAGAATATTAATTATCCATGTGTTGTGAAATACATGTAAAACAAACAGCGCTCAGATTTGGTTACCAGTGATTTGTCACTTTAACCAACAGACCGCGGATCAAAAGCATGCCGCGGATCAAAAGCATGCCGCGAATGATTGACAGCGGTGTCAGTAGACGCACATACAATACGGGGAGTGTCTTCGGTAAAGTTGAAAGTGATACCATGTGACTCAAACGGAATTCTCGATTGAAAATGTTTTACATATAGGCCCACATTTAGATTTTTCCGGGAAAAAAACTAATAAATAAATGTAGATCACGTTGATCACAACGCGGTCGAGTAAACCGTCACGCAACAAACGCAGTCGAGATAACCATCAACGAAATGGAACATTTCCAAAATAATACAATGTTGTTAACGTGATGGGAGTAATGGATGATAGATTTATGTTAAAATGTTTTACATATTGGCCCACATTTAGATTTTTTCCGGGAAAAAATAATAAATTAATGTAAATCACGTTGATCGCGCTGCACGAATTAATGGAAATGTAATCGAGACTGCTAACAAACAAAACATATTGATGTCACGTCGCTATGTACATGTACATGTATGTGTGTTATTTGAATATTTAATATTCAGCGTCATATCCGATTAAATGTCGATTACCTGTACGCTCATGTATAGACCAAGGGTATTGTGTCAGTTCCGATGTCGGCCGAAACTGTATGAAAAAATAAGCGCGTTTATATACGCCATAAACAAACGCCATGAAAAAATTCCAGAAATGTTCACGACGCTCGTTATGTATACCACCATACACGTGCATGTACCATTAAATAAATCAATAATCATTATAAAATAAACACGATTTGTGATTTATGTCAAAGAATACCATGACTTGATTATTCGGACTTTCATTAGCCTCTCGTCGGCAGTTCGTAAAATATTATCCAGATATCAGTGCCCCTTTAATACAAGGAAACCATAACTTCCCCATCGCGAACCTCTATTGGACCACGCACGCTATTGTATTGACAAGCACACATGTATGGTAAATATTAACTTACTTTTTACCGTAGTATATATAAGTTTAATAATTCAGTTAAATTCTGTTTTTCTCACCAGAATTAAATCACTGCAATTCAGTTTATTTTTGTGTCCTCATCAAATATTTAAAAACAAAACATACATTTGAAAACGTGTGTGCGACTGTGCGTTGATCCTTAGCGCAACGTGTTTAACGTAAACGCGGTCTGCGTTAAACTTCAACGCGGTCGGTTGATTTTCAACGCGGTCGTAACGTATACCAACGCGTTATCAACGCAAAAACCGCGTTACGTTGGCGTTACGACCGCGTTGAGGACCGCGTTAAAAGGGCCACTTATTTTAAGAAGGTGTGTACTTCTTTGTGTTAGGACACACGTTTTGCATTAGAACTCGGTGTTCGAACTGTGATAAACTTTGTGTAGAACTTCCAGCTATTCGCAGAGCGTCTTATCACAGCATGATAGATTTGATGACTTTGACAAAGAATGTGATGAAAATGTCTGATGGTGGTTCATGGAGTGGAATTTTTCACATATTCGCGCTGGTGAATGTTTTGAAAATCAACATATTTTCAGTTTATCCACATGTGAACGCACATATTTTCAACATGTACAACGTCAATATTTATCCATTATGAGGTTGTTCCTCCACTTCTGAAACCAGATGTTTTAGCAGCCAAACCAGCCGGTGTCAACTGGAAACAAATCAATCGGCTCAGCAGCCCCCTCCGAGAAATACAACAAATTGGAACACAATATCCGCCAATAAAATTGTGGACATAGATGTCACCACTATTTGATTTAAGGAATGAATTGGCAGGCGACATGGAATTAACTACATCACTTGTTGATGAATTGTCAAGATTCTGCCATGGCATCAAATTCTACATGTAATCCCGGTTCTTCTGGTGCAGTTAGTACTACTGAAGAAACCATTCAGGTGACGAATACTCTCCCTTTCTTACAGGAAATTAACACGGTGCAGTCAAATATCATAGCTAGGCCTTCAGCACGGTGCAGTCAAATATCATAGCTAGGCCTTCAGCACGGTGCAGTCAAATATCATAGCTAGGCCTTCAGCACGGTGCAGTCAAATATCATAGCTAGGCCTTCAGCACGGTGCAGTCAAATATCATAGCTAGGCCTTCTTTGTCTATGTGTACTTCTTTTCCATATGCGAGTCCAACAGTGCTAACGAATAATCGTGATTCTCCTACAGAATCAACATGGTTGAGTTATTGCAGTCCCTTGACACTGGGAACGGGAATCCCTAAAACCTTCAGGTTTGTGTACTTCTTTGCCATATGTGAGTCCAACAGTGCTAACAGTGAGAGCCGATGTGCATATGAATAATCGTGATTCTCCAACAGAATCAATATGGTTGAGTTATTGTAGTCCCTTGACACTGGGAACGGGGATGCCCTAGAATCTTCAGGTTATGTGTACTTCTTTGCCATATGTGAGTCCAACAGTGCTAACAGTGAGAGCAGATGTGCAAATGAATAATCCTAATTCAAGTGTTGTTTCTCCTACAGAAGCTGCATGTGCAAGTGGACAAACACTTTCAGTTAAGAAAGGCAAACCTTTGAGTAAGCAATACCATAGATGAAAGTTTTCAGGCATTTGACGAAATTCCAGAATTAAAAAAACATTTCATGTATTACAGTCAATGGAGTGATTAGGAATGTGCTAATTTGAAAGGCCTAGTTATGGAAAGAGTAAAATCCAAGATGGCCACTGGCAGCCATATTTTTTGCCGAATGACCAGAAAAAGACTCGCTCCAATCTACAAGTCAACGTCAACAGCCATTACAAATTTCATAATGATCCGACCAACGGTAGGACATGTAGCCCGTGCAAAATGATAAAGTCATACAAAGAATAAAATCCAAAATGGCTACTGGCGGCCATGCTTTTTGGCCGAACATCCCCTAAATGACTCGTTCCCATATACATGTCAATAATAACATCCATGACAAATTTCATGATGATCAGACAAGCAGTACGATCTGTAGCCTGTGCCAATGGATCGAATTTTGAAATCCAAGATGGCCACTGGCAGCCATATTTTTCTGACAAATGACCTCAAAATGACTCGTTCCCATCTACATATCAATGTCAACATTCATGACAAATTTATTAAAGATCATACCAAAGGTACGACCTGTAGCCCACGCCAAAGGAAATTGTTGACGGACAATAGCTCAATAGCTAAGTGGAGCTAAAAAAAAAGTCTTCCGGAATGAAAATTAATTCCAGAATTATTTCATCAATATTTATTACTGAGCAGCTTTCGATTGTTTCTTAAGATAATTACAAATCCGAACGAAAATTATAAGGGGTGAGGTTTGGGAAGCGAAAATCGGACATTGATTAAGTTCGCTGGCGATTTGTTGTTCTTGTAAAAAATGCCGGCTAACTTTTCGATTCACCGGTCGCAGACAAAGTTGTTTACGATGCCTCCGTTGATTTGCGCTGCCATTGCAAGAGACTCTGCGATGCTTCAATATCAGCCAATCACGATGAATTATAGATTGAGATTACAGTGCTGATCTGGCACCATTATATTTCCAAGAATTCTAAAGTGTTTATTTTTCGATCAGCGATAATTTATTTTGTGTTAGCGGCACTAAATGATGGAATTGAAAAGTCAGGAAGATCTTTCGAAAAAGGAGGGGAATATTAAGAATAAATTTAAATGAAGCTGGCTTCAGGAAAAGGTTGCTAATGGTGACTATTTGTCTGACTTTGTGCGAAAAATTGACCATCCTGGCTTCGCAAAATGTTTGTGGTGCAACAAAGATATCAGCTATGGAAACGAAGGAAAGAAGGCATTAAAAGTACATTAAAACATACAAACAAATCAGTCTCTACCTGCAACTTTCTTCAATGTAAAAGTCAAGCAGGGCATATTACAACCATAAGAAAAACAATCCCTTCCTGGTGGTGATCGTGAAAGGTGAATTCTCCCCTATGGGGCACCTCTTAATGTGCATGATGGAAAACTTTGTTCCAATAACATTCGGAAGCCAGATGTGAAACCTTTTGTGAACATTATAAGATAGAAAAAATTTCCAAAAAAAACAAAAAACCACACATCAGAAGGCAAAACTGATAAAGAACTCAATCATGGTCTGTGAGGAAATATGGACAAATCAAGGAAAACATTTGTGCTACTAAACAACAATCAGTTCATACAGTGACAGGTTCATACAGTGACAGGTTCATACAGTGACAGGTTCATACAGTGACAGGTTCATACAGTGACAGGTTCCAAAAGGAAATCTCCATGTAGTTCACTACAAAACTACACAATCCCAAAAAGAAAGAAAATGGTGAAGTAAACATCTTACTGGTATGTTTACCATATGAAATTACTGATCACTGCAGTACATGTATGGACAACAGCGCCTCTGTATAAATGCAAATGATCTCAATCAATACTTTTGTCACGTATAATTACGATTACAATGGAGAATTCATCGTGCGTGGTCGATTGAAAATCTACGGAATATTTTCACCGAAAATGCCGAACGCAGTTCGCAAGGTCAACTGAGTTCGCATACTTTAAAAAATATGTAAACACTGCGGCAAAAGTTTCTTTTCACATTAAATTACTGCTTTCAATTCACAACCGATGTGGGTTTCAGATCAAATAGCATGTCTTCTGCGGAAACTATCCGTTTATTGTAGCAATTGTGATATTTTATTTCATATAATTGTGGTTTTATTTGAGCGGGTCACTAACGCTTAAGTCGTGTCATAGAAATGCATGGGCCTGGAACTCGGACTAAACACTAGCATCTCCATCCCAAAATCTTAGCTAGTTTTAGTACGAGAAGACTTGGACTATACAAATACATAAAGTTACGAAGGAAGAAGTCAGTGTAGACACTAATTCAATTGAAGGTTCATGGAAGGAAGAAGTCAGTGTAGACACTAACTCAATCGAAGGTTTGTGGAAACACTCCAAGGATTTATTTCCGTAAAATAAATGGATGTCGTTATCCACATATGAGAGCCATTTGGCAGCCGTGTTATTCCAAAATCATACCAAGAAAGAGGAAAGGCTGTTAACATTTTTCGAGACATTGAAATCTGTTTATCGGTTAGACACACTATGACAGTACAACTAGAACACGGAGTGTACATCCCGTGGCCATTCGAGTTCACACCGTGGTCATCCGTGTTGAAGGCGTGTTCTTAGCGTGGTCAATTTCAGCAAAATGGCCACCGTGTTCAAAAAACGGTCTGAACATGTACATCCATGTCATGTTTTGTTATCACATTTATTTTAGTTGGCATTGATATTTTCTTGTGTTTGTTCACATTACATTCACGCAAACAGTTTCGGTAGTTTGTGTGGCGATATCGCGTTCTAACAAATGGCTGATAAGTTAGATATAACATTACAATTCACGCCCTAGGAATAATTGTTTACGGTGTTTACATCCGTGTCCGCAGATTATGCTACATTCCATGGCAGTATTAATTTATAATAAATCTAAATAATTCGACGCTCTTTTATTCTTATAACACAATTTTTAGCTAGATGTTTTTACGGTTTAAATTGTTTGTTACGTAAAAGAAATTCGCCGTTCTATATAAAGTATACGCAGCACAATATACAAATATGTATATTGAGTACCAAGTTGAATTTTATGGAGTTACAAGAAGATGCGAAGTCTCAGGGAAACTTTGCGCTCCGGGTTGTCCAAAATCTTCTGCCTGCACTATTCCAGGATGACTAGCCGTGAAAGGAGTATAGTTTCAACGGTGAAGGTTGCAGCAAGAAGAAAGAATTGCCAGCAAGGGTTAGATCGATGGCGAGTAGTGGTGTATGTTATATATACAGGCCACAATACCAGGACAGAAAGTTATATCAGAGGTTTGAGACTGAGAACTGCAGGGCAACAGAAAGCAAGGCGTAGACCAACACCAGCTGATCGTGTATCCTCATGCTCTCCAAGATCACAACCAAACCCTGAAAACCTGTCAACGGAGATCGAGCTTGACAATCTGGATCTCATCCGATCATTGTTGCAGAGAACTTGCTCTTGGAACCCTGTGCCATATCGAGTGAAGAGTGACATTGTTATGTGTAAATATTTATAAAGATATAATTTATATAATGATGAAACCGTGATTGATCGTCAGCTACATGTATACCAACATTCACAACTTTTATATACATGTACGATGTCAAATTCGCAATTCGACACATGCTAAAATTTGACCGACAGTCTAATAAGATATTAATAGTTTAATTCACAGTTTAATTAATTCACAACTCACATTATTGTCACTATTAAATTCTAAAATCGAGACATTTAGATCACTAACATTTCTAAATTATGAAACATTCTCTCATTCGGTTTCGATCACGTGTTCCAGAACATTTATGAGACCAACTGAAGAGAGCTGCTTATCATCGTGACAATAACCACACCATGCTTGGTGACGTGCACTCTCTGTTGCAGGACGAATGGAGGAACATTCCAAGCATAGAATCGCCCCTATCATCAACATCATGCTATCCCGTATTCCCAATGCCAGCATAGTCTAGTTTCTTCCTGTATCATGACAAACCCCGCTGAACTCTAGCAATAACACTAACATGTATACAGCTGGAATACAGGTGCCTGACATGCTATGTGGATTGGACGATGGTATTTGTAGTAACATGTGTGTGCATTCAAGCTCCTTCATGGACAAATCAACAATATCTAAAAATATACTTTACTCTCGGAATTCCCCACAGTTACCGGTAAGACATCCCATAGATGTAGATACATGTGTAATCGAGAGAAATATGGAAATCGGTGATGGTGAAGAACTTAACATTGAGTTTGTGACAAAATATGTTGACCTGGTGATAAATAAGGAAGAATAATCACTGAATGACAAATTCATTTTAAGAGGCTACACGGGGACAGAGTGTGTGTGATCTGTGGAAGATGACACTACATTCATATAAAATGACAGCTTCATATTTTGGTAGAATAGTACATACTCGACTACCAGACAGTATTCTTAGAACCATGCTCTATTCATCAGCTATAGACCATGGCAATTTGTATGAAAACACACCTATTGAAGCATATATGTACAAAATGAATCAAAACTGTCAAGTTAATGTTTCTCGGCCCGGCATCTTGCTCTCTCAAAATAGGCCTGGACTTGGTGCAACCTTAGATGGTCGAGTGCATGATCCCACAGTTCAGGATCCATATGGGGGACTGGAAGTAAAATGCCCTCGATTTGGAAAAAGTAAAGAGGATGCTTCGGATGATAAAAGCTTCTATCTAGTGAAAGAAAATAACATTATGTGACGATTGTGGGATATGTCTTTTTAGGTAGCGTGGTTTCTCCACTGGCATTCGTTTATGACAAACAATTTGTATAAGATCTGATCAATTATTCTTTGCCTTGGGTTGATAGCCAAAGCCTTCATAAATGATATGTTTACACTAATGCAGGTTTCTATGGAATAATGGTGATTTCAATTCTCTAATAGCTCTGCACTGGGTTGGCTCCCAAAAATCGCAAGATCACTAGTTTCACTATATAACGAGGCAACATGACTCAGGCCTGGAAATCTGAGGACGGCTATTTGCCGTCCTCAGATTCCCCTCGCCATGTTTTCCCCTCCTGCCATACCCCAGGACATATTGCATGTCTATAAAGGTATAAAGATGTTTAAAACTTCTGAATTTTGTTGGAATATTACTAAGGAATTTTAAAAGGTGAATTTATTTTATATCTTGTGAGTGTACACTCTAACGTTTTAAATTGAAACAGGAAGTGATCGGAACTGACATCGCTAGAAGCTATGCCTTTGAGGATGGTTAGTTACGTTGCGGTTAGTACCCGGTTATGTTATGCAAAAGAGCAGTATTTTAATCGTACCTGTCATGTTTTATACCGCAAAATATACTGTTCACTTTGTAATAGAGCGAGAGAGAAATGTGGGAGTAGCCGCACCGGGCATCAAGGCATCTTACCATTGCCCACAAAGAATACGCGTCGGCCAGATATGTAATCAGCCTTAATATATTCAGATTACGTCATGCATCCAAAATATCTGCTGGGTCTTCCACAGTGAGTCTTTTAACATTAACGAGCACGTTTAACTCGGGATCCAAATTACTGGTGTTCTGTACATGTACTTCGTAAATTAATTCATATCTAATAAATTTACTAGTTTTAAAGTTACAGGTACATGTATAAGGTTTGATAGCTCGCACTTGGGCAGAAATGGAACAAAACAATCTGCCATTTCTACTCTCACACGATTCTATTGGCCGATATAACAAAAGTAGTTCAAGCCAGTGCTAAAAAGTATAACAGGCTACTTTTACCTGGATTTTTCCCCTTGACGGGTACCGGCCCCATTCCCCTACCGGACACCCCGAGTATACATGAGTATACGTTTGGTAAGTATAAAGGAAGGTATGGGTGGATAAAGGAAGGTATGGGTGGATTTGTGAACGAATTCCTGCATCCTGACAACCAATAAACATGTTATATTATGCTAAATTTACCGTAGATTTATGTTTATGTCTATATGTCGCTACTTGTTGACCCAGTATTTCCCTTATACAACTAAGTCAATATAGGGGGTCTGAATTCTGGCTACAATCAGACACAGGTGAGTTTTGGCATTCGCCGCGATGACAACTCAGAAGAGTGCATAACCGTTCACACCAAAACAGGAATGAAATGTTTAATTACAAATAAAAACAAATAAATAATAACAGTGTATTTATCACTAGCGAATTAATAAAATACAAGAATTCAACATGAGACCTCCGTCTGACCAAGAGAATTTTGATGTTATAGGGCCTACCACATTATCCTGAACTCAACTGTATAGACACTGAATAGCCAGGATGACACAACACTTGTTTACTGTCTGCATGTTTTTTTATCTTGGCTTTTAGATAAGAGGTCATTGAGGTCACTGGCTGACCTGGAATCAGTTTGAATCTGGTGATTAGCGGTCATTATGTTGAATAGTAGTTGTTAATTGGTAAACAATGGGAAATGGTGTAAACACACTACACTCTATGATAAGTCTCGTTGGGATATTTTACATATTTATTTCAATTCATTCGATATATAAAACTGAAGCCTGCTGAATGCAGTCAACCGCGTAATTATGTGTCGGGTGACAGGTACTTGTGCAGTTGAGTTGCCCCCATGAATAGTGTCAACGCCTTCGTTCATGCACCTCGTCAGATTGTGTTGTCGGAAATAATAAAACAATTTCATTGCGTGTACATGCATCAAAGCCATAATCCAATGTCCTCACAGCGCATTCAATCGCGATCACAGCTCATTGAAGCTTTTACGAGCGCCAACGTTTGTACACATGGTGTAGACACATTGCGCCATTGTTAGTTTACTTACACCCTGGCCAGTGTGAGAAACGAAATACGCCGATGGTGATTTAATCGCAATGAAGTATATATGGTAGGCCGAGTTAGCCATTCAATAGTCTCAGCTAGAATTTCAATATGGACAAATTAAAAAACGATAAAGACAAATAAGCTCTTCTTCCGAAAGCTAACACAACATCGCCTGTGTGGCTTCAATTTATTTGTAATAACTATCATTGTTTAATTTTTTATTTTTGTTTGTTGTGTTCATATAAATTAAGACGAAATTGAAATAATATTAATATGTTATTTTTTGTAATCATAAGTGACGTCCAGGCAATTTATGAACATAAGCCACACACACCCATTAGTTTTCCCCATTTACGCGTGTTGACGCTGACTCTATGACGCTCCGATGCTCTGCTTTGTTTGTGTTGGATGCGAATAAGTTCGTCATAAATGTGAAAGTAAAATAAATTCCCACGGTATTTAGTCATGTCGCGATATATTTTTCAATACCGTAGTCAGTATAACTTGAGTCAATATCGTGAAGCTCTATATGAAAAGACCAGGATTTATCTTGGAAACGAGATGGATAAATGGGAAAGTCACAGAACGGCATGCGGATACAGTGAGCACGATTTTGTCAGACATCTCTTGGCTTTGCTCTCCACGGCATGCGCAAATTTTATCGGCGTCTCAAAACTACACTGACACTCTGACGTTAAGATCCATTTGATGAACGAAGAGTGTATCAACTCCTGAAAATTCATTACATTCGAAGAGTCCCTACTGGAGTTGATTAAAATATTCACCAAGGAAAATTTCAAATTTGTGAAAAGAATCTTCAAATTAAAACAAAACTGATTGGAACATGCTACTGTCTGTGATGGACATGTACAACGGACCGAACCCACATGGATGGCCAGTGGCATTCCCAGCCAACACTGAATGGCTGTGGCTCTTTCCCAACAATTGTACAGCTTTCGGAATATTGTTATCTATTCGGTCCAACTTTTGACTATGTGAGCCATAACAATTCATAAATGGTGGGTGTTTGCTTATCTGTAGAAATGATTTTGAATATTTAAAGGAATTAGTTAGCCAAAAAAAATCTTTTTTATCATAATACTAATTACATACGTCTAACAAACCCATTTCACCAGTAAAATTCAAAATCGAGTAGATAATATTTTTACTTATTTGATTATTTGATCACATTGTCTTTAGTTAATTCGCAGTCAGGTGATTGTGCTAAAAGCATACTGACGACGTATGGGGAAATCCATTTACTATCAAAACACACCGATCGTCATCTTGAATATAATTTGTTATTGAAGTGAAAATCAACTTAATTAGTGACAATATGAATAACAGCAGCACCGAAGATTATACTACAGACGAATCAGAATATGAAGTATTTGAAGGGATCGAGCCATACCGCTTTGAGCCATTGAAAAGATCAAAAATTGAAATGAAATCGAGCGGGAGTGAAAATTCTGAATCCGATGCCAACGACGATGGAGCTGATACACAAGTCAGAAGGACAAATACAAACTGGTATGTTATTTCCACACTATTGTTATCAAATAATACTCATACATTGTTTACTTGGTTGTGTTTGTGACTGGACGGTCTGTGCAGGGACGTTGCAACTGGGGGTAGGGGCTAAACGGCGGGTTTTTCCCCACAAACTTTGATCACAATGTTCAACAGTTGGACATTTATTTAATGCCCCCCACCAGCTGGCCTGATTTTTATTTTTACACTAGATATAGGTAGTAGTAGATATTGTTTTCATTTTCCAACAAGTAATTAGTCAGAATTGTTCACAGAATCGCAGAGCACCTGTCTGGTTGGTTGAGACACCTACATACCAAGTTTCAATCAAATCGGATGATCATTACTGGAGTTATAACTCCGGATGGATGGACGGACGCACAGATGCACGGAACGACGCACGGACCGACGGAGCTGATTACAATAATCCCCCAAAAATAAATTTTACGAGGGACAATAAAAAGTACTCTACATGTACATGTAGCATATAATTTTCATAGAATATATGAGTGTTATTTTTACTGAATTTCCTGATATTATTCAAATGATATTCAAGCTGATTCAAGTGAAATGTATAAACACTAATGATCAGAGTGTGGAATAAATAATGGGAGGAGGATTAGAATTGCAGATTAATTTATCAAGCCTTGTTTATCGATCTATTGATAGAAAAATTATTTGTTCACGAATATAAGCAATGGACATTGATATACCAGTAACTGTGCCAATATATATATCTATGTTTATTACCACGAATAGGATCTCAAATTTTGTTTAACCCTTTACCCAACAAACAGACCAAAAACGCCCAAATAAAGCTTCAACAGCCTAAAATATCTTGGGTCTGTCTCAATAACACCATACAAATATGGATATCATTCGAACCGGTTCATTGACCACATTGTGATGGTTACAGTTATGCCCTGTGCCAATGCATTCTCTTATATATGCGAGTCGACCATAGGTCGCCTCGCATATATAAGAGAATGCATTGGCCTAAAAATGTCTTACATTTTTTAACAATTTTTATAATATTTTTCTACATTCTTTGACAATTTTATCATTTTTAATATGTGTTAAGCCAATGCATTCTCTTATATATGCGAGGCGACTTATGGTCGACTCGCATATATAAGAGAATGCATTGGCACAGGGCCGTTCTGTTGGGTAAAGGGTTAATTCTATTTTCAGGAAACAAATTGATCCAGGAGAAAGCTGCTGAATCGAAAACATATGGACTCCCTGATATGTTCAAAAATGCTGTGAGGAAGGAACCAGAGACGAAGCTAGCTACACCATTTCAGCATCGTGTTGTGAATTCTGAAGCAATGGTTCTGAGTTTTCTCGCAGAGAACTCACTGCCATTCACCATGGCACCAAATATCATTGAGATATCGAATGAACTGTCTCGTGATAAGTCAGCCTTGGAGAGGCTGTCTATGGATCGTACTACCGCCTCATACAAAATGCGACTGGGACTGGCTTCATCAGTGAGTAACGACAATGGCCATTATGAAAACAACTAAATTTTCCCTCAATCTGGATGAAGCTACCAGCCACAATTACCACAAAGTTCTGGGAATCCTTGTTTCATATTACAGCCCTACCGAAAAATGTATTGTCACCCAACATCTTGATGCCTTGAGTTTAGTCAAGGTGAATTCTGAGTCAATATACAATGTTTGGGAAACCAACTATTCCTTGGGAGAACTTGATGCCAATGTTGATGGATTCTTGCAACGTGATGTGTGGTGTGTTGAGGCCAGGATAAGAAATAACAAGGCTCCACATTTGCTGAATATAGATGGTGACTCCTGTCTTCATCTTCACAATGCAGCAAATAAGTTTTTGAAATGTTTGGACACAAATGTTGAGAAACTGTAATGAATTGCACAACGATTTTAAATGGTTGCCGGATTTGAGGAAACTTTTCCAGGATAGAAATCAAATACACTATGCCTGAAGCATTATTAAAAGTAAACAAGAGCATCGCTAGGGCGTGGCAAAATACGCCCTTTAGCCATTTTGAATTGTACTATCGCAAAATAAGATAATACCTTGAGCTTACATTTGATGAAAATCTGATATACCCCTAATTTCAATGCCAAAATGTGGTCAAATTCTAAGTCGAAAAATGGCCATAACTCATGTAAAAATAATTAGACAGAACCTATATTCAAACTTGGCCTGTAGTTTTAGCTGGGAAATACACATACCAGCTTTGGTTCAGCTCAAATAATCAAAACTGGAGTTATCGGTCGGAAACCAAAATGTTATGAAATTGGTCAAATTCTAAGATGAAAAAGGGCCGTAACTCATGTAAAACTAACTGGACGGAACCCATATTCGAACTTGGTCTGTATCTTTAGCTGGGAAATACACATACCAACTTTGGTTCAGATCAAATAATCCAAACTGGAGTTATCGATCGGAAACCAAAAATGTTAACAGACGGTCAAATTCTAAGTCGAAAAAGGGCCGTAACTCATGTAAAAATAATTGGACGGAACCCATATTCGAACTTGGCCTGTATCTTTAGCTGGGAAATACACATACCAACTTTGGTTCAGATCAAATAATCCAAACTGGAGTTATCGATCGGAAACCAAAAATGTTAACGGACGGACGACAGGCAGACGGACGGACAGACAGACGGTACAGACAGACGGACGGACAGACTGATAACATAATACGACCTTTTTTCAAAAAGGGCGTATAAAAACCAAGAGACCTATGAGGACATGCATTAGGTGCAACCTAGGCAAAATAGAGAATGAGCATCATTTTATTATAGAATGCCCTCTTTATGATAAACCGAGGCAATTTCTTTTCAGTAAAATTACCAAATATTGCAGAAACTTTCTAAAACTTGGTGACGATTCCAAATTTTATTGGCTAATGACAATTGAGAATCTAGATCTGCTGATGGAAATTGGCCAGTTTGTCAAAGAAGGCTTTGAAATACACCAGGAATTTAAGCCCTAACTTCCAAAGCACACTGAGAGGTCTATATGTAAATAGCTATATTATTGATTTCATTCATGTGATATTTAAATTGTCGTTTTATCCCAGCCCTTACATGTGGTTAATACTGCTGGCTTAGCACTTGTCTGATTGGGCATATGTCTTATCTGAATGCATCTGTCATATTAATTCACTGTAACTCCAAACAAATATTATAATTGATCAATTTCAGATTCATTTAAATATCTCTGATCATAATTATATCAGCTCTATTAAAGCTTCCCTCGTCTCATCACAAGCAAGTATTCACAAGTACACTGTAAGCAGACATTTGCCCTCTCAAGACAACTGCTTTGTATCCATTCTGATATCCGTCCTAAAACCTGCCTTATCATTTCTTATATCATATATTAATATTATGCATGTTATTTTTGAATTTGCATTCATCTGTGTAATTTGATTACGCACTACATGTTACCCTTCGGGGTCCTTTATGGTAATAAACTCTATTCTATTCTATTCTATGTTCCTCGTCGCTGGCTGTATATATACAATATAGCTGTTATATGTTCCTCGTCGCTGGCCGTCTATATACAATATAGCTGTTATATGTTCCTCGTCGCTGGCTGTATATATACAATATAGCTGTTATATGTTCCTCGTCGCTGGCTGTATATATACAATATAGCTGTTATATGTTCCTCGTCGCTGGCTGTATATATACAATATAGCTGTTATATGTTCCTCGTCGCTGGCTGTATATATACAATATAGCTGTTATATGTTCCTCGTCGCTGGCTGTATATATACAATATAGCTGTTATATGTTCCTCGTCGCTGGCTGTATATATACAATATAGCTGTTATATGTTCCTCGTCGCTGGCTGTATATATACAATATAGCTGTTATATGTTCCTCGTCGCTGGCTGTATATATACAATATAGCTGTTATATGTTCCTCGTCGCTGGCTGTATATATACAATATAGCTGTTGATAACTTGAGACTGCTTGATCCGTTGTCTCTTTTTAATTATGGATTCATGGACAGAATAGATCGGGACATATACCAAGTTAGAGTTGTAGAGATTCTACACAGACTGGACCTGAATGAGTCAATTTGGGATAGAATTCGTGAAATCCAGAAAACATTAAAGAAGAAAGCATGTACACCTGATGGAGCAGCAAGGAAAGAACGGATTGTTACTGGCCTCTTTCATTCATGGAGGGAAACGCAGTTATCTCTGAATACGTACATATCTGCCTTCTCCTGCCTAAAGAGATACATCATGCTATTTCAGAGCAGCAAACCTCTCATTCACAAGTTACATGATGAGCAGGTCAAACTGTTAAGAGACTTTTTCACCTGTTTTCTGAAACCAGAGATCTTCAATGAGAGATTTTTGACTGACAAATGTGAAATTGAGTGAGGCTTTGCTCAAATCTAAGGACATGTTTATTGGGGCCAAAGCAGAGAAACTCATTCGGTCTGCTTCAAAGAAAGAGGAAACCATGTGTACAGAATTTCTTGAAAAAGTTGAAGCTGCATATTTGAAGTGTGGAGAGTATCTTCAAACAAAACTCCCAATTAAAAATGAATTCTTGAGAAGTGTGTCTGCTATTGACCCTACTGCACGAGGACATCATGTGACACTTAAAGCATTAAAATCACTGGCAAAATTCTTACCCACTGTGCTTACAGAAGAGGAGGAGGAACTATATTATTCAGAAGTTCACAAGAGTTCAGGAGAATTCTCACTGGAATTCAGTATATCGGGCGAATCAGAAAACCGATCTTTGCTGAGATTATACAGTTTGTAACCAACATAGAAGATTATTTGCGACTTTTAGTCTGTCATCTGAAAGCTCCAGTTGAGCAGTACGGTTATCATGCAAATACTGAAAAACAGAATAAAGCAAGAAATAGAGAATACAGAAGATTTTTCCATCATGAAAATGATTTTGTGAAATAGCAGCATTTTCATTTTAGGGAACATCCATGTGAACTAAATATTACGGTAATGCTTTAATCAGAAATATGGCAACAAACCATATTTCCGACTAAATCCTGATAAATTACCCATAATTCGGCGGTGGTTAAGGAGACAATTACATAGAGCATTACTGCAGTTTGTGTCAAATTTACAGGCCTACCTCTTCATGTTTTCACACAGCATCCCGGTTGATTTAAAGCGACATGAAAAATAGAAGTGATCAAATAGAAATGAAGTATAATCTTGCTCAAAAATAATATATAAAAAATTAACACACGCCGTTTTTCTTATATATACATTAAATCTAGTCAATCTCGATGGCAACACAATTTTCATTAGTTTATCTACAACAGTTGCATTCCGAATCGGAAAGTGAATATTGACATTTCAGCGTAGTTCAGACTATGTTTTCTATGGAGTGGTATCGTCGATTTGCGGCGATGTAGTAGGATAGTACATTCCTCCAGTTGGCATACTGCCTGAATAATAACTTAACCGTTTAACGCACCCATACAAGTACATAATGTCTTTAATAAGATTTTCTCTTTACAGCCCTAACATACCGTGATGAGGCAATGATGAATACAACCCAATGACCTATGCGGCCACATCAAGATCTCCACCACCATTTCAACATTCTGAATTTTATTTGAATTAATATAAATATATCCTCAAAAACTATTTTGACTATGTGTTGCTGGTGTGTATTGTGTATTTTACAATTAAGATATTTATTAGCGTCTGAGGAATTATTTCACAATTCCCAAGCACACTTTACCAGCAATCATCTTCTGAATTAGGCAAACTGTATCCAAAATACGAACTGAGAAACATTTTGAACATTAGTCAGGGTTTCCGCTACTACGGCAGGCCGGCCGTCCAGCGGCCGCATTCCCCTCCCCAACCTTGACTTAATATTGGTCACAAACTAGCCACAGACCTAGCTCAGTTCGCTTTTTACACATGATGAGCGATCACCGACGCCGACGATTAACAGATTGCAAGGAATCCTACACTTGGTGCCTGAATAAGACATGATCACTCAGATCAGTAGCACGGACCTGCACATGCACAGTTGTCTACACAATCGTGGGTAATGCTTTAGGTGCGAATATTTAGTAGTAATCAGCCTTTCTGTCAATAAGTTTCTAACCCACTATTTCCGCTCAAAATATGCAATATACATCGTATAACATTGGGGTTGGGGTTCTGAGCTACAACAATGAACCATCGATCTATATTTCGATGAATGAACACAGGTGAGTTTTGGCAGTCGCTGCGACGAAAAGTGCATAACTTTTCCCCCAAATTAAGATATATTGTATCAAGGGAATGTTTAATTAAAAATAAAACAATTAAATTATTAATAGTTATTATCAGTGTATTTGTTCCCTATCCAATTATTACAAAATTATCCATTTTACGAATCCAGCATGAGGTCATTTTCATCTGAGGAATGGCTTTTGATTTTACAACAACTAGTTTTGATCGGTACTGTGAACAAAATACAAAGAAAGCACCGACGCAGAACGTGGTATAGCACGTGCTCATCTCCTTACGTAACACCTGTTACTGCTGGACTGTGTGACAATACAATGTGTCTTTTGCCAACCCCGGAAGTCTTTGATGTTGGTAGTCTTTGATGACTCGGCTATTAATATTGCTACGGTTGAAATAAAAGGTGCATCCATTTTATGCTGTTGTGCTTACATGCTTTTAGTTCATTGACTTGAGAACTAAGCAAGACGATCTGTTTTAATTTGGTTTCTATACAAAGCTTCAATGTTCCTGCCTGTTGTCTCAAGTGCAAGGAAATGGCTTCTTTTAGTGATAAACATCCAATTTTTCTCTCGACAGGGCGCCTGGTATGTGCTTCCCAAATACGGCCAGATTCCCCTAGCGGAAACCCTGCATTAGTTACAACATCTAGTATTCAAACAATTTCAAACCAAAATTTTCTATCCAGATTTTAATCGAATATCGAGAACAAAACAAATAAACGCAGGACCCTAATGTCTATGACTCTGCATTCTGTGATCTTAAGGATGCATGATGAATCGCACAAGATAACCGTGTCGTCCACAAGCAATATAAGGAATGAGTCTCGCTTGGTTGTGACTTACAGACACTCTGTGTTACCCTGATACAGACACCCTACGTTACCCCGATACAGACATCCTATGTATAACAGCTACTGTCATTGATAGTGGTGACAAACCTGATTTCAGACATATGCTGGAGGTGAAAGGTCAACAATACAAACATCTATTGACCAGCTAATATGTCTGATCACAAAATACAGGTCAAGTTTGAGTTTGGGCTCTGCCCACCAATTATCACCAGTTATGGCCCTTTATTGGACTTACCAGAGGCATATTTTGACAAAAATTAAAATTGCTCTTTTTATTCAATGGAATAAGTCCACAATATATCTTTAAATTCTACTTTTCTTAAAAACTAGTATTTTGTGCATTTATTTTGAGAGTGTGCTCAGTGGCATTGGAAATCAAATATTGAGACAAAACAAATAAACATTGAATGCAGGATCATGGTAACAATACTCTTAAGGACGCATGATGATCCGCACATGTGTTTGTTCTCTATGAAGCCAGTGTTCCATATTAATGACTAATTACACATTTCCATGCCCATAATTAAATGTAGTGAACAGTTCAGCTGAATAGTTCTGTATTTGTTGAATTATTACAGTCCACACAAGCATTTCTGACAGGTGGGATGACAGCAAATTTTGACATCCCTAAAGTGAAAATTGCGGATTAGATGGGTGCAGCAACTCTGATAATCAAGGAAATATACAACACCATGCAACTTAAGCACTTTCCAGACATTGAATGGTCATCTCATATTCAAAGACTCTTCGGTCATTCAAAACCCATGGGAACCATGCAGGAACCTCAACAAATATTCTCTTTGATAGATCAACCCTTCCATGACTGGAGCTTCCTGTTTTTAACATAATTCCAGTTGATGGTTCTTGGTCGGAATGGATCTACAGTGACTAGTGTTACATGCAGACACGGCATCGAGATTCGGAGCAGATCATGCAACAGTCCCGAGCCAACCGACTGAGGGAATAATTGTCACGGCAACCAAACCGAGATGTGCGGGATAGCATCACTAAATTTTTAAATTTAGTTGTATTCCGTTGGTTCGTGGGTACAAACACATTTACATTTAACATCTAATTAAGCAAAATTAGAAGTTTTGTTTCACAACACTGATATAGAATAGTCCAAAAATATATTTTTATTATCGGAACATCACTAGCTATTTGCAGACATGCTCTTGCTTAATATATATCATGACCTTATAAATGATAGCGGCTTCATTATCATTTCACTATACCATGGTTGTTTCGTACAATATTATTTGGTCGTTTAGTATCATCTTAATTGGTAGTTTGCTTCAGATTTTCGATTGTGTTAGTAGAATGTTACATTTTTCCAATTGGCATAGGGCTCAGAGAAATTTCCAAGGGAGTTTTGATACCTGTTACAGGTATGGGCGCCCAAACTCAAGAAGCCGAAATGTCCCCATATTCCTAGTGGACAGTATTGAGTCAACCTGAATTTTCCACCTTTTCAAGGCAAATCAACAATATTATATGTTAATAAAGAATCTGCAGTTGCAATAGCGCCTTTATTTCCATGTTCAATTTTGAAAGCTCCTTTATTAAATCCGACTGCAATGTGACCCATCGACCAGACAGTCGTATTACCGACCCATCGACCAGACAGTCGTATTACCGACCCATCGACCAGACAGTTGTATTACCATGGTGACCCATCGACCAGACAGTCGTATTACCGACCCATCGACCAGACAGTCGTATTACCATGTGACCCATCGACCAGACAGTCGTATTACCATGGTGACCCATCGACCAGACAGTCGTATTACCATGTGACCCATCGACCAGACAGTCGTATCATCATGCATCATATAGAGAGTTGAATGGAGCGGGGGCTGACGGATCCAGTCGTATTTAAACAGAGTGCGGCCGTCATATTTCTGCCATGGCTGAATGAGCAGCACGATGCATGGTACCCGGTGAAGACTAATATGTATATCAGAATTATTATGTCATATTACACTTTTCCATGCACATAATTAAATGTAGTGAACAGTTCAGCTGAATAGTTCTGTATTTGTTGAATTATTACAGTCCACACAAGCATTTCTGACAGGTGGGATGACAGCAAATTTTTACATCCCTAAAATGAAAATTGCGGATTAGATGGGTGCAGCAACTCTGATAATCAAGGAAATATACAACACCATGCAACTTAAGCACTTTCCAGACATTGAATGGTCATCTTATATTCAAAGACTCTTCGGTCATTCAAAACCCATGGGAACCATGCAGGAACCTCAACAAATATTCTCTTTGATAGATCAACCCTTCCATGATATAAACGTTTAAAGAATTCAGAAACCGCCCCTACTTACATGAAAGAGCTCATTTCTCCTTATGTGCCAACAAGAAATGTTCGATCGAAGGATGCAGGCCTACTAACACCAAAAGGCGCCAACCTGAGAACTGTTGGAGATCGCGCATTTTGTGTTTCATGTCCGTTCACCTGGAATTCCTTACCACAACCCATCAGAGAATCGCCATCATTCGGAGAATTCAAATCAACACTGAAAACATATTTGTTCGAGCGGAGGTATCGAGACATTTTGAACCTTCAACGATGACATTCTGTACATTCTGTATATATCACTGCATTTTCTCTTTTTCTCTCTATATATTTGAACCAAATCATGTGAAGCGCCTAGGGCCCATCATCACGGGGATAGGCGCTATACAAGAATTATTATTATTATTATTATGACTGGAGCTTCCTGTTTTTAACATAATTCCAGTTGATGGTTCTTGGTCGGAATGGACGTACAGTGACTAGTGTTACTTGCGGACACGGCATCGAGATTCTGAGCAGATCATGCAACAGTCCCGCGCCAACCGACTGAGGGAATAATTGTCAGGGCAACCAAACCGAGATGTGCGGGATAGCATCACTAAATTTTTAAATTTAGTTGTATTCCGTTGGTTCGTGGGTACAAACACATTTACATTTAACATCTAATTAAGCAAAATTAGAAGTTTTGTTTCACAACACTGATATAGAATAGTCCAAAAATATCTTTTTATTATCGGAACATCACTAGCTATTTGCAGACCTTATAAATGATAGCGGCTTCATTATCATTTCACTATACCATGGTTGTTTCGTACAATATTATTTGGTCGTTTAGTATCATCTTGTTTGGTAGTCTGCTTCACATTTTCGATTGTGTTAGTAGAATGTTACATTTTTCCAATTGGCATAGGGCTCAGAGAAATTTCCAAGGGAGTTTTGATACCTGTTACAGGTATGGGTGCTCAAACTTAAGAAGCCGAAATGTCCCCAAATTCCTAGTGGACAGTATTGAGTCAACCTGAATTTTCCACCTTTTCAAGGCAAATCAACAATATTATATGTTAATAAAGAATCTGCAGTTGCAATAGCGCCTTTATTTCCATGTTCAATTTTGAAAGCTCCTTTATTAAATCAGACTGCAATGTGACCCATCGACCAGACAGTCGTATTACCGACCCATCGACCAGACAGTCGTATTACCATGTGACCCATCGACCAGAGTCGTATTACCATGGTGACCCATCGACCAGACAGTCGTATTACCATGTGACCCATCGACCAGACAGTCGTATTACCATGGTGACCCATCGACCAGACAGTCGTATAACCATGGTGACCCATCGACCAGACAGTCGTATTACCATGGTGACCCATCGACCAGACAGTCGTATTACCATGGTGACCCATCGACCAGTCAGTCGTATCATCATGCATCATATAGAGAGTTGAATGGAGCGGGGGCTGACGGATCCAGTCTTATTTAAACAGAGTGCGGCCGTCATATTTCTGCCATGGCTGAATGAGCAGCACGATGCATGGTACCCGGTGAAGACTAATATGTATATCAGAATTATTATGTCATATTTATAATATATGTATATGTGTCAGTGTTTTTAGGTGTCAAAGCCATTAAGTTATATATATGTGAATACACGTATCCTCTGCTGGAAACGGGTGTCCCGAAATTATCACTGGATTTTTCCCTGATAGGGCTTGAATAATTGATCAGTTCCAAGCACCCAAACAAGCACATAATATGTCTTTAAAAGCTGACATACCATTTCTGTTCGGTCACCCAAACGAGTACATACTATGTCTTTAAAAGATAACATAATTTCTGTTCGGCCGTGTTGTCCTACACAAACTCAAATGAGTTGGCTACTGAATGTTTTCCAGTATAAGAACAGTGTAACCGTGCCATCCACAAGCAATATAATAAATGAATACCGCTTGATTGTGACTTACAGACACTCTGCGTTACCCTGATACAGACACGCTATGTTACCCTGATACAGACAACCTATGTTACCCCGATACAGACATCCTATGTATTACAGCTTCTACCATTGATTGCGGTGACAAACAAGATATCAGACATATGCTGGAGGTGCAAGGACAACAATACAAACATCTATTGATCAGCTAATATGTCTGATCACAAAATACAGGTCAAGTTTGAGTTTGGGCTCTGCCCACCAATTGTCACCAGAGTTATGGCCCTGTATTGGACTTACCAGAGGCATATTTTGCCACAAATTAAAATTGCTCTTTTTATTCAATGGAATAAGTCCACAATATATCTTTAAATTTTACTTTTCTTAAAAAATAGTATTTTGTGCATTTATTTTGAGAGTGTGCTCAGTGGCATTGGAAATCAAATATCGAGACGAAAACAAATAAACATTTTATGCAGGATCATGGTAACAATACTCTTAAGGACGCATGTTGATCCGCACATGTGTTTGTTCTCTATGAAGCCAGTGTTCCATATTAATGACTAATTACACTTTTCCATGCCCATAATTAAATGTAGTGAACAGTTCAGCTGAATAGTTCTGTATTTGTTGAATTATTACAGTCCACACAAGCATTTCTGACAGGTGGGATGACAGCAAATTTTGACATCCCTAAAATGAAAATTGCGGATTAGATGGGTGCAGCAACTCTGATAATCAAGGAAATATACAACACCATGCAACTTAAGCACTTTCCAGACATTGAATGGTCATCTCATATTCAAAGACTCTTCGTTCATTCAAAACCCATGGGAACCATGCAGGAACCTCAACAAATATTCTCTTTGATAGATCAACCTTTCCATGACTGGAGCTTCCTGTTTTTAACGTAATTCCAGTTGATGGTTCTTGGTCGGAATGGACCTACAGTGACTAGTGTTACTTGCGGACACGGCATCGAGATTCTGAGCAGATCATGCAACAGTCCCGCGCCAACCGACTGAGGGAATAATTGTCAGGGCAACCAAACCGAGATGTGCGGGATAGCATCACTAAATTTTTAGATTTAGTTGTATTCCGTTGGTTCGTGGGTACAAACACATTTACATTTAACATCTAATTAAGCAAAATTAGAAGTTTTGTTTCACAACACTGATATAGAATAGTCCAAAAATATCTTTTTATTATCGGAACATCACTAGCTATTTGCAGACATGCTCTTGCTTAATATATATCATGACCTTATAAATGATAGCGGCTTCATTATCATTTCACTATACCATGGTTGTTTCGTACAATATTATTTGGTCGTTTAGTATCATCTTGTTTGGTAGTTTGCTTCCGATTTTCGATTGTGTTAGTAGAATGTTACATTTTTCCAATTGGCATAGGGCTCAGAGAAATTTCCAAGGGAGTTTTGATACCTGTTACAGGTATGGGCACCCAAACTTAAGAAGCCGAAATGTCCCCAAATTCCTAGTGGACAGTATTGAGTCAACCTGAATTTTCCACCTTTTCAAGGCAAATCAACAATATTATATGTTAATAAAGAATCTGCAGTTGCAATAGCGCCTTTATTTCCATGTTCAATTTTGACCCATCGACCAGACAGTCGTATTACCATGGTGACCCATCGACCAGACAGTCGTATTACCATGTGACCCATCGACCAGACAGTCATATTACCATGGTAACCCATCGACCAGACAGTCGTATCATCATGCATAATATAGAGAGTTGAATGGAGCGGGGGCTGACGGATCCAGTCGTATTTAAACAGAGTGCGGCCGTCATATTTCTGCCATGGCTGAATGAGCAGCACGATGCATGGTACCCGGTGAAGACTAATATGTATATCAGAATTATTATGTCATATTTATAATATATGTATATGTGTCAGTGTTTTTAGGTGTCAAAGCCATTAAGTTATATATATGTGAATACACGTATCCTCTGCTGGAAACGGGTGTCCCGAAATTATCTCTGGATTTTTCCCTGATAGGGCTTGAATAATTGATCAGTTCCAAGCACCCAAACAAGCACATAATATGTCTTTAAAAGCTAACATACCATTTCTGTTCGGTCACCCAAACTAGTACATACTATGTCTTTAAAAGATAACATAATTTCTGTTCGGCCGTGTTGTCCTACACAAACTCAAATGAGTTGGCTACTTAATTTTTTCCAGTATAAGAACAGTGTAACCGTGCCATCCACAAGCAATATAAGAAATGAATCCCGCTTGATTGTGACTTACAGACACTCTGCGTTACCCTGATACAGACACGCTATGTTACCCTGATACAGACAACCTATGTTACCCCGATACAGACACCCTATGTATTACAGCTTCTACCATTGATAGCGGTGACAAACAAGATATCAGACATCCTATGTTACCCCGATACAGACATCCTATGTATTACAGCTTCTACCATTGATAGCGGTGACAAACAAGATATCAGACAACCTATGTTACCCCGATACAGACATCCTATGTATTACAGCTTCTACCATTGATAGCGGTGACAAACAAGATATCAGACATCCTATGTTACCCCGATACAGACAACCTATGTTACCCCGATACAGACAACCTATGTTACCCCGATACAGACAACCTATGTTACCCCGATACAGACATCCTATGTTACCCCGATACAGACAACCTATGTTACCCCGATACAGACATCCTATGTATTACAGCTTCTACCATTGATTGCGGTGACAGACATCCTATGTTACCCCGATACAGACATCCTATGTATTACAGCTTCTACCATTGATAGCGGTGACAGCTTCTACCATTGATTGCGGTGACAAACAAGATATCAGACATATGCTGGAGGTGCAAGGACAACAATACAAACATCTATTGATCAGCTAATATGTCTGATCACAAAATACAGGTCAAGTTTGAGTTTGGGCTCTGCCCACCAATTGTCACCAGAGTTATGGCCCTGTATTGGACTTACCAGAGGCATATTTGGCCACTAAATAAAATTGCTCTTGTTATTCAATGGAATAGATCAAACAATATGTCCTTAAATTTTACTTTTCTTGAAAAAGTATTTTGTGCATTTATAAATCAAACAATATGTCTTTAAATTTTACTTTTTTTAAGTGTGCTCAGTGGCATTGTGAACTTTAGTACCAGAACATGCTCAGCATACAGCAGATGTGTGTTATCTGTGCAGATACAATATCTTAATCATCAACTTATTGTACATAAGCAATTATTTCATGTGTCTTTTGGGAACAGGCAAACTTGTTGTCCCGAAGTATCAGGAATGACTATCGACTGTTGCCCCAAGGCCGAAGGCCAAGGGCAAAAGTTTGATAGTCATTCCTGATACCGAGGGACAACAATTTTGCCTGTTCCCAAAAGACACATGAAATAATTGCTTTGTTACCCAATACATTTACTTGTATATAATCAGGTCATTGCTAATGAATCACACTCTTTAATAGTGTTATTTCGAATTATGATTAATTCAAAATAATTGTGTGTTTTTCGAGCGTGACAGTGACCATGCAAAATCCGATAATTAAAATACGAAACCGAAAATTTCCGGAAATAGCCGAAACTTCACGGAAATTGCAAACCATGTAACAGTTCGTTCGGGCCAGTCAACAGTTAGCTCGGAGCCAGTCAACAGTTCGCTCGGATTTTTTTTGAAAAATCCATTGCATTTAGAGCTAATCTAGGGCACTTTGAGTCAGTATTTTGAATTTTACTGAGAGGTCAATTTGATCAAGTTTCTCAAGCATAACTTTGGAAATTTTTATATATGTATGGATTGGAAATGCTTATAACTTATTGTCAGATATCTTTTGGTTCAATGGATTATGCTTATCCTGCTTGAAATGAGAATTACCATTATCACTCTAATTCATATAATAGGCTATTTTATCAAATTCAAGTGAGACACATACATAATATACTACATGTAGTACAGAAACAATGTCTATTTAGTGAGTATTTACTATTTATAGTACTAATCTCTATGTTAATTTTTCATTTGGTATTATGAGATCCCACCTGATACCCAGGTTGATTCGATCAAATTGTTAATGTTCCTGTACTGTATTTGATTCAAATACTGAAGTCTGAAGGCTGAATCATAACAAACCTGAACTGAAACTATTTGAAGTTTTCACAGATGAAAGCTAGATAAAGCCAAACATACTTTACAGTACGATTCCAACTGTTAAACTTAAATCATCTTTTTGTAAACTAAAATTTCTTATGTCAATATATATAAATGTTTTGCATCTTGTTGTGATATGAATTAGGACCTAAATTAAACAAAACAAAAAAATTTGGTCCAATTTAATTTTTTTTTACAATGGCAATAAAAAGTTTAGGGTCGGGGTTTAAAATAGAGTCGGTCAGGTTAGCGGAAACAAATGTCTTTTTTTTAGGCCTTAACAATTTATAATTTCACCCATACAGAGCCCCAGACAAACATGAGCAGACGACACTCTTCCATATGATTCTATATATGTGGGGCTCCCTGCCTGGTAAGGCCAAAAAAAAAAAAAGTTTTGGTTCTCAGGCCCCGCCGCATTGAATAAAAAGGGCCGCATTAGGCCTTTTTATTGCAATGCCTGGTGTTATGACAAAAAAACTTACGAAAAAAAAAATATTGAATATTAGTGTGCATTGAGCTCTAACATGTAATGTGTTAAAAAGTGACTTGCAGGCTTACAACATGAAGTAGATGATGACAATTAAGAAAATGATTAACTGATCCTCATGCTCTTCTTACAATTAGTCATTGTGAACAACTTACACTAATTGTAACTTTATAGAATTGAAAGGCACAGGACTGAATTCAGGATCACATATTAGAATGGGGAGGTATCAGTTTTTAGACAACAATAACAGTAGTTAATGTCAGGGGCATTATATATTGTTAGGTAATCCCAGTCATACACTGGTAGTACAATGTCATTTTTATATAAGACTAAATGAGTTTATATGCATAACAGTTCCCTCTACCTTTCTGGTTATTACTAGACAGAGGAAGGTATCTTTGTCCATGCTTACTATGCGCAGAAAAAAATAAAAAATAAAAATAAAACCCTCCCTCCCTCATTGATTTGAAGAAAAAAATTGCCCGAGAACCAAAACACTTTTTTTTTTGGCCTAATAAATGGATGTTTTTTTATTTTACGTCCTAATAATTGTAAGAAACATTTATCTAAAAAAAATGATAAAAAATTGTTAGGCCAATGCATTTTCTTATATATGCGAGGCAACCTATGGTCGACTCGCATATATAAGAGAATGCATTGGCACAGGGTTAAAAAATCCCGACTTACAACTGGATTTGATATGGCGGGTCACATATTATACCCTGTGCCAATGCATTCTCTTATATATGCGAGTCGACCATAGGTCGCCTCACATATATAAGAGAATGCATTGGCCTAACAATTTTTTATAAACTGTTTTAAATAAATGTTTCTTACAATTTTTAGGACATAAAATAAAAAACATCCATTACCCTGCAGGGAGCCCCACACATATATAGAAGCATATAGAAGAGTGTCGTCTGCTCATGTTTGTCTGGGGCTCTGTATGGGTGAAATTATAAAATTGTTAAATACAAGAACAAATTATTAAAATTGTAAAAAATTGTTAGGCGAATGCATTCTCTTATATATATATAAGAGAATGCATTGGCACAGGGTAAAAAAAATCCCGACTTCCGACTGGATTTTATATGGCGGGTCACATATGAAGACATTACAAAGCAGGTAAATTTTCTCATTGACGAGGGATATAATAAGAGTAAGGTGTCAAACAGTGTTGGAACTTAACTCTTTCGCTGCCACCCCGCCACACGGACATACTCCCCAGTGCCAAGCATTCTGGGTATAAATACAAGTATTTTATGTATATGTGGGTAATGCAAAGACTATCGGGTAATTATCGGTGTATTTAGTTGAAACTTCACATGTGGGTATATATGACAATGACCCATCACCTGCCCCGACGTGGAGACCCATTCAAGGTCATAGGGGTCACGTGCCATTGGTGGCCATCTTGGATTTGCTTTAATTTATGTTTTTCGGTAATTTTTTTCAATTCATATATGATTAAATGTCTGTTTTTTGTTCTAGTGTTCTATCCCATTAATTAATGCTTCACCAGTTAATCATATCCCGGCTACTATTCCGTATTTTTCACCGACCTCATTCCGACAGAATTTTTGGACGCTAAACTGATCAGCAGAAAGGAGGCCGCCAAGTCAATTATGATGTTTATTTTCCACTCATATATCGCATCCCACCAAAAGTTAATTTGTCAATGGTATTTCTGGCTCGGACTGTACTCATAGAACTTCAGGAGTAGCATGACTTTGACTGACATTTCTTCTAAATTGTCAGCGCACACCAGCACTCTACATAAAATAAATGAACCCCCGTTGTAATGCAACAAAACAATATAATTACGACCCGTAACCAGGTGCACCCCCGAACTCGCATAAATGCGTATTTGGCAGCGACTGGGTAACTCGCATTTATGCGAGCTTGGCATCGAAAGAGTTAAAGATGGATTATCTCTTTAACTGGATTTCTCAGATTACTTTAATATTACTATTTTATGTAAATGGAACAAAATGACTTAAAAATTGTCGTTATTACGTAGGGAGTTTTATCATACAATATGTAGGGAGATTTACCATATAATACATAGGGAGATTTATCATAATACGTATGGAGTTTTATCATACAATACGTAGAGAGATTTATCATAATACGTATGGAGTTTAAAATAAAACTTTCTGTAAATTGGAATTCGGGGGTCATAAACTGGACAAAAAACTTACTATTTACCAAATAGACTCATTTATAGCCTGCCATTGCCAAAACAAAATGCCTGTATTACACCTCCCTCTTATTCAATCCCTGTATTACACCTCCCTCGTATTCAATCCCTGTGTCACACCTCTTATTCAATTGCTAAGGAAAGGATTTTTATAAAAGCTACATACAGGCTCCTCACATCGGACACAGTAACCCACAACTCATACATTCTCCTTACATCGGACGCCGTAAACCGTATAACTCATACTGAGACCTCGCCTCATACATAACACATACTGAGGCCTCGGCTCAGATGTGGAACCCATAAGACCCATACTGAGAACTCGCCTCCAACGCGGTCACCCATATAACTCATACCGAGACCTCGCCTCGAGACACGGTAACCCATTTAACTCGTAGTGAGACCTCGTCTCAGACACGGTCACTCATAACTCATACTGAGACCTCGCCTCAAGACACGGTAACCCATATAACTCATACTGAGACCTTGCCTCAGACACGGTAACCCATATAACTCATACTGAGAAATCACATCAGAACTGGTCAGGGGTCACTCATAACTCATTCCGAGACCTCGTCTCAGACACGGTCACTCATAACTCATACCGAGACCTCGTCTCAGACACGGTCACTCATAACTCATACTGAGACATCGCCTCATAAACGGTCACCCATGTAACTCATACTGAGACCTCGCCTCAGACACGGTCACCCATGTAACTCATACTGAGACCTCGCCTCAGATGTGGCCACCCATACAACTCATACTGAGACATCGCCTCAGACACGGTCACTCATAACTCATACTGAGACCTCGCCTCAGATGATCATAATATTAATTTAAATACACAAGGCATTACAAGTAACTCTCCTTATTACAGGATGACTTCATATCTGTGTCAAGGTCATCTTGCAGCATGCTTATCATATATAATGAGATAGGCATGCATCGATCATTATTCCGTATTTCCACGATGGCCCTCTTGCAGCACAATCGTCAAGTATAGTCTGATGAATGTACATGGACCCTGAGGAGTCAGATTCGAGTATCGATGTCAGTTTATAGCACAATCACCAAGTATAATCTGATAATTGCATTTAAACCCCAAATTATCTGTAAAAATCTGAAAACATTCATCATGCATGCTATTATATATTACCTGGACAGACTGGCGCTGGACTATTAGTATGCTGGTACCATCTGATAACAAGTCTAACAAAATAGAGTTCTCTCTCTTGAACCATAAGTATGCTCGTAGCATCTGATAACAAACCAGTCGCAGACTAAATGAATACCGCTATTTTCCTGAACTGAAGATACAACCGCCGACATCTGACTAAGAGAGTAAATCATATTTCAATTACATTCAGACATTTCTAAATTTGTCCAATTTTAACAAGAGTATATGATCCTGATGAAGAATTCTTTTATTTGATGAATTGATGGAAGACATCTAGTCCATGGGCCAATTCTCATAAAGCCTCTAGTTTATAAGTTGGCTGCACCCCCCTCTAACAAAGGTTTTTATACATCAAATTAACCCTTTCAGTGCCAGGGGCCGATCTCATCGGCCCTAATATACGGTACGTAAAATCGGCCCCCAAAAAAAATAAATTAGATTTTTTTGGGTTGAATTTTTTTAGGGTATGCTTAAGCATGCTATATTGAATTTATAAACAAACTGGATAAAACCTTAGGGGTATATTAAAACTCAAAACTATCACCAAGTATTCATAGTAATAATTTTGATGCCCATGAAAAATATAAGATTCCCTGGCACTAAACCTACAAAATTAGTCTGTTAAATAATTTAAGAAAAAATTATTCAAATTGTGAAAAATTGTAAAAAATAATAACAAATGATGATCAATTGTTAGGCCAATGCATTCTCTTATATATGCGAGGCGACCTATGGTCGACTCGCATATATAAGAGAATGCATTGGCACAGGGTATATGGGTTGATACGAAAAATCGGACCTGGCACTGAAAGGGTTAAAGGTCGTAATATGACGCATCCGATTTTACTTGTTGCCCACTTCAGAGTGTGTCCCAAAATAGATTGAGGTCAGTTACAAGCACAATCACCATATATAATCTGATGATTTATCATTGCACTTCAACTCCCAAATTATCAGTGAAAATCTTAAAACATTTTCCATGAATGCTAACCTATTATATTTACCATGAATGCTAACCTATTATATTTACCATGAATGCAAACCTATTATATTTACCATGAATGCTAACCTATTATATTTACCATGAATGCAAACCTATTATATTTACCATGAATGCAAACCTATTATATTTACCATGAATGCTAACCTATTATATTTTCCATGAATGCTAACCTATTATATTTACCATGAATGCAAACCTATTATATTTACCATGAATGTAACCTATTATATTTTCCATGAATGCTAACCTATTATATTTACCATGAATGCTAACCTATTATATTTACCATGAATGCTAACCTATTATATTTTCCATGAATGCTAACCTATTATATTTACCATGAATGCAAACCTATTATATTTACCATGAATGTAACCTATTATATTTTCCATGAATGCTAACCTATTATATTTTCCATGAATGCTAACCTATTATATTTTCCATGAATGCTAACCTATTATATTTACATTGAATGCTAACCTATTATATTTACCATGAATGCAAACCTATTATATTTACCATGAATGCTAACCTATTATATTTACCATGAATGCTAACCTATTATATTTTCCATGAATGCTAACCTATTATATTTACCATGAATGCTAACCTATTATATTTACCATGAATGCAAACCTATTATATTTACCATGAATGCAAACCTATTATATTTACCATGAATGCAAACCTATTATATTTACCATGAATGCGAACCTATTATATTTTCCATGAATGCAAACCTATTATATTTACCATGAATGCTAACCTATTATATTTTCCATGAATGCAAACCTATTATATTTACCATGAATGTAACCTATTATATTTTCCATGAATGCTAACCTATTATATTTACCATGAATGCTAACCTATTATATTTTCCATGAATGCTAACCTATTATATTTTCCATGAATGCTAACCTATTATATTTACATTGAATGCTAACCTATTATATTTACCATGAATGCTAACCTATTATATTTACCATGAATGCTAACCTATTATATTTACCATGAATGCTAACCTATTATATTTTCCATGAATGCTAACCTATTATATTTACCATGAATGCTAACCTATTATATTTACCATGAATGCTAACCTATTATATTTTCCATGAATGCTAACCTATTATATTTACATTGAATGCTAACCTATTATATTTACCATGAATGCTAACCTAATATATTTTACCTGGGTTATTGGTATGCTGATGCCATCTGATAACAAAGCCAGTCTAACAAGATAGAGTTCTCTCTCTTGGACTATTTGTATGCTGGTACCATCCAAGATACAAAGCCGGTTGCAGATGAAATGAATAGAGCTCTTAATTCCAAGCTGGAGATACTACTCCTGCATCAGACAGCTGACATAGTCACCCAGGACCGATGGCAGTCACCCAGGACCGCCGACAGTCACCCAGGACCGCTGACATAGTCACCCAGGACCGCTGACATAGTCACCCAGGACCGCTGACATAGTCACCCAGGACCGCTGACAGTCACCAGACTGTAAAATAATCATTACATTCACTGATGATTCACAAAAGTAAATGATTCTAATGAACAATGTTTTGATAAGATGAATTATTTACATTTAATATGTCATATGGTTTATGCTATACCAGCATGGGATCCCGTCAACAGCCCCGATCCCTTAGCTAAATTTTCCCGTTGAACAGCCAGTTGAGTTTAATTTTAAGGGTCCCATTCCCCCAGCCCAGAATTCTCCTGCTGTCATACCTCAGGACACCGATCATGTGTATAAAGTATAGTGATGTATAAAACTTCTCTCCATCTTGTTGCTTGTTATCGCTAGAGGAAACCTATCATGTGTATAAAGTATAGTGATGTATAAAACTTCTAGCGGACAGCCACGGCATATTGATTGATTCTACATGGGCTTGGGTTTGTTCGTGATTTTTCTCCCCGACTCCTGGACCGATTTCAATAAAATTGTGTTGTAACTATAGGTACCCCGGTAGATGTTATAATGGCTCTAGTGTTCAAAACTTTTATTTAAAATTGTTTTTAAATAGTCAATTTTTATTCATTATTTTAAAAAATTCAAATTTTTGGTTTAGTTCAAAATGATTAGTTTGATGAAGCTACATGTAGCACTTACCAAAAAACCTTTCAGGGATATGGAGATGTCAGTATCAAGATACGCACTCTCACTTGTCGTTGCCATTCGTCGATTTCCATCTCAAATCAACTCGATGATGGTGGTTTGACCTACTACTTCTTCCATGTTTGATCTTGATCTGCAAAAGAATTGAAGCTGGCTTGAATACTAGTATGACATTCGATTTGTAAGATAAGACATTTTATTTGAACCTGGGTTGAATTAGTCCCAGTCTTCTTGTACTAAAACCAGCTAAGATATTGGGATGGCGATTTGCTGTTTTTAGTCCCAGCCCGCTTGCATACCAATCCTATCACACGAGTTACGCCCACGATCTGTGGCGGGAATCTGTGGTGTATTTTACTCGATTTACCTAATGAATCAATACATGATGCTATATACATCGGAAAGAGAGACATATTATGGTCATAATGGTGTATAATAATCTAACTTTCATGTTAAATTACGCATAGAATATTCCGGTTGATTGTCACCAACATCGCTGTTTTTTCTGTTTGTTTACTTAACTGAAAGCCGAACTCGGGTTCCGAAGAACTTCGGCATTGTCCGGTATTTGTTTTGGCCGAGACGAATTTCGATACAAACAAAATGGCGGCCCCCATGATATTCTAATGGTCATTGTGTTTACACTGTTTTAAACTGTGAGATGGTTATAATTCCCGTAATTTATTTAATGTATTACATTTATATCTTCAATATGTATTTAATCTATGTAATAATTTATTTATTGTCACGTATAATTACGATTACAATGGAGAATTCATCGTGCGTGGTTGATTGAAAATCTACGGAATATTTTCACCGGAAAATGCCGAACGCAGTTCGCAAGGTCAACTGAGTTCGCATACTTTAAAAAATATGTAAACACTGCGGCAAAAGTTTCTTTTCACATTAAATTACCGCTTTCAATTCACAACCGATGTGGGTTTCAGATCAAATAGCATGTCTTCTGCGGAAACTATCCGTTTATTGTAGCAATTGTGATATTTTATTTCATATAATTGTGGTTTTATTTGAGCGGGTCACTAACGATTAACTCGTGTCAAAGGAGACCATGGGCCTGGAACTCGGACTAAAGACCGGCACCTCCATCCCAATATCTTAGCCGGTTTTAGTACGAGAAGACTTGGACTAGGGTTGAATATGACATTTTTTCATGGAAAACAAATTAGCAGCTCAACTGGAGCTGATGTCTTCATTAACCCTTTACCCAACAGAACGGCCCTGTGCCAATGCATTCTCTTATATATGCGAGTTGACCATAGGTCGCCTCGCATATATATAAGAGAATGCATTGGCTTAACACATTAAAAATTATAAAATTGTTAAAGAATGTAAGAAAAAATGGTAAAAAGTGTTAAAAAAAGATATTTTTTTTAGGCCAATGCATTCTCTTATATATGCGAGGCGACCTATGGTCGACTCGCATATATAAGAGAATGCATTGGCACAGGGCATAACTGTAACTATCACAATGTGGTCAATGAGCCGGTTCCAATGATATCCATATGTGTATGGTTCTATTGAGACAGACCGAAGATATTTTAGGCTGTTGAAGCTTTATTTGGCCGGTTTTGGCCGTTTTGTTGGGTAAAGGGTTAAGATGAAGTATTAAGAATAAGAGAGCCTGTATTCGGGGTTCTCCGACACTATCAAATGAATACAAGGTTTTGTATATTTTTCCAAAGAGAACAAATATAAATAATTTATTAAAAAGTATGATCTTCAGTACCTATTTCACAAACATCAATAACATGTTGTTTTCGTAAAACTTGATGCCGACTATAAGTAATCGATGGCGTGATTGCTTATGAAAACAATAGTGTTACTCAACAAACCATTATCCAATTGTGTTATGGACCATGTGTTGTCATAAGTCAGTTTGTTTTATTTTCAACATAGTAAAATAAGCACATTTCTCAACACAGGAACGATAACTCCACCAATGGCTGACAGAATTTCCCCAATTTCTGTTGCTCGTATAAATGTGTTTTGAAGTGCGATATTTCGATAATGGGTACGTTTTTCGAAAATCGACCATGTCGCTAGATGGAGTCAGGAATTACATGAAGGTATATTCATAGATTCTGTACTAAACTTTAGTCAGGATTTTGTCTTTTTAACATGGAAACCCTAAAAATAATACATTTTCCACTTTACCTCCCTATTAAGGCAAACGATTTGCACTTAAGTGCAAAATTTACACTTAAGCAAAAATACTTGCGCTTAAGCGGAAATGATAGGTTATTTGCGCTTAAGTATAAATAAATAATAAATGTGAAAAGGGCCTCCCATACATGCATACATCCTGTTTTGGGGTATTTCTATACATTGTTATGTGTCCGATAAAAAGTTGTGATGTTCTTGAATGAACTGAGAACGGCACTCTCCAAATAATAATGTTTCATGTTTAGCTGAAGATGATTCATTTTATTCTCGGCCGATTCCATTTTTCTTAGATTGGTCTGGAGGCACTGACAGAATCGTTCCCTTGAATAAATTTGTTGTCCGTAATGTGCAAAACTTTCCATTTTAATTTTACACCTAAATGAAAAAAAGATGATTGTCAAAAATTACAGCACAATACACCAACCAGAAGGAAGATATATCTCTGGTCCAAGGCAGACATGAATGAGTTATCTTTAGCAACAAGGATCCAGACAGCATTTCAGACTCCATGAAAGACTATATAGTCTGGTCGTTGAGACTTGATTTTGAGGTGAACCTAGAACAAATTGTTTACAGGCTTTTTTCGGTGTCATTCGATGCGGAAAAGCATCAGGAACAACATATCCAAAATGCGCAAAAATCCGCGTTGGGGAAACTTTGTTATCCACGATGACGTCCAACATGGTTGCCTATACATCAGTTCTCGATATAAGTCATTATACGATATATACAGGGATGTGCTCACGCCGGGCGGCGCCGGGCGGGGGCGCCCACCACTCAAAACGATTGCCCGGGAGTGACTACGTTTTCAAACCGGTGCGCCCGGCACATTTTTACGATCACAACTGTACTCGCATTGTAAATTGTGCCGAGTTCTCTTGATGAAAACGACATCTTGCATGTCTGATAGCGACGACATGTTGCCGTCTGTGGCATTTTAATGCATCCTATAAAGCACGCGGGGAGCCTTGATTAATGAGGTGTCAAAAGGTCTGCGATGACCGGTGAATTTTATTACAAAGAGCCGACATAATCAAATACTTTCCGCGTGTGCTGACCTGAAGTCACGCGCTGGAGTTAAAAGTCCCGGGTTGAATTTGGAATGCTCAGTTTCAATGATCCTAAGCCAAAACGATGTCGTTATTGAAATTTTTCACTCAAACTTCGAAAAGTAAAAAGCTCAAATCATGTCTCAGAAACCGCATGGTGGAGGAAACGTTAGACGCGGTCATGCGTATAGTAATTGAAGGGCCGCCCCCTTCCACGGCGCGGTTAAACTGAGCAGACGGAAAGAATAGGCGATTAAAAGTCCATTCCATGAAAGTGTGACGTAACAGAAGTTGTATAAACATTGTAAATATACGTCACTGTGTATAGAAAAAAGAAGGAAATCACGTGGGAAATATGACATGACGCGATTAGTACTCAGGCGATGATTGGCACGTGTTCGTGTGACGCTGTTGTTAGTTCTCTCCCAGACAGCCTTTGATATAATGCCGCTGTTTCAGTTTACTGTACCGGATTAACTTGTTAAATAATTGGATTTATATAAAGAATATGCAGAGGATACTTATACCGGGTGAGTTACACTGACTTTCAAATTATGTTCGCCCAAATTTTAAATATGAAATGTCCCTATTTTATGATAATTTGTCAGAGACCTTGTGGTGTATTTTACACCTGAAATGCAAGGAAAACGCATTTGCGGGCGCTAATAATCCAAATTTTCTTCCGATTGGGCGAACAATGGTCGCCCAATCGAACCGATGACCCTCCCGCCCGGGACTATTTTGGGGATTGGCACATCCCTGATATAGTGGCATCAGAATTATGCCGTTGTATCAGTTTGTGTTAAATTAGAATGCGGGAGCAAGTAGAGTGACACGGACAAAAAAATTATACAATCGTGGCCATGAAATGGCTGTCAAAATGGCCACAACTCCAAACCATACCATGTGGAACGCAACATATTGGGTAACCACATAAGAGTGAAATACGTATTGGCAATATACAAGTCGGTTGTTAAATATCTTTAAAGGTACACACAGCATTAAAACAGATCAATCTGAAGGATCATCGGTCATTGCACAGCAAGTCAACTGCCCAATGATTTACATCTTTAACGTTTGGGTGTTCTGCTTATCCAACATCCAACTGTTAGGCAAAACAAAAATAGCTTGTGCATGCAACACACGAACTAATGTTTCGCCTCACAGTGCATGGTAGTTTCATTCGGCATGATGATTAAATATTGAATGCAACGCCGAAATTTAAGTGCATACTCTAGAGGTATAAATACTAGTTATATTTCCGGAATTGTCAACACTCCCGGTGATAATAAACGATACACGTATGTCGCAATGGTTATTATACTGTAAAGAAACACTCATATCTTCAATGGATTAGCACCGAATCTCACCAGGTCAAAGAGACTGTACATAGTACATTGTATGTAAGACTAATTTTCATTCTGCTACCAACCCAGTTTCTTAGTAGACAATTTTGTTAAAATTACTTCAGTGGCCACTTTACAACTAGAATAAGCTACAGCGCAATGCACACTATTAGTTTTCAGTATATTTTTGTTTGAAAATATATTACCATTACCACCCACGTAATCGTGCTAAATATCAGGTGATCATCGTTTATGATGTTATTCCAACGTTGAACATTCACCCAATATTGTTAGTTGTGGTTCTGTGTGCAACAGACATGTGTAACATTATGGAAAATGGGTGAACGCGGTGATGCGGTTGAAGACAACGTAGTAAGTTTCGCGTAGATGTGGCCTTGGTGAATTCAACCAAATATAATTTCCAGGTATAAACACGATTATGTAGGCAATTTTGGTCAAGTTTTGAATTTATTGAAGACAGTCTATGGTACTCATTTGTGATTTAATAAATTTAGTTCATGGTACACCATCACGCATTCTTGTGATAAAAGCGAAATATTCGTGTTTTATCACTTGATCTGAGGCAACTATAACTACTATTTTGAGACACGTACAATAGAATCTACGCATTCTCCCCAGTACAATATGAACATAATTCATACCGTTTTATAGCAATTAATTTATTAAGGTTTTATACCGTAGATATCAAAAATAAATGGTGATCGGTCTCATTTGTGAGACTGCTCTGAATACATATATTTCTGCTTCTAGAGAAAGGCCGCAGAGTCAATACATCCCTACTAAATCCCGTTTAGCTGTTTGATTACACATATATCACACGATTCAAGATTAGCGGTACAGATAAAACTGCGTCATTTTTCCGTTTCTGGACGCCCAAAAGTCCAGATTTAACTGTTCCACAAGACTCTGATTTCGCTTGCTCTCTCGTGAGATACATCAGAAAGAATTCGTACATCTCTAATCAAAAGTTTCTCTTATACTTGTAGTCATTCTTCCTCGCAATATTCGAGCGTGTGTTCACTCATATAGGACTAGCTATTCAATTTTGCACTAAATGTAAATATCATTCGATTTTGTCCATTTTGGTGGCCATTTTGGGAAAAATATTCTACATACATGTATATGGTTTACGATTAAGCAATGTTTGTGTATATTTCAATTTATTACGAATTTGGCATTAATTGGAGCATCTGCCGCAGAATTCAGTATTTTCCGATAACAACAGACATTATGGACGCCATTTTCAATAGAGAATTTTCCCCAAAGCGGATTTTAGCGGATTTTGGATATGTTGTTCCCTACATTCTTCCCGACAATATGACACAAAAAACAGCTTGTAAACAATTTGTTCTAGGTCCAATGCTTCAACGACCAGACTAATATCGAAACACTCTGGTCGCCTTTCAAAGACATCTGCACTCAACTCCTCCAGCTAGTACCATCCAAGATTCCACCAATCATAGATTAATGGAGAAATCAAGTATCTGTCAAGAAAGAAACATCAGGCTTATAATAAAGCCAAAAAAACAGGGAAGAAACACGACTGGGAACGCTTCAAACAACTAAAAAATTTATGTCGCAAACAATGCAAGGCAATCAAGTCCAAATACATCATGGATTTAGTGACTGAAAACGATGGAAGGAGAACATCAAAGAGACTATGGACTTGTATCAAGAGTGAAAAGAACGATAGTTCAGGAGTGTCACCACTGAAGAGAAGAGGAATTATATACAGCGACACCAAAACAAAGGCAGAGATACTAAATCAGCACAGTATTCACCACAGAAGACACCACAAATATACCCATTGAGCCCATCCCAGAGAATAAAGTGGACGAAATAATCACCGAAGACTGAGTAGTAAATTTCTCAATAACATCAACATACATACGGCCACCGGACCTGACAGTATTCCCGGAAAACTATTAAAAACTGTCGCTTCCGAAATTACACCAATGCTGACAAAACTCTTTCAATCCTCAATCAACAAAGGAAAAATACCAACTGAATGGAGAGAGGCATATATTACTCCATTGTACAAGAAAGGAGACAAAACATCTGCATCAAACTACCGTCCAGTATCTTTAACATCCATCTGCAGCAAACATCTTGAGCATATTATTCACCACCATCTAATCAGTTACAGCAATGTCCTAAGTAAAATCAACTCCATAATCACAGCAGAACCTGCCATGACCCGTTCGGAAATTAAATTATACAGTTTCTTGAATGACGTCGCCTGGACATGGATACATCATACCTGATTGTCAGTCGTAAAGTGACGGGCACTTAGATGATTGGAATAGCAAATAAAACAAATATGTTTATACCAATTAACACTCAACAGTAAGTAATAATAATGTGCATGTCCCCCGAGAACTCGTGACAACAAAGTGTCAAACACCAGATGTCAGATGCATCACTGACGCACGTCAATCATTAGTGTGAAGACCCCGCCTTCCCCCAATTTGAAACGAATCGGCTCACTCGATTGGTTAAATACAATTGTCTGTCATCGTGATCACTAGACTTCTGCACTGATTTTCAGGTCGGCAGCTGTCTGACCTATTTCCATTAATAAAACTTGTACTTCTATAACCACGTGCCCTTGTGTATATTTGTCGACGATGCGACACAGTCAATCAACCATAACCGACATCACTCATTCAAGTCTTTGACACATTGTGATCAATTCGCATGTGCGTACTACTTCTTTGTTACACGGTTTCACACATGTTGCCAGACTGGCTCCAATGCTACTCTGTGACTAAAATGTTGTGTATCGAGTAACTTTCTTGGAAAGCGCGGGGCACTTTCAAAGAAGCCGACATTGTCGATTATCCGGGATTGTTTGATTGACACAGGGTGGATAATATATAATTTGGATTCAATTTTGTTTTGAATTTGTCACTTACTTTGAGTTCGCGGTAGGTGTTGGCTATCCGCTTCTTGACTGTTTTAACAGTTATTTCTTTTGTCATGCATGAATTTGACCATGGATAAGAGAAATTCAACTCCCGATTTTGTAGTTTGACTTTTTATTGTTTTAACACTATTCACTTTCAATCTTTGGAGGATTATTCAACTAATTCAACACCATTCATGTCAGTGCCGGGTCAGCAATCCGCTACGGCAGTGTACTGCCGTAGTCAGAGCTGTTTACTTAAGCAAATCGCTCGGCATTGTCGAATGCCGTAGCCAAATGCGAGGGCTGTCATGGTCACATCGACGATGTTGAAATGCTTGTAAGAAATACCCCTAGTCTAAATCGCATGTATATGAGAGCACGTCCACTTATTCACCGTCCTGGAGTGACACCGTGACCATATTCAGTCTGAGTTAGTTATATCATCACAATCCACCATCAAGTGTTCATTTTTCGAAATTCAGTTGCCTTCTCGGTGGTGGTTTTCCGTTTCCGAGTTCAATTCATTGATTTCCACGCAGTCCATAAATAATTCAATATCAGAAATTCAGAATGAGAATAATTATTGGGATCATAATATGAACATCCATCATCACAACTTTGCAGTTGTGGTCTACATGATGTAAATACTCTGTGGTCGTTTTTAATATATACAAGTATCTTCAGAAACGAATAAGAACTGAAACTTGCGCGAATTTAAGCAGGGTTTCCGTTAGTACGGCTCAGCGTCCATAGGACGGCCTCATTCCCCTCGCAGATGATCTGTTTGATTCATACGTGTACCAAAAGTTAATAGCAATATGTCATAAAAAATCCTGTTGCAACGGGAGTTCGGGGATTAAACAGAATACTGGTGGAAAAAGCGGGTCAATTGATGTACAGCGTAACCCTTTGAAAGCAAAGCGCCAAAACTACAACGTAATGTTTGGTGTGCATTGAAATAGCGACGTTATATATATATATAGAGTAATAAATGTCGCTTTAACATCGAACAAGGTCGGACTGCTGAGTACAGATATTTGTTTGCACGGGATTTCTGTGGTTGAAACTAAACTACTCACGCTTCGAGATCCCGTGCTACCGTACGATTACATAATTTGGTCAAAGAATGCCGAATTGCTGAGTTAGGCAGAGTGGGGATCAACATACGCCTACAGGCGGTTCTCCTACCAAAGGAGGTATACCTCGGAGATCCTGTGCTATCGTACTATTATTATACGGAACCTGTCCCAAATCAGTCTTTATAGCGGGAATTCATAGTGACAACACCATTCATTTGACCCATATTACATGCATGGAGGATAAACACAAAAAACATATCCCACCATGCCCACCCACCCAATATGGAGATGAAGTCAAAGTACGGTCGATACTAGTTCATTGTCCCGCCTGGGTCCCCAAACACAAACGGCGCACATATTCCCCATTTCCCGCCAAAACTCAATTATATTTTATAACACATTGGCTAAAACTCTGTTCTATAGTGCTCAGCGGTCGTCAGTTGTTGGACTAATACAAGACTATTGACAAGCTACGAGTTCCTAGTTTGAAAGATTTTGCTACCATTCGTATTTCGCCGCTATAAATATCTCCTGCAGACAAACCCTGCAGTATGACGTCACAGCGCACAAATAGTTTTACGATTGACAGAATACATGGAATATATCAGTTTTATTTTCACGGAAGCTACTTGAAATTTCAGGAAATACTTAATTCAATTCTCCCAGCTAGGTATTATTGGACAATGCATAGATGCTTTTTAGTGTTTAGTTTCATTATACCTGTCGGAATCTTATTGTAAGTTATAAATTTTTAAACACTTTAACTTGTTCATTTATATAGTCTTCAATCAGACGGCAGTCTTACGTGCGTAATTACATGATTAATTATCTGGATACCATCAGCAGAATTAATGCACCCACGGAACATGATCGACTTGCGTAATATACGTAGCTTTGGATTGCTTTGTGGGACACTCTGGTGCAAGGAAATTGCTACCTTTCAGTTAGTCCAAGTCTTCTCGTACTAAAACTAGCTAAGATTTTGGGATGGAGATGCTAGTGTTTAGTCCGAGTTCCATGCCCATGCATTTCTATGACACGAGTTACGCCCAGGATCTGTGGCGGGAATCTGTGGTGTATTTTACTCGATTTACCTAACAAAGCAATACATGATGCTATATACATCGGAAAGAGTGACATCTTATGGTCATAATGGTGTATAATAATCTAACTTTAATGTTAAATTACACATAGAATATTCCGGTTGATTGCCACAAACATCGTTGTTTTTTCTGTTTGTTTACTTACTCTAGTGATCCGAATAACCGTACCCGTACGATTGTTAATTTTGGAGAAAAAATCCACCCCCTACGATTCTAATTCAAGCCCCTATGATTATTTAATTTTGATCACCCATACTCCATGAATGATCGCATTATTCGTAGTTTTTAATCAAATGGCATGCATGAAACGGAATACGTTCAAAGAATTCGCGCAACCGTCTGGCATCGCAATATAATCAATGATTTGATCCATGGGAAGTAACTCCATCCTCGCACGTGTCGCTATTTTGCAATTCGTGCGACCCTATTGCAATAGACAGACCCCCCTCTGCGGGTATTGTTTATCGTTCAGTGAGGCGAACAAAGGTGACAACGCGTTATGTCTGGTTTTTTTTACAATTGACGCGTTATTAACTAAGAAGTTAATCAACGTCTGGGGCTCACGTTTGAAAGTTTCTTTAATTAGAACACAATTGAGTAGTTGGTGGACCGATTCGACCAAAGAAAATTAATAGCATGAAAGTAAACCTTCCGCGTACCTCCGTCAAATAACTTGTGGTGTACGGGTTTTTTCGAGCCTTGTGCTGGAACTGAAAATTCGTATAAAAGTGTTGACGCAGTACGTGTTCTCCGTTCAAATCAATGACATTGAAAAGGTTCTGCAAGAACCAGACGTTGTCCGTGCTGGGTCGAGGAGTGTTTATTATAAGTTTTTGTTTGATAATTAAATCAGTGTTCTTCAATGATCTCCTTTTTCATTGACATTTCCACCCCCTACTATTATTCCGACCCCTACTATTATTAAAATTTGGCAAATTTTCCACCCCCTACTATTATTCCGACCCCTACTATTATTTGGATCACTAGAGTAACTGAAAGCCGAACTCAGGTTCCGAAGAACTTCGGCATTGTCCGGTGTTTGTTTTGGCCGAGACGAATTTTGATACAAACAAAATGGCGGCCCCCATGATATTTTAATGGTCATTGTGTTTACACTGTTTTAAACTGTGAGATGGTTATAATTCCCGTAATTTATTTAATGTATTACATTTATATCTTCAATATGTATTTAATCTATGTATTTATTTATTTATTGTCACGTATAATTACGATTACAAAGGAGAATTCATCGTGCGTGGTTGATTGAAAATCTACGGAATATTTTCACCGGAAAATGCCGAACGCAGTTCGCAAGGTCAACTGAGTTCGCATACTTTTAAAAATATGTAAACACTGCGGCAAAAGTTTCTTTTCACATTAAATTACCGCTTTCAATTCACAACCGATGTGGGTTTCAGATCAAATAGCATGTCTTCTGCGGAAACTATCCGTTTATTGTAGCAATTGTGATATTTTATTTCATATAATTGTGGTTTTATTTGAGCGGGTCACTTAACGCTTAAGTCGTGTCATAGAAATGCATGGGCCTGGAACTCGGACTAAACACTAGCATCTCCATCCCAAAATCTTAGCTAGTTTTAGTACGAGAAGACTTGGACTACCTTTCAGTGTCAAATAACAAAATTTTCGCCCGACAACACAAACCATGGTCGTCCTGTCGCGTTATGCGTTTCCCCAATACGGACTCATTAATTTCCCCTTGGTGGAAACCCTGTTACGGTGATGGTAAAGTTTCGTATATCACATTTTTCTACAATTTTTTTTCTTCTGCTCACCATCACGCCTTCTTAAATTAATATCCTAGGTTTATATCATTGCCAGTTTACACAAGGGGTAGAATGACTTAGTAAGAATAACTCTTGCCAACAAGAAATTATGGCATTGAAATCCATGTAAAAAAGGACCGTGCAGTCACGACCTGCGCTACTCAGACTAATATGTGTTGACTTATATGAACGTCAAGATTTAATTAACTATAAATATTTCTTATAACCAATTACGTACACGAAGTTGGTTGCTTGTGGTAGGGGGTTGGGTCTGTACCTCATAATTATCATATTATACATGTATCTTCCAGCCTTTCGATCGTGGCTCCCTGGGCCATTTTTTTGACTGGCACATATGCCCATTCTCAATTTGGATGAAATATTAGTTGTACTCGCCTCCACAACCCTTGGCCTTGGTTGGAAATTGGGGTTATTATGAGTGAGAACTTGGGTTTACCCCCTCATAATTTGGGTTGTTTATTTCAAATCACAACCCAAATCATTAGAATATAAGTAAGGAAGAACATTCAATTTCCAAGAACATGATTTGTTTGTAGGCCTACCCCGCTGGACAAAACAAGTGTCCATTTAACCGCGGTGCGGTTTGCGGTGCCACCGCGGCCGAACTTCAACAACACCGCGGCTCCACCAGCTGACTGCAGTTCGGCCGCGGTGTACTTGCCGTTCAGCCGCGGTGTACTTGCCGTTCAGCCGCGGTGTACTTGCCGTTCGGCCGCGGTGTACTTGCCGTTCGGCCGCGGTGTACTTGCCGTTCGGCCGCGGTGTACTTGCCGTTCGACCGCGGTGTACTTGCCGTTCGACCGCGGTGTACTTGCCGTTCTTGGAATGATGTTGAAAAACACAAAGAGGGCACCATAAATGAGGCTTGATTGAGGCCATTGTCTAAATACCGTCCGTCAGACGATCTATTACATGTGTATATGTTTGAGGGTTAATCTGTCTGGTGACAAGGTGTGATAATCTTTTAAGTAGTCAACGTCCCACCAGTAAACTGTCATAAAATCAAGGTGTCATAATCCATCCTGATTAGAAAAGGCTCCCGCTGATAATTATTAGGCGACACGGAAGTGTGATGTTGCCGACAACAGACTTCATCTAGATTTGGCAGCATGTGTCTTTTTGAGAAATAAGCATTGGAATGTCGTGCACATGTGGCAGCCTCATTCATGAGAGAATTGAATCACTATGCTGTCATTTAAGACTGATTATAAAATAAGGATTGTCGCATCCTACTTTGAACTGTTTGTTTGCCCATGTTGAAATATTTGTTATTGTGATGTTGTTTTCTCTTGTTAAAATATATTTTTTTTTACATTAATTAAAACTATTATTTGGTTTGAATTATATACTGACAACATCCACCCATGTGGACCTCCTTTTGGAATTCACTGCCGTCCATTGAATGTATAAAAATCTGTGCCAGAATTGTCTTCAGAATGAACAATAAAGAGCGTTTGTGCGTGATCAGGTATTTTTCTCCCGCGAAGATTTTATGAACCTAAATATTCAAATCCTTTCAATACTGTGGTTACTTTAAAGACAAAACTGCGACAGCATGCCAATTGACCTTTGATAAAACTTGAAAGGGAATATCGAGGAGAAAGTGACATGTCACAATCATGTTAGCTCAAACAGTTACGATGTAGCAAACAATGTCATTGCTACATTCCTCGCGCCCAGTTTCTGAATAATGCTGACATAATAAATTGTAATTCGGGTGCACCTGGCATTTTGAGATGTACAGATGTGCGCAAAATTAACGGCGGTTATCAACCTCCCAATCGAGGGTTTCACTCAATTTTTTGTGGCAATATACGTAAACAATACTTTATAATGGATATATAACAAAATAAAAATTTAATGAGGCATGCATGGTTTATACATCCATTGAATAAAAGCGACCACGTGATTCGTTTTTGTGAATTTGCAATAGATCGGATATGGGAGGGAGGTCATGGGATCATTAGAATTGTGCTAAATTAATCGGCTTTCTGGGAAACACGGCACCAGAGCGCATCGCTTCAACAAAACGGGAATATCTGAGAATGTACTGCCGTTGCGAAAACAAAAGAATCGTGGTTCTCCGTTTTTTTTATTGGTGTATACGGCGCCACTGTGTATTCCAATGTTTATTTATTTACGAAACTCTATTACAGTAAGCATGTTTGTTGAGATACTATACTTGTCAATATATGTCATATCTGTCTGGTTTTTAAAATCCAGATTCCTACATAAATTATACCAGTAATAAACGCATGCATGACGCATTGACCGCGTGGTTGTTTGTGCATGCGAGGTTTTCCCCGAATTATCTGCATTTTCTGATCAGGGCTAGTGGTTTTCAAAACTTGTCAACATGAAATTTTTTATTTGAATATGATGACTAAATTCTTATATTTAGGAATGTTGGTAGAGAATACAATAAATGGTGTATTTTCAATAGCTTGTTAATGCATACTAAAACGGAAAACATTAAATGAATTGAAAAGCTTACCGCCCACCCCCTAATTTTGGGGTGTCCGTTCGGGGAAACGTGTGCATTATTCCTTTTGACCTTATACACGTGTCCCATCACAATTCTAAAAAAAATTTCAATAGACATTGTTTGTGTAATCTTTATTCAGTCCATCCTCTGGTGGCAAATACCGTGGACTTATAGATCGATGAAAAGTGTAAAATGTCACGTATTTTCAGTTTCTGGCAGTTAATTTTTACTTGGCAATGGATTTGCCACATATATGGATCGATAATAGAACACTTTTATTTAATATGCTCATTTGATCATATTTTTTTTCAAAAATAATAGCAACTCTAATAAAAACATGGGAATCATTTTATTTACCAAATCTCGGTAATGGTGTCAAAGCATACCACATTAGAACAAAATATCGGTAAGCTCCTCCCACAGCCAACCAATTAAAGCAGAGAATAAAATCTCACAAACTAATCCTGGATGATTGACAGGTGTATGTCGACGTGCTAGCATGCACAGGATCGACGCATAAAGTTTTTTATATTTGACAACAAAGTTCCATTAATATCTACCGGTACGTTAGATCGTTGAAACAGTTGGGTTAAATATAAATGTGATTTGCATAATGACCTTAAAGCCGATATTATGTACGGATTTAAATTTCCTGTAATTAAAAATACTAATCTTCGTATATTTCTACTAATAAAACATGTTTTAAACTCGAGAAAAAAAGACGATACAAACCAGGAATCTAACCCCGTGTACTTGCCGTTCGGCCGCGGTGTACTTGCCGTTCGGCCGCGGTGTACTTGCCCATCGGCCGCGGTGTACTTGCCCATCGGCCGCGGTGTACTTGCCGTTCGGCCGCGGTGCTCAGCCGCGGTTCCACAAAGTGACACCGCGGCCGAACGGCAAGTACACCGCGGTGGCATTGGACACTTGTTTTGTCCAGCGGGGTACCGTACCTCAGTACCTGTATAGATTCTATAGTGATTTTATAGGTTGGGATTTGATCAGTTTGATGACAATTGCATGGAGCTACATTTACATGTATACCAGCGCGGACTCGGCGCCATGCACTATTAAACAACGTCAACCCAACCAAACCTAATGCGAACCATGCCTTCTTTGTGTGCTATGTCGCGTCGCTGTCAAAACGTCAATAACTTTCGCAGGAAAATGTGCGTGCCAATATGACGTCGCTTTGGATACAACATATGACGTAACCTAAAAGTTTACAGAACATGCTTCTACTAATTTACTAAACTAAAGAAAAGTTTATTTAGTTATATGATAAACATTAAAGATATTTACGATATGAATTATGCCTATGTTGTTTTCATGAGGTCGCTAAGGAAAATTTGCAGTTTTAAGTAAATTTCCGACATTTCCCGAATGGCATAGCAACCTGAGTCAGGTCGACAATATTTATGATTTAAGTCATGATTATTGTTCAAACAATAAACTATGTAATGCCTTAAGGGGATGGTAAAGTCTGGTCAAGATGGCCACCGCGGATTGCACCCTACCTCCAGATGATCAATAATTACTCACCGGCCATAGAATGGATAAACGTCATATTTTTCACACATAATAATCAATAATAAACAAAGATCTTGTCATTAGTAGAGAAATTATAGCTGTTAGAATTTACTCGCGGTAGAGTGACAAAAAATCATGTCCCCAAACGGCGTTTCTCCAGTTCCAATGGTTAACTTTTTGTACAAACTGAACAGTCAAAATGGTCCTATAAGAATCTGGCTAGAGACAAGGAGACATCATTTTGAGGAAAAACAACAACTTTCCCAAATACCCTGCCAGTGAAAATAGTACTGTCATCCTGAATAATGGCAAAATGTCCTCCATTTGCATTGTTTACATTCTTAGGAACTATTTTTCTTGGTATGGGAGACCATAATATCCTAACATTATTTTGCGATAGCCGATACACAAGCCATGGGGGTGGGGCGGCCATGATTACAAACAAACCCATCCGTCAATACTAGAATACGATTACGAATGGAAATCGATCAGTATAGACAATCGCGCATGGGATCAAGCTTTTGATTATGCCCATCAATAGATATGGGTTATAAGCAATATGATTGTACCTGATAACCGACAATTTCTCGATTAATTTACATTCAAATGTTATTAAACGTATTTTTCTACACAATGTTGTTTATCCCAGTGCACCAAAATAGAATTGACCGGAAGTGAACTCGCACAAGGAGTCCGTCGTAAAATATGACATATTTCGTCGGAATACGGTACTTTCCTATTCATAAATATGTTTTTATATAGGCTATTTGATTTTAGAATAATACAATATTCTGAAACATGTCAGTTTTCTATTTATGTGATTTGCGTACTAATACGACATCTTGTAATCTCGCTTTCGACTATAGACTGGTAATTCTAAAAATAAAATATCAACATTTCCATCTGTAAACAGCACAAAACTTCATAAATCGTGGGTAATCAAGCAACTAAATTAATTCCAACAACTTAAATAAACTGAAAGCATCGATTTCATATCATAAACTTGCCCGATTGCAGGATCGGATTGCTTTTCTGGTCGATTTTCATGTACCTGCCGCGAATTAAAAAATGACAACAACGTCATGAACATGTGTTTACAATTGAAATATGGCGACTGGCTCCCAAGAAAAACTGACACGTTTTAGCGGACGTTTTGCAAACGATACAGTGAACATTAATCTAAAGCATAGCTCCTTGGCTCTTAACGGTATGTCACTTATCATAATGGGCTGCCTAATGATACTGTTGAAGTTATAGTTTTTCACATTTGAATGCCAAACAATGACATAATATTGCAGATATACTCTGTTTCAAAGTCATTTTTCTGGTACAAAAAGCTTTTTAGCTCACATCTATTCGTGGCACCTCCTTTAATGATATATGCTCTATATATTATCTCTATGTTGTTATATCTATTTCTGTCTGCTTTTATGTGAAAAATACCAATTTTGTCAGCCCGTTTCCAGACATTTTTTATGAAACAGACTTGGCCATCCCCTTAACGCAATGAATAATGTTATGTTGGCTATATGAAAAGTAACATTTTGTAGTTTTAATTTAATTGCAATGACGTTTCAAGATGGCGGCCCCTCAAATTCAAAATGGCGGTGCCCCCAATTCAATTTCAAGATGGCGGCACCCATGTTCGAAAGCGAACTTAGTATAAGGACGACATGCGCATATGTTGCTGTGAAACATATGCGCGGCTGGGCTGTGCCCAGCTGGTCATCCTTAAAAAAAATTAGCTAGTGCGAATTGGCGAGTATAAATATTTTGACAACGTTTTGGCATTTAGAGCAGGAAATTGGAGACACTTGTGGAATTTAAAAACAAACCAATGTCTGCCCCAATACTGACGTAAGAGACAAAGACCGGCGAATTTTTTTCAATTATGCTTTGTTTCGAAATAATTTACGTTTAACTAGTCTAACTCTAACGTAAACAAATCCACCATTTTTATCAAAAAATACCGGTCAGGTTTCGTCCAGAAGAATGATGATGTGCACCGACCTAAAAACATTTGAATAGGCGAGAACACCGTGGACAATAGACAGGTAACCAAGTTATGAGAGGTTTGTGAGGGTCACCTTCAAATTATTATGGATTAAAATTGTTCGTTTGACAAACAAAACTATTTTTTTCCGACAACGGCAAGCTGGCCGGAAGATGGATCAGAAATCACGTGGTCCAGAAAATACAACATTGGGACAGGGATTTCATCAACCGAAGTGAAACGAACCAAGTGAGCAATTCGCGGAATACAGGATCATACAGTGTAGTAACACTATTTCAGACAGTCTTACTATTGGGAGCTATTGTCTGCATTCAATGGGGGAGGTAAAGTGACCAATTTTAAATGTGGATTTCCATGCAAATCTGCGGAGCAAAAGTTAAAGAGTTGCCCCTATTTATGAGTGTGACTTTGTGTGGTAATGATACATTACATTACATTATTCAAAAGACCTTGAAGGAAGGTGTCCTCCCACAGGACTGGACAAAGGGTGGTTCCTGTATACAAGAAGGGTGATAAAACAAACCCGGCAAATTATAGACCGATCACCCTTACCTGTATCATCTGCAAACTAACTGAGCACATCATCGCATCCAACATCACGAAGCATCTAAAAAAAATAAATAAGATCCTCTCTGATCTGCAGCATGGCTTCAGTGAAAGAAAATCATGTGAAACACAACTCGTGCAACTAGCTGATGATCTTTTGAGACACCTTGCTGCAGGACAGCAGACTGATCTTATCTTGCTTGACTTCAATAAAGCCTTTGACAAGGTAAACCATGGCAAATTGCTCTATAAACTTGAACATTACGGCATTGGTGGAACCACATTAAACTGGATCAGAGCCTTTATCAACAACAGAACCCAAGTTGTTGTCCTGGAGGGGGATGCCTCCTCTGATGTCTCAGTGACATCTGGGGTACCCCAGGGCTCTCTCCTGGGGCCCCTGATGTTCCTGGTGTACATCAATGATTTACCAAACCACATGCATATACTGCTCAAACACGCTTATTTGCTGATGACACCGCACTATACATGACAATAACTAACTCGAAAGACTGCGAACAATTACAAAATGACCTAAACAAACTACAGACATGGGAGCAAAATTGGGATATGGCCTTTAACCCCCCAAAATGTCAAGTCCTCACAGTCAGCCGCAAAGCAAAACCCATAATTTGGGACTACATCCTACACTCTCAAGTACTTGATCATGTCAATAATGCGCGATATTTGGGAATCGACCTCACAAACAATCTCATTTAATGCCCACATACAACGAACAACTCTAAGTGCAAATCAGTCCCTGGGATTCTTAAAAAGGAATGTCAAAACACAAAATAAAGCACTCAAGAAAGCAGCTTATCAGGCCATGGTTCTAAAGACAAAAGTTAGAGTATGCCGCTGCAATTTGGTCCCCTCATACCTCAGAAAACATAACTAAAATTGAACGAGTACAAAATCGGGCCATCCGTTGGATTTTTAATGACTATTCAAGATTCTCAAGTTTGTCAAAAATGAGGACAGAATTAGAACTGAAACCCCTTGAGGACAGAAGAACCATCTCAAAATTATCCCTCTTCAGTAAAATAGTCCATAATCAAGTAGATATTACAATCCCAGATTACCTTCAGAAACCACTCAGACACAGCAGATATAGCAACGCTGACACTTATCGTCGAATTCATACTGGGCCAAACTATTTTAGACATTCATTCTTCCCATCAACTGCTATACTCTGGAACCAACTCCCGCCTGATCTGATCAAGCTCTCTGACCCTGACCAGTTCAGGAGGAGAGCTTATTAGCTACAACCATGAACCTGACAGCAACCTTTGTTTTTAAAATGCTTTTATCTGTACATATTCTTTTAACTGACAAACTTGTCACCCTATCACTCTATTCTCCACTAACTTGCACTGATTGCGCCTGGTGATAACACCCATATATGGGGGGTCGACCAGTACCAATAGATAGATAGATACCTTATGCTGTTAGTGGAATCTGGCTTGTGCCACTATGTCCACGTCTTCTGTGTCTGGTTCTCCGAATTCACCAAATTCAGGTCCTATATTTTTGAGTCTATCTAACGCCTGACTCGTCTGAGAACTTGTCAACCCTAATTTGGCTTTGAAATCAAGTCTAACCTCCTGTTCTTTCCAATAATCGTCGAGTCGATTTTTTAGGCCTTATTTTTTAGGCCTTGTAATGGAACCAATTAAAGGTGGATTATCTCTTTGTAAACGTGTATTATATAGTTACCGGGGGGGGGGTATAAAATATTAGATTTGAATCGAAGACTCCTGTCCGGAAATGCTTCTATCGATTAATATTAATTTTATTTCGAATATTTTCTGGTCTAAAAAGGTGTGTTTGTTCAGCTAACGAACAATAGTGGTTACTGTTAACAGAGACCAGAAATTATATTGTGCAATTTTGTAACAAATAAACGTTAATTATACTCATTGTCGCTTATATCTGTGGAACAAAACAATACAAACAACCAATCTGCGACATTTGACATTCGTTGCGCAGCCGTAGGAACAGCCCAGTGCTCTATATCGCAATACGGTCTCGTCCGAATGGTCGGTTCTAAAAAATAGTAACATAAACGGGCCCGATTTAATATTCGAAATAAAATCAATATTAATTGATAGAAGCTTTTCCGGACATAGGTCTTCAGTTCATATCTATTATTTTATACCCACCCAACTATTTAAAATTTGTTATTTAAAGAGATAATCCATTTTTAACTAACATGTATTTATCTGGCGGGTGCGCTTGGAACTTGTTCCATTTTATACTGTTTGTGTATTTATTTTGAAATTTGACATTGATTTTTCAAATGTAGGTCAAGTGATGTAATTCCAGAAAAAACATTCTCAAACATTTAGTACAAAATGTTATATTTTACCAATCGGACCCGCCAGATAAATGATGCCTGTTGTTTCCAATACCACATCAAGTCAAACTCAGAAGTAGGCTATCATGTGCAAATTTAACTTTTGCTCACCATATTTGTATGGAAATCCCCATTCAAAATTGTTCACTCGACCCCTCCCCCTTAATTCAGTACATGTGTTCTTTATCAGGGTCAGGGATGTGGCGATATTAGATTTGTTTGTTTATTGGAGGTTTAGGCCATGGCCAGGGAGGATTTGAAAGGGGCGGAACCCCTTTTCTAAAACACACTTGAATGCGATATATGAATCATGAAATGGTTAACATGAAAAAGATGATCTAGACATGATTTTTTTTATCTCTTTTTCTTCCTTCCTTGGATTTCTTCTGTTGCTGTTGTTGGTGGTGATGTGTAGAACACCACACCGACCGCTGCATGTTACCTGTCTTGTTCTATCCATTGCTCTTCGTAGACCGCCATTCGTTGGTCGAATTCCAGGTCAGTTTATGTTCTGAATCGGGTGGAGCTAGTGCTGTTGTTGTTGCTGCCCATGGATATGGGGGCATCGGGTTCAGATGAAATTCCGGTGTCCCATGTGGTAGGGTGCATGTCCATCTCCACGTTGAAGCTGGCGGCGGGAACATCGGGGGTGGTGTCCGCGTCCCTGTCTCCACTGGTCTCTACGACGACAGGGGTGATGTGCGTCTCCCCTGGTCTGTTGACTCTGACCTCCAGACAGGAGGGGCCACCTGGGCGTCTCTCATATAGCGCCTGCTTGCCTCCGGTGTCGATGGTAGAGGGCATGTGACTGCCAGTCGTCGCAGCCGAGTGGGAAGGGACAGTCGGCCGATCAACAGCTGCCCTCGACCAACAGCTGCCCTCTTGTTCCTCCACTTCGCACTGCGTCCCTGCGTCGGCGAGAATGAGTCTTTGTCTTCTTCGTCTTTCCTGTTCTGGTGGTGAAGTCCCTGTGTAGAACCACAGGCCCCTGGTTATTTCCAGCTGCAACGGTCCTGTTGTCCACGGATATACAAAGCCTCGCTTAGTAGGCTTCGTGACATGCAGCTAAGGGTATCCACAATGAGCAATCGATATATCCAAGGCCGCGACCACGGCGGCAGAGGGGATTATAGCTGCATAATCCTCTGCCAAGTCCAGTAAACAACTCGCCTGTCGCACGGGAGGCTGTCCCCGAAGGGAAAACCACATGACTCACGGCCGACAGACCAGTCAATTGGAACAGCGACAAGACATATATACTGTAGAATAGTAGTACATCTTGCCCGCTCAACAACCAACCAGGAAATAATGAATGAATGAATGAATGGCGAACTGAGGGGTGTCGCCCCCATATATTATAGCTATATATGGCTTTTATATAAGAAATGAACGGCGGTTTCAATGTGGTCATGGGATTTTGACCGCGAGAAAAAATCAGCAAACTGCATGAACCCCGAAGGGGTTCATGTGGAGTTTGCTGATTTTTAATCGCGGTCAAAACCCATGACCACGTTGAATCCGCCGTTTATTATTTAAATTTATATTCTTAAATTCATTATGAACTATAGAGGATTGTCTGTCTTTCCCACTATTTATTCATCTATTTAATTGAACCCATGGAGGCCAGTTAAGAAAGTTTGAATCCTGTTTTTTGTAAAACCAAACATTTTGAGAATCCGTTCACGGAGAACGGAAGAAAAAACGCAATTTCACAGTTACGTATACACATATGACAAAATGTCTTGTTTAGCTAGTAACTAATGTAGACGTGTTGATTTCAAGAATGATATCTGAAACTAACAATTAAGTTTCGGCTGTGGATAAGAAATCGACAACACGCCGTTCTACCATAATGATATATTTATGAGGTTCGGGGGGATATTTGTAGCGGTAAGGAAAATGGTAAAACGCTATTGAGTATCGGCCTTTTTTTAACATCAACGCTCAGTAACAACGGACAACAACACTGATTATAGACCAAAATAAATTTCTTGCCAAATCCGGACCTACTATATATAGAGGATCTCACATGAGTTTCTATTTTATACGGAATTTATCAACCGAGTTCACTAAATTCGATTTGAGCCGAGGTTCTAAATAGAATTTAGAGGACGAGGTTGATAAATTACGTATAAAATAGGACGAGTGTGAGATACCTTTTATTATATGATCAAATAAACCCGAAGCAACGCGAAATATTCATCGAAAACAACAATCATAAACTACAGCGATCGCAAGTTATTTGAAGAACGCCTTGACGTCATCGCACGCGCTGATATTAAACGTGTCTATTACCGATAATTATGAAACTGCTTTTATGGCCAAATTATGTGATAAATATATATAGATACTCAAGCAGTCGGCAATGTCCGACAATATCCGGTCATTTCCGGGACCAATGTGTTCATAAACCTATGAACGACATTGGAAGTGACGTCACGTTGCGTTCATAGCTTTATGAACGTATTGGATAAGGGGCGTGTCTACCCTAACGCTATGGGGACATCGGAAGAGATATTAGGTGTATGTAAATATATAGCCATGCACACCATTTAAATTGGTATATACTGCATAAATTAGCACGTGTATGCCATATACGACGACTCATATAACCTATATGCCGATACTTCTATAGACTGGTATTCTGATAATTTCATGATGTTAGGATCAAAATATTGTCTTATATATTTACATACAGCTAATATCTCTTCCGATTTCCCCATAGCGTTACGGTAGACACGCCCCCTTATTCAATGCGTTCATAAACATATATTTACATATATACCACTACTATCTCTTCCGATTTCCCCATAGCGTTACGGTAGACACGCCCCCTTATCCAATGCGTTCATAAACCTATGAACGTAACGTGACGACACTTCCAATGTCGTTCATAGGTTTATGAACACATTGGTCCCGGAAATCACCGGGGATTGTCTGACATTACCGACTGCTTGAGTATCTAGTCAGCCAATACGCCAAGGATTTGATAGCAAATAATATGTAATCGAGGTTCGAAAGCTCACGATTGGATGGCTAGTGGCATCTAATCGCGAGCACGGGTGGCACGAGATGTTCGATAGACTATCAGAATGTTGGTTATCATATAATCCCATATCCCATAATATGTCAAATATAGCGAATTATCGAAATATGAAATACAACGAAAAAGCGAAATATGAAAATACAGCGAAATAGCACGAAAAATCGAAATAGGAAAATACAGCGAAATAGGGCGAAATATAGAAATAGGAAATTATTTTTATAAACGAAATAACGGATATATTTGAAAAAAAGTGTTTTTGACGAAATAACGGACATATTTGGAGAAGTGTTTTAAATGTACTCAATCCGATAAAACTCCTCTCAATTACTATTTCAATGGCTTCGGGGGGTCAAAAATATTTGATACGAGTCGAGGAAGCCACCCGTCAAAGCTCTGATTTATTAGATATCGATTTTAGAAATTTATTATTTTTCATTATCGGGAATACTTTCTGTCCCAGAAGTTTGCCAAAAAAGCCGACCGATATACTCTCGATACTAAATTCCATTGAACAAAATGTTGCTATAGAACACATTTTGGACAATTATATACGATAGTTCAGTCGTTAGCATTATTTTTTGATAATTAATCGATTCTGATAACTATAGTGACCTTTGATAAAATGTTGTTGTTGTTGGAATCTGTTGAGATGGAGATCCTCTGATCGGATTGAGTACCTTTAAAGAGCGTAAGTATATAAATATAAATAATAAACGGCGGATTCAACGTGGTCATGGTTTTTTTTACCGCGATAAAAAATCAGCAAACTCCGTTCGGGGTTCATGCAGTTTGCTGAATTTTTCTCGCGGTAAAACTCCCATGACGACATTTAATCCACCGTTCATTACTTATGTGTACCTAATATTGGTGTCTGATCTATCTCCAACTGACCGTATCCCTGTATGACTGGACAGTCTTCGCAATTAAACCCATCATAATTATTAGGGACCACTATAGAAATAAGTGGGTTTTTTTTCCTTCTTTCAGTGTTATCCCTGGTAATGATATATTTAATTATAGACGCTGACCAGTATTAATAATTAAGTTTATTAATACTAATACAACCAACTAACCATCTTAAAACTGTATTGGTTAAATATCTTTTTGATTTAGTATATGTTTTACTTGCGGGGTGTTCTCGATCTTCTTCCTTGCGTCAGTCCACAATACTCCACTGGCAATTCCAGTGAAAATAGATCACAACAGATAATGCGGTGTTCCAGGGAGTTGGGTTTAAATCAGAGAATGAGCTCATCTCAATTCTCTGTAAATATCATGACATGGGTGTGGAGTAATTCATCATGACATGGTGTGGAGTAATTCATCATGACATGGGTATGGAGTAAATATCATGGCATGGGTATGGAGTAAATATCATGACATGGGTATGGAGTAATTCATCATGACATGGGTATGGAGTAAATATCATGGCATGGGTATGGAGTAAATATCATGACATGGGTATGGAGTAATTCATCATGACATGGGTATGGAGTAATTCATCATGACATGGGTATGGAGTAATTCATCATGACATGGGTGTGGAGTAATTCATCATGACATGGGTGTGGAGTAATTCATCATGACATGGGTATGGAGTAAATATCATGACATGGATGTGGAGTAATTCATCATGACATAGGTATGGAATAAATATCATGACATGGGTGTGGAGTAATTCATCATGACATGGGTGTGGAGTAATTCATCATGACATGGGTGTGGAGTAATTCATCATGACATGGGTATGGAGTAATTCATCATGACATGGGTATGGAGTAATTCATCATGACATGGATATGGAGTAAATATCATGACATGGGTATGGAGTAAATATCATGACATGGGTATGGAGTAATTCATCATGACATGGGTATGGAGTAATTCATCATGACATGGGTATGGAGTAATTCATCATGACATGGGTATGGAGTAAATATCATGACATGGGTATGGAGTAATTCATCATGACATGGGTATGGAGTAAATATCATGACATGGGTATGGAGTAATTCATCATGACATGGGTATGGAGTAAATATCATGACATGGGTATGGAGTAAATATCATGACATGGATATGGAGTAATTCATCATGACATGGGTATGGAGTAATTCATCATGACATGGGTATGGAGTAATTCATCATGACATGGGTATGGAGTAATTCATCATGACATGGATATGGAGTAAATATCATGGCATGGGTATGGAGTAAATATCATGACATGGATATGGAGTAATTCATCATGACATGGGTATGGAGTAATTCATCATGACATGGGTATGGAGTAATTCATCATGACATGGGTATGGAGTAAATATCATGGCATGGGTATGGAGTAAATATCATGACATGGATATGGAGTAATTCATCATGACATGGGTATGGAGTAATTCATCATGACATGGATATGGAGTAAATATCATGACATGGGTATGGAGTAAATATCATGACATGGGTGTGGAGTAATTCATCATGACATGGGTATGGAGTAAATATCATGACATGGGTGTGGAGTAAATATCATGACATGGGTATGGAGTAAATATCATGACATGGGTGTGGAGTAATTCATCATGACATGGGTATGGAGTAAATATCATGACATGGATATGGAGTAATTCATCATGACATGGGTGTGGAGTAATTCATCATGACATGGGTATGGAGTAATTCATCATGACATGGATATGGAGTAATTCATCATGACATGGGTATGGAGTAAATATCATGACATGGGTATGGAGTAAATATCATGACATGGGTATGGAGTAAATATCATGACATGGATATGGAGTAATTCATCATGACATGGGTGTGGAGTAATTCATCATGACATGGGTATGGAGTAATTCATCATGACATGGGTATGGAGTAATTCATCATGACATGGATATGGAGTAATTCATCATGACATGGATATGGAGTAATTCATCATGACATGGGTATGGAGTAATTCATCATGACATAGGTATGGAGTAATTCATCATGACATGGATATGGAGTAATTCACCATGACATGGGTATGGAGTAAATATCATGACATGGGTATGGAGTAAATATCATGACATGGGTATGGAGTAATTCATCATGACATGGGTATGGAGTAAATATCATGACATGGGTATGGAGTAATTCATCATGACATGGGTATGGGGTAATTCATCATGACATAGGTATGGAGTAATTCATCATGACATGGATATGGAGTAATTCATCATGACATGGGTATGGAGTAAATATCATGACATGGGTATGGAGTAAATATCATGACATGGGTATGGAGTAATTCATCATGACATGGGTATGGAGTAATTCATCATGACATGGATATGGAGTAATTCATCATGACATGGGTGTGGAGTAATTCATCATGACATGGGTATGGAGTAAATATCATGACATGGATATGGAGTAATTCATCATGACATGGGTGTGGAGTAATTCATCATGACATGGGTATGGAGTAATTCATCATGACATGGATATGGAGTAATTCATCATGACATGGGTATGGAGTAATTCATCATGACATGGGTATGGAGTAAATATCATGACATGGGTATGGAGTAAATATCATGGCATGGGTATGGAGTAAATATCATGACATGGGTATGGAGTAATTCATCATGACATGGATATGGAGTAATTCATCATGACATGGGTATGGAGTAATTCATCATGACATGGGTATGGAGTAAATATCATGACATGGGTATGGAGTAAATATCATGACATGGGTGTGGAGTAATTCATCATGACATGGGTATGGAGTAATTCATCATGACATGGATATGGAGTAAATATCATGGCATGGGTATGGAGTAAATATCATGACATGGGTATGGAGTAATTCATCATGACATGGATATGGAGTAATTCATCATGACATGGGTATGGAGTAAATATCATGACATGGGTATGGAGTAAATATCATGGCATGGGTATGGAGTAAATATCATGACATGGATATGGAGTAATTCATCATGACATGGGTATGGAGTAATTCATCATGACATGGGTGTGGAGTAATTCATCATGACATGGGTGTGGAGTAATTCATCATGACATGGGTATGGAGTAAATATCATGACATGGGTATGGAGTAAATATCATGACATGGGTATGGAGTAATTCATCATGACATGGGTATGGAGTAAATATCATGACATGGGTATGGAGTAATTCATCATGACATGGGTGTGGAGTAATTCATCATGACATGGGTATGGAGTAATTCATCATGACATGGGTGTGGAGTAAATATCATGACATGGGTATGGAGTAATTCATCATGACATGGATATGGAGTAATTCATCACGACATGGGTATGGAGTAAATATCATGACATGGATATGGAGTAATTCATCATGACATGGGTATGGAGTAAATATCATGGCATGGGTGTGGAGTAATTCATCATGACATGGGTATGGAGTAAATATCATGGCATGGGTATGGAGTAAATATCATGACATGGATATGGAGTAATTCATCATGACATGGGTATGGAGTAATTCATCATGACATGGGTATGGAGTAATTCATCATGACATGGGTATGGAGTAAATATCATGACATGGGTATGGAGTAAATATCATGGCATGGGTATGGAGTAAATATCATGACATGGATATGGAGTAATTCATCATGACATGGGTGTGGAGTAATTCATCATGACATGTGTGTGGAGTAATTCATCATGACATGGATATGGAGTAATTCATCATGACATGGGTATGGAGTAATTCATCATGACATGGATATGGAGTAATTCATCATGACATGGATATGGAGTAATTCATCATGACATGGATATGGAGTAATTCATCATGACATAGGTATGGAGTAAATATCATGACATGGGTATGGAGTAAATATCATGACATGGGTATGGAGTAAATATCATGGCATGGGTGTGGAGTAATTCATCATGACATAGGTATGGAGTAAATATCATGACATGGGTATGGAGTAAATATCATGGCATGGGTGTGGAGTAATTCATCATGACATGGGTATGGAGTAAATATCATGACATGGGTATGGAGTAAATATCATGACATGGGTATGGAGTAAATATCATGACATGGGTATGGAGTAATTCATCATGACATGGGTATGGAGTAATTCATCATGACATAGGTATGGAGTAAATATCATGACATGGGTATGGAGTAAATATCATGGCATGGGTGTGGAGTAATTCATCATGACATGGGTATGGAGTAAATATCATGACATGGGTATGGAGTAAATATCATGACATGGGTATGGAGTAAATATCATGACATGGGTATGGAGTAAATATCATGACATGGGTGTGGAGTAATTCATCATGACATGGGTATGGAGTAATTCATCATGACATAGGTATGGAGTAAATATCATGACATGGGTATGGAGTAAATATCATGGCATGGGTGTGGAGTAATTCATCATGACATGGGTATGGAGTAAATATCATGGCATGGGTATGGAGTAATTCATCATGACATGGGTATGGAGTAATTCATCATGACATGGGTATGGAGTAAATATCATGACATGGGTATGGAGTAATTCATCATGACATGGGTATGGAGTAAATATCATGACATGGGTATGGAGTAAATATCATGGCATGGGTATGGAGTAATTCATCATGACATAGGTATGGAGTAAATATCATGACATGGGTATGGAGTAATTCATCATGACATGGGTATGGAGTAATTCATCATGACATGGGTATGGAGTAAATATGACATGGGTATGGAGTAAATATCATGACATGGGTATGGAGTAAATATCATGACATGGATATGGAGTAATTCATCATGGCATGGGTGTGGAGTAATTCATCATGACATGGGTATGGAGTAATTCATCATGACATGGGTATGGAGTAAATATGACATGGGTATGGAGTAAATATCATGACATGGGTATGGAGTAAATATCATGACATGGGTATGGAGTAATTCATCATGACATGGGTGTGGAGTAAATATCATGACATGGGTATGGAGTAAATATCATGGCATGGGTATGGAGTAATTCATCATGACATGGGTATGGAGTAAATATGACATGGGTATGGAGTAAATATCATGACATGGGTATGGAGTAAATATCATGGCATGGGTATGGAGTAAATATCATGACATGGGTATGGAGTAATTCATCATGACATGGGTATGGAGTAATTAATCATGACATGGGTATGGAGTAAATATCATGACATGGGTATGGAGTAAATATCATGACATGGGTATGGAGTAATTCATCATGACATGGGTATGGAGTAATTCATCATGACATGGATATGGAGTAATTCATCATGACATGGGTATGGAGTAATTAATCATGACATGGGTATGGAGTAAATATCATGACATGGTATGGAGTAAATATCATGACATGGGTATGGAGTAATTCATCATGACATGGGTATGGAGTAATTCATCATGACATGGGTATGGAGTAAATATCATGACATGGGTATGGAGTAATTCATCATGACATGGGTATGGAGTAATTCATCATGACATGGGTATGGAGTAAATATCATGACATGGGTATGGAGTAATTCATCATGACATGGGTATGGAGTAATTCATCATGACATGGGTATGGAGTAAATATCATGACATGGGTATGGAGTAATTCATCATGACATGGGTATGGAGTAAATATCATGACATGGGTATGGAGTAATTCATCATGACATGGGTATGGAGTAAATATCATGGCATGGGTATGGAGTAAATATCATGACATGGGTATGGAGTAATTCATCATGACATAGGTATGGAGTAAATATCATGACATGGGTATGGAGTAAATATCATGGCATGGGTATGGAGTAATTCATCATGACATGGGTATGGAGTAAATATCATGACATGGGTATGGAGTAATTCATCATGACATGGATATGGAGTAATTCATCATGGCATGGGTATGGAGTAATTCATCATGACATGGGTATGGAGTAAATATCATGACATGGGTATGGAGTAAATATCATGACATGGGTATGGAGTAAATATCATGACATGGGTATGGAGTAAATATCATGGCATGGAGTAAATATCATGACATGGGTGTGGAGTAATTCATCATGACATGGGTATGGAGTAATTCATCATGACATGGGTATGGAGTAAATATCATGACATGGGTGTGGAGTAATTCATCATGACATGGGTATGGAGTAATTCATCATGACATGGGTATGGAGTAAATATCATGACATGGGTATGGAGTAAATATCATGACATGGGTATGGAGTAATTCATCATGACATGGGTATGGAGTAAATATCATGACATGGGTATGGAGTAAATATCATGACATGGGTATGGAGTAAATATCATGACATGGGTATGGAGTAAATATCATGGCATGGGTATGGAGTAATTCATCATGACATGGGTATGGAGTAAATATCATGACATGGGTATGGAGTAATTCATCATGACATAGGTATGGAGTAATTCATCATGACATGGGTATGGAGTAATTCATCATGACATGGGTATGGAGTAAATATCATGACATGGGTTTGGAGTAAATATCATGACATGGGTATGGAGTAAATATCATGACATGGGTTTGGAGTAAATATCATGACATGGGTATGGAGTAATTCATCATGACATAGGTATGGAGTAATTCATCATGACATGGGTATGGAGTAATTCATCATGACATGGGTATGGAGTAAATATCATGACATGGGTTTGGAGTAAATATCATGACATGGGTTTGGAGTAAATATCATGACATGGGTATGGAGTAATTCATCATGACATGGATATGGAGTAATTCATCATGACATGGATATGGAGTAATTCATCATGACATGGGTATGGAGTAATTCATCATGACATAGGTATGGAGTAATTCATCATGACATGGATATGGAGTAATTCATCATGACATGGGTATGGAGTAAATATCATGACATGGGTATGGAGTAATTCATCATGACATGGGTATGGAGTAAATATCATGACATGGGTATGGAGTAAATATCATGACATGGGTATGGAGTAATTCATCATGACATGGGTATGGAGTAAATATCATGACATGGGTATGGAGTAAATATCATGACATGGGTATGGAGTAATTCATCATGACATGGGTATGGAGTAAATATCATGACATGGATATGGAGTAATTCATCATGACATGGGTATGGAGTAAATATCATGACATGGGTATGGAGTAAATATCATGACATGGGTATGGAGTAATTCATCATGACATGGATATGGAGTAATTCATCATGACATGGGTATGGAGTAAATATCATGACATGGGTATGGAGTAAATATCATGACATGGGTATGGAGTAAATATCATGACATGGGTATGGAGTAAATATCATGACATGGGTATGGAGTAATTCATCATGACATAGGTATGGAGTAAATATCATGACATGGGCATGGAGTAAATATCATGACATGGGTATGGAGTAATTCATCATGACATAGGTATGGAGTAAATATCATGACATGGGTATGGAGTAAATATCATGACATGGGTATGGAGTAAATATCATGGCATGGGTATGGAGTAATTCATCATGACATAGGTATGGAGTAAATATCATGACATGGGTATGGAGTAAATATCATGACATGGGTATGGAGTAATTCATCATGACATGGGTATGGAGTAAATATCATGACATGGGTATGGAGTAATTCATCATGACATAGGTATGGAGTAAATATCATGACATGGGTATGGAGTAAATATCATGACATGGGTATGGAGTAATTCATCATGACATGGGTATGGAGTAAATATCATGGCATGGGTATGGAGTAAATATCATGGCATGGGTATGGAGTAAATATCATGACATGGGTATGGAGTAAATATCATGGCATGGGTGTGGAGTAAATATCATGGCATGGGTATGGAGTAAATATCATGACATGGGTGTGGAGTAATTCATCATGACATGGGTATGGAGTAAATATCATGGCATGGGTATGGAGTAATTCATCATGACATGGGTATGGAGTAAATATCATGACATGGGTATGGAGTAAATATCATGGCATGGGTATGGAGTAAATATCATGACATGGGTATGGAGTAATTCATCATGACATGGGTATGGAGTAAATATCATGACATGGGTATGGAGTAAATATCATGACATGGATAAGGAGTAATTCATCATGACATGGGTATGGAGTAATTCATCATGACATGGGTATGGAGTAAATATCATGATATGGGTGTGGAGTAATTCATCATGACATGGGTATGGAGTAATTCATCATGACATGGGTATGCAGTAAATATCATGACATGGATAAGGAGTAATTCATCATGACATGGGTATGGAGTAATTCATCATGACATGGGTATGGAGTAAATATCATGATATGGGTATGGAGTAATTCATCATGACATGGGTATGGAGTAATTCATCATGACATGGGTATGGAGTAATTCATCATGACATAGGTATGGAGTAAATATCATGGCATGGGTATGGAGTAATTCATCATGACATGGGTATGGAGTAAATATCATGACATGGGTATGGAGTAATTCATCATGACATGGGTATGGAGTAAATATCATGACATGGGTATGGAGTAAATATCATGACATGGGTATGGAGTAAATATCATGACATGGGTATGGAGTAAATATCATGACATGGGTATGGAGTAAATATCATGACATGGGTATGGAGTAAATATCATGACATGGGTATGGAGTAAATATCATGACATGGGTGTGGAGTAATTCATCATGACATGGGTGTGGAGTAAATATCATGACATGGAGTAATTCATCATGACATGGGTATGGAGTAAATATCATGACATGGAGTAAATATCATGACATGGATATGGAGTAAATATCATGACATGGATATGGAGTAATTCATCATGGCATGGGTATGGAGTAATTCATCATGACATGGGTGTGGAGTAATTCATGACATGGGTATGGAGTAATTCATCATGACATAGGTATGGAGTAAATATCATGACATGGGTATGGAGTAATTCATCATGACATAGGTATGGAGTAAATATCATGACATGGGTATGCAGTAAATATCATGGCATGGGTATGGAGTAATTCATCATGACATGGGTATGGAGTAAATATCATGACATGGGTATGGAGTAAATATCATGACATGGGTATGGAGTAATTCATCATGACATGGGTATGGAGTAAATATCATGGCATGGGTATGGAGTAATTCATCATGACATGGGTATGGAGTAAATATCATGGCATGGGTATGGAGTAATTCATCATGACATGGGTATGGAGTAAATATCATGACATGGGTATGGAGTAATTCATCATGACATGGGTATGGAGTAAATATCATGGCATGGGTATGGAGTAATTCATCATGACATGGGTATGGAGTAAATATCATGACATGGGTATGGAGTAATTCATCATGACATGGGTATGGAGTAATTCATCATGACATGGGTATGGAGTAAATATCATGACATGGGTATGGAGTAAATATCATGACATGGGTATGGAGTAAATATCATGACATGGGTATGGAGTAAATATCATGGCATGGGTATGGAGTAAACATCATGACATGGATATGGAGTAATTCATCATGACATGGATATGGAGTAATTCATCATGACATGGGTATGGAGTAATTCATCATGACATGGATATGGAGTAATTCATCATGACATAGGTATGGAGTAAATATCATGACATGGATATGGAGTAATTCATCATGACATGGGTGTGGAGTAAATATCATGACATGGGTATGGAGTAAATATCATGACATGGGTATGGAGTAAATATCATGACATGGATATGGAGTAATTCATCATGACATGGGTGTGGAGTAATTCATCATGACATGGGTATGGAGTAAATATCATGACATGGGTGTGGAGTAAATATCATGACATGGATATGGAGTAATTCATCATGACATGGGTATGGAGTAAATATCATGACATGGATATGGAGTAAATATCATGACATGGGTATGGAGTAAATATCATGACATGGGTGTGGAGTAAATATCATGACATGGGTATGGAGTAAATATCATGACATGGGTATGGAGTAAATATCATGACATGGGTATGGAGTAAATATCATGACATGGGTATGGAGTAAATATCATGACATGGGTATGGAGTAATTCATCATGACATGGATATGGAGTAATTCATCATGACATGGGTATGGAGTAAATATCATGACATGGGTATGGAGTAAATATCATGACATGGGTATGGAGTAATTCATCATGACATGGATATGGAGTAATTCATCATGACATGGGTATGGAGTAAATATCATGACATGGGTATGGAGTAAATATCATGGCATGGATATGGAGTAATTCATCATGACATGGGTATGGAGTAAATATCATGACATGGGTATGGAGTAAATATCATGGCATGGATATGGAGTAATTCATCATGACATGGGTATGGAGTAAATATCATGACATGGGTATGGAGTAAATATCATGACATGGATATGGAGTAATTCATCATGACATGGATATGGAGTAATTCATCATGACATGGGTATGGAGTAATTCATCATGACATGGATATGGAGTAATTCATCATGACATGGGTATGGAGTAATTCATCATGACATGGATATGGAGTAATTCATCATGACATGGATATGGAGTAATTCATCATGACATGGATATGGAGTAATTCATCATGACATGGGTATGGAGTAATTCATCATGACATGGATATGGAGTAATTCATCATGACATGGATATGGAGTAATTCATCATGACATGGATATGGAGTAATTCATCATGACATGGATATGGAGTAATTCATCATGACATGGGTATGGAGTAATTCATCATGACATGGATATGGAGTAATTCATCATGACATGGATATGGAGTAATTCATCATGACATGGGTATGGAGTAATTCATCATGACATGGATATGGAGTAATTCATCATGACATGGATATGGAGTAATTCATCATGACATGGATATGGAGTAGTTCATCATGACATGGGTATGGAGTAATTCATCATGACATGGATATGGAGTAATTCATCATGACATGGATATGGAGTAATTCATCATGACATGGGTATGGAGTAATTCATCATGACATGGATATGGAGTAATTCATCATGACATGGGTATGGAGTAATTCATCATGACATGGATATGGAGTAATTCATCATGACATGGATATGGAGTAATTCATCATGACATGGATATGGAGTAATTCATCATGACATGGGTATGGAGTAATTCATCATGACATGGATATGGAGTAATTCATCATGACATGGATATGGAGTAATTCATCATGACATGGATATGGAGTAATTCATCATGACATGGATATGGAGTAATTCATCATGACATGGGTATGGAGTAATTCATCATGACATGGATATGGAGTAATTCATCATGACATGGGTATGGAGTAATTCATCATGACATGGATATGGAGTAATTCATCATGACATGGGTATGGAGTAATTCATCATGACATGGATATGGAGTAATTCATCATGACATGGATATGGAGTAATTCATCATGACATGGATATGGAGTAATTCATCATGACATGGATATGGAGTAATTCATCATGACATGGATATGGAGTAATTCATCATGACATGGGTATGGAGTAATTCATCATGACATGGATATGGAGTAATTCATCATGACATGGATATGGAGTAATTCATCATGACATGGGTATGGAGTAAATATCATGACATGGGTATGGAGTAAATATCATGGCATGGATATGGAGTAATTCATCATGACATGGGTATGGAGTAAATATCATGACATGGGTATGGAGTAAATATCATGACATGGATATGGAGTAATTCATCATGACATGGATATGGAGTAATTCATCATGACATGGGTGTGGAGTAATTCATCATGACATGGATATGGAGTAATTCATCATGACATGGATATGGAGTAATTCATCATGACATGGATATGGAGTAATTCATCATGACATGGGTATGGAGTAATTCATCATGACATGGATATGGAGTAATTCATCATGGCATGGGTATGGAGTAAATATCATGACATGGGTGTGGAGTAATTCATCATGACATGGGTATGGAGTAAATATCATGACATGGATATGGAGTAATTCATCATGACATGGATATGGAGTAATTCATCATGACATGGGTATGGAGTAATTCATCATGACATGGATATGGAGTAATTCATCATGACATGGATATGGAGTAATTCATCATGACATGGGTATGGAGTAATTCATCATGACATAGGTATGGAGTAAATATCATGACATGGGTTTGGAGTAAATATCATGACATGGGTTTGGAGTAAATATCATGACATGGATATGGAGTAATTCATCATGACATGGATATGGAGTAATTCATCATGACATGGGTATGGAGTAATTCATCATGACATGGATATGGAGTAATTCATCATGACATGGATATGGAGTAATTCATCATGACATGGGTATGGAGTAATTCATCATGACATAGGTATGGAGTAAATATCATGACATGGGTTTGGAGTAAATATCATGACATGGATATGGAGTAATTCATCATGACATGGATATGGAGTAATTCATCATGACATAGGTATGGAGTAAATATCATGACATGGGTTTGGAGTAAATATCATGACATGGATATGGAGTAATTCATCATGACATGGATATGGAGTAATTCATCATGACATGGATATGGAGTAATTCATCATGACATGGATATGGAGTAATTCATCATGACATGGATATGGAGTAATTCATCATGACATGGGTATGGAGTAATTCATCATGACATAGGTATGGAGTAAATATCATGACATGGGTTTGGAGTAAATATCATGACATGGGTTTGGAGTAAATATCATGACATGGATATGGAGTAATTCATCATGACATGGATATGGAGTAATTCATCATGACATGGGTATGGAGTAATTCATCATGACATGGATATGGAGTAATTCATCATGACATGGATATGGAGTAATTCATCATGACATGGGTATGGAGTAATTCATCATGACATAGGTATGGAGTAAATATCATGACATGGGTTTGGAGTAAATATCATGACATGGATATGGAGTAATTCATCATGACATGGATATGGAGTAATTCATCATGACATAGGTATGGAGTAATTCATCATGACATGGGTATGGAGTAATTCATCATGACATGGATATGGAGTAATTCATCATGACATGGATATGGAGTAATTCATCATGACATGGGTATGGAGTAATTCATCATGACATGGGTATGGAGTAAATATCATGACATGGGTATGGAGTAAATATCATGGCATGGGTATGGAGTAAATATCATGACATGGGTATGGAGTAATTCATCATGACATGGGTATGGAGTAAATATCATGGCATGGATATGGAGTAATTCATCATGACACGGGTATGGAGTAAATATCATGACATGGATATGGAGTAAATATCATGACATGGGTGTGGAGTAATTCATCATGACATGGGTATGGAGTAATTCATCATGACATGGGTATGGAGTAATTCATCATGACATGGGTATGGAGTAATTCATCATGACATGGGTATGGAGTAAATATCATGGCATGGGTATGGAGTAAATATCATGACATGGAGTAATTCATCATGACATGGGTATGGAGTAATTCATCATGACATGGATATGGAGTAAATATCATGACATGGGTATGGAGTAAATATCATGACATGGATATGGAGTAATTCATCATGACATGGGTGTGGAGTAATTCATCATGACATGGGTATGGAGTAATTCATCATGACATGGGTATGGAGTAATTCATCATGACATGGATATGGAGTAATTCATCATGACATGGGTGTGGAGTAATTCATCATGACATGGATATGGAGTAAATATCATGACATGGATATGGAGTAATTCATCATGACATGGGTGTGGAGTAATTCATCATGACATGGGTATGGAGTAATTCATCATGACATGGGTATGGAGTAATTCATCATGACATGGGTATGGAGTAAATATCATGACATGGGTATGGAGTAAATATCATGACATGGATATGGAGTAATTCATCATGACATGGGTGTGGAGTAATTCATCATGACATGGGTATGGAGTAATTCATCATGACATAGGTATGGAGTAAATATCATGACATGGGTATGGAGTAAATATCATGGCATGGGTATGGAGTAATTCATCATGACATGGGTATGGAGTAAATATCATGACATGGGTATGGAGTAATTCATCATGACATGGATATGGAGTAATTCATCATGGCATGGGTATGGAGTAATTCATCATGACATGGGTATGGAGTAAATATCATGACATGGGTATGGAGTAATTCATCATGACATGGGTATGGAGTAAATATCATGACATGGGTGTGGAGTAATTCATCATGACATGGGTGTGGAGTAATTCATCATGACATGGGTATGGAGTAATTCATCATGACATGGGTATGGAGTAATTCATCATGACATGGGTATGGAGTAATTCATCATGACATGGAGTAAATATCATGACATGGAGTAATTCATCATGACATGGGTATGGAGTAAATATCATGACATGGAGTAAATATCATGACATGGATATGGAGTAAATATCATGGCATGGGTATGGAGTAAATATCATGACATGGATATGGAGTAAATATCATGGCATGGGTATGGAGTAATTCATCATGACATGGGTATGGAGTAAATATCATGACATGGGTATGGAGTAATTCATCATGACATGGGTATGGAGTAAATATCATGACATGGATATGGAGTAATTCATCATGGCATGGGTATGGAGTAATTCATCATGACATGGGTGTGGAGTAATTCATCATGGCATGGGTATGGAGTAAATATCATGACATGGGTATGGAGTAAATATCATGACATGGATATGGAGTAATTCATCATGACATGGATATGGAGTAATTCATCATGACATGGGTATGGAGTAATTCATCATGACATGGATATGGAGTAATTCATCATGACATGGATATGGAGTAATTCATCATGACATGGGTATGGAGTAATTCATCATGACATATGTATGGAGTAATTCATCATGACATGGATATGGAGTAATTCATCATGACATGGGTATGGAGTAAATATCATGACATGGGTATGGAGTAAATATCATGACATGGGTATGGAGTAATTCATCATGACATGGGTATGGAGTAATTCATCATGACATGGGTATGGAGTAAATATCATGACATGGGTATGGAGTAAATATCATGACATGGGTATGGAGTAATTCATCATGACATGGGTATGGAGTAATTCATCATGACATGGGTATGGAGTAAATATCATGACATGGGTGTGGAGTAATTCATCATGACATGGGTATGGAGTAAATATCATGGCATGGGTATGGAGTAAATATCATGACATGGGTGTGGAGTAATTCATCATGAAATGGGTATGGAGTAAATATCATGGCATGGAGTAAATATCATGACATGGGTATGGAGTAAATATCATGACATGGATATGGAGTAATTCATCATGACATGGGTATGGAGTAAATATCATGACATGGGTATGGAGTAAATATCATGACATGGGTGTGGAGTAATTCATCATGACATGGGTGTGGAGTAATTCATCATGACATGGGTGTGGAGTAATTCATCATGACATGGGTATGGAGTAATTCTGGTAGTAGATATGATACAGATGAATAAACAACTCCTACGATCATCCTACAGTAGATGTGATAACTGAGTGACTTTTCTCCTGTGCCACGGCCCGAATTATCATATTAAGACCTAGTCTAGCATAGATGGATAGTAAATTATCGGAAACATTAAATGGTTATGTACAAACGAGTGACATAATATAGTTTATAGCATGTCACGTAAATTACATAATATAGTTTATAGCATGTCACGTAAATCACAAATTCACTTTATTAGGTCTACTAACTTTACCTTAAATCACTTGCTGATTTATCTGAATATTTACATGCATACTGGAATGTGTTAAAGGGGTGTGTACGCCACATGTTGTTGTTGGTTTCTATAGTCTCCGAGTCGGAGAATAAGGTAACAATTTTTCCATTATTTGAAAGTCTGTTGAGTACGAAGTCATCTTACGGATGACAAATTTACCGGAATGCAAAAATACAAATTGTCGTTGTCGAGTAATTTTTGTAAAGTTTTCAACCAAATGAATCAAATAAAAGTTATATTATATGCATACTAGTCCCATATAATCATTTACATGCATACTGGAATGGGTTAAAACCAAGCTGATTTATCTGAATATTTACATGCATACTGGAATGTGTTAAGAACCAGCTGATTTATCTGAATATTTACATGCATACAACCAAGCTGATTTATCTGAATATTTACATGCATACTGGAATGTGTTAAGAACCAGCTGATTGATCTGAATATTTACATGCATACTGGAATGTGTTAAGACCAAGCTGATTTATCTGAATATTTACATGCATACTGGAATGTGTTAAGACCAAGCTGATTTATCTGAATTTTTACATACAAACTGGAATGTGTTAAGACCAAGCTGATTTATCTGAATTTTTACATGCAAACTGGAATGTGTTAAGACCAAGCTGATTTATCTGAATTTTTACATGCAAACTGGAATGTGTTAAGACCAAGCTGATTTATCAAAAATATTTACATGCATACTGGAATGTGTTAACAAGCTGATTTATCTGAATATTTACATGCATACAACCAAGCTGATTCATCTGAATATTTACATGCATATTGGAATGGGTTAAGACCAAGCTGATTTATCTGAATATTTACATTCATACTGGAATGGGTTAAGACCAAGCCGATTTATCTGAATATTTACATGCATACTGAAATGGGTTAAGACCCACTGATTTGTCCGAATATTTACATGCATACTGAAATGGGTTAAGACCCAGCTGATTTATCTGAATATTTACATGCATACTGGAATGTGTTAAGACCCAGCCGATTTGTCTGAATATTTACATGCATACTGGAATGTGTTAAGACCAAGCTGATTTATCTGAATATTTACATGCATACTGGAATGGGTTAAGACCAAGCTGATTCATCTGAATATTTACATGCATACTGGAATGGGTTAAGACCCACTGATTTGTCCGAATATTTACATGCATACTGGAATGGGTTAAGACAAAGCTGATATATCTGAATATTTACATGCATACTGGAATGGGTTAAGACCAAGCTGATTTATCCGAATATTTACATGCATACTGGAATGGGTTAAGACCAAGCTGATTTATCTGAATATTTACATGCATACTGAAATGGGTTAAGACCCAGTTATTTGTCCGAATATTTACATGCATACTGAAATGGGTTAAGACCCAGTTATTTGTTACCTCTGAGTTACGAAACTTGGCTTGCCAATTAAGTGCGAGGTCAAGTGACAGATTTTGAATTTTGAATAAATACCTTTTGTTTCCATTACCACATCAAGTCACACCCAGAAGTATGTGCAACTCTGTTTTACTCCACAGATTTGCATGGAAATCCCCATTAGATATTGGTCACCTGACCTCCCCCCTAACTTTACTGAAGCACCAAGTGTATAGATAAATTACTATACAATAAACACCAAGTGCATAGATAAATTACTATACAATAGCTGATGAAAGTGGACTGATAAATGTGCATTTAAATTGAGATTAATGTAGATTACTTTACTACCATACATTTCACAAAGTGTACATTATTACTCAGTACTTGGAAACTGAAGATAAAATAACGAATCCGTTGGACAAATATTCACCTCATCGTGGAGACAAAACAGAAGCCTTCTTATTGTTGTCTGTCAAACATTCAGGAAAGTATTCGCCAATAACAATCGACAGATTAGGTCTTTGTGTGTGCAAAATCGGCTGCGTGTGGTGCACATTTAGAGACGTGCATTTGTGGGTATTTCCCACGAGAATTAAGCAGCAGTTTGATGCTAAGATTTTATCACATTTAAATTGGGCTGGAACTTGTCAGGTTTTATGATCGAAAATGTGGTTATTATAGTGATCATACAGTGATACATGTTCCAGCCCAACTAAAAGTGTCAAGACCGATAAACTTATCAAATTGCTGCTTAATTTAAATAGGAAATGCACAAAAACGCATCATGCCTCTAAGTGTGCACAAAAATAGCTGATTTCGCATTATTATCAACAATAAGCACTAGCAAAGACATAATCTACGGAGATTTGTTTAGAAAATAGTTAGTGTATAATTAGTGTATAAATGGCGGTCAAAACTTTGAAAATATTTGTTTTAAATCGCGAAAGAGTCGGGACTTAGTTCGATAGAGACAGAACCGGAAAGGCGATAGAATCGATTCTTGTGAAACAGTTTTCCCCCAGTGAGTCAGATGCTGGAAACTTTGCATCTATCTTACTATGTAAGTCCAAATACCAACCTGATGTATACTAGTAGCACGATTTCTTTGGTGGTAACTGTTCATGTGCGTGGCCTTTGCTGAACATTTCATGTATATCTTCATTAACTGAGGTCAGGTTAGCAGATTTCTCATAAACAATCACGACGAAATGCTAATACACTCAAATAGTGGTGATGGAACATCAAGTACCACAAACGGATTCCTCGTAATTGACATCAAGCATTCTTTTAGCTCTGGGTAAGCTTTTCAAGCATCCCAAAATGTGCGCTTACCCTTACCAAAGAAAACGGAAGTTGAGTCGCATCCTGATATAATGGAAATGATGGAATATTGGAAGCCCAGTTGAATTTACTGAGCCCAATTGAATTGTACATATCAACTATGTTGCGGATAACATGGGATTTAGACTTGCCGAAAGACACATTTTAAAATCTTTGCATTGGAGTAGCATAGTATGCAGATGTCACAACAGAGTCACGATAATATCCTTGTCAACAGTACGAACAATAATCGATGAGTAATGAGTTTGTAGCATATGATATTATGACATATAGAAAACCCCCGACAAGTCCTCCCCGACGAGGGGGCTAGAGCTCCCCGACAAGGGGGCTGTAGCTCCCCCCCCTGTGCCCCCTGTGCCCCCCACTGGCTCCACCCCTGCCTAAACTGGGGATTTGTTAACGCTTTATTTTACGATGACCATGAATAATCTCATCTAATTATATAGCCAACACCTATTACACTAAATAACTACAACTTTTGAATAATTCGCTGTAATAATTCACAAACTACTAGTGAGATAATCATGTTTTCGGCCTCCGATAAAGCCGTATAGTAGATTAACTTTTCCTTCCGACATCCAAAACGAAAAATTGCGATCTCCCAATTGTTCCGTTTTAGTGGGTTGTCATTTTTCATTTGCAAGTTTATTTCCGCATCCGATTAGTTTCGATTAAGAATTTATGGATGGTGTCGAGTCACTGGACGATCACGGTGAATAATGTTTTAAACTCCGTTAATTTGGCGTCCGGAATGATTTTATCGCTGCGTAGTTTTAGGTGAGTATGTTATTTATAGGAAACAAGCGACATTATGGCCGGTATTTTGCGTTTAGTGCTTTTATTTGAGATATGTTTGTCGGGCCATGCATCAATAGATACATTACTTTAGCCTTCTTTATAAGGATACCGATTTATAAACTCGATTAAAACCTTATTTTTGGGACTTTATGTCCAGTAACTGTGGTTCATATTGATTATTTTATACCCACGCAACTATTTAAAATGTGTTAATTAAAGAGATAATTCATCTTTAAAGGTACTAAATCCGATAAAACTCCTCTCAATTACTATTTCAATGGCTTCGGGGGTCAAAAATATTTTATTCGAGTCGAGGAAGCCACCCATCAAAGCTCAGATTTTTTAGATATCGATTTTAGAAATCTATTATTTTTCATTATCGGGAATACTTTCTGGCCCAGAACACAGTCAAAATTGCGTTATTATTACCACTTGATTTTAGAGTTATCCATCCTTGTCTGTTTGAATAGTGTTTTGGTGTACACATCTCGAGCATATTACGGCAGTTGAAGGCAATTATTAGTACTCATCTCGAGAAAATAACTAATTTCAAAAATCAATATCTAATAACTCTGAGCTTTGTTTGATGGGTTCCTCGACTCGAATCAAATATTTTTTACCCCAAAAGCCAAAAGAAATAGTAATATAGGACCCTCTGATCTGATTGTTGTTGTTGGAATCTGTTGAGATGGGGACCCTCTGATCGGATTGAGTACCTTTAAGTACTGGACTTGTGTCTTAGTCAAGTTAGTGTTTGTTTTATATAAGGGTTAATCCATAATAAAATACAGCGTCGGTTTCTAAATAGACTGCAACTTAATAAAAGATGGTGTCATATATCGGGGGAAGAGTTATATGACGAAATTACTGTCGAGTTTGTGACGAAATTGTCTACTAATACATGGTGTTCCTGAACAAAAAGATGAGAACACTAATACTAAAGCTTTGGATGTCTTTAGAAAGGCTCTGAAAACTGCGACTGATGAGAAGGATATTGGCCGCACCCATCGGTTGGGGAAATTTGATGCAAAAAAACAAAGACCGAGACCAATTATTGTAGGACTGACGCGACATGACAAGTAACACGAATTGTTCATGGGTAAACGAGCGTTAAAAAATTCAAAGATGTATGGCAATGACACCAAACTGGTGGTGACGGAAAGCCTAACATGGAAAAATATGGAGCTCCTCAAATTAACCAACAAGCATGTTAATGTGAAAAACACATGGACCTTGGATGGCAAAATAATTGCCCTGACGCAAAATGACTCCAAAATTCACATTATGAAATTAAGTGATCTTGAGAAAATCTGAAAAGACAAGTTGGCTCATAAGCCTAATCTGCATGTACATCTACCTGTTCTTTGTTCTTGTTTGTTTGTTTATTCCTAATTTGTCTATGCTTATGTATTCAATGTCCTCCATCTACTCATGGTGTGCTATCTGTAACCAACTTCCACTGTCCAGTGTGATTTGATTGCATGAATCAATGTTGTTGTCCTGGTATGCTTACACAAATATCATCTCATGTTATCTGCATGCTAAATGTATATATAGCTTTAACATCCAGTGCAAATAATGTACTATCTTTTCTTATTGCATGATACCACATTTATGTTTGTCTTCCCATCTAAATCATCATAATTTATAATTTGAATTAGAATATTAGACCCGATCTAAATGATCATAACTTATAAGTTGAATTAGAGTGTTAGGCCTTTATACACTTAAGCGTATTTATTTCCACCTGAAATACTCATTAGTTACTAAATATAATCTGAATTGAATAACGATGTGAGTGTAGGTCCAGACCATGATCTGGATATAATGGTATCATCCCATCATAGCAGTGGTGACGTACCTTACTAGAATATTTAATTCAGATGATATCAGTGCAAATCTAAATTCAAATATACTAACTTACTAAGCCAAAAAATGACAATAGTAGTTGAACAAATAAGGCCCATATTAACGCCTAACTTGTATAATGTATTGCATGATCATGTGCATGCTACCAAAATTAATGTATTCATTTATTCATGAAATATTTCTAATATCTTTATTCATGCATGCTTATTATATTTATGCTTGCTTTTCCTGCATGAAATCATATCTCTTGTCATAATTCTGTTTCCCAATTCCTATTATTTTTTTGACCACTTTCTCTTCCTGCATGAAACTATATTTCTTGTCTTCACTCAATATTGTTTTTTTCTTTTATAACACTAGGTATATGAGCCTCTTGACTAGAACCTAGAACATATAAGCTCATACTTATGACATCAAATTAAATTACCCTCAATAGTCTACAATGATTGGTCTCACATACCGGTACTCTATAATCCTACAGCTTAAAATAAAAATAAAAATAAAAAATAAAAAAATTCAAAATTCAAAATCAAAACTTTGTAAAAAAAATGAAACAAAACCTCTCAATCCGAAGAAACATCACAACCGCAATGCACTGTATATAAACATACAAGTAGTGAAAAATAAATTAAACCTCTGAAACTATGAAATCTCATATATTTAGCTTACAACACGCATAGCTTTGAAAACAGATACCTGTACAAGTGATCTTTTTGGCTGTTAGCCATTGAATTTTTTTCTTCTTTTTGTTGTATTTGTTTCATCCAACTGCACCTCCTCCACGCTGCTATCTTCTACTTTACTCTCTTTGTAACCCCTACCCCCACCCACCCCAACCACAAACTGCAATGCCGATAAAATATCCTTGCTCAACCTGTAACAAATCAGTAAGAAACAATCAAGATGCTCTGGGATGTGACTTGTGCGACCAGTGGATTCATTTGAAATGCTCTAAGTTAACAAAAACTGATCTAAAAAGGTTAGATGAAGATAACTCACCCTGGTTCTGCTATCATTGTATCCAGGAAATCTTCCCTTTCAACAACATTGAAGAAGAAGCCCTTTTCAAATTAGCTATATATGACATGAATCAAGATTTTAACCACCTAGAACTACCAAATATAAAACCACTTATAACAAACCCTTTTGCAATGAATGATAATTTTCAAAATGAATTTAATGATGATGACAACTTACTAGACACCTTAAACCAACAAAATTCCTCCAATTATCTATTACTAGAAGAATTCAATGAAAAAATCAAAGATATCGAAAGCAGTATGTCAGCATCTTTGATCCATTTTAACATAAGATCAATAAATAAAAACATAGATAAATTATCAACCTTCCTCAACAATTGTAAGCACAACTTTCACATTATAGGTATTACTGAAACTTGGTTAGCTGATAACTCACCAATGAACCTCATGAAACTTAATGAATATAACTTAGTAGAAAGACATAGCAATGATAAAGGCGGAGGGGGAGTTGGACTATATATTCACACATCATTAAAAGCTGAAATCCGATCTGACTTAACTACTAACACTGACTATCTGGAAAGTATTTTCGCCGAAGTAGAAGATAACAAAGGGAAAAAACAAATAGTAGGATGTATATACCGCCCCCCCAAACTCAGATCTTGAGAAATTTATGGAAAAAATGGAATCGATCATGTCAAAGAGATCCAAAGAGAGAAGGAATTGTATCCTTATGGGAGATTTTAATATTAACCTAGGCTCAGAGAATAATGCAGAGAAACACTTTACCAATCTCTTGAAATCATTTATGTTCCTCCCAATGATCACCAAGCCAACACGAATAACTGAGTTCAGTGCAACCCTGATAGACAACAATTTCACCAACTGTCACCACTCATCACCGAAATACTCAGGCATTTTTGTTGAAGATATATCTGATCACCTACCAATATTCCTTATAATTAGAGGTCATGATACAGAACAACACCAAAACAAAGCAACGTACATCTTCCAACGGGAATTTTCAAAACAAAATATTCAAACCTTCATCAACAAGACATCAACTATGGACTGGAGCAATGTGAACAACGCCACCGACTGCAGCTCATCGTATAATACATTCATTGATACGATGACTGATGCTTACAACTATAGCTTTCCTAAATGTAGAAAGAAAATCAGAACTCAGAATAACAATCCCTGGATAACAACAGGAATAATTAACTCAATTAAAAGAAAAAATAAACTATATCAAAATTTTATTGAAAACAAATCTAAAATTAACAATGAAAGGTACAAGTCATATAAAAACAGATTAATATCCATAATAAGAATGGCCAAACAACATTACTATCACAAAAAAATTGAACGCTACCAAGGTGACATGAAATCAACATGGACTGTTCTGAAAAAAATACTTAATCGAAATAAAAACAAAACTAATGTGACACAATTTCAACATGAAAATAAGTATATAAGTGGTAAAAACAAAATTGCAGAAAAATTCAACGAATTTTTTACAAATATAGGTCCTAATCTAGCAAAAAAGATAAATTCAACCAAAGGAATTTCTCCCCCTTCTTCATTATTTGTTGAACCTGCTGGAGAATTAGAAATAATATACATACTGAAACATATAGACTAAAAAAAAAGCAGCTGGCTTAGATGAACTTAAATGTGGCATCTTAAAACAATGTGCAGATTCCTTTATCGTACCATTGACACATATCTGTAACCTATCTCTTTCCCAAGGTGTATTCCCAGAACGAATGAAATTTGCTAAAGTATCCCCAATCTTCAAATCTAAAGATGCAAGTATAGTCAGTAACTACAGACCTGTATCTGTGCTACCTATCTTTTCAAAAGTACTTGAAAAACTTATGTATAATAGATTAAATAAATACTTAGAACAACACAAGATTTTATACAGCAGCCAGTATGGCTTTAGGAAGAATCATTCCACAATTCTAGCTTTGACTGACCTTATAGAGAAAATAACTGGTGCCTTAGACAATCACGAACACACAATTGGAGTGTTCCTCGACCTATCTAAGGCATTTGATACAATAAATCATAGAATAATGCTTCAAAAACTAGAGAACTATGGATGTCGAGGGGTTGCACTGAACTGGTTCAAGGATTATCTTACTCATAGAAAACAATGCGTTCAATATGATGGCCATATATCAGAACTCAATGAAATTACCTGTGGGGTCCCACAAGGCTAAATCTTAGGGCCTCTCTTATTTTTAATCTATATGAATGACTTACCAAGTATATGCAAGGATGCTAAATTGATACCTTTTGCAGATGACACAAATGCATTTTGTTCTGATAGAGATATCCACAAATTATTTAACAGAGTTAACACTGAACTGGATTATATGAATCAGTGGTTTGCTGCTAATAAACTGTCATTGAACATTGATAAAACAAATTACATGCTTTTCACTAATTGTTCACTACCTGAGGTATTACCAGTCCTAACTATAAACAATAAAAATGTTAATAGAGTGGCAAATACCAAATTTTTAGGCATCACTATTGAAGACAATTTATCCTGGGACAAACACATAAATTCATTATGCTCTAAACTTGCCAGTAATGTTGGAATCCTGAGGAAAGTCAGTGAATTTGTTCCTGAAAAAACATTGAAAACCTTATACTTATCACTAATTATCCCCTACTTGTAACGTAATATGGAGCTCGACTACCAAAAAGAACCTAAACAAAATCAGAAAACTACAGAAGAATGCCCTTAAAATTATCTCAAATGATACAAGTGATATTATGACTTATTGTAAACTAAACAAACTACTAATATTTTATGATATTGGTAACATGCAGCTCATTAGAATACTACATGATTATCATATGCATACACTACCGGATTCGTTATCAAAATTATTCACACATATTGAAGATATCCATAGCTATAATACCCGCGCAAAAACAAAAGGTAATCTTTATCATGAATTCAAAAGGACTAAAAACTCAAAAAGTGCAATCTCAAACAAAGCGCGAGAATTATGGAATAGCCTCCCCGCAGACTGCACACTACGCATTAAAATTAGTAGCCCAGAATACCGTAAATATTTAAAAGATTACTTTATAAGAAAACGAGTACAATAATTCAGCTGTATCAATGGCCAATTCTAAACTTAAAACTGAAAGTATAAACTAAACTACCACATATCTCAAACCTAAATGAGGTCCACTGATTGTACAGCCACATCCTTGACATTCACATAAAACATTTAAATTGTTCTTGGAGTTGACTTAATATATATACTTTATGAGCATCGCCCAACATATTATGCACACCATATAATCTTGCAACCCCCCCCCCCCACCAGCCCCAACCCTTGCACCTACCTGCACTCAGTTTATATTCATTATTGTATTTATCATGCTAGTATAGGGCTCTGGCCCATAAGCCATGCCTTCTACAGAGCCCCTTTGTTATTGTGTATAATATGCATAATTTAATTTATCAATAAAAATCACTTCAGTTCTTCAGTTCAGTTCAACCGGTTGGTCTTTAGCACTAATGTAATGTGCATTTAGGCTGTGTAGAGATCTATCGTTTTGTAAACCGCTCTACTAAACAAAACCACATTATGCGACGCGTGGTAATTCAACATAAATACGGTAATTCGATCGTTCTTTGTTCGACTTAAAAATCGGTAGATTGATACGTGATACTTCCGTATCACGAACTAAATAATTTACCTTTAATCGGTCGAGTCACCTGGAGGGACATACGAGAACCCACATCGGAGATATGCCTTACTGATGTGATATATGCGGGAAATCGTTTAATCTATCGAGTGTCTTGGTGACACATAAGAGAATCCACACTGGAGACAAGCCTTACCATTGTGATATATGCGAGAAATCATTGACTCAATCGAGCGATATGGTGGCACAAAAGAGAATCCACACTGGAGATAAGCCTTACCATTGTGACATATGCGGGAAATCATTTAAACGATCAAGCGACTTGGTGACACACAAGGGAATACACACCGGAGATAAGCCTCACCGTTGTGATATATGCGGGAAATCATTTAATCAATCGAGCAACTTGATGAGACATAAGAGAATCCACACTGGAGATATGCCTTACCGTTGTGATATATGCGGGAAATCGTTTAATACATCGAGCAACTTTGTGAATCACAAGATAATGCACACTGGAGATAAGCCTTACCATTGTGATATATGTGGGAAATCATTTAATACATCGAGTGGCTTGGTGATACATAAGAGAATCCACACCGGAGATAAACCTTATCATTGTGATATATGCGGGAAATCATTTAACCAACCGAGCAGCTTGGTGATACATAAGAGAATCCACACCGGAGATAAGCCTTACCATTGTGATATATGCGGGAAATCATTTAATCAATCGAGCAACTTGGTGAAACATATGAGAATCCACACCGGAGAGAAACCTTACCATTGTGATATATGCGGGAAATCGTTTAATACATCGAGTGGCTTCGTGAGACATAAGAGAATCCACACTGGAGATAAGCCTTACCATTGTGATATATGCGGGAAATTGTTTAATCGATCAAATGACTTGGTGACGCATAAGAGAATCCACACCGGAGATAAGCCTTACCATTGTGATATATGCGGGAAATCATTTAATGCATCGAGTAACTTAGTGACACATAAGAGAATCCACACCGGAGACAAGCCTTACCGTTGTGACATATGCGGAAAATCATTTTGTCAATCGAGCACTTTGGCGACACATACAACAATCCACGCCGTAGATAAGCCCACATACATCTCTACAAAAGGAGTTTGTGATAATTAAAGATGAATTATCTCTTTAAATAACAAATTTTAAATAGTTGCATGGGTATAAAATAATCAATATGAACCGAAGACCCCTGTCCGGAAAGGCTTCTATCAATTAAAGGTGGATTATCTTTTTGTAAACATGTATGATATAGTTACCGGGGTATAACATATTAGATTTGAATCGAAGACTCCTCTCCGGAAATGCTTCTATCGATTAATTTAATTTTATTTCGAATATTTTCTGGTCTAAAAAGGTGTGTTTGTTCCGCTAACGAACAATAGTGGTTACTGTTAACAGAGACCAGAAAGTTTATTTAACAATTTTGTCACAAATAAACGTTAATTATACTTATTAGCGCTTATATCTGTGGAACAAAACAATACAGACAACCATATTGTGACATTTAACTTTCGTTGCGTAGCCGTAGGAACAGCTCAGTGCTCTATATCGCAATGTGGTATCATCCAAATGGTCGGTTCTAAAAATAGTAACATGAACGGTCCCGATTTAATATTCGAAATAAAATCAATATTAATTGATAGAATCTTTTCCGGACAGGGGTCTTCAGTTCAGTTATTTGTCTATTTTTAGAACATAACATTCGGGTGATACCATATAGCGATAGAGAGTATTATGCTGTTCCAGATATTTTCTTACAGGTACATGTGAACGCACCATAAATGTTAGACAACAATTCTTATTTGTTACAAAATCGATACTTATTTTTGCAAACGAAAAAAAATGTCATGTCAATAACAATTGTGAAATATGTAAGCAGTTCTATTTCTAAATGTTCTTTTGGTATAAGAATCTCGGCCAACATCATCCCTGCTAATCCGCTCTCCAATCATACCTATATAGCTACATGTATTTGACAACCATACTTATTTGTCAAAAAATCAATACTTATTTTACAATCGAAAAAATGTCATGTTTATAATGTTAGAAGCCTTAAAACAATTGTAAAATCGGTAAGCATGTCTGTTTCCAGGTGTTCTTTTAGTATGATAATCTTACAATATGACTCCTATCATCCCCGATAATCCGCTGCAATCATACCGAGCTATTTGACAACCATACTTATTTATCAGAAAAATCAATATTTATTTTACTTACAAAATAAAAAAGGAAACGACAAAGTCACGACATTCAGATTTGTAAGCCGTTCCATGTAATGTTCGTGGGGCATTAATTAATAACTAAATTGGATTAACATAGAAATCAGATGCAATTTGTGTATGGAATGATCTATTTTTAACTTCGAATAATTTACAATAAAGACGAATAAAACACAATTCAAATTTCATTCCTGAAATTTGAAGCATAATGTTGTTCATTTTCCATATATATTTCCTATTTGTTGGATCTTGTGTTTTAGCGTCTCTGGTCACTTATCTATATATCTGATGTCCCCCAGGGTAGTAAACTTCGTCTGGAAGAGAAGAAACATAATTAAACATAGATAACAACATAACTCATTGGAGATCCTCTACTCGCATATATGGTAGCCAGCTAGGCGCGCACCGCCTCTCAGTAGGTGCACCGCGCCTCGAGCGAAGGCGCGCGGCGCCTTTCGCTGATTATCATCGCGCCGATCCGCGGAGCGGTCTTCGGGCCTTCGTTGGTCGTCCGTTGCTTCTACTAATTACGTCCGCGCGTTCGATTTGATTGAATTATCGAAACTAAATGTAGCTTTAACCCTTTCAGTGCCATGTTCGACGTTTGTATCAACCCATATTTCCTTGATCATTTTTCAAATTTACTGATTATAATAATGTGATACATTGATGGAATGAGCTCTTAGTTGTATACGTATACGTTTACATCGAGGTAGGTCGCTACTTTCTTACATCAGAGGATACGTTCTTACACCAGAGGATACAACAAGGCACTTAGCGTGATTGGTTATATACCAACTATAAAATACGATATGTATATGCACATGCATGGTACACTTGAAGAGACACGGAAGTGACTGGAATTGGAATTCATTAGAATTTTTAAATTCTTCCGACTTGATCATCACTCTACATGCACATGTCTGATATGGCTATAATCCAATTCAAGGCAATCAGGGTTTACTAATGTAAGTCTGCGCTTTATTTTCTATGTCAAGAAATATACCTAAATCGAGAGCGTTTCACCACACGGATAAAGACAATAAAGAGCGTTTTGTGATATTTTTTCGAAATAACCAACATTGTATAAGGCAATATAAGGCGATATAACAATGTATAAGGCAATCAGGCTTCTCTTGTCAGTTGCAGTATATCTTATTATATCTGTTACTAGTAGTGTTAGCACAACAAAAAGAGTTATCAATAAAGAGTGTTTTGTAATATATAAAATTAACCATCAACCTTCAGTGCGGTGTAACATAGTGCATGATTTTGGTCTCTTTCTTGTATCTGAATAATTGCCTTTGATGCGATGCGATGTGTGATTTAAAATGAGATATTGGCATAGTGTGCCATCGCCTTTGTACTATCTTATCCTGGGAAATAAAATATGCTGCCAAAATTAAATAAATCCTTCATAGTCATGTCAAGTCTGTATAATAAACTATAATTATGTACTTTCTGTGTCCAATTACTCAACATATATCATGAAACAGGTATGCAGTGACTGCGCGGCTAGTAACTGTGTTTCACTGGTCCTATCCGTCTATTCTGCTATGACGTTAGTAGGTCTTGTGAAATTGTTATGCTGTTGGTAGGACAAACTGACGTCGTTACGAAAAAGTACTGTTTTTGTTCTTTTAAGTGTCATTTTGGCGGTGTTTGGCTAAGCCGAGGGATTTTATTAATAACAGTGTATGTATGAAACATTCAATAACGTATATATATATATATTTTTTTTTTTTTTTTAAACTAGTAATGGCTGCGCTGGTATTTGCTAAATAACATTAATAGCTAAATTGTTGATAGTCGATTTGCAACAGCTAATACAAACAGTATTAACTTATTTGTATTGTGCTTCTGAATGTTTCATACACATTATAGCGTTTCTTGCATATGTTCAGATTATCCGAACACCGCAATAATGACAACTTTAAAACTGATTAACGGTATCTTTTCGTAACAGCATCAGTTTTCCGTAACATCGCATAGCAGTTAATCATTATCCATCAGCACCATATCACATTAGCAGGACAACTTGACTGGGGTGTGTTCCTTAATTTCCACCGCGAATCGATTCGGTCATGCGTTGATGGTTCTTCGTCGTTAATGACTAATAATTACGCATGTCAGTTCGCGTTAATTGATTTATCAAGACGGGTCAAATGGGCTTAAAGTGACTGTTAACGGGTGTCTCTCAATGTATGTATGTGTAATCGAGTTTGTTCACTATGTTCTGACATCTGATGATACAACAGGCCGTTAAATACACAGCTGGATTAAACTTTTATACCAGCTATAAATATCGACTGTATTGATATAGTATACACGTGGCAAACACAAGTATTCGGATTATAGTCTTATAAATCATTATTACAATAACAAATGTATCAATTGTACCTATATCGTTTATTTTGTAAACAATCTGGGTACTAAGAACAAATTATCTTGAGCCATATGTAAAAGCCAAATGTAGTGAAATTAGCCGCATTTTTCAAAACACAATGCGAGAAAACATTGCGAAATGCTCAACTTCATACTAATCATATTAAATATAGTAATTAAATCATGTGCCGAAACGTCTTCGATGACGTTCCGAAACATCCAAATGCTTGGTCCGAAATAACAATTGCCGAAACCCCAGGTGCCGAAACATCCTGAAAACTAGGTGCCGAAACGTCCATGTGCCGAAATGTCCTGCACCCGGAAAAGTTACACCTTGACGTTGTTCATCAATATTCGTTGAAATCATACGAATGTAATGAACATTATGGAATTGACATGTCTTCTCCATATATAGTATATCAGTCGCATCGCTCACCAAGCGTCAAGAAATATATTGGTTAAATTCCGTAAAAAAGTTCACATCCCACTCGGCATGCATGGTATAATTATTTTCACTTTGGTGTTGGTAGTTTATACTACGTGTAGCAGACAATAAAGACTACTCGGAAATACGTTTGGTCTAATTTATAATCTAAATTATAATTGGGATCCATTCTTTCGATGAACCGTTGTGGACGAAGTGTAATTATTGATAATCAATATAGGTTATGTGAATCCGATTTGGTCTTAGGCACGTACCGACAGGGTGTGGGTTGTCACAATCCGAACGAGGACCATAATTTTCATAGTTAGAAATTTCATGACTCAAATTTCAATAGTTGGAAAATAAAAGTAACAAGTGAATCGAATGATCTAAGTGTTTCAATTTTCCGACTTCAAGTTCAGACTTGTATGTTTTTACCGAACATTGCGTCATGGTCACTAGTCTATTAGTAATGCCAAACCTCCATATCTTTCTGATAACAGATTTAACGATATAACATTCAGCATGCATAATTGTTACCATCATATATTGCTACTTCTTGGAATTTGAATACGTGTAACTCGTATTCGCTCATCAGCCATATTCTGATTAATAGCATGTATAATGTGCATGTATTGCACGCAGACTGACGCAGTATACTCGAGACATAACATATGGATCAATGCTATGTCATGATTGTCATTTGTGTCTTTATTTACACAGTCCATGCTCTTAAACAGAATGTATGGAAACCCAAATTATTAAGCCAATATTGAAATATTGCATTACTCAAAACCAAATGCTATATAGTTGGACATTTGATTAGACAAAAATCCTATATATTTGGAAATGTTATTAGACCAAATCCTGTGTAGTTGGAAATTGTATGGTCTCACCCACGGTTGGATCCATTTGGTACGTCCCTATTTGGCGGGAATACCAGGTAATATATAAACCAATGTTGATTTAAAAAACAAAAGCTAGTTACCCCAATGTGAGTGGTTTAGCTTTGTTATTTAATTACGCTAACGCATGGTCATATTACCATATTTATTCTTGTCGACCACATCCATCGATAACTTATATAGTGCGTAGAAATAACCACACGCAATATGGTGCTGTTATCCCTTACACGAACAAGTACCCTTATGATTTTCGCGATGTTTGATTAATCTGCAAGGCCAGTGTCTGGTTGAAACATTCAAAAACATATATTCTTGAACTTTATTAACGCATGCCATACTACTAGTGTTCGCGCTGCCACTTGCCAAATTTGCTAATGGCAAAAATAATTCAAATTTGGCAAAAAATAATTTCATTTGGCAAATCACTTTTTAATTCCTCTAGAAAAATTGAAAACAATATTGGTCAATAAACACCATTCATTTCAGGAAACTTACAATACAATTATATTAGTGGTGTTGTATATGGTTTACGAAAAGTGAACACCTCTATTAAGATGAAGTTAAGCTGATAGCATTAATATCGATCGGTGGTGGGATTTAGTGTGGAGGTGTTTACATAGCAAACCGGGCCATTGTCGTATGGATTATAATTCGCTCTGCGGTTAAGTTAGATGTTTATCTGGGGTCATGCCGTCATGGGTGATTTCCTTTCAACAATTAACTCGAACAATATTATTGTGCAATCGCTGATAGACCAGCCCGCTTTTCACCTGTGTATATATTGGTCAGTGTGCCAGTTTGATTGTCTCTAATCAGCTGTCAGGTCGGTGGTCACGCACCTTGGTTATAAGCTATTATTATAAATACTAACCGATGATGGTACACGTACTCTGCATGTGCATGGTACGTCTGTTGCGCATTCGAGGGAATTAATTCATGTACACGTATGTCCGTATATATATATGGAAGAAATGGGATGGCACGTTTCTATGGATTCAAACTTAATGGACAATTAGTTCAATAATCTAAATATGAGTGCGCCGTGGACATATTTACACAGGGACGGGTCTAGAGGGCCTGATTTGGAGGTGTGGGACTGTTCATCTTTGGAATTTATCGACCGACCGTGGTTATGGCCAGGTGTGAGATTTTTTTTTAATCTGAACCCTGAAAATTGCAAAATCCTAGCATCCAGCCTTAAGATTTCCAATTGTTGGACATTTTCCAAACTTGATGCACCTCTAATAAGGTTGGATCATTTCCAACTGATGGTCATTTCAGTCCAACAATTTGGTAAAAAAATAAGCAAATGTTGCCTAAAGAAATCACCAATAACAAATTGTTGAAAATAAAACTACGAGAACAATTTCAATATATTGCTGATGTCAAATGTCCAACTATTGCCGTGTCAGGTAAGAAATTTCCAGCTTTTGAATATTTTGATTAAAGTTGGGATGAGACACCCCCATCGCCACGGCCCTATATACATGGACATGGTGAACGCCCGAGTAAAATGAAAAACATATTTGATTGTATAATGTGCAAACGGAAAATGTGTCACATTTGATTCGCGATGTTGAAACTTATATATATAGTATAAATTTTATAAAATCCAATCCGAATTATTAGACACCAATTTGTAGATGTATGCGACGAAAAGATCTCAAAACTGAAAATGGCCATGCTTTTGGTGCGACACTTACTTCACAGGCTGTATATGAACCCAAACAAACCATTAACAATGTTTTTTAAATATCTATAAAATTAACAATAGCAATACCTGAAAGTTTGAGTTGGATATTAATAATTTCGGCATTTCCATTTCTAAAAAGTTTCATTTCACTATACTGCCCAACCATATCTCTAACAGGAAGCGGCTAGATGTTTACAGGTGTACAGCAATATCATATTGCAGTTCAGTGAGAACTAAAACGAAAACTATTAACAAGTAAAGGAGACACATGAATATATGCGTATCTTCGCCGGCGAAGTGTAAACACTCTGCCCAACCTTCGCCGGCTAACGGGTTCGCCGGGTAACGGCTTCACCGGCTATGTGTAAACGTCACCTAAGTATCAAATCGGACAAGGCAACTTTATTGTAATTAGAACTCGGAAATGTAACATGGGACCAATACTTTAACACATAATACTGCCTTTTTGTGAAATTTCACCAGCGCCTGTGTACCCGAGTATTATGAAACCCACTTATTAGTAATAAATATCCGGAATCGGGCGATTAGTTGTAACTATACATACTTTATTAAATCGTCAAAAGGGTAAATTGGCGAGCACGAATTAATGTTATGCTGGCTTCATATGCTCAGAAAAAAATCATGTTCATTATCACCGCCATTTCGCAGTCGTTTTCAACTTATCGCACAAAAGTGAAACAAAACGCTCTTTATTATAACCAATCAGGAATAGACTAACACGGCACGCTCTTTTCTGTTCCATTCCATCCTCTATATATAATCTTATATCCCAACATAAGTAAACATAGATAACAACATAACTCATTGGAGATCCTCTATACCTTACCTGTTTTAGATTTACATAGTACTAGTTTGTTTATATTTACATAGTACTAGTTTGTTTAGATTAACATATTACTAGTTTGTTTAGATTTACATAGTACTAGTTTGTTTATATTTACATAGTACTAGTTTGTTTAGATTAACATAGTACTAGTTTGTTTAGATTTATATAGTACTAGTTTGTTTAGATTTACATAGTACTAGTTGTCGGGCACCCATTGGTGCAAATTTAAAACTGAGAGATATCATGTCAGTGATGCTCATAACTAAAGGAAATGACATAGTTTTTATTGGACCAGGTTGTGAAATATGGTTATATTCATGAGTTACTGGTATTTCACAGTCATCTTCTAACCATGCAGAACATTTATGTTGTGGTGGCCCTGAAGTCCACTTTCAAGTATTACTAGAAGCACCATTACTCTGTGTGCCATAGGAAACATAAACCCCATTACTCTGTGTGCCATAGGAAACATAATTTTCATGCACGTATAAAATTGTGTCATTTTGAATTTTCACATTAGGGTGTGTGAATTCAAAGTGAGTAAATATAAAATGAAAAACAAAATAATAAGCACAATTCAAATGAGTATGATAGCAATTATTTATTGCCCCGTTTTGATGAGAGGAGATGTTGTGACTATAAAATGCACTTACTCACGAAAAGACTGTGTATTCATCTATCGTTTCGTGGATGTTGCTTCTATGCACAACCACATATTTATGCGCACGTTTATTCATCAGGATACGATATTTCTCTCGTCCTTGTTCGAATGACACTTGATCCGCCCGTACCTTCTTCTTCTCTGTATCTATACATTTAGGATAACCTTCGTTACCGTGAACTACATAATTTACAGTTACATTGTGCTAATGAAATTCGGTTCGAATTACTCAATTAGATAAGATTTTTCTCTATATAAAGATATTGCCACTTCACCTGATATTCAGCGGATACTACATGTATATGACTATTCAATATTCTACGCGATGGGAGATGCTAACCTGAATAGTGATGAGGCCGCCCACAGAGGGAATAAACGACATCATTGTGACGTATGTGGGAAATTGTTTACCCGATCGAACAGCTTAATGCTGCATACGAGAATCCACACCGGAGATAAACCTTACCATTGTGATATATGCTGTAAATCATTTAGCCAATCCTCCAACTTGGTGAAGCATATGAGAATCCACACCGGAGATAAACCTTACCGATGTAAAATATGCGGGAAATCATTTACTCACTCGACCAGCTTGTTGGAACATAGGAGAATCCACACTGGAGATACACCTTACCGTTGTGATATATGTGGAAAATCGTTTAATCGATCGGGCACCTTGGTGAGACATAAGAGAATCCACACCGGAGATAAACCTTACCGTTGTGATATATGCGGGAAATCGTTTAATACATCGAGTGGCTTGGTGATACATAAGAGAATCCACACCGGAGATAAGCCTTACCATTGTGATATATGCGGGAAATCATTTAATATATCGAGTAACTTAGTGACACATAAGAGAATCCACACCGGAGATAAGCCTTACCGTTGTGACATATGCGGAAAATCATTTTGTCAATCGAGAACTTTGGCGACACATACAAGAATCCACGCCGGAGATAAGCCCACATACATCTCTCCAACAGGAGTTTGTGACATTTAATATGTTCTTCGAAGGAGAACTGGAAACAATCTTAGATTCCGATGACAGAGCAGAAAAGGAGGGCAGAATGAATCTTCTTCGTAAATTAGCGCTGCACTATGAACTTTATGATTGTAAGGTACCGCACAGAGAGTTTGGTCAAAGCTCATGGGATGATAACCCCAGTGGCACCGCTGTACCTAGAGAGGTTAGGTCGCCAAATAGAGGAACAACCACTGTAACATCGATGTACCTAGGGAGGTTCTGCCTCCAAATAGAGGAGCAATCACCGTAACAGAAGCAGGAGGTCATTTTCCCAACAATCAGGAAACATTCCAAATATATTCGCAACTAAAAAAAAATAATTCAAGGAGTAGACCTATTGGGAATTACCAAATGATTCTGTCATGGCTAGCAAAGACATAATTCTTTTGAAACAGCCCCTCATGCCAAAAGACAATTTTTTCAAGTGTTTTGAAACAGTCTCCTCCTCATACAAAAATATTGCACAGCACAAATATAATTAGTGACCATGTTCGTGCAACATATACATGTACAAAAATTTGACCAAATAAGCGACTTGCCAATCTCGACTGGAAGCGCCGCCATTTTAATATGAGGTATTTGTCCCTCATTCTTTTCCAGCGTCGTTATCGTTTTTTTCTCGATTCGCGATGCCTGCGTTTCTGTTAGATCTTATTTGTATCTGCCAGAACAATGGTCCATGCGTGTTGACAATAATTTGGTGGTTATTTTAAAGGTGGATTATCTCTTTGTAAACATGTATTTGCTTCTGTCGATTAATATTAATTGTATTTCGAATATTTTCTAGTCTAAAAAGGTGTAGTTGTTTAGCTAACGGACAATAGTGGTTACTGTTAACAGAGAGCAGAAATTTTATTGTACAATTTTGTCACAAATAAACGTTAGTTATACTTATTATCGCTTATAACTATGGAACAAAACAATACAAACAATCAACCTGAGACATTTGACTTTCGGTACGTAGCTATAGGAACATCCCAGTGATCTATATCGCAATATGGTATCATCCGAATGGTCTGTTCTAAAAATAGACACATACACGGTCCCGATTGAATATTCGAAATAAAATGAATATTAGTTGTTAGAAGCTTTTCCGGACACGGGTCTTCATTTCATATTGATTATTTTATACCCACGCAACTATTTAAAATTTGCTATTTAAAGAGATAATCCATCTTTAATCTATAGTACAAGGGTTTTATTTCCTTGCGGGATAGCATCACTAAATCCACCCTCTGGGGGACCTCACTCTGCAAATCGACACATATCGCACGCAAGTGGATGATCGCCTATGTGGATCTTCTTGTGTTTCGTCAGTGCACCTGAGTCAGCAAACGATTTATCACAAACACCATAGTGATACGGACGCTCTCCCGTATGTTTTCTCATATGCAGTCAGAGTTCCTAACCGAGTAAATTCTTTACCACATATCTCACATTCGTAGGCTTGATGTCCTGCGTGTATGTTTATGTGGGTTCTCATGTTTACTTACCACATCTCACATTCGTACGGTCGATGTCCTGTGTGTATCTTTATGTGGGTTCTCATGTTTACTTACCACATATCTCACATTCGTACGCTCGATGTCCTGCGTGTATGTTTATGTGGGTTCTCATGTTTACTTACCACATCTCACATTCGTACGGTCGATGACCTGCGTGTATGTTCATGTGGGTTCTCATGTTTACTTACCACATATCTCACATTCGTACGGTCGATGTCCTGCGTGTATGTTTATGCGGGTTTTCATGTTTACGTATTTGTGTGAACTAAATGTTTTCCCACATATGACACGTGTGTGGAGAATCGCTGGTATGGAATCTCTTGTGCCTTGTCAGACTGACCAATCCGCACATGTCATACTCGTGTGGATGAGCTCTCGTGTGGATTCTCTTATGATTGTTTGAATTTTCCCCGCATAAATCACACACGAATTGACGGTTCGCCATGTGCATTATCTCATGGTTAGATAAAGTTCCAGAATTTGTGAATATTTTCCCGCAAATCACACTCGAATGGTCGATCGCCTGCGTGACCTCTCACGTGTGAAGTAAGATATTCTGAATGTATTAATGGTTCCCACATACCCCACATTCGTGTTGAATCTGTGGACGATCTCCTGTATTGACACCGATAGTTGAGTTGTTGGGGAGATCCCTCATATGTGTGAGGAGCACCCCAAGTTGATGGGTTACATTACAAAACTAGATAGTAAGAGTATAGGCGAAGTAAAACATATGGATAATCATTATTTTAAAGGGGTAATGTACGCCATTTTCAATAAATTTTCGGCGATAACAACGATCTAATATTATCGATAATATATAGAAACATATGTAATTTGAGTCGAAGATGTATTCTGTAAACGCTCAGGTTAATAGGCTATCTTAAAATTTTATAATTTATTAATTTAATATAAATTGAATTTATGGCTGCAGCCATAAAATGGCGTAAATTAAAATACGAATTTCCTTGTTCAAGACGTAATCAAATTATAATTGAGGGATACTGGATTAGTAAACCCATTGCACACACGATCGTTTGAAACATGCTGATACGGGGAGAAAACTCAAGCCACTCACTGACTAGTGACGATACAATAACATAAATGAGTACATGGGACTAGTATGCATATATAATATAACTTTTATTTGATACATTTGGTTGAAAACTGTACAAAAATCACTCGACAACAACAATTTGTATTTTTGTATTCCGGTAAATTTGCCATCCGTAACACTACTTCGTACTCAACAGACTTTCAAATAATAGAAAAATTGTTACCTTATTCTCCGACTCAGAGACCATAGAAACCAACAACAACATTTGGGTACAGTATCCCTTTAAGATACAGGTGTTGGATAGAAATAATTGCATAAAAATAGATTTTGTCTATTTACAACATATGTGTCTTTTGTTGTTCGTTTTTTTGTTGTTGATTTTTTTTCCAAGTAAACTTGATATTTATAAGAACTACTATACATAATATGATTACGTCAGTACGTATGGACAACCCAAAACACGTACGTCCATCTATAAAATGATAAATGTTTGTTTCATAGGAGTGCCTGTATTTCTGGCCAACTTGGGATATACGAATCACGATCACGCCAGTGCGTATGGACCGTAGGACGGCGACATGTCACTCTATGTCCAAAGGTTCGCTATTCCCAAGGTTCATTATACCGAAGTTCTCTATATTCCTCAATATTCAGAAGGTTTTTATAACTTGTTATTTTGAAGTTTCATTCTATTATCTATATTCTAAAGTATTGAGAGGGTTCTTTATTATAAGACTCTTTTTATGAAGGAAATAACTTAAAGGTACTCAATCCGATAAAACTCCTCTCAATTACTATTTCAATGGCTTTGGGGGTCAAAAATATTTGATTCGAGTCGAGGAAGTCACCCATCAAAGCTCAGATTTGTTAGATATCGATTTTAGAAATCTATTATTTTTCATTATCGGGAATACTTTATGGCCCAGAACTCAGTCAAAATTGCGTTATTATTACCTCTTGATTTTAGAGTTATCCATCCTTGTCTGTTTGAATTGTGTTTTGGTGTACACATCTCGCGCAGGTTACGAAACTGGCGGCAATTATTAGTACTCATCTCGAGAAACTAACAAATTTAAAAAATCAATATCTAATAACTCTGAGCTTTGTTTGATGGGCTCCTCGACTCGAATCAAATATTTTTTACCCCCAAAGCCAAAGAAATAGTAATATGAGACCCTCTGATCGGATTGTTGTTGTTGGAATCTGTTGAGATGGAGACCCTCTGTTCGGATTAAGTACCTTTAAAGGTACTCAATCCGATAAGACGCTGCTAAATTACTCTTTCTTTGGCTTCGGTGGGAAAAAAATATTTGATTAGTGTCGAACCCACCCATCAAAGCTCAGAGTAATTAGATATCGATCTTTGCAGTTTGCTATTTTTATTGTTTCTGGGCCAAATCGTGCCAGGACGAGGTCAAACGGGCGGTCTTCCAGATAAAGATGGATAACTGTAAAATCGTGGTAATAATAACTACTAGGTATTAGAGTTGTCCATCTTTTCTGGTTAAATACGCCCAGAATAGCATACCTTCAGAATAGCGAACCTTCTTAATAAGAACCTTTGGACTAGTGACCCTTCGGAATATGTAACCTTCGGAATAATGAACCTGATCTTGTATGAAGAGCCCATGACACGTCCATCAATAAATGTATACATGTTTCATGGGACTGTTTATATATACATATATAAGACTGGAGTAAAGTTGAGACCAACATGTCTTTGTTAATATTGGTGCTCAGATTTCAACGAAATTTGGTGTGGTGACTCAGGGTGCCCTAACAGAGTGTATAATGGCGTTAGTTTTTCTAAATTTTTATTTAAACAAATTTAAATAAATACAAAAAATATGAACATATGTGAATATTTAGGTACAAATAAACCTATTTGCACGAGAATATGTTGCAGCACCAGATATAGGGGAATGTGGGCCACAGTTAGACATGGGTCAGAGTGAGATATTGCCTCTAACATTTCTCTAATTTCCAGACCAATATCCATGGCGCCAGTCAAGAGATATTAGCCATATAGCACATGTTACTATATTTCTTCAAAATGCAATCATCAGGTGAAGGTTGAATCTGGCCAAGCAACCAATTTTCAAGGCAAAATTATTTTATTTAATTTTTGCAATTTTAAAGGTACTCAATCCGAATTATCCCTCGCAGATTACTATTTCCTTGACTTCGAAGGTGAACAATATTTGATTCAAGTCGAGGAACCCACAACATCAAAGCTCAGAGTGATCAGATTCCGATTTATAAAATCTATCATTTTAATTTTACGTGGCCCAGCAAACAGCAGACGAGAATACTTTCTCTGACCAAATTGCAGATGGAGATGGATAACTCTAAAATCAACTGGGTTTTTTTGTGTGTGTCAGATGTTTGACAAACCAGCAATATTCGTTGAGCAAAATGTTGATAAATTACAGGTTTTTGTCAATTTTATGCCATAATTGACTGCAGTTAGCATTATTTTCGAGCAATTAATTCTGTCAACTGAAGCGGCATTTCAAAAAATCCTCTTGTTGTTGGAATCTGATGATATGGGGACTATTGATTCGGATTCAGGACCTTCAAGAAAAATATCTTTATTGGATAAATTTACATATAATACTGAATACATTTTTATGAAAACGGGGATTTATTGCATATTTCACATAGCCACATCTGATTTATTTATAGAGGTTTATGTATGCTTGACTTTCAGCGATTTACATGGATGGGACACAATGACTCAATGAGACATAATTTATGGCCCTGGTAGGATCCAACTTCAGTAGATGGCAGGCACTTCGAAAAGGAATGAGATAATTTGCCAAATGACTATTGTTTTGGGGCTAAATAATTTAGATCAAACAAACTGATGTCATTGTGCAATAGTGGTATGTTCGGTGTGTTTCCTATACGGTTACTACTTAGGGGTGACCCCTTCTGTGAAATAGATGATGAGAAACAAGTATTAAGGGTGGTCCCAGCTCGAGATTGCATGATTGTTCATGACTTTTGTGAGCTTATATCGTACTCTCAGATGTCTAAGCATTGTGATGGTCAATAATAGTGATAGCGGAGACCTAGACTGAAAAACTTAATGATCGTTGAGAATTTTATCTAAAATTACTAATCATGCGACACATGCTGACACTATTGGTTAATAGGCATCTGATAGTATATGAACATTTTAATAATTGCCCGGGAGGAATGGCATTATTCTTGACAGGCATAGATACATAGATGTTCATGGCATGGTCTGAGAAAATGCTACTAGATTAAACATTTATATGATTGCCTCATTACTACATTAGTCATGTACATGTATAACTAGAAGGTCGTGACAATTCAACTAAGTTGGCCTGGAATTATTATGTTTAGCATACATATTATTCCAATCCCAATGTGTCAAGTCGACAATAGCAAGTACGCAGAGCTATATTTAATAATTTGTCCACAAATAGCCACTAGTTAATATATATATGCTAGCCATGCTGATCAAGCTCCCGCTTTATGCTTAAGGTTTAAATCGAGAACACAGTGTTAAAATCTGGAATTATTTAATATATGAGAATGCTAAAACTAATCACCGTGCAATATAATTATTAAATTTAACTTGATGTGTCCATCGCAGGAAACAGAATTCATACACACAGATGGAAAGTTGGCCCGGAAGCATATCCTCTCACCAGTCACTGCATGAACTATGCAGTGTGCCGATACCAAGTGTGATTGGGAGATGTTCTTCTTTTCCTTCACTCAACAAGAAGATAAATGACTCACTTTGTTAGTCACCAATTCACTGAGCTTCACATGTTTGTTACATCTGTGTGTCGAGTCTGTCGACTGTAGATGGCTAGAATTGTATTTTGACCTTAGTCACATTCACAGTGAGTGGGTGAGGCTGAAGTCGTTGATAACTAAATTTAGTAATCTGTAATCACTAAATTGACTAATACAATCCTAATATTATTAGATTAGTAAGCCACATGAACGCTTTCACCGATTACTGCGTCCACAAGTTCCAGCTACGCGCTACGTTCAACGGTTCATGACTGAACTATACTGTGTATAGTAAATCAGTCAGCTCTAAAATGTCCATTTTATGATTTCCTTGACCCAAGTTGAGGTTTGACATGACAGTGTTAGATATTAACAATTAAATTTACTATTTAGAGAAGTAGTTAGTAGATTGAACGATTTGCCGCTTGCAGTTGAAACTCTAGTCTAAGTCTAACCACTAAACCAGTCCAGGTGAAAACAGACTTAAAATTGAACAATAACAGAACAAGTCAAATCGCCGTGGTGAGCAGTCTGCACAGACCAGTCCACATTCCATTCCAGTGACCTTCATTTTCATATTAATTTCAGTCACAGATTCGTCATTGAGTTTCTTTCCGACTGACTGATTTTCACTTTGAACACAGTTCACTTCAACTTCAAAACAACTTAACAAGTTGTTGTTGTTGACATGTAGTTGTTATTCTTCTTCTTCTTTTGACTGCTTTGACTCTACAGTCATTCCAGTAATTGGCTCGTAGTGCTATCTTCGCTTGTGCTTTCTCGTCTGTTCTCAACGCTTACGTGCTGTGATACCGTTGTACATTTAAAATACGAGCGATAACAATAACAAGCAATTCCATTTCAAATTTCGCAAACAAGAGAGCGCCACCATTTTGTAGCGAAATTACGTCATCATTTCCAACGTTGCTATGGCCTGCCAGGGGACGTAATATTCTAACTGTAACGGTACGGAATCTGGCGAGGTTTGCCGAATGCTATGCGCCCGCGTCAGCTAAATCCACATTAAGCATTTAATTTTGAATAAGGTTGATTTTGTTTTTCAAATTTAATAGTGTTGCTATAGGGAGGCTGATCGAAGAAGAAAAATAAATTCGTTTTATTAATTTGACAATTCTATTCCAACATGGCGGCCACCATAGGGCCCCATAGGTCTGAATCGCCCGGATGTAAAAACGATTTTTTCATGTTGATAGGGTATAGAAATTACTGACGTCACAACTATACTTGCGTCGCTTATGTTACTGTAAAACAACCCTTTGGGTTGTGATGATCTAATTGATAATAATTTGACTTTTTCATACCCGTACTCCTGTATTGATACCCATACATACACATTGTCGGTACAGTGAAGTGATATGGGGTGCAGTATCACGCCGAGTTGACGATGTCAGATCGCCGTATCAAACGAGCTGCCACAGGCAGCGAGTTTGATGCGGCGATCTGACATCGTCAACGAGACGTGATACTGCAGCCCATATCACTTCACTGTACCGATAAAGCGTTTATTATTATGACACATTTAACACCATCCCATTTCCGTTTCAAACGAACAGACCTGATAAATAGTTCCCAACTTCCGGTGACCTAAATTCACGGGATACTGATACGGAATTCAAAGGATACTGATACGGAATTCATAGAATACCGATACGGCTCACGACCAGACAAGCTTGGAAATTATAGCCAAACAATAGTGGTATTTGTAAGGGATTAGTGGTAGTCATATAATAAAGTCATGTATGTACAGTCCGATTTCTCCTGTATTGACACCCATACAGTCATGTATGTACAAACCGATTTCTCGAGTTTGTGAATACATTTTCACTTGCTTCACACTCAAATGGCCGGTCGCCTGTGTGACATATCATATGTGAATTCAGATGACCAGAATGGCTGAATACTTCCCTACATAATCTCACAATCGTGTGGACTGTCTCCTGTGTGGATTGTCTTTTGTTCCGACGAAGGAGCGGATGTTTCTCGAGGTCTGAAAACAATAAAATAAGTCTAACTCCATACAAATTCAGGCCTCGTAAAAGTTAACTGCCAGATCGGCTGTCACGTGACTGTTTCAAATTATAACTCGGGTTAAATTTCCGTTTGTCGCTTCTACATACACAACGCTCTTTTGTGGTCTCTGCTCTTGTGAACCGATTTTTATTATTATTATTTTGTGGCAATCATTGCAACTCACTCATTTCAAAATACCGACAGTTTCTCAGTTCATGTTTTTAAACAATAATTATGTCGCATAAGGTAGGTACATATAAGATCCACACCTGTATGAGACTACATGTATACGTTTAACGACCCCCTTTTCTGTTTCTTAAAGATGGATTATCTATTTAAATAACAAATTTTAAATAGTTGATTGATACCCATACAGTCATGTATGTACAGTCCGATGTCTCCTGTATTGACACCCATACAGTCATGTATGTACAAACCGATTTCTCGAGTTTGTGAATACATTTTCACTTGCTTCACACTCAAATGGCCGGTCGCCTGTGTGACATATCATATGTGAATTCAGATGACCAGAATGGCTGAATACGTCCCTACATAATCTCACAATCGTGTGGACTGTCTCCTGTGTGGATTGTCGTTTGTTCTGACGAAGGAGCAAATTCCGGCCTCGTAAAAGTTAACTGCCAGATCGGCTGTGACTGTTTCAAATTATAACTCTGGTTAAATGTCCGTTTGTCGCTTCTACACACACAACGCTCTTTTGTTGTCTCTGCTCGTGTGAACCGAATTTTATTATTATTTGGTGGCAATCATTGCAACCAACTCACTCATTTCAAAATACTGACAGTTTCTCAGTTCATGTTTTTAAACAATAATTGTGTCGCATAAGGTAGGTACCGTACATATAAGATTCACACCTGTATGAGACTACATATATAACGACCCCCTTTTTGAAATTTTTCTGTTTCTTAATCTTACCAATTATTATTATTATATCTTTATTTCAGACTCTGTTGGTCCATATATGAGTATGTTATACATGTATATATCAGTAATCATTAATCAATCATATAGTATACAATAAATCGTTCCAACAATGAAATATTTTGGAAAAGTATTTTAAATCTGAATTGAAAAACATATAAATGATTGAATTGTTCATATCTTTCATAATTTCATTCTCTCGCGAAAACTGAACACACACTTTCTCCTCAACATCCCTAGCGACAGCATTCTATCAGTGACAAACATACCACTTGCACTACATCTTCTTTCATAATACCAGGGCTGGTAATTTATTGAGTGTATTGTGTTATCTGGTTATTCCATAGTTATATTAAAGATGGCTCATCTCTTTAAATAACAAATAGTTGCGAGTGTATAAAATAATAAATATGAACTGAAGATTCCTGACCGGAAAGGCTTCTGTCCATTAATATTGATTTTATTTCGAATACCAGTAATATTTTATATTAGTCCCGTTTATTTGTCTATTTTTATAGAACAGACAATTCGGGTGATATCATGTATCGACAGAGAACATTAGGCTGTTCATATGGCTATGCACCGAACGTCAAATGTCCCAGAATGATTGGTTGTATGGCTTATGCCATAGTTACAAGCGATGATGAGTATAATTAACGTTTATTTGTTACAAAATTACACAATAAAATTTCTGGTCTCTGTCAACAGTAACCACTATTGTTCGCTAGCTAAATAAACACACCTTTTTAATTTTAGACCAGAAACTATTCGAAATAAAATTAATATTAATGGATATAAGCATTTCCGGACAACAGTCTTCGATTCAGATCTAATATTTTATACCCCAGTAACTATATAGTACATGTTTACAAAGAGATAATCCACCTTTAAAGCGATACTGAGATTAATGACTTTGCTAACCCAATTTCCCCCAAATTTAATGTAAAAAAAATAAAGGTTTATGTTCACTTTTATTAGTAATCACAGTAACCAAACACATGGATGCATTTTGAGAGTATAATTCGTTAAGTTAGAAATTCAAAATGTGAAATTTATAGAAGTTTTTTAAATATATTTTTTTTCGAACGCAAATTCAACAAACACAAAGATTATTATTACTCCCCTTGCTCCCTAATTTAAAATGGGTCTGTGAGACTAATTCCGAATTAATGGACACACCTGAGGTAATGCTACGACATGTACATGTGATTCTACGTTTAGGAGAGACAATAAGGCTCAATGCCGAGTACATGATTTATTATGGCAGGAATGAGGCAAGCTCAGTTACATAGTATACATTAGTTTACATTACATTCAGCTCCATCAACACACGACTGTCATTCAACTCACATGAGTCACATCATTCGCTCACTTTCAGAACATCAAACATCTTTCTGACATAAAGATTACAGACACTAAAAATAAGTATCTATCGCACAATACAATTAGCTATGAAGAGAATGAAATACATATCAATTGACTTCATATTTACTGCTATCACTTATTGTCAACTTCCCATAAGGGCATAAGCTCAAACTTTACATATCTTAAATATTCAAGTCAATAAATGAGTAAGTTTCCAGTTTATAGCTGTTCACATCATATGAGTATTGGAGTATTCCGCCACAAAGAGGGGAATACAAAGCGATAAATAAATCCAAATGGGAGGGAGGGTGGGTAAAATATAATCGAACATCCAACTGTCAAAATTATTTTCAAATGACGTGAAGGTCAAGGCTGTTCCAGTTGCGAGATATGTTGTAATTTCCGGATCAGATCGACGCCGGAAACCAGAAAGCGAGGGTGTCGCTGGGCGCGGATTAATTAATTATTATGCTTATAATATCCCATCTAAGAAAAAGATATGGATAACTGTACTGAACACTGTGACGAATGATGAACAATAAAGATATGCCCACATTTCTTCAGTTTTATTAAGATTTTGGCTTGGAAGCAGTTGCTTAGAAATTGTAGATTTTATTGCTCATAAAAGCTATTTGGGAACTGAATTTGATGGGTCAAGTTAATGTTCACTCAAGACAGCTGGGATTATGACCCATGAGAAAAATATATCCTGATCCAGGCTGATTGGTGATCTAGTTTCTGGGCTATGGGGTACCCTCATGTTGGGGATTACACAGTTCTTCTGTCAATATATTCACAAAACACTACTGTCCACAGATATTAACACTTAATTGTCACCTCACTACAATGGATATCATGCTTATACTCTAAGATATACTCACTCAAGCCAGTTGGGATTATGACCAGCAAGTGCTGACCCATGAGAAAAACATCCTGATTCAGCTGATTGGTGATCTAGTTTCTGGGCTATGGGGTACCCTCAGATTGGGGATTACACAGTTCTTTTGTCAAGAGATTCACAAAACACTTCTGTCCACAGATATTATTACCACTTTAGAGGGCGTTCTCTAGTAGATTAACAGTATTTTACCCGAACGGTAAAAAGCCATAACGCCCGGCATCAAACCGGATGCGGGCCGTTAACGATATTAACGGCCCGCATCCGGTTTGCGATTTGCTAGAAATCCAATCGAACGCAACCTTATTTCGGATTCCGGAATTTCTGTTAAAACAAGTTTATAGTATATTATTACGAATAAAACTGAAATTTTACTGTAGTAGATGTAAATGATGTAATAACAGACCAACAACAAGTAAGTGTTACCTAACAAATGGAATAAATTAGATTTCTGACTGAATTTTCGTTAGATATGTCCCTATTTTCGTGGTAAATAATATAATTAGTCACGTGACAATTTGTTTGACAACATACAGACGACACATGGTTTGAATTGTGATCGTTTTGAAAAAAAGAAGAGTTATTACATGTATTTCATTTGACATATTGCTGCTTACTCACTCATCTATGTTCTAGTTGGGTTTCATTTCAGAAAGTGGTAATAATAGTAATAACTTGATTTTGTCGGGCATTATGGTTTATTAACGGCCCTCCAGAAATGATTAACAACCATCGGGCCATTAAAGGCCCTCGACTTCGTCTCGGGCCTTTAATAAACCCATCGGGCTGTTAATCATTTCTGGAGGGCCGTTAATAAACCATAACGCCCTCCAAAATCAAGTTATTGGTATATTAACAGTTAATTGTCACCTCACTACAATTGATATCATGCTTATACTCTAAGATATACTCACTCAAGCCAGTTGGAATTATGACCAGCAAGTGCTGACCCATGAGAAAAACATCCTGATTCAGCTGATTGGTGATCTAGTTTCTGGGCTATGGGGTACCCCCAGATTGGGGATTACACAGTTCTTTTGTCTAGCGATTCACAACTCAACACTGTCCACAGATATTAACTGTCATCTCACTACAAGCGATGTCAGGTAAATTACTCAATTGTGTCTAAACACGTGGTTCTTAGTAATTATATCCAAGAATACTTGATATATATGAATATTATTTTATTGTTCACCATTCTTCACAGTGTTCAGTACACATTGACATATTTTTCTCTTTGATATGCTACTTTGTGTTTATTGATTTTGGGTTCGAAAAAAATACCTCTAAACATTTAGTATTTCTAAAATATTCCAACACGAATTATACTTTTTCAATATACGTTTCATTCATGGGATTGGTTACTCTGATTACTAATAAACTAATGAACGTAAACTTTTATTTTGACTCCATCAAATTTGGGGGAAATTGGGTTATCAAAGTCCTTAATTAACGTCTAGTTGTGACAAAGTTACACAATAACATTTCTGGTATCTGTTAACAGTAATCACTATTGTTCGTTAGCCAAACAATCACATGTTATTAGGCCAGAACATATTCGAACTAAAATCAATATTAAAGGTGGATTATCTCTTTGTAGACATGTATTATATAGTTACCGGGGTATACAATATTACATTTGAATCGAAGACTCCTGTCCGGAAATGCTTCTATCGATTAATATTCATTTTATTTCGAATATTTTCTGGTCTAAATAGGTGTGTTTGTTCAGCTAACGAACAATAGTGGTTACTGTTAACAGAGACCAGAACTTTTATTGTACAATTTTGTCACAAACAAACCTTAATTATACTCATTATCGCTTATATCTGTGGAACAATACAAACAATCAATCTGGGACATTTGACTTTCGGTGCGTAGCCATAGGAACAGCCCAGTGATCTATATCGCAATATGGTATCATTCGAATGGTCTGTTCTAAAAATAGTAACATAAACGGTCCTGATTTAATATTCGAAATAAAATCAATATTAATTGATAGAAGCTTTTCCGGACAGGGGTCTTCAGTTCATATCTATTATTTTATACCGACGCAACTATTTAAAATTTGTTATTTAAAGAGATAATCCATCTTTAATGGATAGAAGCTTTTCCGGACAGAGGTCTTCGATTCATATATAATGGTTTATACCCCGTAAGGGCCGTAACTATATACATGTAACACATGCTTACAAAGAGATAGACCATTTTAAATTATTCGCTGGTGTAATTCACCGAAGCGGTTTGCTTTACGTCATAAATGTTCACTATGTATTTATAGGGAAGCGGCCTTGGCGAGAGAGAAAGTCTACATTGCCCACGGGGGATCATCCGCTGAACAAGACAGGTTAATTGAATTACGTATATACACGGTGATTGATAATTCCATCGACACACTGACGAACATTGCTCGCTTTCATCATGCAAATGAATGAACATGGTATCGATTCACGCCCACCCAAGTCGAGAAGGATATCGGACGATTCATGTGAGACATCAGGATCGTACACTGAACAAGGAAGCACATGTGGTATCGTGGAAAATATCGGAGTCGTTAGAGAAGAGTATAGCGCTACATTTACACACACCTCGGATCTAGCATGTGAACTGACTGTCTCTGGTGAACCATTCACACACAACCCGGATCTAGCATGTGAACTGACTGTCTCTGGTGAACCATTCACACACAACCCGGATCTAGCATGTGAACTGACTGTCTCTGGTGAACCATTCACACACAACCCGGATCTAGCATGTGAACTGACTGTCTCTGGTGAACCATTCACACACAACCCGGATCTAGCATGTGAGCTGACTGTCTCTGTGGAACCATTTACACACAACCCGGATCTAGCACGTGAACTAACTGCCTCTGGGGAAACATTTACACAGAACCGGGATCTAGCATGTGAACTGACTTCATCTGATGAACCATTTACACACAACCCTGATCTAGCATGTGAACTAACTGCCTCTGGGGAACCGAATATACAGAAGGATGCATTAAAATCTGCCACTAATAGTTGTACGGTGAAATCAGGCACCCGTGATCCAGCTAGAATCTCCAACCTGGCGAAACTAATACGTAGAGTGGAATCTATCCGCGGCGGAGTATTCCATTGTGGGATTTGTCATCACTGTTGGAAGAATGTGAACCGTCTTATTGACCATATGTGGATTCAAAGGTTCACGCATTGCTTGGGATGGGAGAGTGGCCCGATTCAATTGTTTTACTGCAGTCAATGCTATGTATATCTTCCGACAAGCGACACTAATCTCGTATCGTCGAAGTTTTCATCTAGTATTGTGAAACATCTCGCAATGCACGTACTAGACGGAAATACTCCAGACTCATGCATATGTTTCGATGCTGATGGTCCTGTTTACACATTACTGCAGATATCCAGATCTCCTGATCATCTGATTATCGACACAAGCATGTCCCTGGGTAACTGGCCTGCATTGTCATACAATACATCAGATGTACATGCCAAGAAACATATATTCGCCGACGTTTTCTCGTGTCTGTCATGTCCGATGTGTGGACTTTTAAAAGATAAACATGACGGGAATAATTTTGCTGTTCATCGACTTATATTTTCAACGACCTGTTTGAAATTAAGTTCGACTCTAGGGCTCTCTGTCGATGTCATAGTTAAACGGTTTACCGAACAAGGATCGCGCTACATAATTGTGTCCACATGTGACAATGACTTTGTGTTTACGAATCAACCTTACACTATCTTAAGAGGCCAGTTACCGTGTACGCTTGTCCGGACAAAACTAGTAAGCCGGATGAAAAGACTTACTCATCCGGTGATTGGAGTAGATTCTTTAACAGGCTCGATTCGTGTGTATTGTGGCATTTGTCGCTTGGGATTCACCAATATCAGTAAGTGGGGACTCCATCTGGGGGAACATATCCATATGTTTCCAGCAGGTCGTCTTACAACTTCCGGAAACCGTTTTTTATCCATGGCGATTTCTTCACCACTCCCAATTTGGAAGCAATTAGAGATATTCTTCGAAACTCGCGCTTACACATCTTGTGCAGCTAACTATGTTGTAGGTTTGGCTACCGCAAGACATGTTTTGAATGCACTATTCGCAACAGGAGCAACTGAACATGTTATTTACGTTCCTTTGTCTACACTCACCAATGATGCTGTTCCTGTTTTAACCAAACGAACCGATACATTGTGTAACAGCATGAACACCACAGAACCAATGAACGACCGATGTATCAGTTTGCACGTGTCTTCATGCATTGCTAGATCATCCTTGGTGAGTGCCGACAAGGCTGGACAATCGGAACATGGCATGGTTCCCGTGACTGTTTGCGGCGATCACAAACGTGATTGTCAGAATATCATAGCGTGCCCAATTACGAACAGCAGTGAGGGTACTAAACAGTGGAACACCATTCTCACTCTACAGTCATCCGTGGAGATGGACGACGAATTGACACTTAAAATGCGCACATTAGGACAGCTTGTTGTTACTTTATACACGTACAATCACACACAAGAAGAGTCTGTCCTATCTTTACACTGTGGTGTGTGTAAACATGAAACGACCTCGGCTACCTCTCTTCTTGGTCATATGTGGGAAAACAGCAGGAGCCATTGTGCGGAATGGCTGAATAGTACGAACGAAATAGGCCTGTTTTACTGCGGCAAATGCGAATATTTCTATCCGACATGGAACGCTAATATCTATGAGAAACAGTTCTCAGAACATATTGTGAACCATATTGTTCGCGACCATGCTGGTGGTGTGTCGAATGGCTGTGTCTCTTTCGGTATCAACGGCCCCACATACATTCTTTTGCATACGATGAGCCCGAACAACTGTTTATCTGTGAATGCGAGTATATCGGTCGGAAATTGGGTGAGTGCCACGCGGGTAGAATGGAACCATGTACTAAGAATTCACATCTTTGAAGATATATATAACTGTAACTGTTCTCTTCCATTGAAAGACAGACTAGCCTCTTTGTGTAAATGCATGAAAATTAGCACAACATTCGTCCAAAATATTCAGGATTATTTCAAGAAGTCTTTGAACCGAGAATGCAAGACTTTGATGTTTGCAGCCAATTCTACAGATAGGATAGTCGAAATATCTGAAAGTCTTTCTTCCGATACCATGTTATCGGACAAGGTAATTCAATGCCTTCAATTTTCAAGCACGATCGATATGTTATTTCTTCCAATTGTCGGGCTAAACGTGTTGACTGGGTCGGCTCGTTTGTTTTGTGGAATTTGCAAGAACGGATTCCAGAGCGTTAGTAAATGGGGCTTACATTTAAAGGGACATATACATCTGTTTCCACTCGTTCAAACTTCCATATGGAAAGAAACTGAACTTGTTCGTGAACTTAAATTCGATACGATTCCCGCATGGAGCATACTTCGTCGTTGTTTCATCGACGGTAGCATCTTTAGAAAACTACAAGAACCGACCCACTTTACGACTGGTTTAATTGCGGTGCAAACTATTCTCAATCTCATATTTTCCCCACAGTCCAGTCGATTTGTTTTCGATGTTAAGTTTCCACAAGTAACTATATCGCAGAGTACTGGTGATGTTGAATGTGGACCGGTTACAAACACAGACTTGGGTATTGAAATGAAGTGCCAATCACGCGAATCTGCTTATACCCACCCCCGACTGAAGTCGATACACCCTCAAACCGTTAATAGTGTGGTCGCTATGCCACTAGCATCAACTCAATATGCCAATCAAGTGGGAAAACTGAAGTCGATACAGCCTGAAACCGTGAATACTGCGGTCACTATGCCAGAAGCATCAATTAAATCTGGCAATATATGGGGACAACTAGAGTCGATCCGCAAATCCGCAATCCGACCCTTTGATATGAATGGCGATCTCTTTTCAAGGATTAATCAACTTGGAGAAGTGATGTTTAGACTTTGTAAGATGATGCATACAGTGTCTTACATTGATGTGAAATGCGCATTATGCGGCAAGGTTCAATCCTCCATGATAGACCTTATTCTCCATTTTTGGCAAACGAAGGATAGCGACCACTGTTCTGACTGGTTCTCAGGTGACATTCAGGTTCTATTCTGTGATCAATGTGAGACATTTATCCCCATATCTGGCATGGATTTAGTTCACGGAGAGGTGCCCACTACAATGTTAAAGCACGTGTTTGATAACAGTCATGCCCGCTCCACTCTCAATCACTGTGTAATATTCGATATCAGCGGACCAAGTTATTTTCTCTGCACCATAACAAATAATATGCATTGTCTAAGCATTGACCACAGTCTTTCTCATGGAAACTGGCCATCTGGATCTGCAAAAATGTCAGCTAAACTCAAAAATCATATATTTTGTGATATGTATTCCACAAGAAAGCAGACACCTGCACACACACTCTCGTTTTTCTTCACCAACATGAAGCTAGATTCTGTATTGCCTGGACACAAACTTGAAAGGTTATTATCAATTCGCCGAAAACGCAGAACGATATTTTTTGCTCTTGATGCCAAATATCCTGTCGAATTACCAGGAAGTCTAACCAGAGAGACTATGCTGCCCCCGCGCATGCGTCCCCGTCTCGATGTCTGCCGTTTAACCGATCTGATTCGCCCGATGTTTGGTGTTAACGTGGAGACTGGCTCTGGACTAATCTTCTGTGGCATATGTGGACACGGATCAGTCAATATCAGTGAGTGGGGTCTACATCTTAAGCATCACATACACATGTTTCCAGTCGCTCGCTATACGAGGAGTTTAGAAAGAAAGTTTATCAATGACTTTCAGAATACACCCCAACCCGCGTGGAAATACCTTGAGTTTTTCTTTGGACCTGAGCGTGGTGTGGGCACAACACATTTAAACCTGGCATCACGTCTTAATTCAACTCACACAATGTTGAACTTGCTGTTCTCCCCTAATGCCAATGTGCATTCACTTGATGTTTCTCAGCCCGAGACAGGAATATTCGAAACTAAACAGACGGGAATGCTTATACCACAGGATTCTGCTGAAGAATTCACAACAGACAACGACACAGTTATACCACGTGACTCTGCTTTCGTATTTACCACAGACACAGGTCAGTGTGATGATGTTGATATGAAGCCGGAAACTGTGTCCCTCGATGGTGGTTTATTAGCTGACATTCATGACGTCACCGACGATGCGCCCGAAGAACACCTTAATGGGTGTGAATCACGTGAGTGGGCCGATACACAAAACATTTCTGGTGGTGGTAATCTCAATTCGGGTTCGACCTATTGTGGAACGAAGATAAAAATTGAGAATGAAAGTGAGGAATCTGGTGTACAGTATAAACCGCAGACAAACCAGAATAGTGATGCGACAGTTAACCGAATTGAAGTCGGTAATGATACACATGACACTCGTTGCATGTTAAAATACAAAGGGAAATCTGATACAATTCTAACTACAGTTAGCAACACCCGTTGTAATGATCCAGGTATAAACTGTTGTCGTGTAAACCAGGTTTGTTCGCCAGTCGTTGTTTGGGACAATGCTCTGGATATCGATGTGAAACAGGAACCCGTTTAGGCGTTTGGACTCGAGGGTACATGTGTTCCGAAAAGTACTTCAAAAAGATACATACTTGTTCTTCTTTTCAACATGTTCAGTAGCATCATCAACAATAAAAAAAATAGGTTTCTATGAAACGTTTCCAGTGATGTTTTTGCATTTTGAATCAGAAAATGTCTATCATTTTGGGTACATAACATATTATTCACCTAAAGTCATTAAATTCTTAGGAATAGTTTTAAAAACAAGCGATTTCTTGGTGGTCATTGGCTTGACGACAAATATATCTCTTAGGAAAGAATTGTCGTGTATTATGCTTATCGTGTATGTCCCACTGGTAGAAATATAATATGTGAAGTGAGTTTAAAAAAAAGGGATTATCTCTTCCGCAACACGATTTATACACCGGGAACTAAATAATAAAATAGAAGGATAGACAATTATAGGTGACACCCAACACGTGGCAGCGTTGAATCTCTTACACATCACGCCGATTGTGGTTGGGTAAACGGCATTATGGCGTATATTTTGACTTTCGAATGTGATGGAAACACGCATTACCTTGTTAAATCAGCAGAATATCCATTAAAACGAGTCTTCCAACTTTGAGGTGAGATAACATTGTCGAAGTTGGAAAAACTCGTTTAAATGGATATTCTGCTGAACAAGGCAAGGCGTGTTTCTATTCATTCGCAATTCGAAATATATCGATCAATGTGATAATAAATATGAACTTTAAACCCTTGTCAGGAAAGGCTTCTATCAATGAAAGATGGATTATTTCTTTAAATAACAAATTTTAAATAGTTGCGTGGGTATAAAATAATATATATGAACAGAAGACACCTGTCCGAAAAAGCTTCTATCAATCAATTAATATTGATTTTATTTCGAATATTAAATCTGAACCGTTTATGTGTCTATTTTAGAACAGACCATTCAGATGATACCATATTGCGATATAGAGCACTGGGCTGTTTCGAAGTCAAATGTCCCAGATTGATTGTTTGTATTGTTGTGTTCCACATATATAAGCGAAAATAAGTATAACTAACGTTTATTTGTGACAAAATTGTACAATAAAATTTCTGGTCTCTTCTGGTTAACAGACGGGCCTGACCGCTATTGAACTGAGAAATGCAAAAACTGTTCTCAAACAACGTCATTGGGACGCACTACTCGTTGACATAAACACATCTGCTTCATCGAGGGGCCAATTTTATAGCTTTATTAAAACTGACTACGGTTACCCAAATTACTTGAAGATTTTGCCGTCTAATATATCGATATACCTCTTGAAGCTCAGAACTGCAAATCATAAACTGCCTATAGAGTGCGCAAGATGGAAGAAATCTCAGAATGGTAATGACAATAGGATATGCACCATATGTGGAGAATATTTAGGAGACGATTACCATTTAGTTATTATATGCAGTCATTTGGATGAAATCAGAAAACAATATATCCCTGAGTACTTTTGGAAGAACCATACGAGAGAGAAATTCCATGGTCTCCTATCTCTTCAAAATATAAGCCTCATAAAAAGACTATGCATATTCCTAAGGTGTGCCTTTAAGAAGGTGTCTTATACTATATAATCGAAATCATTTATTGTTATGGGTGAACACATGTAATTATCATACTTGTTAAGTTTATCGCCTATTATTGTGTAATCTAATTTAATTACTGCTGTGTATATGAAATGAACAATGATTAATGTGATATTCAAAGTTGTGTACATAGTGTATATATGTTTTGCTTGTTTCACTGTTATGTGACTTATGCAATAAATAAATCAATCAATCAATCAGTAAACACTATTGTTCGTTAGCTGAACAAATACACATTTTTAGATCAGAAAATATTCGAAATAAAATTAATAGTAATCGATAGAAGCATTTCCGGACAGGAGTCTTCAATTCAAATCTAATATTTTATACCCCGGTAACTATATAAAACATGTCATTCTGTTTATCGCGATTAATCCGTTCCACCAATAATGAAGTATTTATTTATTTACAACTGCGTATACATTAGACATTATAATATGATACATGAACATCATAAACACATTAGTTCGATAAAATATGATAACTGGGTTTTACATATTGATATGTATCAATCAATCTAGTGGGTTGGACTAAGATCTCGAGGACACCTGGCTATCATATCTCCATGAAGGTACAGATGTTTCAAAGAAATTTCCAGGTGCTCCTCTGTTCATGGTGCTATATATTGGCTAAATATTCTTAGTTTAAACGAAATGTTGCTGCGTGTATTATGCTTATCGTGTATGTCCCACGGTAGAAATATACTATGTGAAGTGACTTTTTAAAAGAGGGATTATCTCTTTCGCAACATGATTTATACACCGGGAACTTGTAGAAAAATATTTTAAAAATATATACTAAACAATAAAATAGAAGGATAGACAATTATAGGTGACGCCCCAACCCGTGGTGATGTTGAATTTCTTACACATCACGCCGATTGTGGTCGGGTAAACGGAATTATCACGTATATTTTGACTTTCGGATGTCATAGAAACACTCATTACCTTGTTAAATCAGCAGAATTTCCATTTAAACGAGTTTTACAACTTTGAGGTGAGATAACATTGTCGAAGTTGGAAAACTCGTTTAAATTGATATTCTGCTGAACAAGGCAAGGCGTGTTTCTATTCATTCGCAATTCGAAATATATCCATCAATATAATAAATATTGAACTGAAAACCCTTGTCAGGAAAGGCTTCTATGAATTACGGATGGATTATTTCTTTAAATAACAAATTTTAAATAGTTGCGTGGGTATAAAATAATAAATATGAACTGAAGACCCCTGTCCGGAAAGGCTTCTGTCAATTAATATTGATTTTATTTCGAATATTTAATTGGGACCGTCTATTTTTAGAAAATACCATTCGGATGATACCATATTGTGATATAGAGCACTGGGCTCTTCCTATGGCTAAGCACCGAAAGTCAAATGTCCCATTAACGTTTATTTGTGACAAAATTGTACAATAAAACTTATGGTCTCTTGTTTCTTGGCTAAACAACTACACCTTTTTAGACTAGAACATAATCGAAATAAAATTATTATTAATCGATAAAAGCATTTCTGGACAGGAGTCTTCGATTCAGGTCTAATATGTTATACCCCGGTAACTACATAAAACATGTTTACAAAGAGATAATCCACGTCCAATGCCCCAGATTGATTGGTTGTAATGTTTTATTCAACAATTCTAATATTTTATACCCTGGTAACTATATAATACGTTTACAAAGAGATAATACACATTTGAATTTGGATTATCTCTTTAAATAACAGATTTGAAATAGTTGCGTGGGTATAAAATAATAAATATGAATTTTAGGCTGCTAACCAGTATTCATTCTCGATATCTCTGTCTTCAAGTAGCATTTTATATTACCATTCATTTAATTCACGATTCCTTTGTGTTTCCTTGTCCAAACTCCCATATATTCTATATTTATATATACCTTTACCTTAACTGGCACAGAGTAAAGCCTGGTAAACCATCGTTTACTGGGCTTGTGCCTTAGTCAAGTAAGTGTTTGTTCTGTATAAGGGTTAATCCATAATAACACACAACGTCGGTTTCTAAATAGACTGCAACTTAATATAGATGGTGTCATCCCCTGTCCACCAAAATAGACATAGATCGGGGGATAGTTATACGACGAGATTACTCTCGAGTTTGTGACGCTGAACCGGTGTTCTAAAATATTAGTATGGTTGTAAAATAAGTATGGTTTTTGGCTTACACATGCGCATAGGACTCAAAATATCTATTGCGCGAGTATTGCGCAGGCGCGCTGTGACATTCACTGTGAGGTCTGTACCGACCGACTGTCAATCATTTCGTCCCTTTTATCGAGTTGAACTGAACAATAACAATCAGGCTTCTCGGACTGTGTGCTACAAACGACAACTATATATATGATAACCATATATATTTGTCAGGAAAAAAAATACATATTTCACAAATTAAAAAATGTGGGGTTGCTGTTTACTCTTAAAACGATAGCAATTATATTCCCAAATGTTGTTTTGGTGTGGTAATCTCGACCAACATCCCTGATAATGCCTCTCCGACCATATACATATGTCTGATAACCGCGCATCAATATTTGTCAGGAAAAATCAATACTTATTATGTAAATAATGTCAGGTAATTAACTACTTAGAACCGATATATGATGTATAGGGGATATAATTAGCCTATGTCTAACTTGTGAACGTGGCCTAATAAACCAGGCAGAAAATAAGGATGCAGAATTAGAACATACCCATTAGACAACCATACTTATTTGTTACAAAATCGATACTTTTTTTGCAAACGAAAAACAAATGCCATGTCAACGTTAGAAGCCTTAAAACAATTGTGAAATACGTATGCAGTTCTATTTCTAAATTTTCTTTTCGTATAAGAATCTCGACCAATACCACCCCTGCTAATCCGCTGTCCAACCATACCTATAAAGCTATTTGACAACCATACTCATTTGTCAAAAAATCAATACTTATTTTGCAATCGGAAAAAATGTCATGTTACTGCCAGAAGCGTTAAAACAATTGTAAAATCGGTATGCATTTCTGCTTCCAGATGGTCTTTTAGAATGATAATCTTAAAAGATGACCCCATCATCCCCGATAATCTGCTTTCCAGCCATACCGAGCTATTTGACAAACATATTTATTTGTCATAAAAATCAATACTTATTTTACTTACAAATTAAAAAAAATATCGGGTCGCTGTTAAGCCTTAAAAAGGTCTGTAAACTAAGTATGCAATTTCATTCCCATATATTTAACTTTTTGTGTGATTATCTAAATAAAAATAATTCCTGCTAACCCTTCTACAGTCTCAAACCATGTACACATGATCGACGGGCAAGAAAATATCTGGTATGCCCCATGTGACTTACGTGACCAATAAAAAAAGTAATACACGAAAATATCCGATGGAGGCAGTGGGCGGGTGGCCGCCTGTGTGTGATATGTGTTATCATCAGGGTTCGCGCTGGCCCAAAATGTCCAGGTGCCAACACTGTTGCCAATTGCATTACTTTTAGAGCCACTTTATACTTTCTGTTGCCACTTTTTTCCGACCAATATTTTTTGGTGCCACTCTTGAACTTGGTATTCCAAAAAAAAAAACCCAAAAAAACAAGCAAATTATCTATTATATGTATATATTTATTTATATAATGTCTGAATGTCCGAAGAAATCAGTAACTTTTTTCATTTTAGCAGGGTGTTGCGTGTCTTAAATCTAACTTGCACTTACGATTCATATTTGCTGTCTGTCACAGATTGTTAAAGCTGAGTTACGAAGGAGATATTTATGATAATTTATCACCTAACACCTACTATCAACACACAACGTCCTAACGATGTAGACTTCAATAAGCCCTTTGTTTGACTAATATTTGTCAAATTGGAGTCAATAGCCGTTCTTAGTGTTACTATCGAGTAGAAATTCGAAACCATGTCACACCCCCCCCCCCCCCCCGCGATAAAATAAGTCGATCTGACATAAGCCGCGAATCTATTATACCCTTTCAATTAGGACACAATTAGCTATGTCGCGACCGGATATCGATGTGTGTTTTGTTTCCGACTGATTAACTGCAAGTTTTATTATTATATGCCCGATGGGTACCAATTGCCAAATGTCAAAAAGCTAGGTGCCACTTTTTGTAGCCAATCGGGATTTTTTTGGAGCCATTTCAATTTTTTTATAGCAATTTGCTAAATTGGCAATAGGCAGCGCGAACCCTGGTTCACCTTGATTGGTGGTCATCGGCATCCGTAAAATAATCTATAGGCATTCCCTGTAACCGTTCGCGCACTCGGGTTTTGTAACCGTTCACGTACTCGAAAAAGGATCCAAGTTGGCGGACGGAGTAACATGACACCAATAGGGCCGCGTATTTCGTCAATTTTATCCATTATTATGGACGATAGCTGATATCTTGTACTCGGAGCCAATGGGTGATGTATTCCGATATTCAAATTTGTGCACATTTGAACATTTCGATACAAGATGAAATATATATTTCGTTCGTTTGACAATCTTAATTTGAAAAGGACAAGTTTTCCGCCATTATTATTGCCTTGTTTACATTTTTAGGCCACGCTGTAAGAACTCTACAAGAAGAACAAAACCGTCAAGTCAGCCCAATGAATTCCAAAAGCATCCCAACTTTGTACCCACACGGACAACTCATTCACGACGACCTGCATTGATTGTTGATTTGATGGTCAACCGTTAAACACACCCTGCCGCATTGAGCTGACCAATGAAGAGTCGGGAGTCGCCGAATGTGTCAGCATTATGTTTACATTATGACAGCTGTGATCGCAGAGCGTAACATGGACATAAACAAAGTTGTAATTATTACGTGCATACACAGGTAACACAGTCGAACTGAAACATGTCAAACATGGAAACTACATCACCGAAAATAATTCACTGCTTAGATTCTCAAAACGATTTTGTAGAAAATAGTCATGACTCTAATCATGTTGATGATAATGATGTTGCTGATGTATCACCGAATGATGAAACAATTACAACGACAACACATGGTTTCTCCACCAGTATAAATCCACCAGTGGAGCAAGAATTGTCTTACAAAATGAACGAACTTTCACATTGTGTTGGAAACAGGGATATGGATGGTATCCCACTTTGTGTCCTATCCGTATTGAAATACTTCACAGTGTTCCAAAAGATGATTTCATCCAAACAATACAAGACTCTTGTCAAATGTCTGATAGCATCTTAGAGGGAATAAGACAAAATGTCTTTGATCAAGTTAAATTATCGAGAGAATACCCATTTGAGCCTCATACTGAACTGAAGGAGCGAATTTACAAACCTGGAGGACGACTCCCAGCACTAATGCACGGCGCCTGGGTGTGAACCGCACTGGCTTTATACCATACGCTGACTCCTGCATACAACCATTAATTAATAAGCTCTCCATATTCCTTTCATATCTCAGCCTGTGGGAGCATGGGCAGGGCACCCTGGCAAATTAATCACCGTTAATTATTCGATGTATAAAATGTTAAAGGTGGATTATCTCTTTGTAAACATGTATTATATAGTTACCGGGGTATAAAATATTAGATTTGAATCGAAGACTCCTGTCCGGAAATGCTTCTATCGATTAATATTAATTTTATTTCGAATACTTTTTGGTCTAAAACGGCGTGTTTGTTCAGCTAACGAACAATAGTGGTTACTGTTAACCAAGACCAGAAATTATATTGTGCAATTTTGTCACAAATAAACGTTAATTATACTCATTATCGCTTATATCTGTGGAACAAAACAATACAAACAATCAATCTGTGACATTTGACAATCGTTGCGTAGCCGTAGGAACAGCTCAGTGCTCTATATCGCAATACGGTCTCATCCGAATGGTCGGTTCTAAAAATAGTAACATAAATGGGCCCGATTTAATATTCGAAACAAAATCAATATTAATTAAAAGCGGCGCCCGTGCGTTTCATTTAAATTGTACAGGAAATACGATTTCGGTCATTTCTGTTTTGAACGTTGTTGGGACAACATGAATATGATCATCGACTATGGACCATTTTCCTTACACAAAGCGATATAAATGATCTAGTTTACTAAACTAATCTTATTCCCCTTCTGTATACTGGTGAACAAACGCTTTCATTTTCATGGATTTATTTTGTCATTTAATATACTTATTAAGTAACTTTCTTTGGTCGTAACATATATCAATATACCATAACATCATTTGGACCATATTCATTGGCAACCAAACTGGTTTCAAGCGACAAATCGCTAGAAAATTCGCAAGATTGTCAAGATGTAGCAAAATTCAAAGTGTTGCGGGTGTACTCCGTTGATGCCCCGTTTGCGCGGAGTTAGAAAAGACGGGAAAAGTCGCGTGCGGCGATCAAATAAACCGATTTTTTTCGTGGTACAATTGGAAAAAGTAGAATTGTACCACAAAACTGGAACGAGATAGCCATGGTAACTCGGGCCACTGGCCAATCAGGACATGGCTTTTAAGCATAGTTAGGCAGGGTCGTATTACTATTAAGAAATAAATACACGGTGTAGAGGTGTGTATGGTCAAGTTGTACCACAAAAAACTGATTGTAGGATGACGCATAGCGGAGTCCTACAATCAGTTTTTTTGTGGTACAACTTGACCATACACACCGATACACCGTGTATTTATTTCTTTTGTAATACGACTGAAAGTTTATGGTCACAATTCGACTGAATAGTCAACGAAATACTGCGCTTTTTCGGTCTCAGGTGAGAAAACATTTCGTGGTGTAATTCGTATTGGGCGTACTCGATTTCTTTGCATGGAGTACTCTCGTAATGTCTTGTCTTGTTATGAAATTCCCCCGTTGACTTTTCGAGGCACCTCTTCTAGAAATAATCGTTGTGATTGGCTAAAACACGATGTGTTTTCAGCGGCGCCCGTGCGTTTCATTTAAATTGTACAGGAAATACGATTTCGGTCATTTCTGTTTTGAACGTTGTTGGGACAACATGAATATGATCATCGACTATGGACCATTTTCCTTACACAAAGCGATATAAATGATCTAGTTTACTAAACTAATCTTTTTCCCCTTCTGTATACTGGTGAACAAACGCTTTCATTTTCAACTTGATTCCGAAATATCGAATATGATCGAGATTCGAATCGACGAATGCACAGCCCGGCCCCATGGATTTATTTTGTCATTTAATATACTTATTAAGTAACTTTCTTTGGTCCTAACATATATCAATATACCATAACATCATTTGAACCATATTCATTGTCAACCAAACTGGTTTCAAGCGACAAATCGCAGTTTAATCGCTAGAAAATTCGCAAGATTGTCACGATGCAAAATTCAAAGGGTTGCGGGTGTACTCCGTTGATGCCCCGTTTGCGCGGAGTTAGAAAAGACGGGAAAAGTCGCGTGCTGCGATCTGAATAAACCGATTTTTTTCGTGGTACAATTGGAAAAAGTAGAATTGTACCACAAAACTGGAACGAGATAGCCATGGTAACTCGGGCCACTGGCCAATCAGGACATGGCTTTTAAGCATAGTTAGGCAGGGTCGTATTACAATACTTCTTATACACAAGGCTCGCGCGGCTGTCAGAACGTTCACTTTCAAACCGTTATATCTTGAAATATTAAGTCACAGCATATGATACTATTTATTGGATATTGTAGAGCTATTTCCCCCCCCCCGACAGATACCCGTTTTCCAATCGAAAATATATCCACGGGAACTTTGATTCATTTCCAATTTACCAGACCTGGGTGTGTGTGCGGTTTGGATATTCTCAGTCGTCAGCAAACTATTTAATACTTCTTATATACACAAGGCTCGCGCGGCTGTCAGAAGGTTCCCTTCGAAACCGTTATATCCTGAAATATTAAGTCACAGCATATGATTCTATTTATTGGATATTGTAGAGCTATTTTTCCCCGACAGATACCCGTTTTCCAATCGAAAATATATCCACGAGAACTTTGATTCATTTTCAATTTACCAGACCTGGGTGTGGGTGCGGTTTGGATATTTTCAGTCATCAGCAAACTATTTAATACTTTTTATATACACAAGGCTCCGCGGCTGTCAGAACGTTTCACTTTGAAACCGTTATATCTTGAAATATTAAGTCACAGCATATGATTCTATTTATTGGATGTTGTAGAGCTATTTTCCCCCGACAGATACCCGTTTTCCAATGGAAAATATATCCACAGGAACTTTGATTCATTTTCAATTTACCAGACCTGGGTGTGGGTGCGGTTGGGATATTCTCAGTCATCAGCAAACTATTTAATACTTCTTATACACAAGGCTCGCGCGGCTGTCAGAACGTTTCACTTTGAAACCGTTATATCTTGAAATATTAAGTCACAGCATATAATTCTATTTATTGGATATTGTAGAGCTATTTTCCCCCGACAGATACCCGTTTTCCAATCGAAAATATATCCACGGGAACTTTGATTTATTTTCAATTTATCAGACCTGGGTGTGGGTGCGGTTGGGATATTCTCAGTCATCAGCAAACTATTTAATATTTCTTATACACAAGGCTCGCGCGGCTGTCAGAACGTTTCACTTTGAAACCGTTATATCTTTAAATATTAAGTCACAGCATATGATTCTATTTATTGGATATTGTAGAGCTATTTTCCCCCGACAGATACCCGTTTTCCAATCGAAATTATATCCACGGGAACTTTGATTCATTTTCAATTTACCAGACCTGAGTGTGGGTGCGGTTGGGATATTCTCAGTCATCAGCAAACTATTTAATACTTCTTATACACAAGGCTCGCGCCGCTGTCAGAACGTTTCACTTTGAAACCGTTATATCTTCAAATATTAAGTCACAGCATATGATTCTATTTATTGGATATTGTAGAGCTATTTTTCCCCGACAGACACCAGTTTTCCAATCGAAAATATATCCACGGGAACTTTGATTCATTTTCAATTTACCAGACCTGGGTGTGGGTGCGGTTGGGATATTTCTCAGTCATCAGCAAACTATTTAATACTTCTTATACACAAGGCTCGCGCGGCTGTCAGAACGTTTCACTTTGAAACCGTTATATCTTTAAATATTAAGTCACAGCATATGATTCTATTTATTGGATGTTGTAGAGCTATTTTTCCCCGATAGATACCCGTTTTCCAATCGAAAATATATCCACGGGAACTTTGATTCATTTTCAATTTACCAGACCTGGGTGTGGGTGCGGTTGGGATATTCTCAGTCATCAGCAAACTATTTAATACTTCTTATACACAAGGCTCGCGCGGCTGTCAGAACGTTTCACTTTGAAACCGTTATATCTTTAAATATTAAGTCACAGCATATTATTCTAATTATGGGATATTATAGAGCTATATTTCCCCGACATATACCCTTTTTCCAATCGAAAATATATCCACGGGAAGGCCCCTCTTCCGAACCCCAACTTTATTTCGGGCTAATAGTTACGCATCCGGGCCCACTCTTATCATAGTCACGACAGGCAATAAGTCGGAAAGGCACTGGGAGAAAATCGCGCATCCCTTTGTCTTAGTTATAATCCCTTCCGCAATCAGTGACCATCATAAATTCATTTCACACCTATGGATAACCGGTCATAACAGGATACGGATAGCGGATGTTTACTGTCAGCTGTGACACGATTAGCGGATTATCGGAAATCAGACACAGTCCAGAGAAAATATATTGTTACTTTTTCCTGCGTTCCTGATTGGCACGGTATATTTGTTTGGTTCCTATTTTGTCGGTTCATAGATGCCGACCAAAATATTATAGCTGAGTTTAAGTTAGGCGGAGATTAGTTTGCTACCAGTTACATACCTAAAAAGAGTGTCTTGCTACCTGTCTTTCTTTTTAAATGTAAGTTAGGTTTCAAAACTTTTAATTTCGTTTATTTATCGTTTCAGATTCAGGTTTTTTTTTTTAAATCATAAAAATTAAATTAAATTTTTTTTAAAGTTAAACTTTGAATTTAAAATTTAAAATTATAAACTTGCAATGAAAAAAACAGTTTTATGGTGTATATTAAGCTGGACTGAGGATCTAAAAATGTAAAAAAAAAAATTAAAAAAAAATAAATTTTGAAATTAAAAAAATGAAATTTGAAACGTGATATACATTGCTTATGAAGACATATCTAAGCAGCTGACTGCAAATTAATTAGTATAACAAGCCTTGAAAGGTAAACATACCAGCTGTGTTGTCACTGTGATTACCGGCCGTCAGCGTTAGTTAATTAGACAGCGGTGTCTAATTAACTAACGCTGGCGGCCGGTATGCAATACCCAGTGCGGTTCAGATGGCTCTGGATTTAGTCACAGTTAACTCGTCATGTCCTTCCTTGACAACCTCTGTTTGACCTCCAACGAGAAATCCTTTTACTACAGACAAACCACAGCGAACTATCAACACATGTGATAGAGGAACTTCCTGATCTGACCACTTCAGTGTCCAAGATAATGTCTGACATCGAGTCACTGAGTCAACGCTTAGACAAAATGGATTCCGATCAGGGTTGGGGTAATCGTAATCAGTAATTGTAATCAAAGTAATTGATTACAAAATTTGGAGTAATCACCTGTAATCAGTAATCATGACATTTTTTTATTACAAGTAATCGTAATTGATTACTTTCAAATTAACCTGTAATCATGATTACATTTTGATTACTTTTTGATTACTTTTACTAAATTATCAATAATAGCTATTGGATACTCATAGTCTCACATTAACAATGTAGCACTGTGGAGTGTGCACAGACACAAATATCATGTCAGAAAATTAGTACAAATTTTTCATGTAGTACACTGTGTACATTCTGGCAGTGGACACAGATAACGCACAATTGTTGAAATGTTGAACACAGCATGTATAGCAATAAACTTCAATTAGAATTATATAATATTGGGACTACTGTAGACAATGGCTGTATAGTCACACTGGTACAATAGGGCTAATTAACTGAACAAAGCAGGTGTGATATACAATGGTAGACCTAATTATCTGGTTTGTCATTAACTGCACTCATGGAGTTAAGCCTCATTTAATCCTAATCAGGATATGAATGATATGAATGAACATCAAATAAACTTTTAGTGTTATTTTCATTGTGTTGGGTATTGAATCTAACAGAACAGGCAAATAATTTATAATTGTTTCTAATGATAGTCTCATAAATATTATGCTTTAGTTTCAATGCATGTAAGAAAATTACTAAATATATAAAAAATATATTTACATAACATAAATACACATACAGAGTAATATATTCCCAATAAGTTGGTGCACATCTTCATGGTGAAACCTCACCAATAGATGTAAATGTAAAACGTTTATGTGTTTATTGCTTGCTTCTTTCTATTGTTTCAGTCGCTTCTGGTGTTCATGTTATGTAGTGATGTTTTATTCAATCAAATTTGATATTTTAATTGATTTGTTTCATTATTTAGTCATATGCTATCAAAATGGTTGGACACTAACAATTGTAATCAGATGTAATCAAAAAGTAATCGATTACATTTACTCATGTAATTGTAATCGTAATCAATTACATTGAAAAAAATGTAATCAGTAATCGTAATCATATAAATCAAAAGTAATTGTAATCGTAATCGATTACATTGGCATGTAATCACCCCAACCCTGATTCCGATCACCCAAAACAAAATCAAATCATGCAGCGTGTCGATAAGATTGCAACATATCTTCACACTCGGGTTAAAAATGTGGAACATATCTCTTCACGCATGCAGGACGAATGTGTATCTGACATAACTTCTCTCCGTAATGAACTAAAAAATGTTGTAAATGATACTCGTGGGATTTACACCAAATTAGAAACTTTTTCCAGAGGTATACAGATAAACACAATGAATATGGAATCACTAAAATTTTCACTCACCGATATAACAAGAAGAATGAATGATTCTGACACACTGGAAAGAAGGACTGATAATGTGAATACTATATGTTTTGAATTCATGCAGAATGCTCTCTCCGCGTTTACGGATACCATTGCTGGGAAGATAGGTCAAATGTCCTAAGCTTTTGTTGATGCTACTCAAAGTGCTAATGCATTGTCACAATTGGTTAGTGATATGAAAAACACACAAATGCCTTCTATCAACAAAACGAAGAAAACTCCATCTGTACATTCTCATTCGCAAAAGGTAGATTCGTTATGTGAAGCCAATGCCATCAGTGTTATTACCAGAGAGAGTAATAGAAGTTAGAAGTTACACCTCGAGGAGAGTAAAGGAAGATCGTTTTCGGGAACCAGATTACTACACACAAAGAAATCGAGGACCAATAAAACCTGTGAGACTTTTCCTAAATAATCTGAGTTACGACATTACAGCCCTGGACATTGCGGATCATCTATATTATAAACAAATTCCACTCACAGTTGTAAAAATTATGTATAATGCAAGACACCATACAGCTACAGGACGGATCAATGTTGACGAGGAGTATGCAGACGACGTCAAATGCAGACAATTTTTGTTTCATGACATTGAATGCAGAGATTGGGTCCCATTTTCTGAAGTAGCACCTAGACAGCAAAGTTCAACTCCCTTAAGACCACATAGTTCCAGGAATCGCCATTCGATGTCCCCTGCATACCGCGACCGAACACCAATGGAATCGTCCGGACGTCGAGATGATATACGATAACTGTAAATTTTGGTAGATTGCTGTACTTATATATCTCTAATATTAATCGCATTGTTTAATTATTTGGTATTGCTGTATATTAAGCACTGTGAAATATTTTGAAATGTTATGTACACACTTTATCATTATGATCAAAATTCTTGTATGGAATGCGACGGGCATTATGTCCAGCGCAGCGTACTTAGGTAATCTTATCGAAAACCAGAACATTGATATTTGCGGTATTAGCGAACATTGGCTAGCTAAAAAAAATGTGCACTTTCTAAATTCTATCAACAAGAACTACATATTTCACACTGTGTGTGACTTCTCCCAGCGTCTGCCATTGCAGAGAGGGAGAAACAAAGGGGGTGTTTTCCTCTGCTGGAACAGGAGGACCCTCGGAGGTCGGATATCGACCATTGATATAAATGATGATAGAATTATAGGAATTCAGGTCCAAATTTCGAAAACTAGTTACATTTACATTTTTCACGTTTATCTACCTTCGACCAATTACACACTTGACTTTTACAAGGAATATATCGAAAAATTATCAACGCTGTGTGGCAGCTATCGGGCATTAGGTAAAATTATACTCATGGGCGACTTCAATGCTACCCTCTATAAATGCGACAAACGCTGTAAAGTACTAAAGTTTCTCGTTGACGAACTTGAGCTAGTCTCAACATATATATTTGCTCAAGATTCAACTCAATTGCCAACATTTGTATCTCCCTCGGGATTAAGTGGCTCCGTAATTGACCACATTTTTGTTCCCAAAATGGATAAATACAACATAAATTGCTTTGATGTTCTCTATGATGATGTATTAAATGTATCGAATCATCGACCTATCACAACAATACTCAACATTGAACTAAGCATTGAACCTGAACTCAACACTAACACCGATAGATCACGATTAAAATGGAAACAAATTTTCCTCAATGCAAGAAAATATTCAAACTTATCAAAGTGACTTAGAAAAATTACTACCTCATTATGAGGTTAAGCACACACACTTACTAGACAATTATTACAATGATCTCATAAGCGAGATATGCAACTCGGCTCAGACATCATTCAAACCCTTCCTTAAATAATTTTGGAACTCACACCTAAATAGCTTACGAAATACACTAACATACTATCGTTCTCTTTGGTTGAAGGCAGGTCGCCCCAGAGGAGAGGTTAGCATTGAATTATCATGTTATAAAGAGGCTAAGCGCACCTTTCGGAGAGAATATCGGAAATACTCAAAACAACATTTAGATTCAATTAACGCAGACATTGATAGGTGTGCTGAGGCAGACCAAAGTGCGTTTTTCAAATTGTTCAATGCTAAACGAAAATCTAACGATGTTCTTTCAAATTCAGTTTTTAAACACAATGGTAATATTCTGAGAGCCCCGGCTGAAATAGTCGAGGGATGGGTTTCATATTACGAAACAATCTTTTCTAACCCACTGGTGAGCCCTGAGTTTGATCAAAAGCACTTTAAGAAAATCAATGTAGTTATAACCAAAGAACTTTCTAAACATTCATTCAGCCCAATAGATGAACGAGTAATATATCCAGTAACCTCGTCTGAAGTTAGCTCCCTTCTCAAATCTCTGCCGCATAAAAAAGCTGCAGGATGGGACAACATAAATTATGAACACTTTATATACGGTGGTGATTCGATTTTACAGTGCATTGCATTTTTATTTTCAAAGATGATTGAACTTGTGTATGTTCCACAAAATGCAAAATTGGGTGTCATTGGCTCATTATATAAAGGAACACTTAAGCCTCGTGACAATTTTGACAGTTGCAGAACGATAACTCTATTACCAGTAATTTACAAAATGTTTGAAAGAGTTATCCTTCTTCGATTACAAAATAACTCTCCTTCAACCCTAACAGTACATCCGTTACAAAATGGTTTTCAACAGAATATTAGCTGTATGATGTCGTCCTTCATGGTACAGGAATGCATTTATTACACGTCCGAGAAGCATAGCAAATTATATGCGTGCTTCTTGGACGTGTGGAAAGCATTTGATACCGTTTGGATTAATGGATTACTATTCAAACTTTATGAGCGCCAGGTCAGAGGAAATACATTAAAAATACTCAACTGCCTTCTGACAGGCATATGGTGGAGAACGTCTTTTTCTGGAATTTCCTCACGTTGGTTTGAGGTCACGCACGGCGCCAGACAAGGGGGCTCTGTTTCCCCATTCCTATACACCATTTACATTGATAATTTACTTTATGAGTTAGAAAGATCTCAGTTTGGTTTGTTCATGAAAAACATAAACTGTCCTTGTCTCACACATGCTGACGATATGGCCCTTTTTTCATTATCACAGACTGGACTAGTGCTATTGCAGAGGTAGATCAAGTAACACACCTTGGTATACCACTAACTAAATATAAGTTCAATAACGTATTCACTGATATGACAGTAAGCAAAATACGCTCAACATTTTTCATGACGTCCAACGCCGGTCTTTATGCAGGCGGTATTACTCCCGCTAGTGCGATGAAAATTTATAACAGCGTCGTTCTTCCCCGTGGTTTATATGGATCGGAACTGCTTCATAATCAGACAGAAGTGAACTGTACAAACTTGGAGAAAGTTCATCGTATGTGTGTGAAAAACATGCAGGGCCTACACATTCAAACTCGCACTGATATGGCTCTCGCTCTTGTAGGCACCCGTCCGATAAAGGAAATCATTGACGCTTAGACTTTTTAGAGCCTTGTGCAACCTGGGAACAGAAAAAAACTGTCAAACACGTTTTTGTATACAGGGTTCTAGATTACATACATAATCAACCTGTCACCCACAATTGGATGCACAATGTTATCACCGTTCTAGAAAATATTCAACTTTTGGACTACTTGAAAGACTACGTCTCATCATCAAACTTTCCAAAACAGCTGGCATGGAAGCAAATCATCAACCACTCGCGGCCTGTATTTGAATCTGCATGGCAGACCCGGGTTGGAAATGACCCCTCATTTAGTAGATTTATATCTGTACACAACAATATTCGTATGTCCAATTTATGGAAAGTCTGTCAAAAATATCCCGAAGAGAAATCAACATTTTATTTGGTCGCTCAGCTGATTTGCTCACCGTCTGATATTTGCGATACAATTTGTTCAAAATGTCATCGTAGTTACACAAATATTGCAGAACATGTTATTTGCGACTGTTCCGTCTTAGAGGAGCATAGAAATGCATTTTGGTTTACTTGCTTAGACCGCTTTGGTGTCGACCTGTTTCTAACACTAGAGAGCTTATCCAAAAAGGACAAGATCATACTTTTACTGGGAAAGATTCCCGACGTCATCAGAAATAAAATAGGAGGTGGCGTTGAATTGATATATTTTTGTATTCGTCATACTGGTCATCTTTGGAATATATGGGTATCTGAGAGCTTAGTCTAGACAATAGGTAACCATTATGATTATCATCCAACAAATTTGTAACAGTGATCCCCGTCGTGAACGACATCTAGCAGGTGTACGTGTGCGCCTGCGTACGCGTATATATATGCACGTTGCAGGTATATGTATACATGCATTTGTTCATGTTCATGCTAGTGTATATATGTATAGTGGGGTGCATTATACACTGACAATGGTGTATTTATGTCTATGTTCATGCTATTTTCTGTGTTTCATGCTAGTGTATGTAAATGTGCTGTGTTTTTATTCATTCGAAATTCGAAATATATCCACAGTTGCGTGGGTTTAAAATAATAATTATGACCTGAAGACCCTTGTCCGGAAAAGCTTCTATTAATTAATATTGATTTTATTTCGAATATTTAATAGGGACCGTTTATGTGTCTATTTTTAGAAAAGACCATTCGGATGATACCATATGCGATATAGAGCACTGGGCTGTTCCTATGGCTACGCACCGAAAGTCAAATGTCCCATTGATATTTATTTGTGACAAAATTGTACAATAACATTTCTGGTCTCTTGTTCGTTAGCTAAACAACTACACATTTTTAGAGTGGAAAATATTCGAAATAAAATTAATATTAATCGATAGAAGCATTTCTGGACAGGAGTCTTCGATTCAAGTCTAATATTTTATACCCCTGTAAATACATAAACATGTTTACAAAGAGATAATCTACCTTTAATATTGATTTTATTTCGAATATTTTATTGGGTCCATGTATTCGTCTATTTTTAGAACAGACCATTCGGGTGATACCATATAGCGATAGAGAGCGTTATGCTGTTCCTATGGCTACACACCGAACGTCCAAAGCCCCAGATTGATTGGTTATAATGTTTTATTCCACAATTCTAATATTTTACACCCCGGTAACTATATAATACGTTTACAAAGATATAATACACATTTGAATTTGGGTTATCTCTTAAAAGATGGATTATCTCTTTAAATAACATATTTGAAATAGTTGCGTTAGTATAAAATAATAAATATGAATTTAAGACCACTACCGAGTATTCATTAATCGATTTTCGGAGTAATTTTCCCCATGTGATCTTCAATGGAATTTGCCAAATCTGAACCCACCCGACACAAACACTCCCTTGAGCAGGTTGCGTTTATAGTAGAGCGGTCAAATATTGTAGGGTTACCTACAGTATACCGGCTTACGTGCTCCAGCGTGAAACTCGCTCCTACATTAGTCTGTTTAGATTTGGGGCTAAAAATCGGCTAGTGATAGACTACATAAGTATACATATTTATGATATATAGCGTTGTCACGAGTAAACCGTTCCAGCTGAAAATTAGAAAATCGCCATCTGGATGCGCATGAACACTAGCCATCAGATGTACTCGTCAACAAAATTTATCTCGATGTTTGAATTTCCCCCCTTTTCCCCCCTTTCCCCTCCTTTCCCCCTTTGATTTTCGTGGAATTTTCCTAAAGTCTCAACCCACACTGACACGCATTCTCCGTTGGACCTGTTACATTTATAGTATGGCCGTCAAACTTCTGGGGCGTACATAAATTATGTCAACGTACATGATACCATATTATCTTGCTCTTTAACCAGCCGGTTTGGATTTGGTGGGAAAATAGTTGCAATATTTCCTTATCCAGTAACGCAGAAAGTCCTGAGTAAAAACATTTTTAAGTGGTATATTCGTGTCCGAATCTCTCGATCAATTCGGAATATGGAATAAAAAATTTAGAGCTCTGTACTTTAAACAAAAAACAAAAAAAACCTTTGTTTATTCATCCTGGTGTATAGTGTGTCCCTATTTATGGGCGGTAACTCCTCAGGGAAAACGCGGACACAAGATTTGATGCCCGTGGGCAGTAGGGCATATCGAGGTGTGCATACGGTCCAATTTTCGATACTCTGCGCCTTATAATTTCCAAGATAATAAAATGACATTTTTTTTAGATAAAGGGAGATAACTCCACAGGGGAAACGCGGACAATATTCATTATACGACGATAGGTTAGAACTCATTGACCCCAACATACGCACAACAGTTTAGATTGATACTCCTTATACTTTCAAATATTAGGGAGTTGTAAAAGTGTCGACTATAAAAATAATGAAAAATATTCGAAAAAGGGCCATATCTCCGTTAAAATCCATTGAGCCGAGTTTCGGTTACCATTATACTTAATAAACCGTGGATGCCTACATTCGGTAGAGATTTCACGTTCCTACTGCCCATAGTTTCTGAGTATTTCCAAATAAACGGAAAACGCACCAGTACAAAAACAATATACTTCCTTGGTTACACCATGGAAGTATAATTAAAGATGGATTATCTCTTTAAATAACAAATTTTAAATAGTTGCGTGGGTATAAAATAATAGTTATGAACTGAAGACCTATGTCCGGAAAAGCTTCTATCAATTAATATTGATTTTATTTCGAATATTAAATCGGGCCCGTTTATGTTACTATATTTAGAACCGACCATTGGGATGAGACCGTATTGCGATATAGGGCACTGGGCTGTTCCTACGGCTACGCAACGAATGTCAGATGTCACAGATTGGTTGTTTGTATTGTTTTGTTCCACAGATATAAGCGATGATGAGTATAATTAACGTTTATTTGTGACAAAAGTGCACAATATAATTTCTGGTCTCTGTTAACGGTAACCACTATTGTTCGTCAGCTGAACAAACACACCTGTTTAGACCAGAAAATATTCGAAATAAAATTAATATTAATCGATAGAAGCATTTCCGGACAGGAGTCTTCGATTCAAATCTAATATTTTATACCCCCGTAACTATATAATACCTGTTTACAAAGAGATAATCCACCTTTAAGAATCGTGTGTAGGATATAGTTATAGGCTTGTTTACTGTTATATATGCACATATATTATGTATTATGTTTAATTTACTTGTACATTATGTCATTTACAACTGCCTGTACTGGTGTATTGCAATAAACTATCTATCTATCTATCTATATATATATCAAAGTAAGATGTTAACATTTTTGTGATCTGCTGTGTACATATGTACATAAACCAACGTGCTAACGTGATTTCCAACTTCTGCCACTCAATAAAACATGATCAAATCCATATGGAATCAGGGAGCTAAATGTGTTCTAGAGTCGGGGAGCGAGTACACCGTGGAACCCTAAAGGTGAAGGTAACCGAAGAATGACCTTCACCTGATACATGCGACACGTTATTAAAGGATGACATCGCGTTTATTTGATTTGTACATAATATCTAAATAATTTAAACTGGTGAATGAATGGGGGAACGGATTTTTGTGAGCGGGAAATGTATTTAACTAGCTGTTGTAGATCTGGGTTTTTCCAGATCAAATTTGGCTGTGAGATAGCCCTGTCGTACACTTGGGGATTTATTTTAAAAAGTAAACATATGACCTATGATTTTTCTTGCATTTTCGTGATCAACTGGTGTCAATCTAGCTGGGTAATCATCACTGGTATGGCCTGCAGGCTTCAATTCAGCGAATTTGGCCGAAACGTTAACACTGTCGCCTATGGGAAACCATTTAGTTCCGTGATTCCATATGGCCATATGTCGTTTTGGGTAGTTTGTTGCAATCTTGAATATTTAGATTTTCCCAAGGGATACAAGAGCACATCAACCGGAAAACATTTGCGGAGATACAACTAATGAATTATCCGCCGAGAAAAAAACTTTAACAGAGAATTTTGGGTTGAAGAGCAAAATCCGGCACTTGGCTGCTAGACTAATAATCCATAATAACACACACCGTCGGTTTCTAAATAGTCTTATTAAAAGATGGTGTAATCCCCTGTCCACCAAAATAGACCCATATCGGGGGAAGAGTTATACCTATACGACGAAATTACTATCGAGTTCGTGACACTGAACCGGCCGGTCTTTAGCACTAATGTACATAGCATTGTAAGCTGTGTATATACATCTATCGTTTTGTGAACCGTTCTACTAAACAAAACCACAATATCTTTACGCATGGTAATTCAACATAAATACTTTATTTCGATCGTCCTTTGTTCGACTTGAAAATCGGTAGATTTATACGTGATCCTTCCAAATCACAAACTAAATATTTTACAGTTACACTGTGGAATTCCATTATAATTGGATCAGATTCTCGCTTTATATAGCCTGCGTTTCAAGCGATATACAGCTGACTCACAAATCCCGGCACACGATGTGAGATTCTAACCTGAAGGCTGAATGTTAAGGGGATGGTAAAGTCTGGTCAAGATGGCCACCGCGGATTGCACCCTACCTCCAGATGATCAATAATTACTCACCGGCCATAGAATGGATAAACTTCATATTTTTCACACATAATAATCAATAATAAACAAAGATCTTGTCATTAGTAGAGAAATTATAGCTGTTAGAATTTACTCGCGGTAGAGTGACAAAAAATCATGTCCCCAAACGGCGTTTCTCCAGTTCCAATGGTTAACTTTTTGTACAAACTGAACAGTCAAAATGGTCCTATAAGAATCTGGCTGAGACGAGGAGACATCATTTTGAGGAAAAACAAGAACTTTCCCAAATACCCTGCCTGTGAAAATAGTAGTCATCCTGAATAATGGCAAAATGTCCTCCATTTGCATTGTTTACATTCTTAGGAACTATTTTTCTTGGTATGGGAGACCATAATATCCTAACATTATTTTGCGATAGCCGATACACAAGCCATGGGGGCGTGGCGGCCATGATTACAAACAAACCCATCCGTCAATACTAGAATACGATTACGAATGGAAATCGATCAGTATAGACAATCGCGCATGGGATCAAGCTTTTGATTATGCCCATCAATAGATATGGGTTATAAGCAATATGATTGTACCTGATAGCCGACAATTTCTCGATTAATTTACATTCAAATGTTATTAAACGTATTTTTCTCCACAATGTTGTTTATCCCAGTGCACCAAAATAGAATTGACCGGAAGTGAACTCGCACAAGGAGTCCGTCGTAAAATATGACATATTTCGTCGGAATACGGTACTTTCCTATTCATAAATATGTTTTTATATAGGCTATTTGATTTTAGAATAATACAATATTCTGAAACATGTAAGTTTTCTATTTATGTGATTTGCGTACTAATACGACATCTTGTAATCTCGCTTTCGACTATAGACTGGTAATTCTAAAAATAAAATATCAACATTTCCATCTGTAAACAGCACAAAACTTCATAAATCGTGGGTAATCAAGCAACTAAATTAATTCCAACAACTTCAATAAACTGAAAGCATCGATTTCATATCATAAACTTGCCCGATTGCAGGATCGGATTGCTTTTCTGGTCGATTTTCATGTACCTGCCGCGAATTAAAAAATGACAACAACGTCATGAACATGTGTTTACAATTGAAATATGGCGACTGGCTCCCAAGAAAAACTGACACGTTTTAGCGGACGTTTTGCAAACGATACAGTGAACATTAATCTAAAGCAGAGCTCCTTGGCTCTTAACGGTATGTCACTTATCATAATGGGCTGCCTAATGATACTGTTGAAGTTATAGTTTTTCACATTTGAATGCCAAAACAATGACATAATATTGCAGATATACTCTGTTTCAAAGTCATTTTTCTGGTACAAAAAGCTTTTTAGCTCACATCTATTCGTGGCACCTCCTTTAACGATATATGCTCTATATATTATCTCTATGTTGTTATATCTATTTCTGTCTGCTTTTATGTGAAAAATACCAATTTTGTCAGCCCGTTTCCAGACATTTTTTATGAAACAGACTTTGCCACCCCCTTAAGGAGACCGCCTACACAGGGAATAACTGGCATCATTGTGGCAAATCGTTTACCCAATCTGACAACTTGGCCAGGCATAAGAGAATCCACACCGACGATAAGCTTTACTGTTGTGATATATGCGGGAAATCATTTAATCAATCGAGCGACTTGGTGAAACAAAAGAATACACACAGGAGATAAGCCTCACCATTGTGATATATGCGGGAAATCATTTTCTCGATCGAGCGACTTGGTGATACACAAGAGAATCCACACAGGATATATGTCTTACCATTGTGACATATGCGGGAAATCATTTAATCAATCAAGCCACTTGGTGACACATAAGAGAATACACACCGGAGATAAGCCTCACCATTGTGATATATGCGGGAAATCATTTAATCGATCGAGCGACTTGGTGAGACATAAGAGAATACACACCGGAGATAAGCCTCACCATTGTGATATATGCGGGAAATCATTTTATACATCGAGTCTCCTGATGACACATAAGAGAATACACACCGGAGATAAGCCTCACCATTGTGATATATGCGGGAAATCATTTAATCGATCGAGCGACTTGGTGCCACATAAGAGAATACACAGTGGAGATAAGCCTCACCATTGTGATATATGCGGGAAATCATTTAATCGATCAAGCCATTTGGTGACACATAGGAGAATCCACACAGGAGATATGCCTTACCATTGTGACATATGCGGGAAATCATTTAATACATCGAGCCATTTGGTGACACATAAGATAATCCACACTGGAGATAAGCCTTACCATTGCGATATATGCTGGAAATCATTTAATACATCGATTGACTTGGTGATACATAAGAGAATCCACACCGGAGATAAGCCTTACCGTTGTGACATATGCGGGAAATCATTTACTCAATCGAGCACCTTGGTGACACATAAGAGAATCCACACCGGAGATATGCCTTACCATTGTGACATATGCGGGAAATCATTTAACCAGTCGAGTGTCTTGGTGAACCATAAGAGAATCCACACTGGAGATAAGCCTCACCATTGTGATATATGCGGTAAATCATTTAATCAATCGAGCAGCTTGGTGACACACAAGAGAATCCACACTGGAGATAAGTCTTACCATTGTGATATATGCGGGAAATCATTTAATCGATCGAGCAACTTGGTGCCACACAAGAGAATCCACACTGGAGATAAGCCTCACCGTTGTGATATATGCAGGGAATCATTTAATACATTGAGTGGCTTGGTGACACACGCGAGAATCCACACCGGAGATAAACCTTACAATTGTGATATGTGCGGGAAATCATTTAATCAATCGAGTAACTTAGTGACACATAAGAGAACCCACACCGGGGATAAGCCTTACCACTGTAATATATGCGGGAAATCATTTAATCAATCGAGTAACTTAGTGACACATAAGAGAATCCATATGCGGGAAATGGTTTATTAGATCGAGCCACTTGGTGAGACATAAAAGAATCCACACCGGAGATTAGCCTTACTGTTGTGATGACTTATAAAACGATCATTTAATGCATGTGTAATTCCGGAGGCCTTTCGTGCTTGGTATCATTGCCCAATCCAGTAGACTGCTATTGTTGTACGTAATAGATTTCAACCGAAATGAAGTCTGTAATGATATATATGACAGTCGTAGCATGGTGAAATACAAAGTGGAATCTGATACAATTCTAACTAAAGTTAGCAACACGCGTTGTAATGATCCAGGTATAAACAGTTGTCATTGATACCAGGATTGTACACCAGTCGTTGTTTGGGACAGTGCTATGGATATCGATGTGAAACAGAAAATCGTTTAGGCGTTTGGAATCGAGGGTACATGTGTTCCGAAAAGTACTCCAAAAAGATACATACTTGTTCTTCTTTGCAATATGTTCACTAGCATCACCAACAATAAAAAATAGGTTTCTATGAAATGTTTCCAGTGATGTTTTTGCATTTTAAACCAGAAAATGTCTATCATCTGGGGTATATGTAACATATTATTCACCTAAAGTCATCAAATTCTTAGGAATAGTTTTAAAACAACCGATTTCTTGGTGGTCATTGGCTTGGCGACAAATATATCTCTTAGGAAACAATTGTCGTGTATTATGCTTATTGTGTATGTCCTCCGGTAGATATATACTATGTGAAGTGACTTTTTAAAAGAGGGACTCTCTCTTTCGCAACATGATTTATACACCGGAAACTTATAGAAAAATATTTTAAAAATAATTATAATACCTACAATTATAGGTGACGCCCCAACCCGTGGTGATGTTGAATTTCTTACACATCACGGCGATTGTGGTCGGGTGAACTGTATTGTCGCTTATATTTTGACATTCGAATATGATAGAAACACTCATTAAAATATATACTAAAGAATAAAATAGAAGGATAAACAATTATAGGTGACACCCCAACACGTGCCAGCGTTGAATTTCTTATACATCACGCCGATTGTGGTTGGGTAAACGGCATTATCGCGTATATTTTGATTTTCGGATGTGACAGAAACACTCACTACATTGTTAAATCAGCAGAATTTCCATTTAAACGAGTCTTCCAACTTTGAGGTGAGATAACATTGTCGAAGTTGGAAAACTCGTTTAAATGGATATTCTGCTGAACAAGGCAAGGAGTGTTTCTATTCATTCGCAATTCGAAATATAACCATCAATATGATAATAAATATGAATTGAAAACACTTGTCAGGAAAGGCTTCTAACAATTAAGGATGGATTATCTTTTTAAATAACGAATTTTAAATAGTTGCGTGGATATAAAATAATAAATATGAACTGAAGACCCTTGTCAGGAAAGGCTTCTCACAATTAAGGATGGATTATCTGTTTAAATAACGAATTTTAAATAGTTGCGTGGGTATAAAATAATAAATATGAACTGAAGACCCTTGTCAGGAAAGGTTTCTAACAAGTAAGGATGGATTATCTGTTAAATAACGAATTTTAAATAGTTGCGTGGGTATAAACTAATAAATTTGAACTGAAAACCCTTGTCAGGAAAGGCTTCTATGAATTAAGGATGGATTATCTCTTTAAATAACGAATTTTAAATAGTTGCGTGGGTATAAAATAATAAATATGAACTGAAGACCTTGTCAGGAGGAGCTTCTGTCAATTAATATTGATTTTATTTCGAATATTCAATTGGGACCGTATATTTTTACCACCGTAGTTCACTTTTATTTTCTGGCATACCCACCTTTGTAATTGTGACATATTTCGGCCTGGTCGTAGTAAATTTTTTTCTGAAACATTTCACTGTGCGCTCTCAAAATTCTTAGCGACATTCACAGATCAGAATCACTGTAATTATACTTTTATTTAAACAATAAACTATATATGTATCTGTACCTAATGTTGACTACTATATATCCTTGACTGTTATCACCCTATGTTAGTACAGCTCACTCCCCTCATTAGCGGGAACTCAGGGACTATTTTCACTATACAATGTTATAGCTTAGTGGATCAGATAAGAAATTATAATGTTTAAGCTACACAGCTACTAATAACACAATACCATAGCTTGATGCTAAATGAAGAGCGTTTACTAAATCACTTCCCGAATCATGGATCATAAATTTCATATCACGGTGTACTGAGTAACAGGTACATATACTACAATTTGGGCAGCATAACAATAAGATATTCCCATATTCCTAATGAGTCTTGGTGCTATGTTCCTTTTCCGCCATGGTGTGCATACATTTGTTTTGTACACATATCACGTGAATATTTACATATATGACGACAGAATGATCGGCCGTTATACTATCCTGTATCTTTTGTTGACCTGTAGATAGCCGAGGGATCCCTCTCAGTTACCAGTCGATCTTCCATACTAGTATTTTCCTGCTAGTCCGGTGGGTCGGTGTGGTGCTATGCACCCAGTATTTAGTTACTAGGCCTTGACATCACCTTTGCCATAATGGCATAAACCATAAAAATAACGAATTTTAAATAGTTGCGTGGGTATAAAATAATAAATATGAACTGAAAAGCCTTGTCAGGAAAGGCTTCTATGAATTAAGGATGGGTTATCTTTTTAAATAACAAATATTAACTGAAAACCCTTGTCAGGAAAGGCTTCTATGAATTAAGGATGGATTATCTCTTTAAATAACGAATTTTAAATAGTTGCGTGGGTATAAAATAATAAATATGAACTGAAAACCCTTGTCAGGAAAGGCTTCTAACAATGAAGGATGGATTAACTTTTTAAATAACGAATTTTAAATAGTTGCGTGGATATAAAATAATAAATATGAACTGAAAACCCTTGTCAGGAAAGGCTTCTGTCAATTAATATTGATTTTATTTAGACTATTTAATTGGGACCGTCTATTTTTAGAAAATACCATTCGGATGATACCATATTGTGATATAGACCACTGGGATCTTCCTATGGCTAAGCACCGAAAGTCAAATGTCACATTAACGTTTATTTGTGACAAAATTGTACAATAAAATTTATGGTCTCTTGTTTCTTGGCTAAACAACTACACCTTTTCAGACTAGAAAATAATCGAAATAAAATTATTATTAATCGATAAAAGCATTTCTGGACAGGAGTCTTCGATTCAGGTCTGATATGTTATACCCCGGTAACTACATAAAACATGTTTACAAAGAGATAATCCACGTCCAATGCCCCAGATTGATTGGTTATAATGTTTCATTCCACAATTCTAATATGTTATACCCCAGTAACTATATAATACGTTTACAAAGAGATATTACACATTTGAATTTGGATTATCTCTTTAAATAACAGATTTGAAATAGTTGCGTGGGTATAAAATCATAAATATGAATTTTAGGCTGCTAACCAGTATTTATTCTCGATATCTCTGTCTTCAAGTAGAATTTATATTACCATTCATTTAGTTCACTATTCCTTTGTGTTTCCAAACTTTGACCAAACTCCCAGATATTCTATATTTATATATATATACCTTTACCTTAACTGGCACAGAGCAAAGCCTGGTAAACCATCGTTTACTGGGCTTGTGCCTTAGTCAAGTAAGTGTTTGTTCTGTATAAGGGTTAAAGATGGATTATCTCTTTAAATAACAAATTTTAAATAGTTGCGTGGGTATAAAATAATAGATACGAACTGAAGACATATGTCCGGAAAAGCTTCTATCAATTAATATTGATTTTATTTCGAATATTAAATCGGGCCCATTTATGTTACTATTTTTAGAACCGACCATTCGGATGAGACCGTATTGCGATATAGAGCACTGGGCTGTTCCTACGGCTACGCAACGAATGTCAAATGTCACAGATTGGTTGTTTGTACTGTTTTGTTCCACAGATATAAGCGATAATGAGTATAATTGACGTTTATTTGTGACAAAATTGCACAATATAATTTCTGGTCTCTGTTAACAGTAACCAATATTGTTCGTTAGCTGAACAAACACACCTTTTTAGACCAGAAAATATTCGAAATAAAATTAATATTAATCGATAGAAGCATTTCCGGACAGGAGTCTTCGATTCAGATCTAATAGTTTATACCCCGGTAACTATATAATACATGTTTACAAAGAGATAATCCACCTTTAATCCATAATAACAAGCAGCGTCGGTTTCTAAATAGACTGCAACTTAATAAAAGATGGTGTCATCCTCTGTCCACCAAAATAGACATAGAACGGGGGGGGGGGCCGGGGGAGTTATACGACGAGATTACTGTCGAGTTTGTGACGCTGAACCGGACGGTCTTTAGCACTAATGTACATGTAACTTTCTTATTTTCGCTATTCACACCATTATTCATTGGTCTTATTTGGATACAAATAATGTAATTCACAATTAGCAATAGGTCGATATCCTTTCCGTATTCATTACAATTCAATATTATATCATGATCAATTATCACACAATTACTCCAGGATGATTAATGCTCAGCCGTAGTTTCATTGGTCTTATTCGTGTGAGTAGTAATTAATTAGTTTTACTGTGGCTGGAATTCGCGGGGATGTTTTGAGTCATTAATTGATTTGACTTCACAAGAGCTGGACCAACTGTGATTTGAGTTTGAATGGCTTAAAGCAGTTAGTTGTTATTTAATCATTACTTATTCATTTGAATTTGCATGAAATAGACAATTTGATTTGAATTATTTGCATGAAGCTTGCTTGCTCATCATTTGTATATTTTGTTTTGTTATTATGTTTTATTTATGTTGATTCAGCTCTTGTGTGGTCTAATGAGCCGTCAACAAATCATAATTAATTTAATTGGTGTCACCCTTTTAAATTTATAGTTCCCGGGCTATATGCAGTGAATTAGTTAGCTATTTGTTTTCACTAAACACTGGAGTACGTGTATAATATCGACCCAATATGTTTATCACCATCCCCCAATACACGTATCCATTCTATGGAACCATATTTTGAAATCTTATTGGTATCAATCTTTTGGGAACAAAGGAAATCGGTGTTTCTTGTCGACAATGATCGCGTGGGCTGTAACTGACTGTTTTTGTGTATGCTGACATTGGGAATAAAGTGGACCTTCCTTTGTCGATCAGACAGCGGTGTCCAGTATCTGCTTTAACACCTCACCATCCGTGCCTTGGACCTTGGTCAAGTTGGTGGTGAAGAGAACAATTACATGTAGCAGATTAGGATGTTAAACGCCATTAACGGGTCGTGAATAGAATTCTTCACTACAAATAATAATCGGCACATGAGATAATCCACTCCATACGAGTGCGAGATAAGCGGGGAATTTGGGGAAATCACTCGAGTGTGATGTATGAAAGCCCACACAGACTTCAGTCCAATGACATACGAGAATCAACACATGAGATCGTCCAGATCAGTGCGATGTGTGTGAGAAATCATTCAAGACAAGTTATATAACACATACGAGAATCCACACCGGTGAGCATTGTATGTTTTATTCAATCGCACAAAATATAGAGTCATATAACATATTTACAGTGTATATACCGGTACATAATGGGACATTTGGCCATCGGAGTAGGTCGTAGGTGAGAAACCATTAACTCAGACAAATACCCTAATGGATCATAAGAGAGTCCAGTCTGGCGAGCGTCCATATCAGTGCGATGTATGTGAGAAATCATTCACCGAGAGGAGTAACCTAATGAGACACAAGAGAGTCCATTCCGGAGATCGCCCTTATCAGTGCGATATATGTGAGAAATCATTCACCCAGACAAGTAACCTAATGGTGCATAAGAGAATCCATTCTGGCGAGCGTCCGTATCAGTGCGATATATGTGAGAAATCATTCACCCAGACGAGTAACCTAATGGCGCATAAGAGAGTCCATTCTGGAGATCGTCCGTATCGGTGCGATATATGTGAGAAATCATTCGGCGAGAAGAATAAATTAATGGCGCATAAGAGAATCCATTCTGGCGAGCGTCCGCATCAGTGCGATATATGTGAGAAATCATTCACCCAGACGTGTAGCCTAATGAGACACAAGAGAGTCCATTCTGGAGATCGTCCTTATCAGTGCGATATATGTGAGAAATCATTCACCGATACGGGTACCTTAACGGATCATAAGAAAGTCCATTCTGGAGATCGTCCGTATCAGTGCGATATATGTGAGAAATCATTTGGCCAGGCGAATAACCTTATGATTCACAAGAGAGTCCATTCCGGAGATCGTCCGTATCGGTGCGATATATGTGAGAAATCATTCACCCTGAAGAGTAGCCTAATGGCACATAAGAGAGTCCATTCTGGAGATCGTCCTTATCATTGCGATATATGTAAGAAATCATTCACCGAGACGAGTAACCTAATGAGACATAAGAGAGTCCATTCCGGAGATCGTCCGTATCGGTGCGATATATGTGAGAAATCATTCACCCTGAAGAGTATCCTAATGGCGCATAAGAGAGTCCATTCTGGCGAGCATCCGTATCAGTGCGATATATATGAGAAATAATTCACCCAGACAAGTAACCTAATGGCGCATAAGAGAGTCCATTTTGGCGAGCATCCGTATCATTCCGATATATGTGAGAAATCAATCGCCGAGACGAGTATCTTAACGGATCATAAGAGAGTCCATCCTGGAGATTGTCTGTATCAATGCGATATATGTGAGAAATCATTCACTCAGACGAGTGACCTAATGAGACATAAAAAAGTCCATTCCGGAGAGCGTCCGTATCGGTGCGATATATGTGATAAATCATTTGGCGAGAAGAGTAACCTAATGGCACATAGGAGAGTCAATTCTGGCGAGCCTCCGTATCAATGCGATATATGTGAGAAATAATTCGGGGAGAAGAGTCCAATAATGCGACATAAGATATTCCATTCTGGAGAGCGTCCATATCCCGAAGATCACACTTATATCCAGAAGATATAGGTCATAGGAACACATATCTTGTTCACAAACAGATTATACACTTTAGTTACTGTCCTAGAATGAGCAGCATTCGATGGTCCCATCTTCTCGCCATCCTATGCTCACTGCCATCATATGTTTCTTAAGTCCACGCATTGAATATTTGTTCGTTGATAGGTTTTGGCTATCATTCTGCCAAGCTTCATCCTCAATCTTCAAAAAATAAGAAAAAGAAAATTATATTAACTCAGAATCTGAATCCTATTTATCTTCATTTTTGGAGCTTCCTGAAATTAAGTTATAGAGTTGCAAATACTAAGTGTCAAATACTCAAATACTTGTGACTTGATATCGTATTGAAAATAGGTATTTTGGCATTTTACTAGTTATCTGGTCACAGGTGGGTCAGATTTGAACTTGTTCCATTATAATAAAATTATAGGTTAATTTTATAATTTGCCTAGTGCACCTGTCAGTTAAATGTTACGACTGTTCAATGATATACCAGCTTTAGTTCCCAAGCAACTGCTTCTTACATTACCTTAAATGGAAATCCCCATTCAAAACTGGTCATTTCGCTTCCCCGTTAATTAATGTGAAGCATGAAATCATGTAAACTGTTGAGATCCTTGACCAAATATCAGCACATTCCTGCCATTGAAGCTCAGCATTAGTAGATTCTACTTAGTTTTTTTAAATTCATTTTACCACCTCTAATGTTTTACATGTTCACAATCACAAAATGGTTTATATTCAATCATGCCACTCCATGTACCTATTGTGTAATTCCATCATTCATGAGCATCACGATGATATTGGAGAAGATCAGATGTATTATTAAAGATGGATTATCTCTTTAAATAAAATTTTTTAAATAGTTGCGTGGTTACAAAATAATAGATATGAACTGAAGACCTATTTCCGGAAAAGCTTCTATCAATTAATATTGATTTTATTTCGAATATTAAATCGGGCCCGTTTATGTTACTATTTTTAGACCAGACCATTCGAATGAGACCGTATTGCGATATAGAGCACTGGGCTGTTCCGACGGCTACGCAACGAATGTCAAATGTCACAGATTGGTTGTTTGTATTGTTTTGTTCGACAGATATAAGCGATAATGAGTATAATTAACATTTATTTGTGACAAAATTGCACAATATAATTTCTGGTCTCTGTTAACAGTAACCACTATTGTTCGTTAGCTGAACAAACACACTTTTTAAGACCAGAAAATATTCGAAATAAAATTAAAATTAATCGATAGAAGCATTTCCGGACAGGAGTCTTCTATTCAAATCTAATATTTGATACCCCGGTAACTATATAATACATGTTTACAAAGAGATAATCCACCTTTAAAACAAACTTACCAAATAATTATATCGGGAACATTCTTGTGGGTGATGTGGTGGTAAAGGCTGTGGATATGACAAGTCATGTATGATATTGATGCGATCATATATACCAGTATTATGGGACCACCAGGCACGGTCAGGCCAATAGGGCTCTTCAATCTGCTGAAAAGAAATAAATTAATACTTAAATTAGGCCTAACGGTAAACAGAATATTTATGCTCCAAATAATAGTGCAGATGGGAAATTCCATCGAAAGTCAATAATAAAAGTGCAGACAAAAATAATAATGCAGGGTGAACACTGAGAAAAAATCAACATAACTGCTTAAACAAATTATTTTTATAGTAGGTCAAGTATAGGAATCAACATAGTATGTGTCATGTGGTGTTTTATTCAATATTTAAATGTTAACATGTATGACAAATACTTGATGGAATATGTACATGCACAAAGTTATTAAGCTCAGCATTTTGATATCAGAATCATGGTATAGACATTTTTAGTTTGCTGATTTATTTGGGGCCCAAGAGTAATGCCCTAAATAATCGACTTCTTAACCACAGCAGAGATATTTCCGACGAATTGCAACAATTTTGAACAAACCATATTTCCGAATAAATCGTGAAAATCTTGAACAGTTAGCAATAATTCTGCTGTGGTTAAGGGGTCAATTATTTAGGGCATAAATATATGTATTTGATGCTAGTAACACTGGTACATCATACTACTATACATGTACCACATCACTGTATGTTCAGTTCACAGTTGTGATAGACCAAGTCTTCTCGGTCCACAACTTGTGATATTGCCTTATTCGGAACCTTATTGGTTGGGTTGGTGCGGTTGTGGACCAAGTCACACCCATAGGTGGCCCATTTGTCTTTAATGATGGACAAGATCGTTGGCAGGAAACTGAGGAATTATCTTGCGTGTATGTCTTCGGGTTAGATCAAATGGCCGCTTAAGTTTTCGTATACGAAAATAGAGGGCAGGCTTTCAAACAGGTGTATATCTTAGGTCTGTTGAAATTGTCAACGCAACAAGATTTGCTCTGTATCAAGGGTTACTACTGGGACGCAGATAATCACTAGAAATAAAAACAATTTTTTAACTGCTGTAACGCTTGTATCGCTCTGTATCAAGGGTTACTACTGGAACGCAGATAACGGAGAGAAATAAAAACGATTTTTAACTGCTGTAACGCTTGTATCGCTCTGTGTCAAGGGTTACTACTGGAACGCAGATAACGACGAGAAATAAAAACGATTTTTTAACTGCTGTAACGCTTGTATCGCTCTATATCAAGGGTTACTATACTGGGACGCAGATAACGACGAGAAATAAAAACGATTTTTTAACTGCTGTAACGCTTGTATCGCTCTGTATCAAGGGTTACTACTGGGACGCAGATAACGACGAGAAATAAAAACGATTTTTAACTGCTGTAACGCTTGTATCGCTCTGTATCAAGGGTTACTACTGGGACGCAGATAATCACTAGAAATAAAAACGATTTTTTAACTGCTGTAACGCTTGTATCGCTCTGTATCAAGGGTTACTACTGGGACGCAGATAACGACGAGAAATAAAAACGATTTTTAACTGCTGTAACGCTTGTATCGCTCTGTATCAAGGGTTACTACTGAGACGCAGATAACGATGAGAAATAAAAACGATTTTTTAACTGCTGTAACGCTTGTATCGCTCTGTATCAAGGGTTACTACTGGGACGCAGATAACGACGAGAAATAAAAACGATTTTTTAACTGCTGTAACGCTTGTATCGCTCTGTATCAAGGGTTACTACTGGGACGCAGATAATCACTAGAAATAAAAACGATTTTTTAACTGCTGTAACGCTTGTATCGCTCTGTATCAAGGGTTACTGCTGGGACGCAGATAACGACGAGAAATAAAAACGATTTTTTAACTGGTGTAACGCTTGTATCGCTCTGTATCAAGGGTTACTACTGAGACGCAGTTAACGATGAGAAATAAAAACGATTTTTTAACTGCTGTAACGCTTGTATCGCTCTGTATCAAGGGTTACTACTGGAACGCAGATAACGACGAGAAATAAAAACGATTTTTTAACTGCTGTAACGCTTGTATCGCTCTGTATCAAGGGTTACTACTGGGACGTAGATAACGACGAGAAATAAAAACATATTTTGTCAGCTTCTGTAACGCTTGTCCCGCTCTGTATCAAAGCTTTCTACATGGGACAAAAACATACCCCGTTAACTTTTTGCTCACGTTTCTTGCCATATATGAAATCCTCACCCATCACTATTATTAGCCCATCAGGCATCATGATTAATATGCACATGCGACTGAGAGTTACGAAATACCTGGGAGCTTACCTGGTAAGTGTTATGAACAGAGAATATGAACAGCGAATATTCCTTTCTATTGTTAGCTTACTCACGAAAAGACTGCGTATTCATCTATCGTTTTGTGGATGGTGCTTCTATGCACAACCACATGTATGCTGCATACGAGAATCCACACCGGAGATAAACCTTACCATTGTGATATATGCTGTAAATCATTTAACCAATCCCCCAACTTCGTGAAGCATATGAGAATCCACACCGGAGATAAACCTTACCGATGTAAAATATGCGGGAAATCATTTAATCACTCGACCAGCTTGGTGGAACACAGGATAATCCACACTGGAGATACACCTTACCGTTGTGATATATGTGAAAAGTCGTTTAATCGATCGGACAGCTTGGTGAGACATAAGCGAATCCACACCGGAGATAAACCTTACCGTTGTGATATATGCGGGAAATCGTTTAATACATGGAGTGGCTCGGTGATACATAAGAGAATCCACACCGGAGATAAGCCTTACCATTGTGATATATGCGGGAAATCATTTAATATATCGAGTAACTTAGTGAAACATAAGAGAATCCACACCGGAGATAAGCCTTACCGTTGTGACATATGCGGAAAATCATTTTGTCAATCGAGAACTTTGGCGACACATACAAGAATCCACGCCGGAGATTAGCCCACATACATCTCTCCAACAGGAGTTTGTGACATTTAATATGTTCTTCGAAGGAGAACTGGAAACAATCTTAGATTCCGATGACAGAGCAGAAAAAGATGGCAGAATGAATCTTCTTCGTAAATTAGCGCTGCACTATGAACTTTATGATTGTAAGGTACCGCACATAGGGTTTGGTCAAAGCTCCCCAGCAAACATTCAGGTGCCGTAACGGTGCCGGGTAGATGCCGGGCCCGGTGCCGGGCTCCGGTGTTTTTTCGGTACCGATACGGCACCATTTTTGCACACCGTGAAGGTACCGTATCGGCAGGAACGTATCGGCACCGGGAATACGGCATATAACCGACACATTATATTGGATCAAATCCTGATCGTACGGGTTCGGGGGGGGGGTTGGGTCTGTAGACCCCCTAAATTACTGAACCTCCTAGAATTCGGGCAATATTATATTTTTTGGGTAATATTCGGGCAAATTTAATATTTTGGGGAAAATTGTGATAATTGATCACATTTCTGCCCGAATTTGACATATTTGAAACTAATTTGGACCCTTTTGTTAATATTTTGTTTGTATATTCTGTGCTTTAACAATAAATAAATCATGAAAATTTATTCGGGCTAAAATCCCCAGCCCCCCCAAAAATTTTGGGTGCATGGATGAATTCGAATTCTAAAATACCTTATATTTAATATCCCCCACTATAAACCATACCGCAATGGATTGTATTGCAAGTTTCACCCAAACATGCATTGAAATAAAACGGATGTCATTATGCGCATATTAACAGCTCGAAAATCTATAACCATTGTTCCAATACTGAATAAAGGTGTAAAAGCAAAAATAAGACAGAATGTATAATAAAATATGTGTTTATTTAAAACAATCTATAAACAAGGTCAGTCAAAATAAAATCAAGTGATATCAATGGGATATTTCACAAAATTGATGAAAAAGAACAAAAAAGCACAACATACCTAACATTCTGGTTTTAAAGGATTTTGGGAGAAAAATAATTTGAACAAGAGCACGTACGCCGCCGGGCATGGCAAGATACACCCGTTATTTGGTAAAAGGGGCAAATTCTCGTAAAAATAATCGGACCAAAGCCATATTCATAAACCCACACGCAAAATTTTATTGAAATCGGTCGATCGAAACTAAAGTTATCATCCGAAAACCTAAAAACTGCACAATTCTAAGTCGAAAAGGATCCATAACTCTGGTAAAATTAATCGGACCAAACCCATATTCAAACTCAGCCTGTGGGCCCTGGTCATGAACCCACACACAAAATGTCATCGAAATCCATCGCTCCAAACTAAAGTTATCATCCGGAAACCAAGTGACAGACAGATGGACGGACGGACGGACAGAAGAACCATTTTACATAATACTTTCAAAAAAAAAAAATAGGATGTCAATTATAGACAAATACTCTCAAATTCCGGAATGCTCCTTCATATTACATGTAAAGGGAATTGCTGGGTACTATGATGTATGTATGTAGTGCAGTAATAAGACCACTACACCTATCCTATTATTTTAATGATCAGATTCAGGGGGTATTCTGCTACATGGTGTTCCCGGAGCAGTACAATTCCGCTTAATTGCCGATATCTTCATCCTGAAATTGAGATAATGATACATTCATTATTGTTTACTCTGGATCAAGTTTGAGATTTGTGTAATTTTTATAAGACCACAGTCAGCACACATAATTTGGTTAAATGTATGTCATGTCAATTTCTAATAACCATAAATAAAAAAAACTTTTGAAGAAGATAGCAGCATACAACCAACTATGGTTACACCAAATACTATTTTGATCAATCATACTAGGCCACTGACCAAAAACTTGTCTAAAAACAATTGAAGGTGTTGTGGGGTTATCCTGTATTAATATGTATCTCATGAAATTGTCATTATATGGCTTTAAAATCCATGTTAGTATTTTGTGAACCTGAAAATAGACAGCACAGCCAAAATGTATTGTATCCTTGTGAGTTGGACATAAATTACCCCATCACAGATGAAAACTACAAATATGTTATATTAAATATCTATTGTCTTAACAAATAGAAAACAGTGACGCATTTAACGAAAACAACATAAAATATATAGAGTGCAAGATGCAGGACTATATTGAATTTTGGTCGCTCCGGAACAATGCCGCCAACATCGCTTAAATAGTTGTGCTTTGTCTGCGCCGGCTCAGGTGATGATTCTACAGGTTTTTTTTTATCTTTTTAATTCTTTCATGTGATATATAGAGGATCTCACATGAGTTTCTATTTTATACGGAATTTATCAACCGAGTTCACTAAATTCGATTTGAGCCGAGGTTTACCGAGGCTCAAATAGAATTTAGTGGACGAGGTTGATAAATTACGTATAAAATAGGACGAGTGTGAGATACTTTTTATCACATGATCAAATAAACGCGAAGCAATGCGAAATATCCATCGAAAACAACGATAAAAACCGCAGCGATCGCAAGTCATTTGAAGAACGATGTGACGTCATCGCACGCGCTGTTATTAAACGTGTCTATTATCGATAATTATGAAACTGCTTTTATGGGCAAATTATGTGATAAATATTATCTTCAATTCGTTATGTTGGAAAATCGGATTTTATGAAACTTGTTTGATAAATTTTAAACACAACTCATCTTCCGCTCACTGTGAATCAAATTTATTGAATTCGTTTCATAAAGCCTGATATTCCAAATTAACATAAGACCCTTTATGTATTGGTCATTATATCCTTTCTCAGTGTTTAATAACACGATAATACATTAGAATCTGGGAGTTACATACCACATTCTCCTCAGGATCGGCGGCTGATATATCCTTCCTCCGGGAGTCAGCTGAGTCCCGGAGCCATTTGCCAGCAATCTTCCGAAACGCGGAATCTGTTGTTCCTGGTCTAACTTTTCTGGCACCCTCTGGAAGATGAAGTATTTGAATAATTATAGACTATAGTCATAGTTGATATAACAAGTTCATTAAACAATGAGTGCATTTTCCAAAACTTGGTTGATATACATATCTACAATTCCATCAATGAATCGCGCAAAATTGTGTGGGTCAGAAACTTGTCTCAGTATTTTAAATTGCACTGCTCAATATTTTATAAGCAATGGCTCGTTGCATGTCTGTAACCTGAATTTTATACAAACGCACACAACAATATTACTTAATTTTTGTTAATTGTCGATGTATTAAACGTGAATAATAAATGGATGTTATTTGGTCACAAAAGGATGTTAAGCAACAGAACATTTTTCGCAATTAACAAGATGTACAACCCAGTTGAAATGCCCAAATTATTTCGATGACAACAAATGATTGGCTGAGGTCTCAAATGTTTTCCTTTTCCCATATTAAATAAGAAGGTACTCACGTAACATAGCTGACACCAACGAAGTATAGCTCTTCATTGCCACCTTTCTTATTGTGATGTTGGTGCCTTGTTTCATGGTGGTGGCGCCGGTCCAGTTTATCTTGCGCGCTAAACCTGTCTGTAATGTTGCTACCATAATGTTTCTAATGACGGCGGCTTCACTGTCGCCACCGAGTAATCGGTATTTTGTTACCTGGAATGAAAATATTGATAACATTAGTTGAATAGGACATTGGAGCCAAAAGTCATTTTTTTGTGACAAATCTATCACAAACAGCTTAAAATTAAAAACATTGCAACAAAAATGTTTTACATCCACGACAAAATAGATTAATTCAAAAGCAACCAAACATCTACTGCTTGCATGATACTACCATACAGTATAAAAAGAAAAATTTAGGTGACACATCAGCCGTTTATGAGGCGTGCCACTATTTAATTTCCATTCATTTATCGACAGACCATTTAAAGCTGAACATTATAGAATACAAGGAAAAGCTAAACGTTTATCAAGGAAAACAACCAATCTTCATCGCAATGTATTTAAAGTCGCAAATTTAATGTGAAAATTATACAAGAGCTGGGCAAATACCCTCATGGCATACCCTCATGTGGCCAATTCCATGCCGCTTTAGGCAGAATAAAAGTGAAATGAACCATATGATATTAACTCTGGTAAAAATCATCAGACCGAACCCATATTCGCACCTGAGCCGTAAATGTTGGTAAATAGTAAATATAGTATAACTTTTTGCCTATATTGCCTGTTGTTACAGCCAGTTAGAAATATTTGTATCATAGCATAACCATTAAACACCCCCCTTAAACCGTAAACCGATCCCTCTCTATTCCGACCGAAACAGTCCCAAATTTTCCCCAGTGCTTTATTACTAAAGATTATATCTATAAACCGAACGCTCTATATTCCGAACATCGAACGAGAAATACAGTCCAGAATACAGTCTTCCAATTTTGTGCAGATATGTTTTCAACTTTATTATCGTTATCCTGGCGATATAAGCTCTTGTTTTATACTACAAATGGCTTTGGTTTGGTGGGTGTCCATTATTCGTTGCTTTCGATGTTTAATCGAACGAGGGCAAAACAAATCTCGACATTTACAATTTAATATTATACAATTGTTGCATTGCTTCGAGGTTGATACGAGGAGTTATCAACCCAAGGATGCCAATATTCACCGCTGATGAAGAGTCAGAGAAAATTCCAACTAAATTCATCAACGATGAGTGACTATACACCGGACCAACAAAACACAAAGTGGCAAATGGTTCCCGGCCCGCTTCTGCAAATCAGCAAAATGAGTTATGTGGATTCAATTGTGATAGGCTGATTAAAAACGCTACGTGTAATTTCATTGGACAGTGAATTCAGGCACGTTAAGGCGTGCCAGAGAATGATGTTGCATGATTGACGGGACAATATTAACCTGGCGCCAGGTTAATATCGATATTTGATAACCCGACCGCCTTTCTCAATTACTATAGGATTTTCGGGAGAAAATTAGTGATCATATAATAAGACAATTTAATACTTTTCAAGTAGCAATTGTCTTGCTAAAATTTTACTGCTACCGATGGTTTTCAGAATGTCGCAAAAGCAGGGCTATTGTAAAAAGTCGAAATGCAGAATAGTGATTGAGGCAGGTGCAATTATCAATGAATGTGTTTGCTTTACACACTCGCTGATTGAACAATGAAGGTGCAAACAATGTGAATCATGTGAGCCAGACAATGCTGATTAACAATCAGCGTGAGTGATTACCAGGGATGATGACACTATGGCTTTGTGAACCTAGTGGCTGTAACAACTATATATTTTTATGAATTAGGCTTCTCAGTCAGATTATGGTGAAATAACACATGGGGTAATACTGTAGTATATATCACTTACTAGATTCCTCAAAATGACGGCATCCTTATCTTTAAGTCTGGCTTCCAGTGCGTCCAGACTCTCTATGGTGCCTACTGGTATCGAGTCTATAATGCTGTTTGATATGGTAGCCTAAAATAAAAAAACAAAGTTTCAACCCCTTTACATGCCATGGAGATATATAGAGAATAATCAGAATATCACTTGAGAGTAGTCATGGAATGAATTGCCAACAAAAAGTAATGTTCTTGAATGTATGAAGAAGATAGCATTTTAGTTTAGCCATTTTAACATAATGTGTAATAAAACATGGGTACTCTTCTTATTTCCCCACATAAAATTAGAAAATTAGTGATCATATAATATAAGACAATTTAATACTTTTCAAGTAGCAATTGTCTTGCTAAAATTTTACTGCTACCGATGGTTTTCAGAATGTCGCAAAACCAGGCTATTGTAAAAAGTCGAAACGCAGAATAGTGATTGAAATTGATTATGAAATCGGTAGTAGTAAACCATAAATGAGGCCCGAACCCATATATGCAATTACTGTAACATGTAACCATTCATTTGCATGTCGAAGCCTCTGCTCTGGAGAATGCCATTATTTAGTTGAACCTGAATGCGATTTAAAGACATTTGGCGATCGATCGTTTTCTGTATTTGGCCCAACTATTTGGAACCGTATTCCAAATGAACTCCGACATGTTAAAATTATACGACATTCGGAAAATATAGGTATAATTTATGATAAACCTCATAAATTGTGAAACAACACATCTATTTTGTTGGGAAATACACAAAATAAAGTATATTAGGCTGTTAGACACTGTGTTAGAGTTAAATTTTAAGACAAATCTTTAACTTTAGTTATAACCTCATAAACCTAACTCACACACCAGTTATTTTTTAATGATATGCTAATTTTATAATTATATGTTTATGTCTTTGTTCCTTTAAATCTTTATTATTTAACTGCACAATTTATTGAATATGTATGTCATGAATGCACAAGCTGGACTAACTAGGATATAACTTACCTGTTCTCGCTGTTCAAACAGGATTTCAATGGCTTTTTGGAGTTTTTTTCGATCTTCTCGTTCTGCTTCTTGGTTCTCGATGATCTTTATCATCAGTGCTGTGAATAAAATGAAATGTTCATTTCCTAAATTAACAAAATTGCATGACAATCATTACAATAAATAGACTATACCTAATAATAACAGATGGTACCATGTATTAACCATGTCAAATTTTATTCAAACCAACAAATTTCACGCAGATACATTTCAAACAAGAGGTGGGCAGTCGCCCGTGGCATACCCCCACATGGTCAACCCCATGCCGCTTTGTCAGAAAAAAAATCAACAAATTTGTGACGGATGGATGGAAGGAACCATAACTGAGGCCCGAAACCATATTTGCAACTGACCTGTATTTCAAACTGAGTAACTCGCATACAAAATTTGGTTCCGATCTGTAAACCCAAACAAAAGTTATCATTCATATTAAACAAAAGTGTGACGGACTGACGGAAATTGTACGTCGAAAAGGAACCATATCTCCTTTTCGAATAAGGATCATTAGACCAAACACATACAAAAATTCACATACCAAATTTCGTTCCAATTCAATAACCCAAAACTAACGTTATCATACATAAACAAAGTGGATGGACAGAAATTATGACAATTTTACTATGTCGAAAGAGGGGTAACTCCAGAAAGGAAAACTTGTTAAAAACAAGATAGTCCAGGGACTATTGAGCTCTCACCTGCTCTAAAGAGAACTAAAGACACTAGTACTAAAATGTTCACTGAGTTTAAATCTCATATCCCTAGCCCCAAGAAAGAAACCAGTAGTTACATAGGTAAACATGTTTTTCTTTATAAAATATGGGTAAATGGGGTTATCTGACCTTGACCACTAATTGACAAACCGGCTCAAAATTAACAAGCTTGAAACATGGTCACCTATATGCCAAATTCAAGCCAAATCGCACAAGTAGTGTTTTTATTAGAAAATGTGGATAAATAGAGTTATCTTACCTTGACCCCTGTCCCTAGTTGAAGAACCGTCCCAAAATTACCAAGCCTGAACCATGATCATCCAAAGTACCTATATATCAAATTCGAGCCAAATCGCCCCAGTAGTTGCAAAGGGGAAGTTTTTATTAGAAAATGGGTAAAAGAGATATCTGACCTTGACCCCTTGTTGACGGACCAGCCCCAAATTAACAGGTCTGTACCATAGTCACCCAAGATACCTCCATACCAAATGTGAGCTAAATTGCACCAGTAGTTACAAAGGATAAGGTGTTTTTATTCGAAAAAGTGGGTAAATATTGTTATCTGACCTTGACCCTTGGCCCCTAGTTGTCGCTGTCACTTGACGGACCTGGCCCAAATTAACAAGCCTGTACCATGGTCACCCAAGGTACTTCCTTACCAAATTCAAGCCAAATCGCCCAAAATAGTTACGAAGGGGAAGTTGTTTTTATTAGAAAATATGGCTAAATATAGTTATTTGACCTTGACCCCTGGCCCCTAGTGGACAGACCGCCCCAAATTAACAACCCTGAATCATACTCACCCAAGGAACCTCTATACCACATTTCAGCCAAAATTGGTCCAGTGGTTTCGGAAAAGAAGTTTGTTTTAGAATTGCGGACGGACGCACGAACGGCCCCCGGATGAAGAGTGATGGGTAAAGCTCAACTTCAGACTTTGTCTGAGGGGAGCTAAAAAGTGGGGGGTATAATTACAAGTGATTTAATGGATAATTTCAGTTCACTGGAAATTCCTATTTCTAAAACAAAACACACCCACAGAGCTGTCTTCGAATATAGGCCACAGCACAGTCAGTTCTGAATTTCCATGAATGATACTCTAATATATATCTATGAACCCAGCGATGAGACTACAAAATTCTGAAATTTTTCGGTGATTATGGTAAACTATTTACGTTGATGAAATTTCTCCAACAGGTGCTTGAATTATTACCTCGTTCTGTATATTTGTCGAATCGATCTGATGGGAGGTTTCGTTGGGCTGGCGTACTCGCCATTAGTGGTAGCAGAGATCGAATGGTCGAAGATGTTGGGGTTCGGTTGGAGAGTGGACTTGGTGATGATCGGCTTGTTGGGGTTCGGTCCGAGAGCAGACTTGGTGATGGATCAGTTGGTGCAGATGGTTGTGTCAGACTAAAAGCATCACGAACTGGTGTCGGATCTTCTTCATCTTCTGAATCTGATACTGGGCGATAAAGTTGAGTTGGTGCTTTCTTTGGTGCTTTCTTTGGTCGTGGCTGAAGAAAGGTGCCTCGAACGTTCAACTCTTCTTCTTCACAATCAGGTCCTCTAACCTTGGACGTTGGAAAGCTAAATAAACAAAATAAAGAATTGATAATATTGAAGTGGTTCCTCCTATCCAATTCATTCATGGATAAGCTGATTTGCCGATATTTGCATACAATTAAATTGATAGTCACTATTGTGAAATGACAGGTACAAATATTTTGGTGCCTATCACGACAGGTGCACTTTTTGAAAATTGACAAAATTATTTCAAGGCTTATATCTGATCCATCCCCACCCCCTCAAATTTAGCCATGACTATGAAATGCATTTAGCATGTGATCATTTTAAGTAACCACTCGGATAGCTATCCGACGCCAAATCTGACCACTGTAACTCTAAAATCAATAGAGGATATATACAGCTTACATAAATACTAACCAGATGCGCTTCTTGGGTCTGGGGGTATCGTCTGCCTCTGACTCAAGGTTTGACGTATCGTCGGTGAGCTTCAGCTTCAAAGCTGCTGTTGTGAAGCTGGCTGGAAGACAAATTTATAATATTAAATATTGATTTTCAATCTAATATGAATACATGTACCTACTTTTTATATGGCAATGTTTATTTGACAGCAAATTACATACATGTACAGTGTAATGTTTGTTTTTTCAACGATTTCACTAGATCTAACAAGAGCTCCACAAGCGTATAGCATAATACGACCGTGTGAACCACTAACTATTTGGGTGGAATCAAATTCTAAGTCGAAAAGGGCCATAGCGCTGGTAAAAATAGTGGAACGGTACCCATATCCAAACTTGATATGTGTTTTAACGAGGGAAGGCTGCATACAAAATTTGAAATTGATCCCAATATCCCAACTCAAGTTATCGATCCGAAAACAATAAAACAGCATTTTCTAAGTCGAAAAAGGGCCATAACTGCTGATAACTGTGGTAAAAGTTGTCGGAATTAACCCATATCCGAACTCGACCTGTGTTTTCACATGGAAAGGCTGCATACAAAATTTGAAATTGATTGCTATATCCAACAAGATAGCCCAGTGACTCTGAAGAGAACTAAGAGACTAGTACTAAAATGTTCACGGAGTTTAAATCTCATATCGCCAAGTTCAAAGAACATTCTAACCAAATTTTAGTCAAACAATTCTAATGGTTTCAAAGATTTATGTTAAATTGAAGAAAGAAACCAGTAGTTACATAGGTAAACATGTTTTTCTTTATAAAATATGGGTAAATGGAGTTATCTGACCTTGACCCCTAATTGACAAACCAGCTCCAAATTAACAAGCTTGAAATAAGGTCACATACAGTATATGCCAAATTCAAGCCAAATCGCACAAGTAGTTACAAAGGAGATGTTTTTATTAGAAAATGTGGACAAATAGAGTTATCGGACCTTGAACCCTGCCCCTAGTTGAAGAACAGGCTCCAAATTAACAAGCCTGAACCATGATCACCCAACGTACCTCCATATAAAATTCGAGCCAAATTGCCCCAGTAGTTACAAAGGAGAAGTTTTTATTAGAAAATGTGGCTAAATAGTGTTTTTTGACCTTGACCACTGGCCCCTAGTTGACGGACCGGCCCAAAATTAACAAGCCTAAATCATAGTCACCCAAGGAACCTTTATGCAAAATTTCAGCCAAATCGGTCCAGTGGAGAAGATTTTTTAGAATTGTTGACTGACGCACGGACGGACGCCGGACGAAGAGTGATGGGTATAGCTCAACTTCAGACTTTCAGTCTAAAGTGAGCTAAAAAGTTATCAATCGATAACCATTAAACAACATTTTCTAAGTAAAAAAAAGGGACAGACAGCATACAAAATTAAAAATTTGTTTACGGACCAAGGGTGCGGACAGACAGAGGGAACATAAACATAACATGTCCCGTTTTTCAAACTTTGGGCGTATAAAAACTATTTTGTATAAAACTATACTCCATATTGACTACAATCTTATGCCTAAATACATGCAGCCACACATGCACAGAAGACAGTGATCAAACTTGTTCATGCATTTATATCCAAAGAATATTGATGTAGAAATCTAAATGTCTGTGGTTTACAAACCAATTATATGAAGCATCTCGTTTATTGAAACGCCACCGCTCATCATTTGTCAGTTCACCACCTATTGTGCTTCCCAGTACTTACTTGTGGAAAACATAATTTCCATGGGATGGTGCTCCCAACTCTTCTTCACTGTGGCATGTCGTTTTGCCTTGCTTGTGACATCTTCTTTTTCTTTTGGCCAGTATACTCTGCCCTTGTTGGGGGTGTCCATGTCCTTCACCCATGTTGAGCTGACAATAGCTGACCAACGATCCTCCTCGGGAAAGCAGACTACAAGGTAATGAGCCTCTGAAAAAAAGAATAGAAAATGGCAATAAAAAATATACATTATTTCTTACATTTATGCTACGGACTAGTCCCCTATTTCAGGGGTCAGTCCATGCGCACCTATTGTTAATTAGTTTGCAAGACAACTGTGACAAGAGGGCATCAGTTGGGAAAATTCTAACAGCGGGCGGACTCCAGTTCAATTTGTATGACCGTGTGGTTACGCAGTACATAACTGTGTAAGACCTCAGTTATATACATGTATATTCACACGACCGCAGAATAGATTATGTACATGCTGTGATGCCGTTGGGGTGTGATTCATTTTAATCAAGACAATCAGAACAAGATTCCTGTTGATAAATATTGTTCACGGGACAGGCCTACACATTACATCGAATTGAATCTCAAATCGAACCGTTGTAGACATTGTACAGCATACATGTAAATTAGGCCTACTAAATACATGTATATCCCAACTATTCATGATGTCATCTCAACCAACTCACGTTAATTTCAAAAATATAACCAATATATTATATTTTTAGATCTGTTGTTTCGTACCCAATAGCGGCCAACGTTGATAATTTGATATTATCTCCCTAAGTAAGAACGTACTGTATAATGTGTACTTGTGCATATCGTCATCATTTTGTGAATCTGTTTCAATTTCGGACAAAAGTTCTTGACAGAATAAACCCATAGTAACTTAGTTTACCAAATGTTAACAACGAGTGCTATAGGGGCTTTAACCACAAGCCTCTGACAGGTGGTTAAAACCCCTATACCATGAGTGGTTAACATTTGGTACACTCAGCTACTATGGGTTTATTTTGTTTATACCATGATCATATTAAGTAGTTGTGGCTTAAATTCGAAGTGGGTGTCTGTCAAGCCTTAGTAATGAGTGTATGACTGGGAAATCTTCTGTTTAGTTGGTTGTCATTGTACGACACAAAATCTAATTTTTGAACCTATCCATTCTTGTTGTTTAAAGGTACTCAATCCATAAAGAGGGTCCCCATCTCAACAGATTCCAACAACAACAATCCAATCAGAGGGTCCTATACTACTATTTCTTTGGCTTTGGGGGTAAAAAATATTTGATTCGAGTCGAGGAACCCATCAAACAAAGCTCAGAGTTATTAGATATTGATTTTTGAAATTTGTTATTAACTCAAGATGAGTACTTAATAACTGCCGTAATCTGCTCTGGATGTGTACTCCAAATCTATTCAAACAGACAAGGATGGATAACTCTAAAATCAAGTGGTAATTTTAACGCAATTTTGACTGAGTTCTGGGCCAGATAGTATTCCCGATTATGAAAAATAATAGATTTCTAAAATCGATATTTAACAAATCTGAGCTTTGATGGGTGACTTCCTCGACTCGAATCAAATATTTTTGACACCCAAAGCCACTGAAATAGTAATTGAGGAGTTTTATCGGATTGAGTACCTTTAATATGAGCAATAAAGAGGGCAGTTGGCAACTTAATTTTAGGTTCTTCTCACTATGACAAGGCAGTAATATAAGGACTATGATAAATACGAAACAAATAAATATTTTTATCACCATTTATTGAACTATAAACTATATATAAAGTACTCTTAACATGTATATAAACAAAACAAAATAAACAACAGTTCCCAGTCCTTTCCCAGTGGACACTGATTCTATCGAACACGCATACTCATTCTTTTGACTGATACATATGGCAATAATCATTATTGTGGGGCAGTGCACTTTAATACTGTGCCAATTTTTTTTATGATCATGATAAGTCTGTTGTTTATCGATTTGTGGTGGATTTATTTCTCATTAATAAAGTTAATTATGTAATTCCTACACGTATTGCAAATTATGATTAAATTGTTCATGTCTGACAAAGTTTCAAGAAAATTTCGGTGAAAAAATGACACAGCCTGTAGTATTCTGGGTACCTATGAAGAGATGGTTGTTCTACTAGTAATTGGTGAATATAATTCGGACAGCCGATTATTAATTAAAGTTGTTAAAATAAGGATTTGGTGTCAGTTCAGAACTGACCATGGCATTATTCAGTTCAAGTTTCTGGGCTTTTGAATTTGAGAAGAATATTTCACACCAATATTTCCAAATAGTTCTTGTATATGCGAGTTGTCAAAAGAATTCTATGCAAATCGATCAAACATTAACTTGAATTACATACATGTAATTACAAATAAGTTGCATGTATCAGCAAGGAAACAACATTTATTATGTATTATAAATTAATAGGAAATGGTACCGAACCAGGCTATTACTCTCAGTCTCCAAACAAACATACATGGCAGAATTGTACGAACTCTACTCAATGATAAAAGTCCAATATACAGAAAAAAGCATGATTTAAATTTCAGAACTGGCATGTACATGTATATGTGTTTACATTCAATATTACCATACAAGCAAAAGGCATAATGTACTACCGGTACATGTAATCCTGTATTTATTACACATATATTATAGACAAACTACGTGTATTCCATGGAATTCCGGTCATTATATAAATTATTTTGTATTTCACTAGTGAACTATTTTTCACGCACTATTTTTCCTATCCAAATATCATAAAGATTGAAATTGAATCCTGATGTGTAATAAACCCAGAACGTAATTTGTGTTGGAATCGAGGAATGTTTGACACAACTCGTTGGAATAGGGCAGTCATATTTCGCTCGAGGCTGCCTGCTCTCGCGAAATATACAGTGGTATTAGTGGGCTTACAGCAATATAATATATATATATAAAGTACAGACCAAATGAGTGAGAATTTCATCTCTAAAATTAATAAACTGCCATGTAAGATTATTTAGACTGACCGAGAGTAAAATCATGAATACTACGTTTTTTTATAGCCATGTTTGTTTCTAATTTCCAATTAGAAAAACTATTCATGTATGATGTAACAAAGGCATTCCTACAAATTTATCATCAAGAGGAAGTAACACATACTTAAGTTCAATTTCATCAACATGCACATAATCAACTTCAGACTTTAGGTTTGACAAGAGATATATAGACAGATTAGAAGATCGAGTAGGATAAGTGAAGAAGTCTTGTTTGCTCTCAAAAACACTATAAACAATGAAAGTGCCATCTTCTGTTGACAAAATATTTTTAACAATTGCAATTTCAGAACCGACTTTTACACAATTATCACCAACATTTATTGACAAGAAAAACCTATCTATAGTCACACACTTGTACTGCACAAAAGTTATTCTATTTGCCATATCAGGAATCGGTCCATTTAAATGAAAGTGTAAAAAATCTGGCTCTGTGCGACTGTCGTTAACTAATTTTAATGGAAATGTTTTCTGCTCCAATGTTCGATGTATCAGTTGCTTTATTGGGTGATTTCCTTTTCGAACTTTACGTTTTAGAGTCTGCATATAGTTTTCAAAGGGAAATGCTGAGAAGTTGTCTAAAGCACCAAGTCGAGAAACTTCGCCTGCCAAGTGAACTAGTCCATGCACATTATATACTAAATGGCACCTTCCGTAAAGTTTATCAAAGTCTTTGAAAAATGCCACTAACAGTTCGTGAGCCCAATCGTTGTACTGTTGAGAAAATGTGGGACTAACAAGCAGTCTAATAGCAACAAACAACAGCAGAAAATGGTTGTAGAGCCGAGTTGGAAAGGGAGTCTGAAGAACTATGACACCTGTGTACAGCAGGAAAAGTCTCAGCTCAGTCGCTTTCCAACGATCGAGTTCTCGCAGCACTCGTGGTTTTCTGGAAAACTCTCGTGGAATATGCTTCTTTAACGCACAAAGTTTGTCAGATATTGCAGATATCACTCGATGAGGCTGCCTAGCAATAAAAGGCCCACTTATCCAAAATTTCAGCAACTTTCGCATGACGCCAAGGCAGATAAGGTGCATGTAATCTAGTGGGAATGATGTAACTGGGCCAATTGGAAGATTTTCTAATGGATAGTCTATGTTGTGATGCATCTCATCGAAAGCAGGGTCTTGTCGCTTAAACGAATCATCTGATCGAGGTGTTGAGTTGTGTGTTGGGAAGTCATTCGCCGATCAACATACAAGCCTTCATCTACACATTTGTCGCAACCACTGTAGCCAGAGTGAGATTTTATGCCTTTGACGAAAGAACGTGCAGGAGCATCACATATGACACATTTGATACTAAACGCACATGTGGAATCGCCGTGTTTGAAGCCTGAATCAATTAACTCATTGGACTCCTCAATGAAGTCTTTGAGAAAATCACCAACATCTGTAGGCTTGCTGCTACCACAGAAAATGGCAATAATGAAAGGTTCTGAATCTAAACCCTCGAACTGTCCGAGAATGGGCCAAAACTGAGTAGGTGAAGACTTGAAAAGTGGAAGTCCATCAATGTTTGTTTTCAGCACAAGATGCCTGGGGAGATTCAACTGCTTCGAAACTAACTGTTGGAATATTCTTGTGATGTGACTTTTGATACTGAAGTAATAGAATTCACCACCGCCTAATAATTCAACAGAAACTGAAGATGGAGTTGAGAGTAAAGTCCTTGGATCTATGGGAAGGGCCTGCAACTCAGTCAAATCAGTAACATTTCGAAGTATTTTCAGAAGATGTCGAAGAGCAACATGTGTGGTATTATTTGTCTTTGCCCAAGCGGCAAGTTCACCTCTGATCGTAGGAGGATGCTATTCTGGTTCACTCTCATTATCAGATTCTCCACTGCTAGTCTCATAGTAGTAGTCCGATTCAGGGTCTGGGTATACAGGGTTATCGATTGATGCTGCATAATTCGAAACCGTGGCCTCTACATCAGACTCATAGCTGGAAATGTCTATATATGAAGCTGCAGCAGGGGTAGATATATCTTGTGATTCATCACTACTGGGACTGGGAGGTTCTGATGCAATATTTGAATTCAAACTTTGAAGTAGGGCTGAACTAACTTTACGGACCCGTCGTCTCTTCGTCCACGATGAGGCAGAGGAAGCAAACATGTTTCAAAGTTCTACAAAAAGGAATCAAAAACCATGAGTTTTGATTATGTCAAGAGGGTACACAAACAAGAACATAATCAATCCTAACTGACAGTATTGAAACAATACACAGGTATATATCAACCGACAATACCAAAAAAGAATCTCCAAATAAACAGCAAGTACACATTCAGAAACATTATGTGATGTGGAGGTAGGTGCTGATCAATGGATATTACACGATTTGGTATGCATGAGTAGCAAATTCATAGCCTGTGGTGCATAGTAGACACATTTACATGTAGCATTCAGATGCAGCATAAATTATATTTTTCCAATATTTAAATTTTGCGTTTATGTGGATGAACAAAGATTTATTTTATTCATTTATTCAAAAATATCAAGTTGTCAAGTTATGGTAGAAATAAAAGTATTTGATTTTCTGCAATTATAACGGGTCTGGAAGACGTGAAAAGCAACTCTGTCACGTGCTTAATCCCCTTAAAGGCCAGTTTGTAAACCATTTTTTTGTTTACTTATTGTCTTGCCCAATACAAAATCATCCCAGGTACCCTCAGTTGACATGTAAAGCTCACATGAATATATTATGGGGAAACCAGGTCAGTGCAATAGTGATAAAACACCAGTAGCCAGGAGAGCATATATGTATGCGCTCCAGCAGTCAGAACTGCTATAGTAAAAAATACCCAGGTCAAATGAGGATTAGTTTGTTCGGCACACATGTTTTGAACACATTGCCACATACCAGAAACACTAGATTTTGATATAATATTTCACAAGAAAATACTTGGATAATATTAGCAAAAGCGATAATTAAATAGAACAGAAACAACATTTTTCATGTCTCAGCTCATAATATACATACATTGTACAATGCAATGTAAGGAACACATTCATGCATTTTTTGTGTATATGCTATTTGAATTTTGCACATAAAAAGTGCTACATGTACAAAGGTCACATTTTTCAAAATTTCACAGCTACATGTAACAGTATGTATGTAATTTTAGTTGCCAATTCTTAAATAATTTGTGACTTATGTTGTCGATATTTTGACCTCTAAATGCGGGCGTCCATTTTGGATCATTTGCATATTAAATATTTCAATTTTAATACAAAATATGACATCAACTAACTCATCTTGTCGAATGTCAATGACCTTTGATAGAGAGATATTAATATAAATAATTGCAGGCATCCATGTTTGCACACATATAAGTTCAACTGCACTATTATTAGGGTCTGCGACGTTTATTCGGGTCTGCACGTACATTAATTTCTGACCAAATTCCCCCCCCCACCCTGCACTATTATTCGGGTCTGCACGTTTATTTGGGTCAAAAGAGTAGCTAAAACTATATTCGGAATGCCGCTCAGCAAATTCTAAGCTTTCCAGATATATGTTGCATTAAAAGGCTGTTTTGCCAGGATATGAGCATTTATTAATGTTACCTATATGTCTGTCCGGATTTTCCTTGTCCATAAATTTTCGCGATCGTTTTGGTGATCAAAAGCAAGATTTTCCCCCATCAAGTGGTTGCGAAAATGCACAATTTGGTACATCTGAACCTTCAATAAGCCCAATCAACAATACAGAAATATTAAGAACTATTTTGTTTCTTACGCCAAGACTTTATTTGTGGGTTTCGTGGTGACCTCACTTCGGCGACTGAAGTGTCCAATATCAAGGTGGGGAATCACGTAATCAAAAGTTGATTTCTCACACGCGACGAATGAATAGAGAATGCGAAGAAAGCTAATGTACTTGTAAAGTATACTTTTCACCATATTTTCATAGGGATGAGCATATGCCCTATAATTTGCCGAAAAAGATGATACGTTATGTGTAAAAAACTCTACGTACTTTTCTCAAACATTCTGACCAAACTTTATGGGATATTGGCCATTTTTGTCAAATTTTTGTCAGAATGTTTGAGAAAACTATGACGAGTTTGATAAAAAATAAGGTATCAATTTGTTGGCATGTTATTAGGCATATGCTCATCGGCACTTCAATATAATAAATATATCAGGAAAATTAGCTTTCGTCGCGCTTGCGAAATAAACTTTTTTCAACATCCAAACTGACAACTATATGTTGAATACTGTTTAATATACTCCAATTATGCTTTCCACAAATAGACCAATTTGACGAGATATTTGCACTTATTTGTGTTGTCAGGATCCGTTCCGCGAGATTTCCGGGTTTTACTGTAAGGATCCGGGTTTTACCCGATCCCATTAATCAGGTCGAGCCCAGATCAAAAATCAGCTACATAGCTCATTTCGGCTCATTTGATGGGTTTTGGTATTGTTTTTTTCTCCGCGAGTAATTAGCGCAAAAATGCGCACCACAATTTGTATTTTATTCAAAGCAATGATCATTGGGCAACACAAAACTGCCAAAATTACTGCTCACAACGGCTTATACATGTATGATTTTAATCAATAAGTTGAATAACTGGATAGAAACTTCTTCCGATTTATTTACTTATGCCTAAATACCAGCATCGGACATTTCATTTTCTGCCGGAAATGGGATCTGCACGGTGTAGGATATATTTTGCAAGATAAAATAATCGATGTAATTTGTAAATGAGATTTAAAGCAGATAAGCCGTTGTGAGTAGTTGTAATTTTGGTGGTTTTGTGTTGCTCGATAGTCATTGCTTCGAATAAAATACAAATTGCATTGCCCATTTTCGCGCTAATTATTCGTGATGAAAAAACTATACCAAACCCATCAAATTGTTAGCTCATTTCAGCTTAATAAGCCAAAATGAGCTATGTAGGGCTGGGCGATATTTCAATATATTGACTATAGTCGGTTTGGAAAAGAAAAACCGTATTGAAACCGTGTGTAAAATAAAAATTCAATATATCGCAACCGCAATTTTATCACCTCAAAATACGGTTTCAAATTACAATCCAACTGAGTTAAATACTTTAGCGGACCACTGATTGAAAGCAGCCTTTATCGGTCGCTCCCAATTTAAGTCTCCGTTGTCTTTTATTGTAACCAATGACGCAACGGTTGTATTTTGGGCTATAGTAGAGCGATGGAGTATCTTCTTCCAAATCCAACCTGGTAGCGGTGTAAAGTCACGAGCGATACTTCGTCCAAACTTTCTGACTCATGACTCGGCAGTATTTGTCGTTCAATTATATCTTAAAACTTGACGCAGGAAAGGAACATGTCTCAATCCTTCTAGGGTTGACACGTTAATTAGTGTTTCTTGCCAAGAATTTGGACAAATAAACACAAGAACTGCAATATTGTTCAATGATTAATTATGATTATCTTTCCCGTGTTCAAAAGTTAATTAAAGCCATTCCGAGAATCATTTACTGCCTGGTGATAGTGTATACAATTTTACATCCCTTGTAAAGAAAACCCGGAATGTTATATCTCTCGTTTAAAATTTTATTTTACATGGTATTTTTCAATAGTAAAATAATATTCAATAAAACCGTATATCGCGGTGTTATTTTGAAAAAATCGCGGTTTTTAAAAACATCAATACCGCCCAACCCTAGCTCGACCTGTTAATAATGAATAGTATGTAGACCTACATGTATTTGGCTGTTATAAAATGACTGGTTTAAATATTTATTATATGACTACCACTAATCCCTTACAAATACCGCTATTGTTTGGCGATAAATTCCGAGCAGTCGGAAAACGCGTGTCTGGTCATGAGCCGTATCGGTATTCTATGAATTCCGTATCAGTATCCTTTGAATTCCGTATCAGTATCCCGTGAAATTAGGTCACCGGAAGTTGGGAACTATTTATCAGGTCTGTTTAGGTTTGCCAGGGTGATGACATGATCGATGGTGTAACGAAGTAGTTTTGCCCTTTGTGACATGGGATGAACCAAAATTGTGTCATAAAATAAACACTTTATCGGTATCGGTATTTATCGGTCTCGTTGACGATATCAGATCGCCGCATCAAACTCGCTGCCTGCGGCAGCTCGTTTGATACGGCGATCTGACATTGTCAACTCGGCGTGATACTGCAGCCCATCACTTCACTGTACCGATAATGTGTATACACAATCCGGTAACTGTGCCGGTACACTGATGTAGTCCACTCTAGAACTTAGAAGAATTTGCACTTTCTCCAGACCTGACCTGCTACAGACTAGTAGTACGTATGTACAGTGCTAAATATAGGCCTATATATAGGCTATATACCATCAAATATATTATAATTGGAAAATATATATATAATTATCAATTAATAAATCCTTTTATTTAATTAGGGCTGCGGAATTTCCGTGAATTTGGGACCTGGATTTTGAAGTTGCCAATTGCAAGAACAAAAAAGATCACCTATTTTCGTTGTAGAAAATTAACCCACGGACTAAAACCATTTTCTTCTAACCAATCTTTCTACCTTATCGAATAACTCTTTTGCCGAATGACTCTATACCATTACCTATCCAAATGAAGCTGTTATCCCGAAAATGTTGGACAATTCATTGTAACAAATACAACTTTAATTTGTTGTTGTTTTCCCTGGAGATAATTTGGCGCCAGTCGCTGGCGGTCGATCGGTGTATTGATCGAGTTAAGAGATCGCTGATTTCATTGGCCAGATTTCTGCCTCGATAGCGAATCGGACATCGCTTGTCATGTCTGACGATACAGCACTGTTCAGGGGCGTTCGCTTGAAAGGGGTGGTTGAACCAGGGATCAAACATTAAAGTGGCTTTGTAACATACATGTACTTATTGTTATACTATTTTAAAGTATATTATGTATTCGAAGTTCTTAATTTGACTTTTTAATTAGAAATAAAAAATTCTTTCGATAATTTCGTTTAATGTAGGCCGGCCTATACTATATATTTTATATATTATATATATTGTCTGTATATAGGAATTAGGAAACTTGCTGCATATACATGGGCGTACGATCCAGGGGGCTAGGCGCGCCCCCCCCAATATTTTGAAAACTCAAAATTAGGACAATTTTCGAACAAATTTTGAGGTTATTTCGGACAAATTTGATGGGTTTTGAGGTGTACATTTTGACAAATTGAAGTATCAAAAATTCCACATAAATTTCTGCCACAATTATGCATACGGTATTTTTAAAAGTTAATTTGAATCTATTTTGTTATATTTATGGATATATAGATCGCGAAGTATATATATATACATATATTTGGAAAAAATTTGTCTTATTACAACCATGATTTTTTCATGTAAAAAATTCGGGCAAAAGTGCTAAAAAAATATTATGCCTGTATAAAATATTATGCCTGTATAGGCACGTACGCCCATGTACATATACATAGGACCTAGATCCATTATAATTGTCCACATCAATATATATATTTATGTTAATTTTTATTTATATTTAATATTAATTTATGTATATAGGCTCTGTAGGCCTACGTGTATTTCACTATTATGATATAGAATAAAAATAATAAATTATTGAACATACCAGTTGTCATGATGTTGGCTGATTTTGAATCTGCTGAACCACAGAACTGAAAAGGTAAAATATCTGTTATTACTATTAATTACTAGTACGTAGGCCTATATACCAGTATATTATTAATACACATTGTATACCCATAGATTGATAATAAATTTTTCCTCTAATATATGCAGTGGAATAGCTAGGAAATATTTAAAATTACGCCAACCCCAGAGGGATATGTATTAAGTAAAGAAAATATTCCTTAAAAAATAAATATTTTAAAATTGTCACGAACCGGTATCTATAATTTAGGTTATTTTTATATAAATGAGTTGATATATGGGTACTCCTGCAGAAATATTTAACATTATTCATTCCCAAGTTTAGTAATGAATGGTCCCTTTTAATTGCCCAGATTTCCTGAATACAACAGTTTCTTGCAAACTTGAAACAAATTTGTTATTTTAATCACGAAAAATTGTAGGCTACGGTATATAATGTATTTTTATACAATGAAAATTAAAGATGCACGTCGGGTGTGGTAACTATATTAACAACAGTGACTTTTTTAGATAAATAAAGGGCTACATTATTTCTCATTTTTAGTTTAATATCAACCAATATATATATATGCTTGAATTTTAATCTATTATTTTTTGTTGGCCATATTTTTTAGTAGTTATTTTGGATAAAGCATGCCATTTTACGCCATATTTGTACGGGAAATGAAAGCACAGGCCATTGTGTTACCAATTAAAAAACAATTGTTTTTGTTAATATTATTTTAGAAGTTACAATTACCTAACCCGAAATGCATCTTTATATTATAATAACTTAAATAATAATAATAGCTTTGTACTCACATGCTAAGATACGTTGGCGTCCTGATGATCACGTGGAAAGAACAATATTTAAATATAAAAATATTCAGAATCGAAAATGATTTGAGCTGTTGGTATTACATGGTGGAATATATCTCGGAACTAATCACTATAGGTGAGAACCACGTGGTGCATATATCCAATGAAACTTTTCTGCCCTGTATATACTTTAGTTTAATTGGTGCGGGCAATCAAACAAGGAGATGGGGATAGTGTCTGGGATTAAGGGGACTCTGATTGGGATTACAGTATATATGCTTGCGCATTATGCCCGGACATGGACCTAGGTGTGACCCTCTAATCCCCTTGGTTAATCGAGTAACAATACAAAATTAGTGAGCCCAACGGTAAATTCCCATCTGTTATTACAACAATCAGTGTCAAGTTGATTACTGTTGTCTGGCGGACCGCATCAGAGAATTTATAGACAATGCACGTTTTTGAGTGAGGAGGCAAACAATGGCCGCATATATACATGGGCTGTAATAAAGTTTATAAATATATATATTTTTTAAATTGTTTTAAATTTAAAAACATTTTCGTATCATATATATTATAGTGACAATTAACAGACAAGGAATAAAAGAACAAAATTTGACATCTATATTATATTAGTGGTTTAAGTTGTAGGGTAATGTGGGGCATAATGCGACACATAAGCACATTAGACCCCATCCACACGGAGGAACCGATCCCGGGAAAACAAGGATATCCCGGGAAAACAAGGATGGCCAACGCGGCAACAAGTAAAATTTGTGTTTTCCGTGGCGGTGAAATTGAGTTTTCGCCGCCAAAGTCCGTTTGTTAGGACAATGGAACGGTACGTATCACCTATCATTAATTTATCCCAGTGAACTGGTTATTGTGAAGGGTGCTGGCAGTGGTTAAATGTCTGAGCAAACGATACACGCTGCTGTAGGGGTGCCACCAACTGGATACCCTTGGCCAAAATACCGGCATTGTTGACAAAACATCCATCATTTTTTCAAAAATATACACTTATCAGTGGGTGTGATTGAGCCGATTCGAAGCCAAACATCTCCCAAGCATTTCCACAAAATTTCAGTGCAAATGTCCCACAAATAAGCATTTTATTGAGCATAACGTGAAGGTGGTGCAGCGATTATTTGACAACGCGGGTGACGAGGAAGTGCCAACGCGGAATACAAGATACGAATGTATTTAAATGTGATGTTCGAAAATAGGTCTGTGCAGCTATGTGGTACATATATCACTATTGTTGTTGATATATATGCCGTAAGATGCAAATCAAGTATCATAGGATTATTCAGCTATGGAAATGTAGTAGTTATATAGCTATGTGGTATATATACAACACGTGTACGCTTTGTCAATAACCCCTATATATGCGACCAAGTTAAATATGTTAACTACTTTTATATTCACAGAACGAGATCGAATAGTGCCGATATGTCCGATGTTTGGGAATGATCGCATATGTTTTTTTATTTCTTTTCTTTTGAACTAAGATTACCATAAGATTTATTTTTCCAGGTTTGATTTGCGATATGCCTAATCATATTTTTTTTCTCGTACTGGTGTACCCGAGTGTCGCATTATGCCCCACAACCAGACAACCTGTCTCTCCCCCAAATATGAGTGAATGTGAATAACCGATGTACACAGAACTGATCAGCTTACTATATAACTCGTCTTACTTTACCAAAATACGCATGTGGCTTTGGTGGTAGTGGTAAGATGTTCTCGTTTTAACATGTACAAGACCTACCGGAAGTTATAAACCATTCAAAAAGAGGGTCACCAAATGTGGGTACCCCTACTCCGGTGTTTCGCATGTGAGATTAAACAGTCATAATGATATCGGTCCAATTTGGATGTCCACTTCTATGATTGGTCTTACTAAAATATTAAATGTGCGATTCAACTTCAGTCATGGAAAACTCATATGGCCTGATAACGACCGTCTGTCGCATTATGCCCCGCGTCGCATTATGCCCCACATTACCCTATATAGGAGCTAGCTAGAGTGCATGTCCCATATACATATATATAGCATAATTTTATATGTATCTAGACCTACTTAAATTATGTTATAATTACCTTATTTAACAAAAACTAATTGAAACTTATTTTTTCTATTAATATTTGAGAAATAAAATGTATAATTTATTTACACAAAAAGTGGGGGGGGGGGTGTTGATTATTTTACTTTGGGAAAGGGTGGGTCGACAAAGGGCCCCGGTAGGGGTAGGCTATATAAGCATGTTCGCCTATAGACCAGCCCTTTTCTGGGGTTCGGGAGAGGGGCCTTCGCCCCTTTCGATGCGTACCCAGGTGTCTTCGCACCGAAATTCAGAAGCAGACCAGCCCTTTAATTGAAGTCAGAAATAGCAGAATATTGTTCAAGATCTTAAACAATAATAATATAAATTTCCAATTATTATATCCACTGAAAAAAAATAAAAATAGTCATAGCCTTAGTCAACCCGTACTTAGTTATTTTTGACTAACGTAGCCAAAAGTAACTAAGTGTGACCTTAGTCACACCTTAAATTAGTTACTAAGGTTAATATTTTCTTGATTCAGTCATGCCGTGAAAACTCAATAGTATACTTATCGGCGACATATTATATACGGCAATGACTCCATACAGTATGACTGAATATCTTACTCTGCTGACATTTAATATGTATATAATATCGCATTCATTCTGTGCTAATCGGGTCAGTACGTATATGGACGAGTACGTAAATTTAACTCAAATTATTCTCACGCCATTTTAATTGTGGCTGACATTTTTTAATTCGGAAAAATCAGAGTGATTTAGACGTGATATTGGCGTCGAACGAACTAAAAGAGACGACATATTACATAAATAACAACCATGGCGTATTTGGAGAGCGGATAAAATCAGGATAAAAGAGAAGTTAGGAAAATAATCTGCGAAACGTACCGTTTGAAAGTTCTAATTATTCAGCTGCTTTCATTTTCAACAAGTGGACAATTTGTCAATAATTAGCTTGAATCTTTATTTTACATGTGAAAGAACGGCGCCTGAAATATTTGCTGCCAAAATTAGATTTGTGCCTGATGACTCCTTCAAGGTTACATGTACCGTACACAGTACTGTACGTACAGTACATACATGTACAGTGTGGTGAATGTTTTTCGCTGTGGCATTGTGGAGTCAGGAGTGTGGACGACTACCCCAAGTTGAAGTTCATTCCGGCTTGATTTGGTGATCGAGACTGTTACCTGTTCGATTGCGGATTACCTGTTCGATTGCGGACAGTTGTTAAAGACGGTCTGATTTCGGTTCCTTTGAATCAATCGAATCAATGGTCTGACTTCATTCAGATGAACACAAGCTTCGATGTCAAGCAATAGTCAGTGACAATAATAACAACGACTCAACGAGCAGCTATTAATATTAGAATGTTGAAAATGCAGTTAACAGTACTTGTTCAGAATCTGATTCTTTCAGAGCACATTGACATGCATGTACAATTACAAGAGAGGATATGCGGCGTGCGCACCAGTGTAATTCACAGAGCTTCAATGTCAACAAAACACCAAAAACAATGAAACTGATGCCGTGTAGTGATGGATGATCACATCACAGTTGTTGGCCATTATATATAAGTAGTAGCCCTAGAGCACAGTTGTTGGAAGATTTGATCAAAATCCGCTGACAAATACACATACCATTACTTTAATAATAATATAGACAAGTATGGAAAGCTCCTGTGTGAGATTGACGAGTCGCCATCCGAGATCGTAACGTCATAACTATTCCGTGCTTCTAATTATAGCCTGTGACTCGGATGGCGACTCGTGAGATTTTCAATTTTTGTGTTGTTGGAAATTCACATTAATAAATGTTGCAAGAAATGCCAAATCATTTCGGATTTGCAGTGTTACTTTCAAGACATGTACCGGTATATAGTTGATTGAATGCAAGAAATATTTGAAATTGATACATATTTTATGCTGAAATAAGACTCTGAATCCAGTAAATTGGCCAGCTTTCCATACTTGTCTACATGTATATACTATTGTTATTGATGTAATGGTCTGTGTATTTATCATTGGATTTTGATAATAATTTCCAACAACTGTGCCCTAGAGTAAGAATAATAGAAAGTTGGGAAACAACATGTAAAAACATTTTTTTTTTAAACCCACCCACCTCCCCAGTTGCACTCGAAATCTCATCAAAACGAATACATTGTACGCTTCGGACATGCAGAAATATGTATGCAAAACTATTGAATATCGATAATCACACTTACCATACATTTCTTGAGAGATATATCCAGAAAAACAACTTTTATCAGGTGAAAATAATCAAAATCGCAAAAAAATTTGGCTAGACACAACATCATTAGCACGGAATTGTTAGGAAGGATAACTCTTCCGAAAAGTCGGTTCAACTCGGTTCGGTCAAAAAGGCGAAATACTTTAAGCGGGCCAACCTTTGACTTGTCCCCGGAATATAAACCTTGCCATCGCTCTAGCGTTGACGTCGTTGTGTGGGGGGGGGGGGGGGGGGACGTCACAAGGCGATGGTGTCGCGAAATATGAATTGTTATATGTTTTGATGATCAACTCTTTTCAAAAGTAAATGTAATCGAAGATCTACTTGACTAAATATGGGTGAGTGTGTGGGCCAACCGTGCATTTTAATAGCTGGATGTTGAGTGAGCGTTTAAATTTAATTTTTTTACATGTTTCCCAACTTTCTATTATTCTTACTCTAGGGCTACTACTAGCACTTATATATAATGGCCAACAACTGTGGATCACATATCTACAATTCCAACTTTATAATGACCCCGACCAATTCATCCGTGTTAATTCATCATTGTTCATTGAAATGTGCGGATATGAGACATTGTCATTATTCGCCATGTTATCGTCAAGTTACCGGTACACGACAATTTACCAGGAGTACACTGTTATTTGTTGGATGTTCTTATCAAACTATCTTCGGCTGATATTTCATGGAAAATGTGCGACTACATGAGAACATTGTCGCCAAGTCATTGCGCACATGTTTATTGGATCTGCTGTTGTCTTGAAGGGACCAATCCCAAATACCGGTAGCTGTTGTTGATATATACAGTAGTACAGTACCAGTCAAAAGAAGTGGTATATTAAGCATGCTATTTTCGCAAGTGGAAACACTTATACAGGTAAGCATGTCGCTTGTGATATTATTGCAATATTTTGCGCTTAGGCCAAAAGGAAGAATACCTGAGTTTAGGGTAACATGAGGGAAAAAAACAGGGGCTGGCGGGCGGTACTTCATTTTATTTTATTTTTTCATTTTATTTTTCACGGGGAATAGTATTTAAGTATTCGTGCCTTCTAATCGTCTGCCAGTGTCACTCGTATATAACTTGGGCAAGTCATTGTCACACTAATCAATGTCATGGTAGCTTTAATCAGTTTAATGGTGTTGCAGAAGTTCAATGACATGTATACAGCATGATATTAAATGATATTATATATACATGTAGAATAAGTGTCTAGTGTTGGAAATTAAACGGTTTATGTTCATGCTGAAGCTCGGATATTACAGGCCAAATCCTACGAGTGGACATATTACTTTTCAATTTCCCACACAAGACACTTATGATATTTTGTTTATCCACCGACTCGAATACTAAGAAATTTTGCGAAATATTCAACTCCGAAGGTGAATTTAACAAGAGTTCCTCCATTGTAAATGGCACATACATGCGGCAATGCCAACGTGACGTACATAACATAATCAATATGTAAAGCGGTGGTGGCATTAACACCTGTAAAACAAAGTAAGCACCAAGAACAATATATGTGCATTGATTACCCTATGACTGTTGCATTCCGATCATTGCGACACAGAAGATGTTGATTCATCGGGTCCGGATTTCTGTAGAACTAATGAATATTTAATGAGAAATTGTTCTACTAGGAAAAAATTAAGTTCTACCGGGCACATACCACTCCTACTGCATGGGTACATACAGACTCATGTTATGTCAGGCTTATAATTTTCAGTGTGGATGCGGTGAGAGGTGGATAAACTATAATAATGGAATTTTGAGCTTTGGGTCGATTTCAAAAGTGTCAGAATTATTTTTAATCCGACTTTTTATTACGTGTATGTCCTTTTCTGTCAGTTCAGAATCTATGTGGTACCGGTTCACGCACGACAACATGTCTGTGCTATAGTTGACAGGCGCCATGATGTTTCTATTCTGATTCATATGAACGCATTTGTGAAGTTTAATAGCTAAAACTCAGGATATATCCGCACACGGAAGTGTTTCCGCCATATTCAATCGCCATGCGCAATCGGCAAAATATCCGGTTACTTTCGATTTGCTAGTTAATACATATTCCGGCACAATTATCGCGTGTTTGCCGAACAATGACGAGGGAATACGAATATACTACAACAACAATGGCGGCACTTCCGTTTTTCGTGAATTGACGATATTTGCAAGAAAATGGTTTACTTGTTTAAGCTAATTCCGTAGTCGCGAATTCCTAATTTATACGAAAAAATAAAATGAAGTCGGAGGAAATTTTTGAAAAACGATAAAATGGAATTTGGCGGCAGGTTTTGAGTAGGGGCGGGCGGGTTACCCTAAACACAGGTATTCTTCGTTTTGGCCTTAATATGGTGACACTTTGCGCTCAAAATTGTGACATTTAAATCAAATATTGCGAGGTTTGTTTCCGCGATTCACTCAAAATGTGACCGCAACAAAGCGTTCATAATTGCATGCATTTCTGAAAACAAACATTCATTTGTTAAATAGAGGTATTAACCAAGTGCTATGCATGTGTGGATATGCACGCTTGTATCAAGCCAAGGCGGTGTTCCTGAAATTATTGTGACAAGTCTGAATGCAAGTCACGATGTGTGTCGGAAACTCCACCGTGGCTTGATACAAGTGCTCAGTTCCACACATAGTGGTGAAGATATTTATCATATAATTTTTCTTCTAAAAAAACTCTTCATTTCCTCCAATTTAATCTTCTATGTTGGTCGCTCGTTATCATTTTAATGTAAGCATAAATTTTTGTTTCAATTTGAAACAATTATCGACTGGTCTGATATTGAATGTATATTCAATGCATATACTAGTATTCTGCGATTAATAATTTTCTTTCAAGATAAAACATTGTTTATATTGTCTAATTGTTTCAATAGTTAATAAAATTTATGTTGATACCTGTAAGTCATTATGTTCAGTTATTTTAATCTGCAGTTGCGATGTTCAGCTGAGGCTGCAGGGCTACATGTACCCCGCTCGACAAAACAAGTGTCCATTGGCACCTTGGTGTATTTGCCATTCGGCCGCGGTGTCAGCGTTTGTAACTGCGGTTGAGCACTGCGGCCGAAAGCAAGTACACTGAAGCCGAACGGCAAAGTACACCATGGCCGAAAGGAACGTACACCGCAGCAACTACACCATGGCCGAATGGCAAGTACACTGCGGCCCAACAGTAGTTAGCCGGTGGAGCCGCAGTGTTGTTGTATTTCGGCCGCGGTGGCAACGCTAACCGCACCGTGGTTAAGTGGACACTTGTTTTGTCCAGCAGGGTATGATACCCCCAATAATTAGGCCCAATAATGATTAAATGTACTAATGGATATAGTGATGACTTAGTCAAGCCTTAGTTATTTCTGACTACGGCCTTAGTTATTTGACTAAGGCCTTAGTCAGAAATGACTAAGGGCAACCTTAGTCATTTCTGACTAAGCTAAGTTAGTTAGTTTTGAGACGGGGGGTTCTGACTAAGGTAACTTAGTTACTTTTGACTAATTTTTTTTTTTCAGTAATTGGAGGGGGCGTGCACACATCATATATATCGATTGTCCCTGGTATTATTTTGCGTCCATGTCTGTACTCAGGTTACACCCTTTTTAATGTCACATTCCGAGTTATCGAACTTCTCTTTCTTGCAAACTGACAGATTTTACGAATTATATTGACAAATAACATCGAAATCTTACACAAGAAACACGAAATCATGGCTATATTATAGGTTCAGATAACATAGGAATGCGATTTAATAAATTTATACTTTGGTATACTTCATCAGTGGTCGCATTAAATTAATTTTCACGATTAAACTTGCGATTTTTTCAATGCACGTTTTGATACTCCACACCTAGCACAGTCACCACTGTCAACAGTCGGAGACTACCCGTGACAGACTGATCTATTGTCGGCCAACTGGGCCAAAATTTCGAATATGAATATGTCGAATTTTATTCAATAATGTCTCATACATGTACATATTGAGTAGTATAGTGTGCTCTCTATGAGCTGGAAAAGATAAGGATTGGTCGGTGGCCAGAAGTCTATCTAGGTATTTATTTCTCTTGGCCTAATACTAGTAATATTATGCTATACATAAGATTCAATATCATAATAAAAACAGAATTCTTTGACATCACAGTAAATTATACCTGAGTTTCATTAGTTTTTATTATATCAAATAGCATAAAATATGCTTATTTTCTATAAAAAAATTCGCAGGTCTTAAATTTCCAAAATATCAACCTCCCAGTTTCCAAAAATTGCCCCCCCCCCGGAGCGACGTCACTGCCTATATGAATATGTCAAATTTTATTCAATAATGTCTCATACATATTGAGTAGTATAGTGTGCTCTCTATGAGCTGGAAAAGATAAGGATTGGTCGTTGGCCAGAAGTCTATCTAGGTATTTATTTCTCATGGCCTAATATGCCATATATATTATGCTATACATAAGATTCAATATCGTAATAAAAACAGAATTCTTTGACATGCATGTGTCGATTCAGTAACGGATTTCCGGCATCGATACGGCACCGTGAAACCGACACATGGACGTCACAGTAAATTATACCCGAGTTTTCATTAGTTTTTATTATATCAAATAGCATAAAATATGCTTATTTTCTATAAAAAATTCACAGGTCTTAAATTTCCAAAATATCAACCTCCCAGTTTCCAAAAGTTGAAAATGTTGGCAAATATTGGGGGGGTGTCTGACCCGTACCCCCCATATCCCCCCGGAGCGACATCACTGCTTATATGAATATGTTAAATTTTATTCAATAATGTCTCATACATATTGAGTAGTATAGTGTGCTCTCTATGAGCTGGAAATGATAAAGATTGGTCAATGGCCAGAAGTTTTACTAGGTCAATCGGCCAGTACTAAATTGCTAGATTATCATCCACGCACACCCCAATTTTAAATGGCCTCTAATTTATTTATTTAAAAAAAAAAAAAAAATGTTTTTGAAGATTTTTTTCCTTTTTTTTTCTTGTTTTTTTTTTTTTTTCTCCAAAATTTTATTTGAAAATATTTTTTCAACTTTTTTTCGGTGTGAAATCAAATCTTATCTCCATGATATGTCAACAATCTATTACCAGATTACTTTAAAAACACACATATTTATGTTATTGTATACATGTACATGTATATATTATATTCATGGCAAAGGAGATCTGATGATAATCTAGCTATTTATTTCTCATAGCCTAATACGCCATATATATTATGCTATACGTACATACATGTAAGATTCAATATCATAATAAGAACAGAATTCTTTGACATGCATGTGTCGATTCAGTAACGGATTTCCGGCATCGATTCGGCACCGTGAAACCGACACATGGACATCACAGTAAATTATAACTGAGTTTCATTAGTTTTTATGCTTATTTTCTATAAAAAAATAAAACAATAAATTTCATGGCATTATGAAAGTATCGGTATGGTGCCGGGTATTCAACTCAGATTTGAGAACCGTTTTCTCGATATAAAACCGATGCCGGCCCGGTGCCGGGTAAACGGTACGTCTCTTTACGGCTCCAACCGGCATCTATCCGGTACCGTTCCGGCACCTGCATGTTTGCTGGGTCATGGGATGATAACCCCAGTTGCACCGATGTACCTAGAGAGGTTCTGTCGCCAAACAGAGGAACAACCACTGTAACATCGATGTACCTAGGGAGGTTCTGCCTCCAAATAGAGGAGCAATCACCGTAACAGAAGCAGGAGGTCATTTTCCCAACAATCAGGAAACATTCCAAATATATTTACCAAATGATTCTGTCATGGCTAGCAAAGACATAATTCTTTTGAAACCAGCCCCTCATGCCAAAAGACAATTTTTTCAAGTGTCTCCTCATACCAAAATATTGCACAGCACAAATATAACTAGTGACCATGTTCGTGCAACATATACATGTACAAACATTTGACCAAATAAGTGACTTGCCAATCTCGACCGGAAGCGCCGCCATTTTTATATGACGTATTTATCCCTCATTCTTTTCCAGCGTCGTTATCGTTTTTTTCTTTCGATTTGCGATGCCTGCGTTTCTGTTAGATCCTATTTGTATCTGCCAGAACAATGGTCCCTGAGTGTTGACAATAATTTGGTGGTTATTTTAAAGGTGGATTATCTCTTTGTAAACATGCATTTGCTTCTGTCGATTAATATTAATTGTATTTCGAATATTTTCTAGTCTAAAAAGGTGTAGTTGTTTAGCTAACGGACAATAGTGGTTACTGTTAACACAGACCAGAAATGTTATTGTACAATTTTGTCACAAATAAACGTTAGTTATACTAATTATCGCTTATAACTATGGAACAAAACAATACAAACAATCAATCTGAGTCATTTGACTTTCGGTGCGTAGCTATATGAACAGCTCAGTGCTCTATTTCGCAATATGGTATCATCCGAATGGTCTGTTCTAAAAATAGACACATACACGGTCCCGATTGAATATTCGAAATAAAATCAATATTAATTGTTAGAAAATTTTCCGAACACGGGTCTTCATTTCATATTGATTATTTTATACCCACGGAACCATTTAAAATTTGCTATATAAAGAGATAATCCATCTTTAAAGATGGATTATCTCTTTAAATAACAAATTTTAAATAGCTGCGTGGATACAAAATAATAGATATGAACTGAACACCTATGTCCGGAAAAGCTTCTATCAATTAATATTGATTTTATTTCGAATATTAAATCGGGCCCATTTATGTTACTATTTTTTTAACCGACCATTCGGATGAGACCGTATTGCGATATAGAGCACTGAGCTGTTCCTACGGCTACGCAACGAATGTCAAATGTCACAGATTGATTTGTTTGTATTGTTTTGTTCCACAGATATAAGCGATAATGAGTATAATTAACGTTTATTTGTGACAAAATTGCACAATATAATTTCTGGTCTTGGTTAACAGTAACCACTATTGTTCGTTAGCTGAACAAACACGCCTTTTTAGACCAAAAAGTATTCGAAATAAAATTAATATTAATCGATAGGAGCATTTCCGAACATGAGTCTTCGATTCAAATCTAATATTTTATACCCCGGTGACTATATAATACATGTTTACAAAGAGATAATCCACCTTTAATCTATAGTACAAGGGTTTTATTTCCTTGCGGGATAGCATCACTAAATCCACCCTCTGGGGGACCTCATTATGCAAATCGACACATATCGCACGCAAGTGGATGGTCGCCTATGTGGATATTCTTGTGTTTCGTCAGTGTACCCGAGTAGGCAAACGATTTATCACAAACACCACAATGATACGGACGCTCTCCCGTATGTTTTCTCATATGCAGTCAGAGTTCCTAACCGAGTAAATTCTTTACCACATATCTCATATTCGTACGGTCGATGTCCTGCGTGTATGTGTGTGTGGGTTCTCATGTTTACTTACCACATATCTCATATTCATAGTCAATTTCCTGCGTGTATGTTTATGTGGGTTCTCATGTTTACTTAGCTGCGTGAACTAAATGTTTTCCCACACATATGACACGCGTGTGGAGAATCGCCTGTATGGAATCTCTTGTGCCTTGTCAGATTGACTAAATATGTGAATGATTTACCGCACATGTCACACTCGTGTGGATTATCTTATGACAATTTAGACACCTCAATTGTTTGAATGTTTTCCCCGCATTAATCACACTCGAGTGAGCAATTCCCCAATTGCATTATCTTATAGTTAGATAAAGTTCCAGAATATGTGAATATTTTGCCGCAAATCACACTCGAATGGTCGATCGCCTGCGTGACCTCTCACGTGTGAAGTCAGATATTCCGAATGTCTGATGGTTCCCACATACCCCGCATTCGTGTTGAATCTGTGGACGATCTCCTGTATTGACACCGATAGTTGAGTTGTTGAGATCCCTCATATGTGTGAGGAGCACCCCAAGTTGATGGGTTACATTACAAAACTAGATAGCAAGAGTATAGGTGAAGTAAACAACATATGGATAACAATTCTGTTAAGATAGAGGTGTTGGATAGAAATAATTGGATAAAAATAGATTTTGTCTATTTACAACATATGTGTCTTTTGTTGTTCGTTTTTTTGTTGTTGATTTTTTTCTCAAGTAAACTTGATATTTATAAGAACTACTATAAATCTTCACGGAAAGAGAACGTAAGAACTTTTGGGGTTTATATTTATTTTGCCAAAATTAAATTGAGGAGCTACGCTCCCCAATTATAATAATTTGATAAATACAATCAATCGTAATTTGAACTAATTTCATATTCAATCATCAATGACAATGTAATTCATCATGATAATGATTTTCCAAATCAAATTCATTAGTATTCAAACGAATCATAGTTTCCTACAAATTTCACGATAAACAATATTGTAAATTAATCAAATCAGATTTGAGTCAACAATTACAATATATATATGGGCTGAAGTAGATCATACATATATCCAATTATTATATTTTAAACATATTTTTGGCTAAATCTGCCAGTTCTCATCCAAATGTAAAAATTTGGGGAAGCTATGGGCGGGTGGGAAAGAAATGATTCGCGCGCTTTGTCGCTCAAATTCGAATGAATTATTACCTGTAATTAGGACGGAAGTCAAACGTAACTACTATCAACAAAAACGACCAATCAACGGCTTTGTTGTAAAGAGGAGCTATGACGTATAGCAAATTCTGATTGGATTGGAAATGATGAACTAAAATAATTGACTAATGGAAAGCCCCGACACGCAAAGCCCCGGGAGCCGTGCACATGTTCGAACTTCAGAAAGATGGATTGCGTTCTCATTTTTCCAGAACATTACCGCTTTTAAGAAATCATAAAAGCAACCAATCTTCACGGAAAGAGAACGTAAGAACATTTGGGGTTTATATTTATTTTGCCAAAAGTAAATTGAGGAGCTACGCTATCCAATTATAATAATTTGATAAATACAATCAATCGTAATTTGAACTAATTTCATATTCAATCATCAATGACAATGTAATTCATCATGATACTGATTTTCCAAATCAAATTCATCAGTATTCAAACGAATCATAGTTTCCTACAAATTTCACGATAAACAATATTGTAAATTAATCAAATCAGATCTGAGTCAACAATTACAATATATATATGGGCTGAAGTAGATCATACATATATCCAATTATTATATTTTAAACATATTTTTGGCTAAATCTGCCAAACCGAAGGTCCACCAAAAATAAGTAAGTGATTAAGTTTCTAGCCTACCTGAAATTCTTCGGCATTAATTGGTGTACCTGTATTGATGTAACAATCACAGCCCAAGCCACTCTTGAGTGACTGGTAACAACATATTGCAATGCAAACAGCAGCCCGGTATCCTCCATGTAGAAATTATATATGCCACTGACTCAGTTGACTAACTGGAGCTGGCACTGCTAGCTTAGATGATAGACATATTGTGACTAGGAGATCTACCTTCATAAAGATGAGCTTTTAGCATACATGTATATATATCACAAATATTAATTATTTACAAATTACAAAATAATATAACAAGTAATACAATTTTCTGAATGAAACTCCCTTGAGGACAGCGCGAGCTAGACCCCCGAGTCTCACCTTAAAGGATTATCTGGCCCAAGGTTACTAGCCCTGGAAAGCCTACCCAGCACGTGTGGGAGGGTCAATCCCAGTCCCCAGAGAGTTTCAAACAGTATAGCAAACTTACTGAGTTTATATTAGGTTAACAATATTTTATGACGATTACATCTGCTTAATTAACTGGAAGAAAACTTTTGTTAGAACTTTTGATCCTAACATATTCAGGTGTAAACCACCATCCTTTCTGGCATATAATGATCTATCAGGATTGCCCCCTTTTAATAAAAATGGACGAAATGAATGACCAAATGTTATGTAATTACGATTACAAAGAGTCTTCAACTTGTTGTTTACTCTGTAAACCTTGTTATATGTGTACTGGTAATCACATGGCCTCGGAAGAATAGCTGACATAGTGATTTTCACTTTGAGTTTCTTTAAAGTTCCAATTAGATTTCCGAATTCTGATTCTAAGTCGCCTTCGGTCAAACCGTTAGCTATATCGTTTGTACCTACATGTACCAGTGCACAATCAAATGATTGGATGAATGTCGATGAGTCCCGAACGTAACCTGCCAATCTGTTGATGGTATAACCACGAAGGCACTCAACATATGCACCGTCAATATCAGAAACAAATTTGATGATAGAGTCACCAAGTATCAATACTGTTTTTCCGTTTCCTGGAAAATAAAATTAGTGATTCAACAAAGTAGAAGCCATTCTTTGCGAAACATATATTTTGTCGGCTGTGGAAAATTATAAATATATCTTCACTTTTCCAGTCACCATGTTGTTGAATCAATTCGGAGGGGACTTTTGATCTAAATGCCCATGAGGCTCCACCCCGTCTAAATGAATGGGACGAATATAGTTTTGGGTTTCGACCAGTTTGTGCCAGAAGGGACCGTAATTTAATTGTAAGTTCTCTGTATGTAATTGGTACTAATGTTTGACCAGCTCTTTTTACAAAGGCTGGAGAGCTAGCTGAAGCTGGGATTAAGGAGATCATGTTTTTATATGCTTCAACTGGACAAAATTTGGAGCTAGGAATCGCTATGACTGGAATTGTCAAAACACGCTGACCAAATTGAATGGTCTTGGACCACCTAATGTAGCTGAAAGATATTCTGGAAATATTGTAATATCCGAACGTTTCAATATATTGTTGCAGTCGGAAGCTCTACGAGTATTAGGGACTATATTAGATTTTCTTAACATTAGAAAAAAGGCAGTTAAAAAGAGAGACCAGAAAGTAACATCCAATTCTGAATTAAACTCTAATAATTCCCCAAATTCTAACAACATATCTGGTGTAATAGGTGCCGCTCGAACAGGGCAATGTGGATGTAATCGTGAAATACCCCTAATCATTAATTTGAGATAATAGGAGTCAAATGCTTCGAAATCAAAGTTCTTAACCACATGTAGAAACTTGATACCAGATAAATAATTCTGTATGATGCTGATGATTTAAAGGATCTGCTCAAAAATTGAACATAACAAGCCAATGTTTTGACTGAGGCTGGTAATGGTTTAAGGCCAAAGTAAATACAAAATTGAAGATAGGTGAGCAGTTGGGTATGTAGATTCTTCTGTGTCCCTTCCGCAAAGGCTGCTTTGTGTGATATTTTCATGTCTTCTTTCAAGACTTGTAGATCTGCATATATCTAAGTGCTGTTCTTTGACAAATGATGGGAATTCAGAATGAAAGTACTGACAGTTAAAGAATCCCCCACAGCCTGACAAACATGAATCTGTTGAGAAATATTCATCAGGTGCGGAACATTCTTCTATAGACATAATTGAAATCCCATTATATTGTTTTAAAAATTTTGACCACCATAAAAGGTCTTTACGAATGTATGATCTTACGTTATATTGTCTACCGGGGGGGGGGGGATGCATTTATTTCTTTCATCCAACTAAGTAATCTAGAAACAAATATTCTACCAGGTTTAACACATTGGCTAATGAATTGTAATTTTCCCAATAAAGATTGTAATTCTGTCAAAGAGGCCCTTCGTCGTGGAAGCCATGAATCAACCAGTTTCAAAATTAAATTTCTTCCAGACGATCTTCCGTAATTCTAAGCATTAATGACTCTGTGTTACATTCAATTCCTAGGAATGTCATAATTGTGGATTGAGAGCATGCTTTTTCTAAGGATTCTTGCAAACCACAATGTTTTAGCAGATCACCTAACTGTTCATATGCTAATGAAGCTTTTGCGGGGTGATCAGCACCACAGCAGTCATCTAGATAGTTCAGAACATAGAAGCTCTGTCTTGCCATCATAAACGGAATAATGGGTGACATTCGTTGAAATATATAGGCTGATGATTTAAGGCCCATAGGCAGAGCTTGATCAAAATACATCATCAAATTCGTCATTCCACATAAATCCTAAGTGATGTACGTCACCTGGATCGAGATAAACTTGTCTGTATGATTTTTAAAAATCTTTCTTATATAGCAAACATCCAGGTCCTAATTTTTTAACTAATGCTACGAAGTCATCAACTGAGGGATAAGACACTTTAATAGGCAAAGCTAAATAGGTATCACCTGGGATTTTTGTATTTACTGAAGAATTGAATGGGAAACTTAAGTCAAAGATAACTCTACGTTCGGAAGAGTCTCTTTTGGGAACAGTATTAAGAGGAGAAACTGTGTGGTTGTTTGAAAATGGATTTTTTGAAAATGGTCCAATCACAGAATGTTTAGATATTTCTTCAGCCACATACTGAGACATTGCTGTTTGAAAATTAAGAGCACCTTTGTGATTCTGAGGTATGTCAGTCTGGCAAGTAACTGCATTGTCAAAGTGTATATTAATTGGAAAACCAAATTCCAATAAATCTGCTATTTCATTGCCTGGGTAATCTACTAGTCCTTGGCGGATGAAAGGTATATTGAGTCTAGAATAAATTGGAATCTTACACCCTTTAAAATTTGGTAGGCCCGATTCGATGATAAGGCGATTGGCCTCAACCAAATATTCAGTTGATGTACTTAGAGCAGTAGGTATGCCAGGATCAATGCTTGAAGCTTCTCTGTTAGCCCTGGTTGAAGATTTATTCAAATTATCTTGTTCATTTGGTGATACATGAGTTTGGCATTCATATGTGCTACTATTATCTTTAATATAATTAATATGATCAGACAATTTGGATGCCAGAGATTACACATTTTCAATTTCAAACCGACATTCATTCGTGTCACTCAAATTATCATATAAATGAATGTCGGTCTCAAATCCAGAAGTATTTGACTGATCAGCAGAAGCCATCATTGGAATTATGGATCGAAATGTATGATCGATTTTTTCATTGCTAGTATCTACTGACCAATCAAAGTTAGGATCACTTTTCCATTCAATGTATTTTGTATTGTTTACAACCAACTTGTTATCAGGCATGAATTTCTTATTATGATGTGAGTCATTTATTGTTGCAACCGGCTGCCATAAGGACTTTGATTCCAGTCACTTCTGGTTAAAGTGGGGACAGGCAGAAGAGCTTTCTGGATGAGGCAGTTGGGACTGCCTGTCCTTAGAGTAACACGTTGCACAAAAATGATGCACTGTTTTCAAAGTACCATTATAGGACTTGGGATGTGGAGATTGTTCAAAGCATTTTTGGCGCTGAAAATCTGGGCAGAACCATTTATAGTTAATATTGGTCACATTGACATTGTTCCTGGTTTGTGTGCCAGAAATGTGAGAAACTGGTTGAGTGCTCAGGTTTGGTGGGAACCTTCTAGGGGCTTTGCTCCTAGTGCACCCAGCCAGTAAGGCGGTTTCAATTTCTGCTGGATTGTCACCCCAATTATTATGCCCATATTCGATTCTTCGAATCCAAGCAGCATATAATTGCAGAAGCGCTTTCTACTCGTAAATTTCATAATAATATGAGCGTTTCTTCAAAAGTTTCAATCTGCCCTCAATCTCAACTTGGCTGGTAGCGGATGCGATGATCTCTAGCTCCCCTGCTACAAACTGATTGGAAGTTAGTTTAGTAAACTCTATGTCTCTTGTTACAAATTCAAGCTGTAGCATTGTGTGTGGGCATTTTTAAGGGAATTTGATTTTTGGGTTGGCTCCAACTGCCAAACCAGACTTTAACACTCTTTTTCTTCGAATTAGTGATGAGCTCTGAATACTTCTATCACTGACACTACCGGTATCTGAGTCTGAATTGTCATTTTCATTGAGATCGAATACTTCAAATTCTTTAAGCAATGATTTAGTCCAAGTCTTCTTGTACTAAAACCAGCTAAGATATTGGGATGGCGACTTGCTGTTTTTAGTCCAAGCCCGCTTGTATACCATTCCTTTGACACGAGTTACGCCCACGATCTGTGGCGGGAATTTGTGGTGCATTTTACTCGATTTACCTAGCAAATCAATACATGATGCTATATACATCGGAAAGGCTTACATCTTATGGTCATAATGGTGTATAATAATCTAACTTTAATGTTAAATTACACATAGAATATTCCGGTTGATTGCCACACACATCGATTTGTTTCTCTGTTTGTTTACGTTTTAACCGAAAGCCGAAGTGGTCCGAATAAGTTCGGCATAATCCGCTGTTTGTTCTGGGAATTCTACTTTCCGTTTCTATATATAGCGCGGGTTTTCCGAACAAAAATGGCGAAAACCGATCGCCCGAAAGTCCAGTTTTCTATGTGCTTTCAGAACAATTCCCGCACTAAAAACTTAATGACATAATGGAGGATCAGAACGGTAGTTTTGTTGACAATTTTCGCAAGCAACTTGTCAAAATTGGAGCAAATTAGAACTCTTGTGTCTGACTTGCCGTGCGTGTGATGTGCATTTTGACATATGTGTTGATAAAATAATCGGAGAACCGAATCACACAGTTTCGAAATATAGTTCTTCCGTTTTAGTGGGACTTTTCAAACTTAAGGTTCATTTATTTAGTGTATTACATTTATATCTCCAATGTTTAATTAATCTATTTATTATTTTATTTATTGACACACATAATTACGATTACAATGGAGAATTCATCGTAATTTGCGTTGTTGTCCAAAATCTACGGAATATTTTCAACGGAAAATGCCGAACACAGTTCGCGAGGTCAACCGAGTTCGCATACTTTAAAAAAATTGTAAACATTGAGGTAAATGTCTCTTTTCGCATTAAATTACCGTTTTAAATTCACAACTGATGTGGGTTTCAGATAAAATAGCATGTCTTCTGCAGAAAATATCCGTTTATTATCGCAATTGTGATATTTTATTTCATATAATTGTGGTTTTATTTGAGCGGGTCACTAACGCTTAATTCGTGTCAAAGGAATGCATGGGCCTGGAACTCGGACTAAAGACCGGCACCTCCATCCCAATATCTTAGCCGGCTTTAGTACGAGAAGACTTGGACTAGCAATGATTGTGCTTTTTGCTTGGATTTAACATCCTTTCTGAGTGAGTCGATTATAAAGGCCCTACATGTCTGTCTTCTGGGAAGTCCTTCCCTTTGCTGCAGCATTTCCATTTTCTCGCGGTTACCTTCTGCCTCAGCTCATCGTTTCTTTGCTGTGCGTCACCAGACGCTCATAATCATTTTGTAGGTCGACCATAGACTTTTCCAGCTGACTAAGGTTGTTCACCCTTTCGGTGTCATCAGATTCGTTTTCTGTGTATAGCTTCGGCTTTGTTTCAGCAGCCTCGTCTGATTCAGAATCTTCCTCTAAATTCTCACGACTGAAGACGACACTGTCTAACACTCGGTAGTCGTGTTTTTTTGGCTGATCTCGTTGATCGATAGGTAGCCATATCAAATATTGAAATGAAATTTCAATAAAATTCAAATAAAAGTCGGAGACTTATAAATTCAATGATCAATTATATAAAGTCAAAATGGCGCTGCCATATCAAAGAGAAATGTCTAGAGCTATAGAAATGATTCTCGCGCTTTGTTGCTCAACATTCGAATCAAAGAAATGATTCGCGCGCTTTGTCGCTCAAAATTCGAATCAAAGAAATGATTCGCGCGCTTTGTCGCTCAAAATTCGAATGAATTATTACCTGTAATTAGGACGGAAGTCAAACGTAACTACTATAAACAAAAACGACAAATCAACGTCTTTGACGTATAGCAAATTCTGATTGGATTGGAAATGATCAACTAAAATAACTGACTAATGGAAAGCCCCGATACGCAAAGCCTCGGGAGCCGTACACATGTTCGAACTTCAGAAAGATGGATTGCGTTCTCATTTTTCCAGAACATTACCGCTTTTAAGAAATCATAAAAGCAACCCATATGATATAATAGATAATAATTTGACTTTTTCATACCCATACTCCTGTATTGATACCCATACAGTCATGTATGTACAGTCCGATTTCTCCTGTATTGACACCATACAATCATGTATGTACAAACCGATTTCCCGAGTTCGTGAATACATTTTCACCTGCTTCACACTCAAATGGCCGATCGCCTGTGTGACATATCATATGTGAATTCAGATGACCAGAATGGCTGAATACGTTCCTACATAATCTCACAATCGTGTGGACTGTCTCCTGTGTGGATTGTCTTTTGTTCTGTCGAAGGAGCAAATTCAGGCCTCGTAAAAGTTAACTGCCAGATCGGCTGTGACTGTTTCAAATTATAACTCTGGTTAAATGTCCGTTTGTCGCTTCTACACACACAACGTTCTTTTGTGGTCTCTGTTCGTGTGAACCGAATTTTATTATTATTATTTGGTGGCAATCATTGCAACCAACTCACTCATTTCAAAATACTGACAGTTTCTCGGTTCATGATTTTAAACAATAATTATGTCGCATAAGGTAGGTACATATCAAATTCACACCTATATGGGACTAAATATATACGTTTAACGACCCCCTTTTTGAAGTTTTTCTGTTTCTTAATCTTACCAATACCAGGGCTGTTAATTTATTGAGTGTATTGTGTTACATGTATCTGACTATTCCATAGTTATATCAAAGATGGATTATCTCTTTAAGTTTAAATAATAAATTTTAAATAGTTGCGTGGGTATAAAATAATATATATGGACTGAAGACCCCTGTCCGGAAAAGCTTCTATCAATTAATATTGATTTTATTTCGAATACCAGTAATATTTTATTAGGCCCGTTTATTTGTCTATTTTTTAGAACAGTGTAGTGTCGTTACTACAACACTTTCCCGCATTTATCCCAGATCTACTTACATAGAGTTTCATATGTTGGATCCGCATCTTGTGCCGGCCGGCAAGTCCTTTTGTCTCTCAGTAATGTACGTCTTCATAGTTCGATGGTCAGTTTATTTGTCTATTTTTTAAAACAGACCATTCGGGTGATATCATGTATCAGTGTATCGACAGAGAACATTAGGCTGTTCATATGGCTACGCACCGAACGTCAAATGTCCCAGAATGATTGGCTGTATGGCTTATAAGCGATGATGAGTATAATTATTAAATTAACGTTTATTTGTGACAAAATTACACAATAAAATTTCTGGTCTCTGTCAACAGTAACCACTATTGTTCGCTAGCTAAACAAACACACCTTTTTAATTTTAGACCAGAAAATATTCGAAATAAAATTAATAATAATGGATAGAAGCATTTCCGGACAACGGTCTTCGATTCAGATCTAATATTTTATACCCCAGTAACTATATAGTACATGTTTACAAAGAGATAATCCACCTTTAAAGCGATACTGAGATTAATGACTTTGCTAACCCAATTTCCCCCAAATTTAATGTAAAAAAATAAAGGTTTATGTTCACTTTTATTAGTAATCAGAGTAACCAAACCCATAGATGCATTTTGAGAGTATAATTCGTTATGTTAGAAATTCAAAATGTGAAATTTATAGACGTTTTTTAAATATATTTTTTCCGAACGCAAATTCAACAAGCACACAGATTATAATTACTCCCCTTGCTCCCTAATTTAAAATGGTGCTGTGAAACTAATTCCGAATTAATGGACACACCTGAGGTAACGCTACGACATGTACATGTGATTCTACGTTTAGGAGAGACAATAAGGCTCAATGCCGAGTTTGTGATTTATTATGGCAGGAATGAGGCAAGCTCATTTACATAGTATACATTAGTTTACATTACATTCAGCTCCATCAAAACACGACTGTCATTCAACTCACATGAGTCACACCATTCGCTCACTTTCAGAACATCAAACATTTTCCTGACATAAACTATAAAGATTACAGACACTAAAAATAAGTATCTATCGCACAATACAATTAGCTATGAAGATAATGAAATACATATCAATTGACTTCATATTTACTGCTATCACTTATTGTCAACTTCCCATAAGGGCATAAGCTCAAACTTTACATATCTTAAATATTCAAGTCAATAAATGAGTAAGTTTCCAGTTTATAGCTGTTCACATCATATGAGTATTGGAGTATTCCGCCACAAAGAGGGGAATACAAAGCGATAAATAAATCCAAATGGGAGGGAGGGTGGGTAAAATATAATCGAACATACAACTGTCAAAATTATTTTCAAATGACGTGAAGGTCAAGGCTGTTCAGTTGCGAGATATGTTGTAATTTCCGGATCAGATCGACGCCGGAAACCAGAAAGCGAGGGTGTCGCTGGGCGCGGATTAATTAATTATTATGCTTATAATATCCCATCTAAGAAAAAGATATGGATAACTGTACTGAACACTGTGACGAATGATGAACAATAAAGATATGCCCACATTTATTCAGTTTTATTAAGATTTTGGCTTGGAAGCAGTTGATTAGAAATTGTAGATTTTATTGCTCATAAAAGCTATTTGGGAACTGAATTTGATGGGTCAAGTTAATGTTCACTCAAGACAGCTGGGATTATGACCCATGAGAAAAATATATCCTGATCCAGGCTGATTGGTGATCTAGTTTCTGGGCTATGGGGTACCCTCATGTTGGGGATTACACAGTTCTTTTGTCAATATATTCACAAAACACTACTGTCCACAGATATTAACACTTAATTGTCACCTCACTACAATGGATATCATGCTTATACTCTAAGATATACTCACTCAAGCCAGTTGGGATTATGACCAGCAAGTGCTGACCCATGAGAAAAACATCCTGATTCAGCTGATTGGTGATCTAGTTTCTGGGCTATGGGGTACCCTCAGATTGGGGATTACACAGTTCTTTTGTCAAGAGATTCACAAAACACTTCTGTCCACAGATATTATTACCACTTTAGAGGGCGTTCTCTAGTAGATTAACAGTATTTTACCCGAACGGTAAAAAGCCATAACGCCCGACATCAAACCGGATGCGGGCCGTTAACGATATTAACGGCCCGCATCCGGTTTGCGATTTGCTGGAAATCCAATCGAACGCAACCTTATTTCGGATTCCGGAATTTCTGTTAAAACAAGTTTATAGTATATTATTACGAATAAAACTGAAATTTTACTGTAGTAGATGTAAATGATGTAATAACAGACCAACAACAAGTAAGTGTTACCTAACAAATGGAATAAATTAGATTTCTGACTGAATTTTCGTTAGATATGTCCCTATTTTCGTGGTAAATAATATAATTAGTCACGTGACAATTTGTTTGACAACATACAGACGACACATGGTTTGAATTGTGATCGTTTTGAAAAAAAAGAGTTATTACATGTATTTCATTTGACATATTGCTGCTTACTCACTCATCTATGTTCTAGTTGGGTTTCATTTCAGAAAGTGGTAATAATAGTAATAACTTGATTTTGTCGGGCATTATGGTTTATTAACGGCCCTCCAGAAATAATTAACAGCCATCGGGCCATTAAAGGCCATCGACTTCGTCTCGGGCCTTTAATAAACCCATCGGGCTGTTAATCATTTCTGGAGGGCCGTTAATAAACCATAACGCCCTCCAAAATAAAGTTATTGGTATATTAACAGTTAATTGTCACCTCACTACAATTGATATCATGCTTATACTCTAAGATATACTCACTCAAGCCAGTTGGAATTATGACCAGCAAGTGCTGACCCATGAGAAAAACATCCTGATTCAGCTGATTGGTGATCTAGTTTCTGGGCTATGGGGTACCCCCAGATTGGGGATTACACAGTTCTTTTGTCTAGCGATTCACAACTCAACACTGTCCACAGATATTAACTGTCATCTCACTACATGCGATGTCAGGTAAATTACTCAATTGTGTCTAAACACGTGGTTCTTAGTAATTATATCCAAGAATACTTGATATATATGAATATTATTTTATTGTTCACCATTCTTCACAGTGTTCAGTACACATTGACATATTTTTCTCTTTGATATGCTACTTTGTGTTTATTGATTTTGGGTTCGAAAAAAATACCTCTAAACATTTAGTATTTCTAACATATTCCAACACGAATTATACTTTTTCAATATACGTTTCATTCATGGGATTGATTACTCTGATTACTAATAAACTAATGAACGTAAACCTTTATTTTGACTCCATCAAATTTGGGGGAAATTGGGTTATCAAAGTCCTTAATTAACGTCTATTTGTGACAAAGTTACACAATAACATTTCTGGTATCTGTTAACAGTAATCACTATTGTTCGTTAGCCAAACAATCACATGTTATTAGGCCAGAACATATTCGAACTAAAATCAATATTAAAGGTGGATTATCTCTTTGTAGACATGTATTATATAGTTACCGGGGTATACAATATTACATTTGAATCGAAGACTCCTGTCCGGAAATGCTTCTATCGATTAATATTCATTTTATTTCGAATATTTTCTGGTCTAAATAGGTGTGTTTGTTCAGCTAACGAACAATAGTGGTTACTGTTAACAGAGACCAGAACTTTTATTGTACAATTTTGTCACAAACAAACCTTAATTATACTCATTATCGCTTATATCTGTGGAACAATACAAACAATCAATCTGGGACATTTGACTTTCGGTGCGTAGCCATAGGAACAGCCCAGTGATCTATCGCAATATGGTATCATTCGAATGGTCTGTTCTAAAAATAGTAACATAAACGGTCCTGATTTAATATTCGAAATAAAATCAATATTAATTGATAGAAGCTTTTCCGGACAGGGGTCTTCAGTTCATATCTATTATTTTATACCGACGCAACTATTTAAAATTTGTTATTTAAAGAGATAATCCATCTTTAATGGATAGAAGCTTTTCCGGACAGAGGTCTTCGATTCATATCTAATTGTTTATACCCCGTAAGGGCCGTAACTATATACATGTAACACATGCTTACAAAGAGATATACCATTTTAAATTATTCGCTGGTGTAATTCACCGAAGCGGTTTGCTTTACGTCATAAATGTTCACTATGTATTTACAGGGAAGCGGCCTTGGCGAGAGAGAAAGTCTACATTGCCCACGGGGGATCATCCGCTGAACAAGACAGGTTAATTGAATTACGTATATACACGGTGATTGATAATTCCATCGACACACTGACGAACATTGCTCGCTTTCATCATGCAAATGAATGAACATGGTATCGATTCACGCCCACCCAAGACGAGAAGGATATCGGACGATTCATGTGAGACATCAGGATCGTACACTGAACAAGGAAGCACATGTGGTATCGTGGAAAATATCGGAGTCGTTAGAGAAGAGTACAGCGCTACATTTACACACACCTCGGATCTAGCATGTGAACTGACTGTCTCTGGTGAACCATTCACACACAACCCGGATCTAGCATGTGAACTGACTGTCTCTGGTGAACCATTCACACACAACCCGGATCTAGCATGTGAGCTGACTGTCTCTGGGGAACCATTTACACACAACCCGGATCTAGCACGTGAACTAACTGCCTCTGGGGAAACATTTACACAGAACCGGGATCTAGCATGTGAACTGACTTCATCTGATGAACCATTTACACACAACCCTGATCTAGCATGTGAACTAACTGCCTCTGGGGAACCGAATATACAGAAGGATGCATTAAAATCTGCCACTAATAGTTGTACGGTGAAATCAGGCGCCCGTGATCCAGCTAGAATCTCCAACCTGGCGAAACTAATACGTAGAGTGGAATCTATCCGCGGCGGAGTATTCCATTGTGGGATTTGTCATCACTGTTGGAAGAATGTGAACCGTCTTATTGACCATATGTGGATTCAAAGGTTCACGCATTGCTTGGGATGGGAGAGTGGCCCGATTCAATTGTTTTACTGCAGTCAATGCTATGTATATCTTCCGACAAGCGACACTAATCTCTTAACGTCGAAGTTTTCATCTAGTATTGTGAAACATCTCGCAATGCACGTACTAGACGGAAATACTCCAGACTCATGCATATGTTTCGATGCTGATGGTCCTGTTTACACATTACTGCAGATATCCAGATCTCCTGATCATCTGATTATCGACACAAGCATGTCCCTGGGTAACTGGCCTGCATTGTCATACAATACATCAGATGTACATGCCAAGAAACATATATTCGCCGACGTTTTCTCGTGTCTGTCATGTCCGATGTGTGGACTTTTAAAAGATAAACATGACGGGAATAATTTTGCTGTTCATCGACTTATATTTTCAACGACCTGTTTGAAACTAAGTTCGACTCTAGGGCTCTCTGTCGATGTCATAGTTAAACGGTTTACCGAACAAGGATCGCGCTACATAATTGTGTCCACATGTGACAATGACTTTGTGTTTACGAATCAACCTTACACTATCTTAAGAGGCCAGTTACCGTGTACGCTTGTCCGGACAAAACTAGTAAGCCGGATGAAAAGACTTACTCATCCGGTGATTGGAGTAGATTCTTTAACAGGCTCGATTCGTGTGTATTGTGGCATTTGTCGCTTGGGATTCACCAATATCAGTAAGTGGGGACTCCATCTGGGGGAACATATCCATATGTTTCCAGCAGGTCGTCTTACAACTTCCGGAAACCGTTTTTTATCCATGGCGATTTCTTCACCACTCCCAATTTGGAAGCAATTAGAGAGATTCTTCGAAACTCGCGCTTACACATCTTGTGCAGCTAACTATGTTGTAGGTTTGGCTACCGCAAGACATGTTTTGAATGCACTATTCGCAACAGGAGCAACTGAACATGTTATTTACGTTCCTTTGTCTACACTCACCAATGATGCTGTTCCTGTTTTAACTAAACGAACCGATACATTGTGTAACAGCATGAACACCACAGAACCAATGAACGACCGATGTATCAGTTTGCACGTGTCTTCATGCATTGCTAGATCATCCTTGGTGAGTGCCGACAAGGCTGGGCAAACGGAACATGGCATGGTTCCCGTGACTGTTTGCGGCGATCACAAACGTGATTGTCAGAATATCATAGCGTGCCCAATTACGAACAGCAGTGAGGGTACTAAACAGTGGAACACCATTCTCACTCTACAGTCATCCGTGGAGATGGACGACGAATTGACACTTAAAATGCGCGCATTAGGACAGCTTGTTGTTACTTTATACACGTACAATCACACACAAGAAGAGTCTGTCCTATCTTTACACTGTGGTGTGTGTAAACATGAAACGACCTCGGCTACCTCTCTTCTTGGTCATATGTGGGAAAACAGCAGGAGCCATTGTGCGGAATGGCTGAATAGTACGAACGAAATAGGCCTGTTTTACTGCGGCAAATGCGAATATTTCTATCCGACATGGAACGCTAATATCTATGAGAAACAGTTCTCAGAACATATTGTGAACCATATTGTTCGCGACCATGCTGGTGGTGTGTCGAATGGCTGTGTCTCTTTCGGTATCAACGGCCCCACATACATTCTTTTGCATACGATGAGCCCGAACAACTGTTTATCTGTGAATGCGAGTATATCGGTCGGAAATTGGGTGAGTGCTACGCGGGTAGAATGGAACCATGTACTAAGAATTCACATCTTTGAAGATATATATAACTGTAACTGTTCTCTTCCATTGAAAGACAGACTATCCTCTTTGTGTAAATGCATGAAAATTAGCACAACATTCGTCCAAAATATTCAGGATTATTTCAAGAAGTCTTTGAACCGAGAATGCAAGACTTTGATGTTTGCAGCCAATTCTACAGATAGGATAGTCGAAATATCTGAAAGTCTTTCTTCCGATACCGTGTTATCGGACAAGGTCATTCAATGCCTTCAATTTTCAAGCACGATCGATATGTTATTTCTTCCAATTGTCGGGCTAAACATTTTGACTGGGTCGGCTCGTTTGTTTTGTGGAATTTGCAAGAACGGATTCCAGAGCGTTAGTAAATGGGGCTTACATTTGAAGGGACATATACATCTGTTTCCACTCGTTCAAACTTCCATATGGAAAGAAACTGAACTTGTAAAGGAACTTAAATTCGATACGATTCCCGCATGGGCCATACTTCGTCGTTGTTTCATCGACGGCAGCATCTTTAGAAAACTACAAGAACCGACCCACTTTACGACTGGTTTAATTGCGGTGCAAACTATTCTCAATCTCATATTTTCCCCACAATCCAGTCGATTTGTTTTCGATGTTAATTTTCCACAAGTAACTATATCGCAGAGTGCTGGTGATGATGAATACGGACCGGTTACAAACACAGACTTGGATAGTGAAAGGAAGTGCCAACCACGTGAGTCTGCTTATACCCACTCCCGAATGAAGTTGATGCAGTCTCAAACCGTTAATATTATAGATCCGCCGAAGTTTATGCCGCCTAAAACTATTAATACGGTCGCTATGCCACTAGCATCAACTCAATCTGCCAATCAAGTGGGAAAACTGAAGTCGATACACCCTCAAACTGTTAATAGTGTGGTCGCTATGCCACTAGCATCAACTCAATCTACCAATCAAGTGGGAAAACTGAAGTCGATACACCCTCAAACCATTAATAGTGTGATCGCCATGCCACTAGCATCAACTCAATCTGCCAATCAAGTGGGAAAACTGAAGTCGATACAGCCTGAAACCGTGAATACTGCGGTCGCAATGCCAGAAGCATCAATTAAAACTGGCAATATAGGGGGACAACTGGAGTCGATCCGCAAATCCGCAATCCGACCCTTTGATATGAATGGCGATCTCTTTTCAAGGATTAATCAACTTGGAGAAGTGATGTTTAGACTTTGTAAGATGATGCATACAGTGTCTTACATTGATGTGAAATGCGCATTATGCGGCAAGGTTCAATCCTCCATGATAGACCTTATTCTCCATTTTTGGCAAACGAAGGATAGCGACCACTGTTCTGACTGGTTCTCAGGTGACATTCAGGTTCTATTCTGTGATCAATGTGAGACATTTATCCCCATATCTGGCATGGATTTAGTTCACGGAGAGGTGCCCACTACAATGTTAAAGCACGTGTTTGATAACAGTCATGCCCGCTCCACTCTCAATCACTGTGTAATATTCGATATCAGCGGACCAAGTTATTTTCTCTGCACCATAACAAATAATATGCATTGTCTAAGCATTGACCACAGTCTTTCTCATGGGAACTGGCCATCTGGATCTGCAAAAATGTCAGCTAAACTCAAAAATCATATATTTTGTGATATGTATTCCACAAGAAAGCAGACACCTGCACACACACTCTCGTTTTTCTTCACCAACATGAAGCTAGATTCTGTATTGCCTGGACACAAACTTGAAAGGTTATTATCAATTCGCCGAAAACGCAGAACGATATTTTTTGCTCTTGATGCCAAATATCCTGTCGAATTACCAGGAAGTCTAACCAGAGAGACTATGCTGCCCCCGCGCATGCGTCCCCGTCTCGATGTCTGCCGTTTAACCGATCTGATTCGCCCGATGTTTGGTGTTAACGTGGAGACTGGCTCTGGACTAATCTTCTGTGGCATATGTGGACACGGATCAGTCAATATCAGTGAGTGGGGTCTACACCTTAAGCATCACATACACATGTTTCCAGTCGCTCGCTACACGAGGAGTTTAGAAAGAAAGTTTATCAATGACTTTCAGAATACACCCCAACCCGCGTGGAAATACCTTGAGTTTTTCTTTGGACCTGAGCGTGGTGTGGGCACAACACATTTAAACCTGGCATCACGTCTTAATTCAACTCACACAATGTTGAACTTGCTGTTCTCCCCTAATGCCAATGTGCATTCACTTGATGTTTCTCAGCCCGAGACAGGAATATTCGAAACTAAACAGACGGGAATGCTTATACCACAGGATGCTGCTGAAGAATTCACAACATACAACGACACAGTTATACCACGTGACTCTGATGTAGTATTTACCACAGACACAGCTCAGTGTGATGATGTTGATATGAAGCCGGAAACTGTGTACCTCGATGGTGGTTTATTAGCTGACATTCATGACGTCACCGACACAGTTATACCACGTGACTCTGTTGTCGTATTTACCACAGACACAGGTCAGTGTGATGATGTTGATATGAAGCCGGAAACTGTGTCCCTCGATGGTCGTTTATTAGCTGACATTCATGACGTCACCGACGATGCACCCGAGGAACACCTTAATGGGTACGAATCACGTGAGTGGGCCGATACACAAAACTTTTCTGGTGGTGGTAATCTCAATTCGGGTTCGACCTATTGTGGAACGAAGATAAAAATTGAGAATGAAAGTGAGGAATCTGGTGTACAGTATAAACCGCAGACAAACCAGAATAGTGATGCGACAGTTAACCGAATTGAAGTCGGTAATGATACACATGACACTCGTTGCATGTTAAAATACAAAGGGAAATCTGATACAATTCTAACTACAGTTAGCAACACCCGTTGTAATGATCCAGGTATAAACTGTTGTCGTGTAAACCAGGTTTGTTCGCCAGTCGTTGTTTGGGACAATGCTCTGGATATCGATGTGAAACAGGAACCCGTTTAGGCGTTTGGACTCGAGGGTACATGTGTTCCGAAAAGTACTTCAAAAAGATACATACTTGTTCTTCTTTTCAACATGTTCAGTAGCATCATCAACAATAAAAAAAATAGGTTTCTATGAAACGTTTCCAGTGATGTTTTTGCATTTTGAATCAGAAAATGTCTATCATTTTGGGTACATAACATATTATTCACCTAAAGTCATTAAATTCTTAGGAATAGTTTTAAAAACAAGCGATTTCTTGGTGGTCATTGGCTTGACGACAAATATATCTCTTAGGAAAGAATTGTCGTGTATTATGCTTATCGTGTATGTCCCTCTGGTAGAAATATAATATGTGAAGTGAGTTTTAAAAAAAGGGATTATCTCTTCCGCAACACGATTTATACACCGGGAACTTGTAGAAAAATATTTTTTAAATATACTAAAGAATAAAATAGAAGGATAGACAATTATAGGTGACACCCAACACGTGGCAGCGTTGAATCTCTTACACATCACGCCGATTGTGGTTGGGTAAACGGCATTATGGCGTATATTTTGACTTTCGAATGTGATGGAAACACTCATTACCTTGTTAAATCAGCAGAATTTCCATTTAAACGAGTTTTACAACTTTGAGGTGAGATAACATTGTCGAAGTTGGAAAAACTCGTTTAAATGGATATTCTGCTGAACAAGGCAAGGCGTGTTTCTATTCATTCGCAATTCGAAATATATCGATCAATGTGATAATAAATATGAACTTTAAACCCTTGTCAGGAAAGGCTTCTATCAATGAAAGATGGATTATTTCTTTAAATAACAAATTTTAAATAGTTGCGTGGGTATAAAATAATATATAGGATCAGAAGACACCTGTCCGAAAAAGCTTCTATCAATTAATATTGATTTTATTTCGAATATTAAATCTGAACCGTTTATGTGTCAATTTTAGAACAGACCATTATGATGATACCATATTGCGATATAGAGCACTGGGCTGTTTCGAAGTCAAATGTCCCAGATTGTTTGTTTGTATTGTTGTGTTCCACATATATAAGCGAAAATAAGTATTACTAACGTTTATTTGTGACAAAATTGTACAATAAAATTTCTGGTCTCTTCTGGTTAACAGACGGGCCTGACCGCTATTGAACTGAGAAATGCAAAAACTATTCTCAAACAACGTCATTGGGACGCACTACTCGTTGACATAAACACATCTGCTTCATCGAGGGGCCAATTTTATAGCTTTATTAAAGGGGTAATGTACGCCATTTTCATTAAATTCCCGGTGATAACAACGATCTATTATCGATACTATATAGAAATATAAGTAATTTGAGTCGAAGATGTATTCTGTAAACGCTCAGGTTAATAGGCTATCTTAAAATTTAATAATTTAAAAGTTAATAATTTAATATAAATTGATTTTATGGCTCCAGCCATAAAATGGCGTCTCTTAAAATTGGAATTTCCGTGTACAAAACGTAATCAAATTATAATTGAGGGATACTGGATTAATAAAACAATTGCACACACGATCGTTTGAAACATTATGCTTATACGGGGAGAAAACCCAAGCCACTCATTGACTAGTGACCATACACTAACTTAAATGAGTATGTGGGACTGCTAAGCATATAATATAATGTTTATTTGATTCATTTGGTTGAAAACTGTACAAAAATTACTCGACAACGACAATTTGTATTTTTGCATTCCGGTAAATTTGCCATCCGTAACAATACTTCGTACTCAACAGACTTTCAAAAAATGGAAAAGTTGTTACCTTATTCTCCGACTCGGGGATTATAGAAACCAACAACAACATCTTGGGTACAGTACCCCTTTAAAACTGACTACGGTTACCCAAATTACTTGAAGATTTTGCCGTCTAATATATCGATATACCTCTTGAAGCTCAGAACTGCAAATCATAAACTGCCTATAGAGTGCGCAAGATGGAAGAAATCTCAGAATGGTAATGACAATAGGATATGCACCATATGTGGAGAATATTTAGGAGACGATTACCATTTAGTTATTATATGCAGTCATTTGGATGAAATCAGAAAACAATATATCCCTGAGTACTTTTGGAAGAACCATACGAGAGAGAAATTCCATGGTCTCCTATCTCTTCAAAATATAAGCCTCATAAAAAGACTATGCATATTCCTAAGGTGTGCCTTAAAGAAGGTGTCTTATACTATATAATCGAAATCATTTATTGTTATGGGTGAACACATGTAATTATCATACTTGTTAAGTTTATCGCCTATTATTGTGTAATCTAATTTAATTACTGCTGTGTATATGAAATGAACAATGATTAATGTGATATTCAAAGTTGTGTACATAGTGAACATATGTTTTGCTTGTTTCACTGTTATGTGACTTATGCAATAAATAAATCAATCAATCAATCAGTAAACACTATTGTTCGTTAGCTGAACAAATACACATTTTTAGATCAGAAAATATTCGAAATAAAATTAATAGTAATCGATAGAAGCATTTCCGGACAGGAGTCTTCAATTCAAATCTAATATTTTATACCCCGGTAACTATATAAAACATGTCATTCTGTTTATCGCGATTAATCCGTTCCACCAATAATGAAGTATTTATTTATTTACAACTGCGTATACATTAGACATTATAATATGATACATGAACATCATAAACACATTAGTTCGATAAAATATGATAACTGGGTTTTACATATTGATATGTATCAATCAATCTAGTGGGTTGGACTAAGATCTCGAGGACACCTGGCTATCATATCTCCATGAAGGTACAGATGTTTCAAAGAAATTTCCAGGTGCTCCTCTGTTCATGGTGCTATATATTGGCTAAATATTCTTAGTTTAAACGAAATGTTGCTGCGTGTATTATGCTTATCGTGTATGTCCCACGGTAGAAATATACTATGTGAAGTGACTTTTTAAAAGAGGGATTATCTCTTTCGCAACATGATTTATACACCGGGAACTTGTAGAAAAATATTTTAAAAATATATACTAAACAATAAAATAGAAGGATAGACAATTATAGGTGACGCCCCAACCCGTGGTGATGTTGAATTTCTTACACATCACGCCGATTGTGGTCGGGTAAACGGAATTATCACGTATATTTTGACTTTCGGATGTCATAGAAACACTCATTACCTTGTTAAATCAGCAGAATTTCCATTTAAACGAGTTTTACAACTTTGAGGTGAGATAACATTGTCGAAGTTGGAAAACTCGTTTAAATTGATATTCTGCTGAACAAGGCAAGGCGTGTTTCTATTCATTCGCAATTCGAAATATATCCATCAATATGATAATAAATATGAACTGAAAACCCTTGTCAGGAAAGGCTTCTATGAATTAAGGATGGATTATTTCTTTAAATAACAAATTTTAAATAGTTGCGTGGGTATAAAATAATAAATATGAACTGAAGACCCCTGTCCGGAAAGGCTTCTGTCAATTAATATTGATTTTATTTCGAATATTTAATTGGGACCGTCCATTTTTAGAAAATACCATTCGGATGATACCATATTGTGATATAGAGCACTGGGCTCTTCCTATGGCTAAGCACCGAAAGTCAAATGTCCCATTAACGTTTATTTGTGACAAAATTGTACAATTAAACTTATGGTCTCTTGTTTCTTGGCTAAACAACTACACCTTTTTAGACTAGAACATAATCGAAATAAAATTATTATTAATCGATAAAAGCATTTCTGGACAGGAGTCTTCGATTCAGGTCTAATATGTTATACCCCGGTAACTACATAAAACATGTTTACAAAGAGATAATCCACGTCCAATGCCCCAGATTGATTGGTTGTAATGTTTTATTCCACAATTCTAATATTTTATACCCTGGTAACTATATAATACGTTTACAAAGAGATAATACACATTTGAATTTGGATTATCTCTTTAAATAACAGATTTGAAATAGTTGCGTGGGTATAAAATAATAAATATGAATTTTAGGCTGCTAACCAGTATTCATTCTCGATATCTCTGTCTTCAAGTAGCATTTTATATTACCATTCATTTAATTCACGATTCCTTTGTGTTTCCTTGTCCAAACTCCCAGATATTCTATATTTATATATACCTTTACCTTAACTGGCACAGAGTAAAGCCTGGTAAACCATCGTTTACTGGGCTTGTGCCTTAGTCAAGTAAGTGTTTGTTCTGTATAAGGGTTAATCCATAATAACACACAACGTCGGTTTCTAAATAGACTGCAACTTAATATAGATGGTGTCATCCCCTGTCCACCAAAATAGACATAGATCGGGGGAGAGTTATACGACGAGATTACTCTCGAGTTTGTGACGCTGAACCGGTGTTCTAAAATATTAGTATGGTTGTAAAATAAGTATGGTTTTTGGCTTACACATGCGCATAGGACTCAAAATATCTATTGCGCAGGCGCGCTGTGACATTCACTGTGAGGTCTGTACCGACCGACTGTCAATCATTTCGTCCCTTTTATCGAGTTGAACTGAACAATAACAATCAGGCTTCTCGGACTGTATGCTACAAACGACAACTATATATATGATAACCATATATATTTGTCAGGAAAAAAATACATATTTCACAAATTAAAAAATGTGGGGTTGCTGTTTACTCTTAAAACGATTGCAATTATATTCCCAAATGTTGTTTTGGTGTGGTAATCTCGACCAACATCCCTGATAATGCCTCTCCGACCATATACATATGTCTGATAACCGCGCATCAATATTTGTCAGGAAAAATCAATACTTATTATGTAAATAATGTCAGGTAATTAACTACTTAGAACCGATATATGATGTATAGGGGATATAATTAGCCTATGTCTAACTTGTGAACGTGGCCTAATAAACCAGGCAGAAAATAAGGATGCAGAATTAGAACATACCCATTAGACAACCATACTTATTTGTTACAAAATCGATACTTTTTTTGCAAACGAAAAACAAATGCCATGTCAACGTTAGAAGCCTTAAAACAATTGTGAAATACGTATGCAGTTCTATTTCTAAATTTTCTTTTCGTATAAGAATCTCGACCAATACCACCCCTGCTAATCCGCTGTCCAACCATTCCTATAAAGCTATTTGACAACCATACTCATTTGTCAAAAAATCAATACTTATTTTGCAATCGGAAAAAATGTCATGTTACTGCCAGAAGCGTTAAAACAATTGTAAAATCGGTATGCATTTCTGCTTCCAGATGTTCTTTTAGAATGATAATCTTAAAAGATGACCCCATCATCCCCGATAATCTGCTTTCCAGCCATACCGAGCTATTTGACAAACATATTTATTTGTCATAAAAATCAATACTTATTTTACTTACAAATTAAAAAAAATATCGGGTCGCTGTTAAGCCTTAAAAAGGTCTGTAAACTAAGTATGCAATTTCATTCCCATATATTTAACTTTTTGTGTGATTATCTAAATAAAAATAATTCCTGCTAACCCTTCTACAGTCTCAAACCATGTACACATGATCGACGGGCAAGAAAATATCTGGTATGCCCCATGTGACTTACGTGACCAATAAAAAAAGTAATACACGAAAATATCCGATGGAGGCAGTGGGCGGGTGGCCGCCTGTGTGTGATATGTGTTATCCTCAGGGTTCGCGCTGGCCCAAAATGTCCAGGTGCCAACACTGTTGCCAATTGCATTACTTTTAGAGCCACTTTATACTTTCTGTTGCCACTTTTTTCCGACCAATATTTTTTGGTGCCACTCTTGAACTTGGTATTCCAAAAAAAAACCCCAAAAAAACAAGCAAATTATCTATTATATGTATATATTTATTTATATAATGTCTGAATGTCCGAAGAAATCAGTAACTTTTTTCATTTTAGCAGGGTGTTGCGTGTCTTAAATCTAACTTGCACTTACGATTCATATTTTCTGTCTGTCACAGATTGTTAAAGCTGAGTTACGAAGGAGATATTTATGATAATTTATCACCTAACACCTACTATCAACACACAACGTCCTAACGATGTAGACTTCAATAAGCCCTTTGTTTGACTAATATTTGTCAAATTGGAGTCAATAGCCGTTCTTAGTGTTACTATCGAGTAGAAATTCGAAACCATGTCACACCCCCCCCCCCCCCCGCGATAAAATAAGTCGATCTGACATAAGCCGCGAATCTATTATACCCTTTCAATTAGGACACAATTAGCTATGTCGCGACCGGATATCGATGTGTGTTTTGTTTCCGACCGATTAACTGCAAGTTTTATTATTATATGCCCGATGGGTACCAATTGCCAAATGTCAAAAAGCTAGGTGCCACTTTTTGTAGCCAATCGGGATTTTTTTGGAGCCATTTCAATTTTTTTATAGCAATTTGCTAAATTGGCAATAGGCAGCGCGAACCCTGGTTCACCTTGATTGGTGGTCATCGGCATCCGTAAAATAATCTATAGGCATTCCCTGTAACCGTTCGCGCACTCGGGTTTTGTAACCGTTCACGTACTCGAAAAAGGATCCAAGTTGGCGGACGGAGTAACATGACACCAATAGGGCCGCGTATTTCGTCAATTTTATCCATTATTATGGACGATAGCTGATCTCTTGTACTCGGAGCCAATGGGTGATGTATTCCGATATTCAAATTTGTGCACATTTGAACATTTCGATACAAGATGAAATATATATTTCGTTCGTTTGACAATCTTAATTTGAAAAGGACAAGTTTTCCGCCATTATTATTGCCTTGTTTACATTTTTAGGCCACGCTGTAAGAACTCTACAAGAAGAACAAAACCGTCAAGTCAGCCCAATGAATTCCAAAAGCATCCCAACTTTGTACCCACACGGACAACTCATTCACGACGACCTGCATTGATTGTTGATCTGATGGTCAACCGTTAAACACACCCTGCCGCATTGAGCTGACCAATGAAGAGTCGGGAGTCGCCGAATGTGTCAGCATTATGTTTACATTATGACAGCTGTGATCGCAGAGCGTAACATGGACATAAACAAAGTTGTAATTATTACGTGCATACACAGGTAACACAGTCGAACTGAAACATGTCAAACATGGAAACTACATCACCGAAAATAATTCACTGCTTAGATTCTCAAAACGATTTTGTAGAAAATAGTCATGACTCTAATCATGTTGATGATAATGATGTTGCTGATGTATCACCGAATGATGAAACAATTACAACGACAACACATGGTTTCTCCACCAGTATAAATCCACCAGTGGAGCAAGAATTGTCTTACAAAATGAACGAACTTTCACATTGTGTTGGAAACAGGGATATGGATGGTATCCCACTTTGTGTCCTATCCGTATTGAAATACTTCACAGTGTTCCAAAAGATGATTTCATCCAAACAATACAAGACTCTTGTCAAATGTCTGATAGCATCTTAGAGGGAATAAGACAAAATGTCTTTGATCAAGTTAAATTATCGAGAGAATACCCATTTGAGCCTCATACTGAACTGAAGGAGCGAATTTACAAACCTGGAGGACGACTCCCAGCACTAATGCACGGCGCCTGGGTGTGAACCGCACTGGCTTTATACCATACGCTGACTCCTGCATACAACCATTAATTAATAAGCTCTCCATATTCCTTTCATATCTCAGCCTGTGGGAGCATGGGCAGGGCACCCTGGCAAATTAATCACCGTTAATTATTCGATGTATAAAATGTTAAAGGTGGATTATCTCTTTGTAAACATGTATTATATAGTTACCGGGGTATAAAATATTAGATTTGAATCGAAGACTCCTGTCCGGAAATGCTTCTATCGATTAATATTAATTTTATTTCGAATACTTTTTGGTCTAAACGGCGTGTTTGTTCAGCTAACGAACAATAGTGGTTACTGTTAACCAAGACCAGAAATTATATTGTGCAATTTTGTCACAAATAAACGTTAATTATACTCATTATCGCTTATATCTGTGGAACAAAACAATACAAACAATCAATCTGTGACATTTGACAATCGTTGCGTAGCCGTAGGAACAGCTCAGTGCTCTATATCGCAATACGGTCTCATCCGAATGGTCGGTTCTAAAAATAGTAACATAAATGGGCCCGATTTAATATTCAAAACAAAATCAATATTAATTAAAAGCGGCGCCCGTGCGTTTCATTTAAATTGTACAGGAAATACGATTTCGGTCATTTCTGTTTTGAACGTTGTTGGGACAACATGAATATGATCATCGACTATGGACCATTTTCCTTACACAAAGCGATATAAATGATCTAGTTTACTAAACTAATCTTATTCCCCTTCTGTATACTGGTGAACAAACGCTTTCATTTTCATGGATTTATTTTGTCATTTAATATACTTATTAAGTAACTTTCTTTGGTCGTAACATATATCAATATACCATAACATCATTTGGACCATATTCATTGGCAACCAAACTGGTTTCAAGCGACAAATCGCTAGAAAATTCGCAAGATTGTCAAGATGTAGCAAAATTCAAAGTGTTGCGGGTGTACTCCGTTGATGCCCCGTTTGCGCGGAGTTAGAAAAGACGGGAAAAGTCGCGTGCGGCGATCAAATAAACCGATTTTTTTCGTGGTACAATTGGAAAAAGTAGAATTGTACCACAAAACTGGAACGAGATAGCCATGGTAACTCGGGCCACTGGCCAATCAGGACATGGCTTTTAAGCATAGTTAGGCAGGGTCGTATTACTATTAAGAAATAAATACACGGTGTAGAGGTGTGTATGGTCAAGTTGTACCACAAAAAACTGATTGTAGGATGACGCATAGCGGAGTCCTACAATCAGGTTTTTTGTGGTACAACTTGACCATACACACCGATACACCGTGTATTTATTTCTTTTGTAATACGACTGAAAGTTTATGGTCACAATTCGACTGAATAGTCAACGAAATACTGCGCTTTTTCGGTCTCAGGTGAGAAAACATTTCGTGGTGTAATTCGTATTGGGCGTACTCGATTTCTTTGCATGGAGTACTCTCGTAATGTCTTGTCTTGTTATGAAATTCCCCCGTTGACTTTTCGAGGCACCTCTTCTAGAAATAATCGTTGTGATTGGCTAAAACACGATGTGTTTTCAGCGGCGCCCGTGCGTTTCATTTAAATTGTACAGGAAATACGATTTCGGTCATTTCTGTTTTGAACGTTGTTGGGACAACATGAATATGATCATCGACTATGGACCATTTTCCTTACACAAAGCGATACAAATGATCTAGTTTACTAAACTAATCTTTTTCCCCTTCTGTATACTGGTGAACAAACGCTTTCATTTTCAACTTGATTCCGAAATATCGAATATGATCGAGATTCGAATCGACGAATGCACAGCCCGGCCCCATGGATTTATTTTGTCATTTAATATACTTATTAAGTAACTTTCTTTGGTCCTAACATATATCAATATACCATAACATCATTTGGACCATATTCATTGTCAACCAAACTGGTTTCAAGCGACAAATCGCAGTTTAATCGCTAGAAAATTCGCAAGATTGTCACGATGCAAAATTCAAAGGGTTGCGGGTGTACTCCGTTGATGCCCCGTTTGCGCGGAGTTAGAAAAGACGGGAAAAGTCGCGTGCTGCGATCTGAATAAACCGATTTTTTTCGTGGTACAATTGGAAAAAGTAGAATTGTACCACAAAACTGGAACGAGATAGCCATGGTAACTCGGGCCACTGGCCAATCAGGACATGGCTTTTAAGCATAGTTAGGCAGGGTCGTATTACAATACTTCTTATACACAAGGCTCGCGCGGCTGTCAGAACGTTCACTTTCAAACCGTTATATCTTGAAATATTAAGTCACAGCATATGATACTATTTATTGGATATTGTAGAGCTATTTCCCCCCCCCCCCCCGACAGATACCCGTTTTCCAATCGAAAATATATCCACGGGAACTTTGATTCATTTCCAATTTACCAGACCTGGGTGTGTGTGCGGTTTGGATATTCTCAGTCGTCAGCAAACTATTTAATACTTCTTATATACACAAGGCTCGCGCGGCTGTCAGAAGGTTCCCTTCGAAACCGTTATATCCTGAAATATTAAGTCACAGCATATGATTCTATTTATTGGATATTGTAGAGCTATTTTTCCCCGACAGATACCCGTTTTCCAATCGAAAATATATCCACGAGAACTTTGATTCATTTTCAATTTACCAGACCTGGGTGTGGGTGCGGTTTGGATATTTTCAGTCATCAGCAAACTATTTAATACTTTTTATATACACAAGGCTCCGCGGCTGTCAGAACGTTTCACTTTGAAACCGTTATATCTTGAAATATTAAGTCACAGCATATGATTCTATTTATTGGATGTTGTAGAGCTATTTTCCCCCGACAGATACCCGTTTTCCAATGGAAAATATATCCACAGGAACTTTGATTCATTTTCAATTTACCAGACCTGGGTGTGGGTGCGGTTGGGATATTCTCAGTCATCAGCAAACTATTTAATACTTCTTATACACAAGGCTCGCGCGGCTGTCAGAACGTTTCACTTTGAAACCGTTATATCTTGAAATATTAAGTCACAGCATATAATTCTATTTATTGGATATTGTAGAGCTATTTTTCCCCGACAGATACCCGTTTTCCAATCGAAAATATATCCACGGGAACTTTGATTTATTTTCAATTTATCAGACCTGGGTGTGGGTGCGGTTGGGATATTCTCAGTCATCAGCAAACTATTTAATATTTCTTATACACAAGGCTCGCGCGGCTGTCAGAACGTTTCACTTTGAAACCGTTATATCTTTAAATATTAAGTCACAGCATATGATTCTATTTATTGGATATTGTAGAGCTATTTTCCCCCGACAGATACCCGTTTTCCAATCGAAATTATATCCACGGGAACTTTGATTCATTTTCAATTTACCAGACCTGAGTGTGGGTGCGGTTGGGATATTCTCAGTCATCAGCAAACTATTTAATACTTCTTATACACAAGGCTCGCGCCGCTGTCAGAACGTTTCACTTTGAAACCGTTATATCTTCAAATATTAAGTCACAGCATATGATTCTATTTATTGGATATTGTAGAGCTATTTTTCCCCGACAGACACCAGTTTTCCAATCGAAAATATATCCACGGGAACTTTGATTCATTTTCAATTTACCAGACCTGGGTGTGGGTGCGGTTGGGATATTTCTCAGTCATCAGCAAACTATTTAATACTTCTTATACACAAGGCTCGCGCGGCTGTCAGAACGTTTCACTTTGAAACCGTTATATCTTTAAATATTAAGTCACAGCATATGATTCTATTTATTGGATGTTGTAGAGCTATTTTTCCCCGACAGATACCCGTTTTCCAATCGAAAATATATCCACGGGAACTTTGATTCATTTTCAATTTACCAGACCTGGGTGTGGGTGCGGTTGGGATATTCTCAGTCATCAGCAAACTATTTAATACTTCTTATACACAAGGCTCGCGCGGCTGTCAGAACGTTTCACTTTGAAACCGTTATATCTTTAAATATTAAGTCACAGCATATTATTCTAATTATGGGATATTATAGAGCTATATTTCCCCGACATATACCCTTTTTCCAATCGAAAATATATCCACGGGAAGGCCCCTCTTCCGAACCCCAACTTTATTTCGGGCTAATAGTTACGCATCCGGGCCCACTCTTATCATAGTCACGACAGGCAATAAGTCGGAAAGGCACTGGGAGAAAATCGCGCATCCCTTTGTCTTAGTTATAATCCCTTCCGCAATCAGTGACCATCATAAATTCATTTCACACCTATGGATAACCGGTCATAACAGGATACGGATAGCGGATGTTTACTGTCAGCTGTGACACGATTAGCGGATTATCGGAAATCAGACACAGTCCAGAGAAAATATATTGTTACTTTTTCCTGCGTTCCTGATTGGCACGGTATATTTGTTTGGTTCCTATTTTGTCGGTTCATAGATGCCGACCAAAATATTATAGCTGAGTTTAAGTTAGGCGGAGATTAGTTTGCTACCAGTTACCATACCTAAAAAGAGTGTCTTGCTACCTGTCTTTCTTTTTAAATGTAAGTTAGGTTTCAAAACTTTTAATTTCGTTTATTTATCATTTCAGATTCAGGTTTTTTTTTTTAAATCATAAAAATTAAATTAAATTTTTTTTAAAGTTAAACTTTGAATTTAAAATTTAAAATTATAAACTTGCAATGAAAAAAACAGTTTTATGGTGTATATTAAGCTGGACTGAGGATCTAAAAATGTAAAAAAAAAAATTAAAAAAAATTAAATTTTGAAATTAAAAAAATGAAATTTGAAACGTGATATACATTGCTTATGAAGACATATCTAAGCAGCTGACTGCAAATTAATTAGTATAACAAGCCTTGAAAGGTAAACATACCAGCTGTGTTGTCACTGTGATTACCGGCCGTCAGCGTTAGTTAATTAGACAGCGGTGTCTAATTAACTAACGCTGGCGGCCGGTATGCAATACCCAGTGCGGTTCAGATGGCTCTGGATTTAGTCACAGTTAACTCGTCATGTCCTTCCTTGACAACCTCTGTTTGACCTCCAACGAGAAATCCTTTTACTACAGACAAACCACAGCGAACTATCAACACATGTGATAGAGGAACTTCCTGATCTGACCACTTCAGTGTCCAAGATAATGTCTGACATCGAGTCACTGAGTCAACGCTTAGACAAAATGGATTCCGATCAGGGTTGGGGTAATCGTAATCAGTAATTGTAATCAAAGTAATTGATTACAAAATTTGGAGTAATCACCTGTAATCAGTAATCATGACATTTTTTTATTACAAGTAATCGTAATTGATTACTTTCAAATTAACCTGTAATCATGATTACATTTTGATTACTTTTTGATTACTTTTACTAAATTATCAATAATAGCTATTGGATACTCATAGTCTCACATTAACAATGTAGCACTGTGGAGTGTGCACAGACACAAATATCATGTCAGAAAATTAGTACAAATGTTTCATGTAGTACACTGTGTACATTCTGGCAGTGGACACAGATAACGCACAATTGTTGAAATGTTGAACACAGCATGTATAGCAATAAACTTATGATACAGACAATGAAATGTTCTAATATAAATAAAATAGGCTGGCCAACTTCAATTAGAATTATATAATATTGGGACTACTGTAGACAATGGCTGTATAGTCACACTGGTACAATAGGGCTAATTAACTGAACAAAGCAGGTGTGATATACAATGGTAGACCTAATTATCTGGTTTGTCATTAACTGCACTCATGGAGTTAAGCCTCATTTAATCCTAATCAGGATATGAATGATATGAATGAACATCAAATAAACTTTTAGTGTTATTTTCATTGTGTTGGGTATTGAATCTAACAGAACAGGCAAATAATTTATAATTGTTTCTAATGATAGTCTCATAAATATTATGCTTTAGTTTCAATGCATGTAAGAAAATTACTAAATATATAAAAAATATATTTACATAACATAAATACACATACAGAGTAATATATTCCCAATAAGTTGGTGCACATCTTCATGGTGAAACCTCACCAATAAATGTAAATGTAAAACGTTTATGTGTTTATTGCTTGCTTCTTTCTATTGTTTCAGTCGCTTCTTGTGTTCATGTTATGTAGTGATGTTTTATTCAATCAAATTTGATATTTTAATTGATTTGTTTCATTATTTAGTCATATGCTATCAAAATGGTTGGACACTAACAATTGTAATCAGATGTAATCAAAAAGTAATCGATTACATTTACTCATGTAATTGTAATCGTAATCAATTACATTGAAAAAAATGTAATCAGTAATCGTAATCATATAAATCAAAAGTAATTGTAATCGTAATCGATTACATTGGCATGTAATCACCCCAACCCTGATTCCGATCACCCAAAACAAAATCAAATCATGCAGCGTGTCGATAAGATTGCAACATATCTTCACACTCGGGTTAAAAATGTGGAACATATCTCTTCACGCATGCAGGACGAATGTGTATCTGACATAACTTCTCTCCGTAATGAACTAAAAAATGTTGTAAATGATACTCGTGGGATTTACACCAAATTAGAAACTTTTTCCAGAGGTATACAGATAAACACTATGAATATGGAATCACTAAAATTTTCACTCACCGATATAACAAGAAGAATGAATGATTCTGACACACTGGAAAGAAGGACTGATAATGTGAATACTATATGTTTTGAATTCATGCAGAATGCTCTCTCCGCGTTTACGGATACCATTGCTGGGAAGATAGGTCAAATGTCCTAAGCTTTTGTTGATGCTACTCAAAGTGCTAATGCATTGTCACAATTGGTTAGTGATATGAAAAACACACAAATGCCTTCTATCAACAAAACGAAGAAAACTCCATCTGTACATTCTCATTCGCAAAAGGTAGATTCGTTATGTGAAGCCAATGCCATCAGTGTTATTACCAGAGAGAGTAATAGAAGTTAGAAGTTACACCTCGAGGAGAGTAAAGGAAGATCGTTTTCGGGAACCAGATTACTACACACAAAGAAATCGAGGACCAATAAAACCTGTGAGACTTTTCCTAAATAATCTGAGTTACGACATTACAGCCCTGGACATTGCGGATCATCTATATTATAAACAAATTCCACTCACAGTTGTAAAAATTATGTATAATGCAAGACACCATACAGCTACAGGACGGATCAATGTTGACGAGGAGTATGCAGACGACGTCAAATGCAGACAATTTTTGTTTCATGACATTGAATGCAGAGATTGGGTCCCATTTTCTGAAGTAGCACCTAGACAGCAAAGTTCAACTCCCTTAAGACCACATAGTTCCAGGAATCGCCATTCGATGTCCCCTGCATACCGCGACCGAACACAAATGGAATCGTCCGGACGTCGAGATGATATACGATAACTGTAAATTTTGGTAGATTGCTGTACTTATATATCTCTAATATTAATCGCATTGTTTAATTATTTGGTATTGCTGTATATTAAGCACTGTGAAATATTTTGAAATGTTATGTACACACTTTATCATTATGATCAAAATTCTTGTATGGAATGCGACGGGCATTATGTCCAGCGCAGCGTACTTAGGTAATCTTATCGAAAACCAGAACATTGATATTTGCGGTATTAGCGAACATTGGCTAGCTAAAAAAAATGGGCACTTTCTAAATTCTATCAACAAGAACTACATATTTCACACTGTGTGTGACTTCTCCCAGCGTCTGCCATTGCAGAGAGGGAGAAACAAAGGGGGTGTTTTCCTCTGCTGGAACAGGAGGACCCTCGGAGGTCGGATATCGACCATTGATATAAATGATGATAGAATTATAGGAATTCAGGTCCAAATTTCGAAAACTAGTTACATTTACATTTTTCACGTTTATCTACCTTCGACCAATTACACACTTGACTTTTACAAGGAATATATCGAAAAATTATCAACGCTGTGTGGCAGCTATCGGGCATTAGGTAAAATTATACTCATGGGCGACTTCAATGCTACCCTCTATAAAGGCGACAAACGCTGTAAAGTACTAAAGTTTCTCGTTGACGAACTTGAGCTAGTCTCACCATATATATTTGCTCAAGATTCAACTCAATTGCCAACATTTGTATCTCCCTCGGGATTAAGTGGCTCCGTAATTGACCACATTTTTGTTCCCAAAATGGATAAATACAACATAAATTGCTTTGATGTTCTCTATGATGATGTATTAAATGTATCGAATCATCGACCTATCACAACAATACTCAACATTGAACTAAGCATTGAACCTGAACTCAACACTAACACCGATAGATCACGATTAAAATGGAAACAATTTTCCTCAATGCAAGAAAATATTCAAACTTATCAAAGTGACTTAGAAAAATTACTACCTCAGGTTAAGAACACACACTTACTAGACAATTATTACAATGATCTCATAAGCGCGATATGCAACTCGGCTCAGACATCATTCAAACCCTTCCTTAAATAATTTTGGAACTCACACCTAAATAGCTTACGAAATACACTAACATACTATCGTTCTCTTTGGTTGAAGGCAGGTCGCCCCAGAGGAGAGGTTAGCATAGAATTATCATGTTATAAAGAGGCTAAGCGCACCTTTCGCAGAGAATATCGGAAATACTCAAAACAACATTTAGATTCAATTAACGCAGACATTGATAGGTGTGCTGAGGCAGACCAAAGTGCGTTTTTCAAATTGTTCAATACTAAACGAAAATCTAACGATGTTCTTTCAAATTCAGTTTTTAAACACAATGGTAATATTCTGAGAGCCCCGGCTGAAATAGTCGAGGGATGGGCATCATATTACGAAACAATCTTTTCTAACCCACTGGTGAGCCCTGAGTTTGATCAAAAGCACTTTAAGAAAATCAATGTAGTTATAACCAAAGAACTTTCTAAACATTCATTCAGCCCAATAGATGAACGAGTAATATATCCAGTAACCTCGTCTGAAGTTAGCTCCCTTCTCAAATCTCTGCCGCATAAAAAAGCTGCAGGATGGGACAACATAAATTATGAACACTTTATATACGGTGGTGATTCGATTTTACAGTGCATTGCATTTTTATTTTCAAAGATGATTGAACTTGTGTATGTTCCACAAAATGCAAAATTGGGTGTCATTGGCTCATTATATAAAGGAACACTTAAGCCTCGTGACAATTTTGACAGTTGCAGAACGATAACTCTATTACCAGTAATTTACAAAATGTTTGAAAGAGTTATCCTTCTTCGATTACAAAATAACTCTCCTTCAACCCTAACAGTACATCCGTTACAAAATGGTTTTCAACAGAATATTAGCTGTATGATGTCGTCCTTCATGGTACAGGAATGCATTTATTACACGTCCGAGAAGCATAGCAAATTATATGCGTGCTTCTTGGACGTGTGGAAAGCATTTGATACCGTTTGGATTAATGGATTACTATTCAAACTTTATGAGCGCCAGGTCAGAGGAAATACATTAAAAATACTCAACTGCCTTCTGACAGGCATATGGTGGAGAACGTCTTTTTCTGGAATTTCCTCACGTTGGTTTGAGGTCACGCACGGCGCCAGACAAGGGGGCTCTGTTTCCCCATTCCTATACACCATTTACATTGATAATTTACTTTATGAGTTAGAAAGATCTCAGTTTGGTTTGTTCATGAAAAACATAAACTGTCATTGTCTCACACATGCTGACGATATGGCCCTTTTTCATTATCACAGACTGGACTAGTGCTATTGCAGAGGTAGATCAAGTAACACACCTTGGTATACCACTAACTAAATATAAGTTCAATAACGTATTCACTGATATGACAGTAAGCAAAATACGCTCAACATTTTTCATGACGTCCAACGCCGGTCTTTATGCAGGCGGTATTACTCCCGCTAGTGCGATGAAAATTTATAACAGCGTCGTTCTTCCCCGTGGTTTATATGGATCGGAACTGCTTCATAATCAGACAGAAGTGAACTGTACAAACTTAGAGAAAGTTCATCGTATGTGTGTGAAAAACATGCAGGGCCTACACATTCAAACTCGCACTGATATGGCTCTCGCTCTTGTAGGCACCCGTCCGATAAAGGAAATCATTGACGCTTAGACTTTTTAGAGCCTTGTGCAACCTGGGAACAGAAAAAAACTGTCAAACACGTTTTTGTATACAGGGTTCTAGATTACATACATAATCAACCTGTCACCCACAATTGGATGCACAATGTTATCACCGTTCTAGAAAATATTCAACTTTTGGACTACTTGAAAGACTACGTCTCATCATCAAACTTTCCAAAACAGCTGGCATGGAAGCAAATCATCAACCACTCGCGGCCTGTATTTGAATCTGCATGGCAGACCCGGGTTGGAAATGACCCCTCATTTAGTAGATTTATATCTGTACACAACAATATTCGTATGTCCAATTTATGGAAAGTCTGTCAAAAATATCCCGAAGAGAAATCAACATTTTATTTGGTCGCTCAGCTGATTTGCTCACCGTCTGATATTTGCGATACAATTTGTTCAAAATGTCATCGTAGTTACACAAATATTGCAGAACATGTTATTTGCGACTGTTCCGTCTTAGAGGAGCATAGAAATGCATTTTGGTTTACTTGCTTAGACCGCTTTGGTGTCGACCTGTTTCTAACACTAGAGAGCTTATCCAAAAAGGACAAGATCATACTTTTACTGGGAAAGATTCCCGACGTCATCAGAAATAAAATAGGAGGTGGCGTTGAATTGATATATTTTTGTATTCGTCATACTGGTCATCTTTGGAATATATGGGTATCTGAGAGCTTAGTCTAGACAATAGGTAACCATTATGATTATCATCCAACAAATTTGTAACAGTGATCCCCGTCGTGAACGACATCTAGCAGGTGTGCGTGTGCGCTTGCGTACGCGTATATATATGCACGTTGCAGGTATATGTATACATGCATTTGTGCATGTTCATGCTAGTGTATATATGTATAGTGGGGTGCATTATACACTGACAATGGTGTATTTATGTCTATGTTCATGCTATTTTCTGTGTTTCATGCTAGTGTATGTAAATGTGCTGTGTTTTTATTCATTCGAAATTCGAAATATATCCACAGTTGCGTGGGTTTAAAATAATAATTATGACCTGAAGACCCTTGTCCGGAAAAGCTTCTATTAATTAATATTGATTTTATTTCGAATATTTAATAGGGACCGTTTATGTGTCTATTTTTAGAAAAGACCATTCGGATGATACCATATTGCGATATAGAGCACTGGGCTGTTCCTATGGCTACGCACCGAAAGTCAAATGTCCCATTGATATTTATTTGTGACAAAATTGTACAATAACATTTCTGGTCTCTTGTTCGTTAGCTAAACAACTACACATTTTTAGAGTGGAAAATATTCGAAATAAAATTAATATTAATCGATAGAAGCATTTCTGGACAGGAGTCTTCGATTCAAGTCTAATATTTTATACCCCTGTAAATACATAAACATGTTTACAAAGAGATAATCCACCTTTAATATTGATTTTATTTCGAATATTTTATTGGGTCCATGTATTCGTCTATTTTTAGAACAGACCATTCGGGTGATACCATATAGCGATAGAGAGCGTTATGCTGTTCCTATGGCTACACACCGAACGTCCAAAGCCCCAGATTGATTGGTTATAATGTTTTATTCCACAATTCTAATATTTTATACCCCGGTAACTATATAATACGTTTACAAAGATATAATACACATTTGAATTTGGGTTATCTCTTAAAAGATGGATTATCTCTTTAAATAACATATTTGAAATAGTTGCGTTAGTATAAAATAATAAATATGAATTTAAGACCACTACCGAGTATTCATTAATCGATTTTCGGAGTAATTTTCCCCATGTGATCTTCAATGGAATTTGCCAAATCTGAACCCACCCGACACAAACACTCCCTTGAGCAGGTTGCGTTTATAGTAGAGCGGTCAAATATTGTAGGGTTACCTACAGTATACCGGCTTACGTGCTCCAGCGTGAAACTCGCTCCTACATTAGCCCGTTTAGATTTGGGGCTAAAAATCGGCTAGTGATAGACTACATAAGTATACATATTTATGATATATAGCGTTGTCACGAGTAAACCGTTCCAGCTGAAAATTAGAAAATCGCCATCTGGATGCGCATGAACACTAGCCATCAGATGTACTCGTCAACAAAATTTATCTCGATGTTTGAATTTCCCCCCTTTTCCCCCCTTTCCCCTCCTTTCCCCCTTTGATTTTCGTGGAATTTTCCTAAAGTCTCAACCCACACTGACACGCATTCTCCGTTGGACCTGTTACATTTATAGTATGGCCGTCAAACTTCTGGGGCGTACATAAATTATGTCAACGTACATGATACCATATTATCTTGCTCTTTAACCAGCCGGTTTGGATTTGGTGGGAAAATAGTTGCAATATTTCCTTATCCAGTAACGCAGAAAGTCCTGAGTAAAAACATTTTTAAGTGGTATATTCGTGTCCGAATCTCTCGATCAATTCGGAATATGGAATAAAAAATTTAGAGCTCTGTACTTTAAACAAAAAACAAAAAAAAACCTTTGTTTATTCATCCTGGTGTATAGTGTGTCCCTATTCATGGGCGGTAACTCCTCAGGGAAAATGCGGACACAAGATTTGATGCCCGTGGGCAGTAGGGCATATCGAGGTGTGCATACGGTCCAATTTTCGATACTCTGCGCCTTATAATTTCCAAGATAATAAAATGACATTTTTTTTTAGATAAAGGGAGATAACTCCACAGGGGAAACGCGGACAATATTCATTATACGACGATAGGTTAGAACTCATTGACCCCAACATACGCACAACAGTTTAGATTGATACTCCTTATACTTTCAAATATTAGGGAGTTGTAAAAGTGTCGACTATAAAAATAATGAAAAATATTCGAAAAAGGGCCATATCTCCGTCAAAATCCATTGAGCCGAGTTTCGGTTACCATTATACTTAGTAAACAGTGGATGCCTACATTCGGTAGAGATTTCACGTTCCTACTGCCCATAGTTTCTGAGTATTTCCAAATAAACGGAAAACGCACCAGTACAAAAACAATATACTTCCTTGGTTACACCATGGAAGTATAATTAAAGATGGATTATCTCTTTAAATAACAAATTTTAAATAGTTGCGTGGGTATAAAATAATAGTTATGAACTGAAGACCTATGTCCGGAAAAGCTTCTATCAATTAATATTGATTTTATTTCGAATATTAAATCGGGCCCGTTTATGTTACTATATTTAGAACCGACCATTCGGATGAGACCGTATTGCGATATAGGGCACTGGGCTGTTCCTACGGCTACGCAACGAATGTCAGATGTCACAGATTGGTTGTTTGTATTGTTTTGTTCCACAGATATAAGCGATGACGAGTATAATTAACGTTTATTTGTGACAAAAGTGCACAATATAATTTCTGGTCTCTGTTAACAGTAACCACTATTGTTCGTTAGCTTAACAAACACACCTTTTTAGACCAAAAAATATTCGAAATAAAATTAATATTAATCGATAGAAGCATTTCCGGACAGGAGTCTTCGATTCAAATCTAATATTTTATACCCCCGTAACTATATAATACCTGTTTACAAAGAGATAATCCACCTTTAAGAATCGTGTGTAGGATATAGTTATAGGCTTGTTTACTGTTATATATGCACATATATTATGTATTATGTTTAATTTACTTGTACATTATGTCATTTACGACTGCCTGTACTGGTGTATTGCAATAAACTATCTATCTATCTATCTATATATATATCAAAGTAAGATGTTAACATTTTTGTGATCTGCTGTGTACATATGTACATAAACCAACGTGCTAACGTGATTTCCAACTTCTGCCACTCAATAAAACATGATCAAATCCATATGGAATCAGGGAGCTAAATGTGTTCTAGAGTCGGGGAGCGAGTACACCGTGGAACCCTAAAGGTGAAGGTAACTGAAGAATGACCTTCACCTGATACATGCGACACGTTATTAAAGGATGACATCGCGTTTATTTGATTTGTACATAATATCTAAATAATTTAAACTGGTGAATGAATGGGGGAACGGATTTTTGTGAGCGGGAAATGTATTTAACTAGCTGTTGTAGATCTGGGTTTTTCCAGATCAAATTTGGCTGTGAGATAGCCCTGTCGTACACTTGGGGATTTATTTTAAAAAGTAAACACATGACCTATGATTTTTCTTGCATTTTCGTGATCAACTGGTGACAATCTAGCTGGGTAAACATCACTGGTATGGCCTGCAGGCTTCAATTCAGCGAATTTGGCCGAAACGTTAACACTGTCGCCTATGGGAAACCATTTAGTTCCGTGATTACTATAAGAAAAATTTGAATTTTACGAAATTTCACGTCTCACCATGATAAGTTATTATTTCCATATTTTCTTATTTTCAAATGAAAATGACCACATTTTGGACAGATTTAAAGAAGAAACGCATGGATTCGCCTGTAGATAGTAAAGAAAGTGATAAATCTGGTAATTTTCCATGAATGTCAGGTACCATTAGGGGGTCAGGGGGTCTAAAGCCCCCCTCCCCACAATTTTGAGGAGTGTTAGCCCCCCCCCCATTGGGAAAATGTGTCATTTGACCCAATTAAGCTTTTCCGGCACCCAGTAGCCTTATCTGGGACCGTAGCCCCACCCCAAGTCGGGGGGGGGGGGTGATGGCATCACCACTAGAGTTACTGTCGTGCAAAACTGTCATGGTAGCTTTGTTAAACAGACAGTATGCCCTGCCATCTGGTAAAATTTCATGCCTGAAGCTGTGTCTGATGTTGTATCATAATGTTTCGATATTTAAATTGACTTATGGTTGCTTTACATTGCTATTAAAATATATATATTTTTTATTTTCTGTTAATTTTGGTAACTATTTATTATAAATTGCCAAATTCTGCATGAAAAGGGTTTAAAATTGGACAATATATCCCTCTCAAAATGTATATTAACATTTCCTCTTCAATTTAGTAATATTATGGTATATAAGGACATACTTCAGTTATACAAGATGCATTTAATAGCAAGTAAAATTGAAAAAAAAAAGCTAAATTTTTTTGCTTTATTTTGAGGATTGACACTAATTTTCAGGATGCCTCATATTGGAAAAATAAACCACTACTGCTCGATATAATCCATTTTTGATTTCAGTAAGGTTTATATTTTGATAAAATACTATAAGAAACGCTGTTATTCACACATATACATATATATAGGAATCAGGGAGCTAAATGTGTTCTAGAGTCGGGGAGCGAGTACACCGTGGAACCCTAAAGGTGAAGGTAACTGAAGAATGACCTTCACCTGATACATGCGACACGTTATTAAAGGATGACATCGCGTTTATTTGATTTGTACATACTATCTAAATAATTTAAATTGGTGAATGAATGGGGGAACGGATTTTTGTGAGCGGGAAATGTATTTAACTAGCTGTTGTAGATCTGGGTTGTTCCAGATCAAATTTGGCTGTGAGATAGCCCTGTCGTACACTTGGGGATTTATTTTAAAAAGTAAACACATGACCTATGATTTTTCTTGCATTTTCGTGATCAACTGGTGTCAATCTAGCTGGGTAAACATCACTGGTATGGCCTGCAGGCTTCAATTCAGCGAATTTGGCCGAAACGTTAACACTGTCGCCTATGGGAAACCATTTAGTTCCGTGATTCCATATGGCCATATGTCGTTTTGGGTAGTTTGTTGCAATCTTGAATATTTAGATTTTCCCAAGGGATACAAGAGCACATCAACCGGAAAACATTTGCGGAGATACAACTAATGAATTATCCGCCGAGAAAAAAACTTTAACAGAGAATTTTGGGTTGAAGAGCAAAATCCGGCACTTGGCTGCTAGACTAATAATCCATAATAACACACACCGTCGGTTTCTAAATAGTCTTATTAAAAGATGGTGTAATCCCCTGTCCACCAAAATAGACCCATATCGGGGGAAGAGTTATACCTATACGACGAAATTACTATCGAGTTCGTGACGCTGAACCGGCCGGTCTTTAGCACTAATGTACATAGCATTGTAAGCTGTGTATATACATCTATCGTTTTGTGAACCGTTCTACTAAACAAAACCACAATATCTTTACGCATGGTAATTCAACATAAATACTTTATTTCGATCGTCCTTTGTTCGACTTGAAAATCGGTAGATTTATACGTGATCCTTCCAAATCACAAACTAAATAATTTACAGTTACACTGTGGAATTCCATTATAATTGGATCAGATTCTCGCTTTATATAGCCTGTCGCTTCAAGCGATATACAGCTGACTCACAAATCCCGGCACACGATTTGAGATTCTAACCTGAAGGCTGAATGTTAAGGAGACCGCCTACACAGGGAATAACTGGCATCATTGTGGCAAATCGTTTACCCAATCTGACAACTTGGCCAGGCATAAGAGAATCCACACCGACGATAAGCTTTACTGTTGTGATATATGCGGGAAATCATTTAATCAATCGAGCGACTTGGTGAAACAAAAGAATACACACAGGAGATAAGCCTCACCATTGTGATATATGCGGGAAATCATTTTCTCGATCGAGCGACTTGGTGAGACATAAGAGAATACACACCGGAGATAAGCCTCACCATTGTGATATATGCGGGAAATCATTTTATACATCGAGTCTCCTGATGACACATAAGAGAATACACACCGGAGATAAGCCTCACCATTGTGATATATGCGGGAAATCATTTAATCGATCGAGCGACTTGGTGCCAAATACGAGAATACACAGTGGAGATAAGCCTCACCATTGTGATATATGCGGGAAATCATTTAACGATCAAGCCATTTGGTGACACATAGGAGAATCCACACAGGAGATATGCCTTACCATTGTGACATATGCGGGAAATCATTTAATACATCGAGCCATTTGGTGACACATAAGATAATCCACACTGGAGATAAGCCTTACCATTGCGATATATGCTGGAAATCATTTAATACATCGATTGACTTGGTGATACATAAGAGAATCCACACCGGAGATAAGCCTTACCGTTGTGACATATGCGGGAAATCATTTACTCAATCGAGCACCTTGGTGACACATAAGAGAATCCACACCGGAGATATGCCTTACCATTGTGACATATGCGGGAAATCATTTAACCAGTCGAGTGTCTTGGTGAACCATAAGAGAATCCACACTGGAGATAAGCCTCACCATTGTGATATATGCGGTAAATCATTTAATCAATCGAGCAGCTTGGTGACACACAAGAGAATCCACACTGGAGATAAGTCTTACCATTGTGATATATGCGGGAAATCATTTAATCGATCGAGCAACTTGGTGCCACACAAGAGAATCCACACTGGAGATAAGCCTCACCGTTGTGATATATGCAGGGAATCATTTAATACATTGAGTGGCTTGGTGACACACGCGAGAATCCACACCGGAGATAAACCTTACAATTGTGATATGTGCGGGAAATCATTTAATCAATCGAGTAACTTAGTGACACATAAGAGAATCCACACCGGAGATAAGCCTTACCACTGTAATATATGCGGGAAATCATTTAATCAATCGAGTAACTTAGTGACACATAAGAGAATCCATATGCGGGAAATGGTTTATTAGATCGAGCCACTTGGTGAGACATAAAAGAATCCACACCGGAGATTAGCCTTACTGTTGTGATGACTTATAAAACGATCATTTAATGCATGTGTAATTCCGGAGGCCTTTCGTGCTTGGTATCATTGCCCAACCAGTAGACTGCTATTGTTGTACGTAATAGATTTCAACCGAAATGAAGTCTGTAATGATATATATGACAGTCGTAGCATGGTGAAATACAAAGTGGAATCTGATACAATTCTAACTAAAGTTAGCAACACGCGTTGTAATGATCCAGGTATAAACAGTTGTCATTGATACCAGGTTTGTACACCAGTCGTTGTTTGGGACAGTGCTATGGATATCGATGTGAAACAGAAAATCGTTTAGGCGTTTGGAATCGAGGGTACATGTGTTCCGAAAAGTACTCCAAAAAGATACATACTTGTTCTTCTTTGCAATATGTTCACTAGCATCACCAACAATAAAAAATAGGTTTCTATGAAACGTTTCCAGTGATGTTTTTGCATTTTAAACCAGAAAATGTCTATCATCTGGGGTATATGTAACATATTATTCACCTAAAGTCATCAAATTCTTAGGAATAGTTTTAAAACAACCGATTTCTTGGTGGTCATTGGCTTGGCGACAAATATATCTCTTAGGAAACAATTGTCGTGTATTATGCTTATTGTGTATGTCCTCCGGTAGATATATACTATGTGAAGTGACTTTTTAAAAGAGGGACTCTCTCTTTCGCAACATGATTTATACACCGGAAACTTATAGAAAAATATTTTAAAAATAATTATAATACCTACAATTATAGGTGACGCCCCAACCCGTGGTGATGTTGAATTTCTTACACATCACGGCGATTGTGGTCGGGTGAACTGTATTGTCGCGTATATTTTGACATTCGAATATGATAGAAACACTCATTAAAATATATACTAAAGAATAAAATAGAAGGATAAACAATTATAGGTGACACCCCAACACGTGCCAGCGTTGAATTTCTTATACATCACGCCGATTGTGGTTGGGTAAACGGCATTATCGCGTATATTTTGATTTTCGGATGTGACAGAAACACTCACTACCTTGTTAAATCAGCAGAATTTCCATTTAAACGAGTCTTCCAACTTTGAGGTGAGATAACATTGTCGAAGTTGGAAAACTCGTTTAAATGGATATTCTGCTGAACAAGGCAAGGAGTGTTTCTATTCATTCGCAATTCGAAATATAACCATCAATATGATAATAAATATGAATTGAAAACACTTGTCAGGAAAGGCTTCTAACAATTAAGGATGGATTATCTTTTTAAATAACGAATTTTAAATAGTTGGGTGGATATAAAATAATAAATATGAACTGAAGACCCTTGTCAGGAAAGGCTTCTAACAATTAAGGATGGATTATCTGTTTAAATAACGAATTTTAAATAGTTGCGTGGGTATAAAATAATAAATATGAACTGAAGACCCTTGTCAGGAAAGGTTTCTAACAAGTAAGGATGGATTATCTGTTAAATAACGAATTTTAAATAGTTGCGTGGGTATAAACTAATAAATATGAACTGAAAACCCTTGTCAGGAAAGGCTTCTATGAATTAAGGATGGATTATCTCTTTAAAGATGGATTATCTCTTTAAATAACAAATTTTAAATAGTTGCGTGGATATAAAATAATAGATATGAACTGAACACCTATGTCCGGAAAAGCTTCTATCAATTAATATTGATTTTATTTCGAATATTAAATCGGGCCCATTTATGTTACTATTTTTAGAACCGACCATTCGGATGAGACCGTATTGCGATATAGAGCACTGAGCTGTTCCTACGGCTACGCAACGAATGTCAAATGTCACAGATTGATTTGTTTGTATTGTTTTGTTCCACAGATATAAGCGATAATGAGTATAATTAACGTTTATTTGTGACAAAATTGCACAATATAATTTCTGGTCTTGGTTAACAGTAACCACTATTGTTCGTTAGCTGAACAAACACGCCTTTTTAGACCAAAAAGTATTCGAAATAAAATTAATATTAATCGATAGAAGCATTTCCGAACATGAGTCTTCGATTCAAATCTAATATTTTATACCCCGGTAACTGTATAATACATTTTTACAAAGAGATAATCCACCTTTAAATAACGAATTTTAAATAGTTGCGTGGGTATAAAATAATAAATATGAACTGAAGACCTTGTCAGGAGGAGCTTCTGTCAATTAATATTGATTTTATTTCGAATATTCAATTGGGACCGTATATTTTTACCACCGTAGTTCACTTTTATTTTCTGGCATACCCACCTTTGTAATTGTGACATATTTCGGCCTGGTCGTAGTAATTTTTTTTCTGAAACATTTCACTGTGCGCTCTCAAAATGCTTAGCGACATTCACAGATCAGAATCACTGTAATTATACTTTTATTTAAACAATAAACTATATATGTATCTGTACCTAATGTTGACTACTATATATCCTTGACTGTTATCACCCTATGTTAGTACAGCTCACTCCCCTCATTAGCGGGAACTCAGGGACTATTTTCACTATACAATGTTATAGCTTAGTGGATCAGATAAGAAATTATAATGTTTAAGCTACACAGCTACTAATAACACAATACCATAGCTTGATGCTAAATGAAGAGCGTTTACTAAATCACTTCCCGAATCATGGCTCATAAATTTCATATCACGGTGTACGGAGTAACAGGTACCTATACTACAATTTGGGCAGCATAACAATAAGATATTCCCATATTCCTAATGAGTCTTGGTGCTATGTTCCTTTTCCGCCATGGTGTGCATACATTTGTTTTGTACACATATCACGTGAATATTTACATATATGACGACAGAATGATCGGCCGTTATACTATCCTGTATCTTTTGTTGACCTGTAGATAGCCGAGGGATCCCTCTCAGTTACCAGTCGATCTTCCATACTAGTATTTTCCTGCTAGTCCGGTGGGTCGGTGTGGTGCTATGCACCCAGTATTTAGTTACTAGGCCTTGACATCACCTTTGCCATAATGGCATAAACCATAAAAATAACGAATTTTAAATAGTTGCGTGGGTATAAAATAATAAATATGAACTGAAAAGCCTTGTCAGGAAAGGCTTCTATGAATTAAGGATGGGTTATCTTTTTAAATAACAAATATTAACTGAAAACCCTTGTCAGGAAAGGCTTCTATGAATTAAGGATGGATTATCTCTTTACATAACGAATTTTAAATAGTTGCGTGGGTATAAAATAATAAATATGAACTGAAAACCCTTGTCAGGAAAGGCTTCTAACAATTAAGGATGGATTAACTTTTTAAATAACGAATTTTAAATAGTTGCGTGGATATAAAATAATAAATATGAACTGAAAACCCTTGTCAGGAAAGGCTTCTGTCAATTAATATTGATTTTATTTAGACTATTTAATTGGGACCGTCTATTTTTAGAAAATACCATTCGGATGATACCATATTGTGATATAGACCACTGGGATCTTCCTATGGCTAAGCACCGAAAGTCAAATGTCACATTAACGTTTATTTGTGACAAAATTGTACAATAAAATTTATGGTCTCTTGTTTCTTGGCTAAACAACTACACCTTTTTAGACTAGAAAATAATCGAAATAAAATTATTATTAATCGATAAAAGCATTTCTGGACAGGAGTCTTCGATTCAGGTCTGATATGTTATACCCCGGTAACTACATAAAACATGTTTACGAAGAGATAATCCACGTCCAATGCCCCAGATTGATTGGTTATAATGTTTTATTCCACAATTCTAATATGTTATACCCCAGTAACTATATAATACGTTTACAAAGAGATATTACACATTTGAATTTGGATTATCTCTTTAAATAACAGATTTGAAATAGTTGCGTGGGTATAAAATCATAAATATGAATTTTAGGCTGCTAACCAGTATTTATTCTCGATATCTCTGTCTTCAAGTAGAATTTATATTACCATTCATTTAGTTCACTATTCCTTTGTGTTTCCAAACTTTGTCCAAACTCCCAGATATTCTATATTTATATATATATACCTTTACCTTAACTGGCACAGAGCAAAGCCTGGTAAACCATCGTTTACTGGGCTTGTGCCTTAGTCAAGTAAGTGTTTGTTCTGTATAAGGGTTAAAGATGGATTATCTCTTTAAATAACAAATTTTAAATAGTTGCGTGGGTATAAAATAATAGATACGAACTGAAGACATATGTCCGGAAAAGCTTCTATCAATTAATATTGATTTTATTTCGAATATTAAATCGGGCCCATTTATGTTACTATTTTTAGAACCGACCATTCGGATGAGACCGTATTGCGATATAGAGCACTGGGCTGTTCCTACGGCTACGCAACGAATGTCAAATGTCACAGATTGGTTGTTTGTACTGTTTTGTTCCACAGATATAAGCGATAATGAGTATAATTGACGTTTATTTGTGACAAAATTTCACAATATAATTTCTGGTCTCTGTTAACAGTAACCAATATTGTTCGTTAGCTGAACAAACACACCTTTTTAGACCAGAAAATATTCGAAATAAAATTAATATTAATCGATAGAAGCATTTCCGGACAGGAGTCTTCGATTCAGATCTAATAGTTTATACCCCGGTAACTATATAATACATGTTTACAAAGAGATAATCCACCTTTAATCCATAATAACAAGCAGCGTCGGTTTCTAAATACATGTAGACTGCAACTTAATAAAAGATGGTGTCATCCTCTGTCCACCAAAATAGACATAGAACGGGGGGGGGGGAGTTATACGACGAGATTACTGTCGAGTTTGTGACGCTGAACCGGACGGTCTTTAGCACTAATGTACATGTAACTTTCTTATTTTCGCTATTCACCATTATTCATTGGTCTTATTTGGATACAAATAATGTAATTCACAATTAGCAATAGGTCGATATCCTTTCCGTATTCATTACAATTCAATATTATATCATGATCAATTATCACACAATTACTCCAGGATGATTAATGCTCAGCCGTAGTTTCATTGGTCTTATTCGTGTGAGTAGTAATTAATTAGTTTTACTGTGGCTGGAATTCGCGGGAATGTTTTGAGTCATTAATTGATTTGACTTCACAAGAGCTGGACCAACTGTGATTTGAGTTTGAATGGCTTAAAGCAGTTAGTTGTTATTTAATCATTACTTATTCATTTGAATTTGCATGAAATAGACAATTTGATTTGAATTATTTGCATGAAGCTTGCTTGCTCATCATTTGTATATTTTGTTTTGTTATTATGTTTTATTTATGTTGATTCAGCTCTTGTGTGGTCTAATGAGCCGTCAACAAATCATAATTAATTTAATTGGTGTCACCCTTTTAAATTTATAGTTCCCGGGCTATATGCAGTGAATTAGTTAGCTATTTGTTTTCACTAAACACTGGAGTACGTGTATAATATCGACCCAATTTGTTTATCACCATCCCCCAATACACGTATCCATTCTATGGAACCATATTTTGAAATCTTATTGGTATCAATCTTTTGGGAACAAAGGAAATCGGTGTTTCTTGTCGACAATGATCGCGTGGGCTGTAACTGACTGTTTTTGTGTATGCTGACATTGGGAATAAAGTGGACCTTCCTTTGTCGATCAGACAGCGGTGTCCAGTATCTGCTTTAACACCTCACCATCCGTGCCTTGGACCTTGGTCAAGTTGGTGGTGAAGAGAACAATTACATGTAGCAGATTAGGATGTTAAACGCCATTAACGGGTCGTGAATAGGATTCTTCAATACAAATAATAATCGGCACATGAGATAATCCACTCCATACGAGTGCGAGATAAGCGGGGAATTTGGGGAAATCACTCGAGTGTGATGTATGAAAGCCCAACACAGACTTCAGTCCAATGACATACGAGAATCAACACATGAGATCGTCCAGATCAGTGCGATGTGTGTGAGAAATCATTCAAGACAAGTTATATAACACATACGAGAATCCACACCGGTGGCAATTGTATGCTTTATTCAATCGCACAAAATATAGAGTCGTATAACATATTTACAGTGTATATACCGGTACATAATGGGACATTTGGCCATCGAATTCGGAGTAGGTCGTGGGTGAGAAACCATTAACTCAGACAAATACCCTAATGGATCATAAGAGAGTCCAGTCTGGCGAGCGTCCATATCAGTGCGATGTATGTGAGAAATCATTCACCGAGAGGAGTAACCTAATGAGACACAAGAGAGTCCATTCCGGAGATCGCCCTTATCAGTGCGATATATGTGAGAAATCATTCACCCAGACAAGTAACCTAATGGTGCATAAGAGAATACATTCTGGCGAGCGTCCGTATCAGTGCGATATATGTGAGAAATCATTCACCCAGACGAGTAACCTAATGGCGCATAAGAGAGTCCATTCTGGAGATCGTCCGTATCGGTGCGATATATGTGAGAAATCATTCGGCGAGAAGAATAAATTAATGGCGCATAAGAGAATCCATTCTGGCGAGCGTCCGTATCAGTGCGATATATGTGAGAAATCATTCACCCAGACGTGTAGCCTAATGAGACACAAGAGAGTCCATTCCGGAGATCGTCCTTATCAGTGCGATATATGTGAGAAATCATTCACCGATACGGGTACCTTAACGGATCATAAGAAAGTCCATTCTGGAGATCGTCCTTATCATTGCGATATATGTGAGAAATCATTTGCCCAGACGAGTAACCTTATGATTCACAAGAGAGTCCATTCCGGAGATCGTCCGTATCGGTGCGATATATGTGAGAAATCATTCACCCAGAAGAGTTTCCTAATGGCGCATAAGAGAGTCCATTCTGGCGAGCGTCCGTATCAGTGCGATATATGTGAGAAATCATTCACCCAGACGAGTAACCTAATGGCGCATAAGAGAGTCCATTCTGGAGATCGTCCGTATCAGTGCGATATATGTGAGAAATCATTCGGCGGGAAGAGTACCCTAATGAAACATAAGAGAGTCCATTCTGGCGAGCGTCCGTATCATTGCGATATGTGTGAGAAATCATTCACCCAGACGAGTAACCTAATGGCACATAAGAGAGTCCATTCTGGAGATCGTCCGTATCAGTGTGATATATGTGAGAAATCATTCAGCGAGAAGAATAAATTAATGGCGCATAAGAGAGTCCATTCTGGCGAGCGTCCGTATCATTGCGATATGTGTGAGAAATCATTCACCCAGACGAGTAACCTAATGGCACATAAGAGAGTCCATTCTGGAGATCGTTCGTATCAGTGTGATATATGTGAGAAATCATTCGGCGAGAAGAATAAATTAATGGCTCATAAGAGAGTCCATTCTGGCGAGCGTCCGTATCAGTGCGATATATATGAGAAATCATTCACCCAGACAAGTAACCTAATGGCGCATAAGAGAGTCCATTCTGGAGATCGTCCATATCAGTGCGATATATGTGAGAAATCATTCGGCGAGAAGAATAAATTAATGGCGCATAAGAGAGTCCATTCTGGCGAGCGTCCGTATCAGTGCGATATATGTGAGAAATCATTCACCCAGACGAGTAGCCTAATGAGCCACAATAGAGTCCATTTTGGCGAGCATCCGTATCATTCCGATATATGTGAGAAATCAATCGCCGAGACGAGTATCTTAACGGATCATAAGAGAGTCCATCCTGGAGATTGTCTGTATCAATGCGATATATGTGAGAAATCATTCACTCAGACGAGTGACCTAATGAGACATAAAAAAGTCCATTCCGGAGAGCGTCCGTATCAGTGCGATATATGTGATAATTCATTCGGCGAGAAGAGTAACCTAATGGCACATAAGAGAGTCCATTCTGGCGAGCCTCCGTATCAATGCGATATATGTGAGAAATAATTCGGGGAGAAGAGTCAAATAATGCGACATAAGAGATTCCATTCTGGAGAGCGTCCATATCAGTGCGATATGTGTGAGAAATCATTCGCAGAGAAGAGTACCTTAATGGATCATAAGAGAGTCCATTCTGGCGAGCGTCCGTATCAGTGCGATATATGTGAGAAATCATTCACCCAGACGAGTGATCTAACGAAACATAAGAGATTCCATTCTGGAGAGCGTCCGTATCAGTGCGATATGTGTGAGAAATTATTCGCAGAGAAGAGTACCCTAATGAAACATCAGAGAGTCCATGCCGGAGAGCGTCCGTATCAATGCGATATATGTGAGAAATCACATATGTAAAAAGTGCAGAACACCTAAATAGAACACGAAATGTAACAGCTATAGAACACATAAATGTGTTCTAAAACAGAACACGATAAGTAGAACACATAAACAATAATAATAATAATAAACGTGTTCTAAAAATAGTAGAACACTAGTGTTCTCACCCCAGAACACTAGTGTTCTAAATCAGAACACATATGTGTTCTTTCTGGAACATGTCCGATGTGTTCGGATGTGTTCTGAAACATAATTTTAGAACGAGTCGGGCTCAATGTAACAGATATAGAACGCAGCTACACCAATCTGTAGGCGGCCGGCTGGATTGTGTGGAGAAAACAGTCGTGGAACTTCAAAAAAAAGTAGAAGATGTGGAAAAAACATCTAAGAATACTAACGTTGTAGAAGAGAAAGTTTCTAAACATGAAGAAACACTTGATGAACTTAAGGTCAGCATAGATTTTATACACGAAGACTTGAAGGAAAAAATCAAAGAATGCGGCTCTGAGTCAATAAGTGCATTAGAAGATAAAGTAAATTCCTTTTCGGAGAAACTCAACAATCTGGAAATAGCCCATACGAAACTAGACTTATGGGGACGAAAATGGAATCTGGTGTTGAGAGGGATTAAAGGATCGAGGAATGAAACTCCCAGAATTACGTCAGGGAAAGCTTTGGACTTCTTCTCGTCTGAACTCCATATTCAGGAAGAACAATTAAGAGACATGTTCCTCGGTGTTTGCCATCGGTTACCATCAGGTAGTCATTCTTGCCCTGATATTATGATAAGATTCATATCTCTGCCAGACAGAGACCTAGTCTTGAATAGCGCCAAAAAACTGCCATCAGGATCATCGGCAGGTGTGTCCATAGATTTACCTCCATCTGTTTCTAAATTCTGAGGCGAACTTTTAAGAGCAAGAGCTGCACTACCAGAGAAAGAGAAGAAGCAGACAAAACTAGTTTATATGAAACAAGAACCCTTGAAGCTAGTAACACAAAAAAACTATTTCATGAATAAATAAAATTGTTCACCCATATACATGTATACCGTATATATATATATATATATATATATATATATATATATATATATATATACGGTATATATATATATATATATATATACGGTATACATGTATATGGGTGAACAATACAGGTACGCATACCTGATAAGCTACAAGAAAATCTTGGGAAGAAAATAGAGCTCTATATCTGCCCTGGAGGTATTATGTGGAGTTTTGTTTTCCTCCTAAATTTCCAAACTACTGGTACTTAGTCATTGGACCAATAGTATTCCGTGAGTAAATTTGCACAATTGAGCCCTTCTGAGAGACCGCAAGAGATATACTTCCTGTTTTCTCACAAAGCATGACATTGCTACCTGTATGCACTTTTCCTTTCATTAATACCGGTACTTAACTTCCAAGTACCTAAGACAATTTAACAATGTTTTGGGGCTGTCTTGAAGTATTAACAAGCAAAATCTCACTATATCTATAATAAACAGTTATCAATGAGGCTTGACAACATCATTAACAATATTTAACTGTTGGACTAATAGTTTATCATTGAAAGGTAATTCTAAGTACTGGTCAGCCCCCTAGAATAGCATAATGGAAATAAGGATAATTTATGAATATCTGAAATGTTGTTCACACGGAAGCATGGTGTAAACTATATATGTATGTGTATGCCCATGTAATGTATATGGTTGTATCACGTGGGGAAAATATATTTATGTTGTTGTATGTATCAAAAACTGTTAAAGATGGATTATCTCTTTAAATAACAAATTTTGAATATTTGCGTGGGTATAAAATAATAGATATGAACTGAAGACCTATGTCCGGAAAAGCTTCTATCAATTAATATTGATTTTATTTCGAATATTAAATCGGGCCCGTTTATGTTACTATTTTTAGAACCGACCATTCGGATGAGACCGCATTGCGATATAGAGCACTGGGCTGTTCCTACGGCTACGCAACGAATGTCAAATGTCACAGATTGGTTGATTGTATTGTTTTGTTCCAAATATATAAGCGACCATGAGTATAATTAACGTTTATTTGTGACAAAATTGCACAATATAATTTCTGGTCTCTGTTAACAGTAACCACTATTGTTCGTTAGCTGAACAAACACTCCTTTTTAGACCAGAAAATATTCGAAATAAAATTAATATTAATCGATAGAAGCATTTTCGGACAGGAGTCTTCGATTCAAATCTAATATTTGATACCCCGGTAACTATATAATACATGTTTACAAAGAGATAATCCACCTTTAAACATGTGAGAAAACAAATAGTTACTCACAATAGTATACTCATTTATTATGTTAATGAGAAAAGCACAAGGCAAAACTTGCTGCTTTCAATAGTTCAATTAGTCAAAGGAGGAAACTTCAAATGTTTTTTTTTTACATGAGGTACATTTTACACCAAAACAATGTACCTCAAGAGTAGGCGATTACTGTGGCTGATTTACTCTCTGCGCAGATATATACATGGATATGAATCTTGTGCCCAGAGTTTAAACCAGCCAATGTCATCACTGCGGGTCGGAGAACTTGACAAAATATATATTCAAGTCTTTTTGAAAATGAACCAAAAAATAAAAATAAAAAATAAATGAATTGAAAAATTTAAATACGATAATAAATATTGAATGGAATTTACCAAACAGTAAAAAAAACATCACAAAATTGGAGCCCATGTACCGTAAAAGGAAATGAGAAGTATTGGATATCTACAAATACATATTGAAGGTAACACCACTTGAAGCCTTCATGACTGTAGTTGCATATCCAGGTAAACACCAGAAGTCCGTTGTTATTGTTAATAAAAAAACTAAGATCATGCATACATTTCATCGTTCATTACTTTTTTATTTGAACTGTTATACATGTTACAATATAAAAAATGAAAGTAGATATTTAAGACGGATAATCAATGATATGATTGTGATCTTGATATGAATATTGAAAATGGCTAATATATCAATTGGAGCCATGAACTGTCGTGGGTTGTCGTCTGACCATGTAAAGCGTAGAGATTTATTCAATAGATGTAGAGCTAGGTATGATATTTCTTTGTTAATTGATACGCATTCAAGTAAAGAAACAGAAAAAAGATGGAGGATGGAATGGGGTTATGAAGCCATGTTTTCCTCATTTTCCAGTGCTAAAAGAGGGGTAGCCATTATTTTAAAAAATTCAATCCAATATGAAATACACGAAATAGTGGCTGATGACAGTGGAAATTACATCATTCTTGATATTACAATCCAACATCAGAGACTTAGCCTATGTGCTGTATATGGGCTGAACGAGGACAGCCCAATGTTTTTTGAAAAACGTTTTAACAAAATTGACAAATTGGAAAACTCTTCTATGATAATTGCAGGAGACTGGAATGTACCTCAGGACTATTCAATGGATACAATCCATTATAAACAGAAAAACAACACAAAATCAAATGAAAAAATGAAGTTCTGGCAAATGAGGTTAGGTTTACACGATACATGGAGGCTTCATAACCCAGGCATTAAACGATATAGTTGGAGGGGCCCAGGAAGTAAAATGGCTAGGCTCGACTACTTCTTGGTCTCCGCTGATCTTCAGTCTTTTATAAAAACATCTGATATACATACTAGTTATAAATCAGACCATTCTCCAGTGAGCTTAACTATACAATTTGTGAGTCATCCCAGGGGCAGAGGGACATGGAAATTTAACAACAGTTTATTGAGAGACAAAAAGTATATAGAATTAGTTAAAACTATAATTGCTGAGGTAGTAGACCAATATGTGAATAATAACATTGAAAATATACGCATTGGGGATGAAAACATTTTTAAAATCAATGATCAACTATTTTGGGAAACCCTAAAAATTATGATTCGTGGCCAAACTATTGCATACTCTTCAAATTTGAAAAAGGGAAGAAATGAATCTGAAAATAAACTTGAGACAGAAATTTCAAGGCTTTCGGAAATACTCGACAATGGTGATGAATCGGTCGCTGTAAAAATAGATAAATTAATCTAATTAAGAGACAAGAAAATACAGGGAATAATTTTGAGAACTAAAGCAAAATGGAAAGTAGAAGGGGAAAAATCAACCAAATACTTTTGCAACTTAGAAAAAAGAAGCTAGACTGAAAAAAACTATTGCCAAACTAATTAAGAGTGATGGATCTGAAATAACCGAACTTTCTGACATAATTGAAGAACAACACAATTTTTATAAAAATCTATATGAATCAAAGATTGAACCAACAGCTGGAGATGAAGAAAATAATTTTCTCGATGTTGAAAACCCTTTTCTGAACTTCTTGGATACGCAAGAAACTGAATCTTTGGAGGGACAACTAACTGAATACGAATGCACAGCATCATTAAAAAAGATAAAAAATGAAAAATCCCCAGGATCAGATGGATATACAGCAGAATTCTACAATTTTTTTTGGAAAGATCTGGGGCAATTGGTTGTTAACTCATTGAACTATGGTTTTCGTACACAAAAATTATCAGTCACACAAAGATGTGGAATTATAACATGTCTGCCAAAACCCAATAAACCTAAAGAATACATTAAAAATTGGAGACCTATTTCGCTTCTCAATGTTGATGTTAAAATTGGATCAACAGTTATTGCCAATCGGGTAAAGAAAGTCCTCCCAAAACTTATTGCAGATTCACAACTTTGATTTCTAGCAGGGCGTTACATTGGGAAATCAACAAGGCTTACATTTGATTTATTAGAAAAAATGCGAGCAAATAGATATACCTGGATTACTAGTACTACTTGATTTTGAAAAAGCTTTTGACGCCTTAGAATGGAGTTATTTAGAAAATTGTTTAAAATTTTTACAAGTTTGGACCAGATATCATCGGTTGGGTAAAAACTTTTTATACAGACATTTTCAGCTATATTGTCAATAACGGAAACCTATCTAACAAGATAGATATACATAGAGGGGTAAGACAAGGTGACCCATTTTCTCCTTACCTGTGTATGTTAACGGTAGAAACTCTTTAAAAAATAATTTAGATATAAACGGGATAAAAGTTAACAAAACTGAATACATGGTCTCACAATATGCAGATGACATGACCCTCTTCCTCAGGAATGACTCACACTCACTAAACGAAGCTCTTAATACAGTCCGAAATTTCGCAAACATAACAGGACTAAAAGCAAACTTCCAAAAAACTCAAGTCTTATGGGTTGGATCGAAACGGGGCTGCGGTGAAGAAATTCCAACAGAAGAAAATGTCCTATGGAATCACTCAAATTCGGTCACTATACTTGGTATTGAATTCAACCTCTTCAATGATGACTACATTGAAAATAATTACAAGACAAAAATAAAAAAGATAGAAAATCTACTGAATGACTGGTCCTTCAGACAACTAAGTCTTACTGGAAAAACAACAGTAATAAAGACTCTTGCACTTCCAATGTTAATCACTGTCTGTCAGTACTACCTCCCCCTTCAAAAGACACATCTCTAAAAATCCAACAAATCTGTTATCGCTTTTTATGGTCTGGAAAGAATGATAAAATTAAACGTAATGTTATAATAAATGAAATTGAAAACGGAGGCTTGAAGTTTCCACATATTGACTCATTTGCAAATGCATTAAAAATGACCTGGATAAAAAAATTGCTAGACACCTCCAATAATGCCAGCTGGAAAAATATAATCTTAGATGACTTGGAGCCCTTTGGTGGTCCAAAAGTTTGGTCCTTTCAAAATGAAGCACTGGCTATTATGGCAAATAAAGTCAATCCATTTTGGAATAGTGTTATACATGCTTGGAGTTTGGTATATCAAGATATCAGCACATCCCCACAAGACATCCAATCCCAATCCATTTATTGGAATAAATATATAAAAATAGACAATCATATGCTCTTAAACACTAAATGGATAAAGCAGGGTGTATTTTTTATAAATGACTTGATGAAAGAAGATGGTGGACTCTTAGACTATCCATCATTCTGTAGCACTTATAATTTACAAATTCCTTTCACACACTATCAAGGACTGTTGAATGCGATACCACCCCAATGGAGAGCATGTTTGAGAAATAGTGAGAAACTTGAATCAATTAAAAAAGAAAAAATAGAAATACTCGGGAATGCCTTAAAACCATGTAAGATTTTTTACCCAATTATTCTTAGACAATAGGTTGAAACACCTTCCCACATACAAAAAAAATGGTCTAATAGACTTGGAATAGCTTCATGTGATTTAGATTGGAAACAAATATATAGCAACCCATATCATATCACAGATGATACTGGCCTGATAAGTTTTCAATACAAAATTAATCAAGACATACTTTATACAAATTCAAAATTATTCAAGTGTAAACTGTCAGAAACAGAATTATGCTCTTTTTGTGGGAACACAAAAGAAACAATTATACATCTCTTTTGGGATTGCCCCATTTCAAAATCAGTACTACTTCAACTCCAACATAAGTTAAAAGAAAAATGGGATATTACATTCGAATTAAAACCAGAATATACTGTCTTAGGTATGCATGGAGATATACATCCCAATGATACCCTTGATATCTGTACAATACTGTATAGAAAATTTATATACTCATGCAAAATGAGGGCTACCAACCCAACTATAAATGGACTTATTGAATTTTTTAAATATTATAAAAGAATTGAAACTCTAAACACATATTCCTTGAATGATAGAAGTAAAAAATATGGGGAAAGATGGGAAGCTCTGGAAGCAATTCTTAGCAATTGAAAACAAGACAATATCTACTTCTCAGTGAAGCTATTACTCAAACATGCTCATAATATGGATTTAATAACTCCCCCCCCCCCCCACGACAGTTCAGAAATAAATGATCATAAGTATCCACATTCCACAAATACACTGATTATCCACAAAAAAAATTTACTTGATTTATATTTTGTTACTTTATATCTACAAATTACCTTTAAAGATGGATTATCTCTTTAAATAACAAATTTTAAATAGTTACGTGGGTATAAAATAATAGATATGAACTGGAGACCTATGTCCGGAAAAGCTTCTATCAATAAATATTGATTTTATTTCGAATATTAAATCGGGCCCGTTTATGTTACTATTTTTAGAACCGACCATTCGGATGAGACCATATTGCGATATAGAGCACTGGGCTGTTCCTACGGCTACGCAACGAATGTCAAATGTCACAGATTATTTGTTTGTATTGTTTTGTTCCAACGATATAAGCGATAATGAGTATAACGTTTATTTGTGACAAAATTGCACAATATAATTTCTGGTCTCTGTTAACAGTAACCAATATTGTTCGTTAGCTGAACAAACACACCTTTTTAGACCAGAAAATATTCGAAATAAAATTAATATTAATCGATAGAAACATTTCCGGACAGGAGTCTTCGATTCAAATTTAATATTTTATACCCCGGTAACTGTATAATACATGTTTACAAAGAGATAATCCACCTTTAATGATATATACATGTATGTTCATATATACCTCAAAATATTTGAAAATGTTATACAATACTGAATAAGACTAATGTCAAATGATGAAATTAAAAAATGATCTGAATAAAAAATATTAAAACAAAAAAAAGATATAGAACGCGAAAATGTGTTCTGAGTCAAATAATAGAACGCATTTGTTCTGTTCTGATTTAGATACAGAATACATGTGTTCTGTCATGAACACTGACACTACTGCTACAGTAAACCGATACTTGAGGTAAATTCTGGAGATTGCTGGCGAGAAATGACATCCAAAATTCATAAATGTGCTGACACTATCATTAGGCACCTGGGAGTACCATAATATGACATGCGGTAATTTCTTAAAGATGGATTATCTCTTTAAATAACAAATTTTAAATAGTTGCGTGGGTATAAAATAATAGATATGAACTGAAGACATATGTCCGGAAAAGCGTCTATCAATTAATATTGATTTTATTTCGAATATTAAATCGGGCCCGTTTATGTTACTATTTTAGAACCGACCATTCTGATGAGACCGTATTGCGATATAGAGCACTGGACTGTTCCTAAGGCTACGCAACGAATGTCAAATGTCACAGATTGGTTGTTTGTATTGTTTTGTTCCACAGATATAAGCGATAGTGAGTATAATTAACGTTTATTTGCACAATATAATTTCTGGTCTCTGTTAACAGTAACCACGATTGTTCGTTAGCTGAACAAACACACCTTTTTAGACCAGAAAATATTCGAAATAAAATTAATATTAATCGATAGAAGCATTTCCGGACAGGAGTCTTCGATTCAAATCTAATTTTTTATACCCCGGTAACTATATAATACATGTTTACAAAGAGATAATCCACCTTTAATTATATTTAAAATTTAATGTTCTATCAGAAATAAGTCAACAAGCAAATGATATAAAGAAAGTAAATATTATTTTAATAAACAATGAACTCATTGCCTAGTTGTTGTTGTTACGTGTGACTGTGACACTTGTCCCATGTACATTGCCACTTATTCTGATTATCACATATTATGTCCTGTTTATATGGTATGTCTCCAAGAGTCCAAGTTTGTAGATTGATAAACTTTGCCAGTTATTTTTTTCTGGATTTTGACATCAATTTGAATTAAAAATAGCACCTTGTGTCAGTAGTTTCCATGTTTCACTAAGCCAATCCCACATTGCCACATGTGACAGAAGATTAAACTTTAAATCCAGAAGATAGTAGGAACACAAATCTTGTTCAAAACAGATTATACACTTTACTAGTAGACACCACTGTCCTAGAATGAGCAGCATTCCACGGTTCCATCTTCCAGCCATCCTATGCTCACTGCCACCATGTGTTTCTTAAGTATTTTGTTCTGGATTTTGATATCAATTTGAATTAATTCAGAATAATGCCTTCTATCAGTAGTTTTCCGGTTCCACTAAACAACTCCCACATTGTCACATGTGACAGAAGATCACACTTATATCCAGAAGATATAGGTCATAGGAACACATATCTTGTTCACAAACAGATTATACACTTTAGTTACTGTCCTAGAATGAGCAGCATTCGACGGTCCCATCTTCTCGCCATCCTATGCTCACTGCCATCATATGTTTCTTAAGTCCACGCATTGAATACTTGTTCGTTGATAGTTTTTTGGCTATCATTCTGCCAAGCTTCATCCTCAATCTTCAAAAAATAAGAAAAAGAAAATTATGTTCACTCAGAATCTGAATCCTATTTATCTTCTTCATTTTTGGAGCTTCCTGAAATTTTGAGAAAAACCTATACCAATGCATTCTGTTATATACACAAGCCTCCCCTGGGGAGCCTCGCATATATACGATAATGCACTGGCACAGAATCTTTAATGCTGCACCAGCACATCTCCCGACATAAAAGGGTTAATATTTGGGTAATAGCATTCTATTGCTAAATTAGTCATAATTTTTGTAGCAAAGTCATTGGTAGGCATAGAGAGAAGGCCAACTTCATCTATGATTAATGACAGAGTCAAACCATTTTGGGCATATAATTAATTATTTGGTCAAAATAATTATTAGTACACCATTTTAAGACATCTGACGTCGAAGGCACCTATCCGATAGTCCCTACCTATCTGTCCCGTCACTCCCCAGGTTAATTGATCCATGTGTATAATGTTCAGCTCAAGAGGATCTGACATTTAGTTGCCCATAGGCAGACAAACAGATGAAATTGAATTGTATTGGTGCATACATGTATAATCAATTCAGGAAATTGGCAGCTTTCTTCGACTCATATTTATTTTTTTCTAACCCGGAAAATATCTAAAAACGTATATAGGAAGAGATAACCATCTTTAAGACCAAGTGACAAATTTTACATACTAAGGGCTCTCCAAATTAAGTTATAGAGTTGCAAATACTAAGTGTCAAATACTCAAATACTTGTGACTTGATATCGTATTGAAAATAGGTATTTTACTAGTTATCTGGTCACAGGTGGGTCAGATTTGAACTTGTTCCATTATAATAAAATTATAGGTTAATTTTATAATTTGCCTAGTGCACCTGTCAGTTAAATGTTACGACTGTTCAATGATATACCAGCTTTAGTTCCCAAGCAACTGCTTCATACATTACCTTACATGGAAATCCCCATTCAAAACTGGTCATTTCGCTTCCCCGTTAATTAATGTGAAGCATGAAATTAAAGAAATCATGTAAACTGTTGAGATCCTTGACCAAATATCAGCACATTCCTGCCATTGAAGCTCAGCATTAGTAGATTCTACTTAGTTTTTTTTAATTCATTTTACCACCTCTAATTTTTTACATGTTCACAATCACAAAATGGTTTATATTCAATCATGCCACTCCATGTACCTATTGTGTAATTCCATCATTCATGAGCATCACGATGATATTGGAGAAGATCAGATGTATTATTAAAACAAACTTACCAAATAATTATATCGGGAACATTCTTGTGGGTGATGTGGTGGTAAAGGCTGTGGATATGACAAGTCATGTATGATATTGATGCCATCATATATACCAGTATTATGGGACCACCAGGCACAGTCAGGCCAATAGGGCTCTTCAATCTGCTGAAAAGAAATAAATTAATAATTAAATTAGGCCTAACGGTAAACAGAATATTTATGCTCCAAATAATAGTGCAGATGGGAAATTCCATCGAAAGTCAATAATAAAAGTGCAGACAAAAATAATAATGCAGGGTGAACACTGAGAAAAAATCAACATAACTGCTTAAACAAATTATTTTTATAGTAGGTCAAGTATAGGAATCAACATAGTATGTGTCATGTGGTGTTTTATTCAATATTTAAATGTTAACATGTATGACAAATACTTGATGGAATATGTACATGCACAAAGTTATTAAGCTCAGCATTTTGATATCAGAATCATGGTATAGACATTTTTAGTTTGCTGATTTATTTGGAGCCCAAGAGTAATGCCCTAAATAATCGACTTCTTAACCACAGCAGAGATATTTCCGACGAATTGCAACAATTTTTAACAAACCATATTTCCGACTAAATCTGACTAAATCGTGAAAATCTTGAACAGTTAGCAATAATTCTGCTGTGGTTAAGGGGTCAATTATTTAGGGCATAAATATATGTATTTGATGCTAGTATCACTGGTACATCATACTACATGTACCACATCATTGTATGTTCAGTTCACAGTTGTGATAGACCAAGTCTTCTCGGTCCACAACTTGTGATATTGCCTTATTCGGAACCTTATTGGTTGGGTTGATGCGGTTGTGGACCAAGTCACACCCATAGGTGGCCCATTTGTCTTTAATGATGGACAAGATCGTTGGCAAGAAACTGAGGAATTATCTTGCGTGTATGTCTTCGGATTAGATCAAATGGCCGCTTAAGTTTTCGTATACGAAAATAGAGGGCAGGCTTTCAAACATGTGTATATCAGAGGTCTGTTGAAATTGTCAACGCAACAAGATTTATGAGTAAACAAAGCCATTTATACAACAACTACTCATATGTGCCTAATAATAGTGTCACTGTCAGCACGATTATTAATTCTAGAGAAAATTCCCAATGATCACTATTATTTGGCATTGAGACATACATGTAGAGTGAAATTACCATCACTATTATTAATTTCAGCATAAATCCTCACCCATCACTATTATTAGCCCATCAGGCATCACGATTAATATGCACATGCGACTGAGAGTTACGAAATGCCTGGGAGCTTACCTGGTAAGTGTTATGAACAGAGAATATGAACAGAGAATATTCCTTTCTATTGTTCGCTTACTCACGAAAAGACTGCGTATTCATCTATCGTTTTGTGGATGGTGCTTCTATGCACAACCACATATTTATGCGCACGTTTATTCATCAGGATACGAGATTTCTCTCGTCCTTGGTCGAATGACACTTGATCCGCCCGTACCTTCTTCTTCTCTGTATCAATCCATTTAGGATAACCTTCGTTGGCAATCTCACACGACTTCCCCGTCGAGTAAATTTTGGGCTGAAGTTTGTTTCAATGTGCCGCCTTCCTCCCCCAAGATTCCGATGACAGCAGAAAAGGAGGGCAGAATGAATCTTCTTCGTAAATTAGCACTGCACTACATGTGTGAACTTTATGATTGTAAGGTACCGCACATAGAGTTTGGTCAAAGCTCATGGGATGATAACCCCAGTGGCCCCGATGTACCTAGAGAGGTTCTGCCGCCAAACAGAGGAACAACCACTGTAACATCGATGTACCTAGGGAGGTTCTGGTGCCAAAATAGAGAAACAATCACCGTAACAGAAGCAGGGGGTCATTTTCCCAACAATCAGGAAACATTCCAAATATATTCGCAACTCAAAAAATAAAATAATTCAAGGAGTAGGCTTATTGGGATTTACCAAATGATTCTGTCATGGCTAGCAAAGACATAATTCTTTTGAAAACAGCCCCTCATGCCAAAAAAACTATTTTTTCAAGGGTTTTGAAACAGTCTCCTCATACCAAGATATTGCACAGCACAAATATAACTAGTGACCATGTTCGTGCAACATATACATGTACAAACATTTGACCAAATAAGTGACTTGCCAATCTCGACCGGAAGCGCCGCCATTTTGATATGACGTATTTGTCCCTCATTCATTTCCAGCGTCGTTATCGTTTTTTTTTTCGACTCGCGATGCCTGCGTTTCTGTTAGATCTTATTTGTATCTGCCAGAACGATGGTCCCTGAGTGTTATACAATAATTTGGTGGTTATTTTAAAGGTGGATTTTCTCTTTGTAAACATGTATTTGCTTCTGTCGATTAATATTAATTGTATTTCGAATATTTTCTAGTCTAAAAAGGTGTAGTTGTTTAGCTAACGGACAATAGTGATACTGTTAACAGAGACCAGAAATTTTATTGTACAATTTTGTCACAAATAAACGTTAGTTATACTTATTATCGCTTATAACTATGGAACATAACAATACAAACAATCAGTCTGAGACATTTGACTTTCGGTGCGTAGCTACAGGAACAGCCCAATGCTCTATATCGCAATATGGTATCATCCGAATGGTCTGTTCTAAAATTAGACACATACACGGTCCCGATTAAATATTCGAAATAAAATCAATATTAATTGTTAGAAGCTTTTCCGGACAGGGGTCTTCATTTCATATTGATTATTTTATACCAACGCAACTATTTAAAATTTGCTATTTAAAGAGATAATCCATCTTGAATCTATAGTTCAAGGGTTTTATTTCCTTGCGGGATAGCATCACTAAATCCACCCTCTGGGGGACCTCATTATGCAAATCGACACATATCGCACGCTAGTGGATGATCGCCTATGTGGATCTTCTTGTGTTTCGTCAGTGTACCCGAGTAGGCAAACGATTTATCACAAACACCACAATGATAGGGACGCTCTCCCGTATGTTTTCTCATATGCAGTCAGAGTTCCTAACCGAGTAAATTCTTTACCACATATCTCACATTCGTACGGTCGATGTCCTGCGTGTATGTGTGTGTGGGTTCTCATGTTTACTTACCACATATCTCATATTCGTACGGTCAATTTCCTGCGTGTATGTTTATATGGGTTCTCATGTTTACTTAGCTGCGTGAACTAAATGTTTTCCCACACATATGACACGCGTGTGGAGAATCGCCTGTATGGAATCTCTTGTGCTTTGTCAGATTGACCAAATATGTGAATGATTTTCCGCACATGTCACACTCGTGTGGATTATCTTATGACTATTTAGACACCTCAATTGTTTGAATGTTTTCCCGCATAAATCACACTCGAGTGGGCGATTCCCCAATTGCATTATCTTATAGTTAGATAAAGTTCCAGAATATGTGAATATTTTTCCGCAAATCACACTCGAATGGTCGATCGCCTGCGTGACCTCTCACGTGTGAAGTAAGATATTCCGAATGTCTGATGGTTCCCACATACCCCACATTCGTGTTGAATCTGTGGACGATCTCCTGTATTGACACCGATAGTTGAGTTGTTGTTGATATCCCTGATATGTGTGAGGAGCATCCCAAGTTGATGGGTTACATTACAAAACTAGATAGTAAGTGTATAGGTGAAGTAAAACACATATGGATAATAATTATGTTAAGATAGAGGTGTTGGATAGAAATAATTGGATAAAAATAGATTTTGTCTATTTACAAGATATGTGTCTTTTGTTGTTCGTTTTTTTGTTGTTGATTTTTTTTTCAAGTAAACTTGATATTTATAAGAACTACTATACATATGATATAATAGATAATGATTTGACTTTTTCATACCCATACTTCTGTATTGATACCCATACAGTCATGTATGTACAGTCCGATTTCTCCTGTATTGACACCCAATTACCCATGTATGTACAGACCGATTTCTCATGTATTGACACCCATACAGTCATGTATGTACAGACCGATTTCTCATGTATTGGCACCCAGTCATGTCTGTACAGTCCGATTTCTCATGTATTGACACCCATACAGTCATGTATGTACAGACCGATTAATCATGTATTGACACCCATACAGTCATGTATGTACAAACCGATTTATCCTGTATTGACACCCATACAGTCATGTGTGTACAGACCGATTTCTCATGTATTGACACCCATACAGTCATGTATGTACAAACCGATTTCTCGAGTTCGTGAATACATTTTCACATGCTTCACACTCAAATGGCCGATCGCCTGTGTGACATATCATATGTGAATTCAGATGACCAGAATGGCTGAATACTTCCCTACATAATCTCACAATCGTGTGGACTGTCTCCTGTGTGGATTGTCTTTTGTTCCGACGAAGGAGCGGATGTTTCTCGAGGTCTGAAAACAATAAAATAAGTCTAACTCCATACAAATTCAGGCCTCGTAAAAGTTAACTGCCAGATCGGCTGTCACGTTTTTGTTTCAAATTATAACTCGGGTTAAATTTCCGTTTGTCGCTTCTACATACACAACGCTCTTTTGTGGTCTCTGCTCTTGTGAACCGATTTTTATTATTATTAACTGCTGTAACGCTTGTATCGCTCTGTATCAAGGGTTACTACTGGGACGCCGATAACGATGAGAAATAAAAACGATGTTTTAACTGCTGTAACGCTTGTATCGCTCTGTATCAAGGGTTACTACTGGGACGCTGATAATCACTAGAAATAAAAACGATTTTTTAACTGCTGTAACGCTTGTATCGCTCTGTATCAAGGGTTACTACTGGGACGCAGATAATCACTAGAAATAAAAACGATTTTTTAACTGCTGTAACGCTTGTATCGCTCTGTATCAAGGGTTACTACTGGGACGCAGATAATCACTAGAAATAAAAACGATTTTTAACTGCTGTAACGCTTGTATCGCTCTGTATCAAAGGTTACTACTGAGACGCAGATAACGATGAGAAATAAAAACATATTTTGTCAGCTTCTGTAACGCTTGTCCCGCTCTGTATCACCCGTACAGAAACTTCACGTATGATTTGGGTAGAAACACGTTAGAGCACCTTAGAATTATGTTAGTTTTATGTCCTAATTGGCTGGGCTAACTTAGATCGTGTATGAAAGCAGATCGCTCATTTCAATGCAGCAACTTTGAACCGGCTGTCGACGTAAACCACGTTAGAATTATGTTAGAAATCTGTCCTTTATTCTTTTCACCAACTCCTTACTTATAAGATTTAGCAGAATTCTCTAAGTCCGGCTTTCTAACGTCAGTGCACATTAGAATTATGTTAGAAATCTGTCCTTTATACTTTTGATCAAGTCCTGTTTGCTAAGATTTAGCAGAATTCTCTAAGTCAGACTTTCTAACATCAGTGCATGTTAGAATTATGTTAGAAATCTGTCCTTATACTATTTACAGATCTACTTCTACTTTTTTTTAATTATTGGAATTTTCTAAGTCCAACTAAGAAAATTTACTTATAAATGAGTAAAAAAAAAAATACTCTATTTTTACTCACGAATAAATATTTTATTGAAGAATATAAATCACAAATAATTTAAAGTACAGATTGCTAAGTATCATAATTATATATAGAACCTGCAGTTGTGAACCCATTCTGTTATTCAATAGTTTTATTTTAGTATCAGATTCAAGAATTTCTTCTTGAATCATGAATTTTGAAATCTTGAATCCTTATATTATATTATATCCGCAAAAACTGGTTCTATTGGTTGCACGGTTTGAATTTTCAAACGTTGGCATTCGTGACATAACTGATCAACTATTGAGAGTATGTAGGAAACAAATTAATATGTGCTAATTGTGTACTCTCTCAAACACCATGGTACAAAAATGTTCTTAAATTATATCTATCTCAAATGACAGTGCAAACATAAATGCGAATTTCGTCTAACGAACAACCACTCACTTCATAAATTCATATTATAAATTACATGTATATTGCTATCTTAGTGCGGTGTCGGAAGAGCGTATTTTCGGTCCAGCAACAGACGATCACAGACTCATGTTCAAGCCAGATTTTTTTCCTCACAGTATAGAATTATCCCTCTTTGGTGTCAATCTTCTCCGTCTGACAGACGTGATCGACGTTAAATTGCCACCAGTCCACAGCTGTACCGGCGCAGGAATAAATCAACTGTACCAATTCATTTAAATACTCATAAGTTAACAAGAGAATATATATATATATATATCTCTTTTTTTAAACTGTTTCTTGAACTGATCTGCCCTGAATGATATAAACTTATAGTACTAGCTGGTGCCGGGGCGATTAAACGAACAGGCGGGGCGAATTAAAACCCAAATCGTCCTTGCAGTTGGTGCCGTCGAATTGTCGGACAGCATATAATTTAACTCGACAAGACCCCCCCCCCCCCCCCCCCCCCCCGCTGTACGAATAATCCAAATATCCCACCCACACCATCCACGGTCTCGATGTTTAAAATACCGGGCATTTTATATTATGCGGCGACACAATTTTGGAACTTAACAAAAATAATACCACATTTTTCCTCAGATGCGAAATGACCAGTTTTCTGACAGTATAGAATTATCTCTCTTTGTCGACATTATAAATCTGCCAGTTCACCTAAGAAATTTTCAATATATTTCACGGGTCATAGGAACTGCTCCGCGAGGAAGTCTAGATTACCTCTTCTGGGTTTTGCCTGAGTTCACTTCCGATCTGCGCACGGTCACTGGGGATTTTCTCAACGTTAATAACGCAAGTTTTCCACAACGACGAAATATATACATGTGTTCATATGTTCGAAATAAAACTCCAAATTGGGCCTCTCAAAAAAGATTCCTTGTTTATCATAGGCGCCCGCCCCTAAAATTCCTCCCGTGCGTATTATTTTTTGTTTTTTATATTATCTCCAGAACACCAATATATGCTTTACGCGGAGCTCAATATCGGAAAAAAAAACTAATAAATAAATGCAGATTACATTGATCGCGCTGCACGAATTAATAGAGATGCAATTGACATTTCTAACAAACAAAATACTTTGAGTTCACGTCGCAATGTACATGTACGTGTATTCTTTGAATATTTAATATTCAGCGTCACCTCCTAATAAAGGTCGATAACCTGTACTGTACGCCAAGGGTCCGATGTCATATGAAATCTTCGTGAGGGTACGCTAAAACACACATGTACATGTACACGCTCGTGGGTGATCGACACATGCATATATTATATACATGTACAGTGATGCAAATAATTAAAAATATTAATTATCCATGTTTTGTACAATACCTGTAAAACAAGCAGCTCTGATTTAGTAACCATTGGTTTGTCACTTTAACCGACAGACCGCGGATCAAAAGCCTGCTGCGAATGATTGACAGCGGTGTCAATGAAGTCATGCAAATACAATAGGGGCCTGTCTTCGGTAAATAACCTGGGCCTAAAGTTGAAATTGATACCCTGTGACTCAAACAGAATTGTCAATTGAACACGTGCTGTCATATATACTTCGTCGGTTTTGATTGGCTAGTAACCACTCGATCGTGCGATGAATGTGGTAAATGGCGTCTGGTACATAGCAAGCACGTGTTGAAGTGGAATGAAGTCAACTCTCTCCAGTCCCTTATGGAGGACATATCCTACTCGTGCGGCGCGGTCCTGAGTGATCTCTTCCACGATGATACTGACTATCCACCCGTATATATTAAGGGAAATCTATCTTGCCAAGACAAGATAGAATTGCCTTGGTATAGTGCGGGTAATGATAGAATATGTATCATTGTGGAACAGAAGACGACCTGGAACCATTGGATGAAAGATCTTACGCAATATGCACAGCTTGCAGAGGGAGAGGACTGCCTGTTGAAAAGAAGAGAACTAGATTTGTGCCGAAATAGATTGAAATAAAACATGAGTTTTGTGAAAGTAGTTATATATTACGTTTTTCCCGATAACTTACCTTATCGGATCCCAAAACAAAAACAAAAAACAAATGTCCCTCCCGCCCCTACCCTGGAAAAAAAAACCTATGATAAACGAGTAATCTTTTTTGAGGGGCCATAGACTCAGTTTTGTTTGGAATTAATCTCTAAAGGGTAAATTGTTGCAATACGCAAGTTTGGTAAATGGTCGACTATATTAAGTACAACACGTCTATATCCGCAAAGTCATGAAATTAGTTAACAATTAATGTTTATCGGTTTTATATAGAATCTCGTACGATCTTCAGTATTTAAACACGTTCATTATCGTGGTGTTCTATGCATGGTCTATTTTATGCCATATCTATGGAGTAATCATAGGAATTGTAATAGTAACTATCTTAATTTTCCACAAAAACTCATAAGTGATTAACTCATGGACCAGAAATCGATAATTGAACTGGACCAAAATCGGAAGAGGTATATTCTCTCTCGTGGAGCTGTTAAATGTTGTTACAGCCAGGACATTTTGTCTATATGATGTGCTATATGTATATAATCATTAGCGCGTACCAATTAATATGTTCCCTTCAGTTAAGCTATCTGCACACACAGCTCACATACACAATTAGTTCGCTTACAGGTAGGCCTATACACATACATATAATATATGTATATATCATATGTCTGTCTGTCTGTAGATATTACAGTGCAGGAACCAATTCTGGTTGTAGACGCACTGGTCCAGGTGCTACCATGGCTGAGTAACTTTATAACCCTGTGGTGACTCTACAGTAGCGTTCTTTAAAGTGCACACACCGAGGCGTGTACATGGGTGATCAGCCATTGATGTCCGCGCTTGATCGGACAGCGTACTGCACCCACGACAACACACCTGGACAAGTGTTGTAATGGGGGGGGGGGAGTCGGCATTTTGACAGTATCTGACCGAGTTCTGATTTTTGTCAGAATACCCTGACCAGGTTGCGATCACCGGTCCGCTAGCACGAGAGACCAGTACGCTAATTATATACCTCTCGGCTACCGACTTCCCTAGGCCACACAGCGATAATACAACCACAAATTTAGTAGCCTACTTTTTGTAAAATATTTGTTGAAAGTATTATAGTACTCAGGACAATACAATATAAATTATGGTTCAAAACAATATCTTTGAAATTGAGTGTACATGGTAGTTTGGCTTTGTCGCTTTTCGGTACGAAGTTATTAAAGTACGGTACTGTATATTTTTTTGTTGATGGCTGCGCCCACTGGAATACACCGGAATGCGAACTGCCAGGAATGACCTTCGTTGCACTGAAATGTTGCGTTTGATTGATCGAAACGCGGTCAACTACGTGGAAGATTAAAGCTGGACTGTCACATATGTATAACGTGGTCAATACAGTATACACTTTCCGGTAATAAGGTTGGCCATGAATTTCGGGTATTTGCATAGCAACCGTTGCCAGGGAGTGATCGTGTGGCATAATGTATCCCGATCTTAAAAAACTCAGTGGTCCATGAGGAACATACATGTAAAGTTTCAGACCCGTGACACCATTTAAACATAACCAACACATTGCGCCTAAACAGTCTACAATAAATCAAAAATAACACTGGGAGCCCAGGGTCATGGTCAGATGATGTCGATCGTTGTGGGGAGCCAGGGATCGCAGTGTTCAAAGGGTTAACTTATTAAGTAGTCATAAACTATGACGATACAATAATATGTAATATATATGTTAAATATTGTATCGTCATGTGTGATTACTCTCTGTTCCAGACCGACTTGCTCTCCATTCCCGGTGGAGTCATCATTGACTTGTATCGCATATCGCTATCTAGATCGATTCTAGTGCCTAGTAGGCCTACTACTACTAGTAGTGGAGTCGACATGCAATTACTCGCTTATGGTCGGTTCATTATTTCGCCATGCACAACGGGTAATTATTTTTCCAGCGAATAAATTAAATCACTGCTAGTTCTAGATTACCTTTCGTGCATGAACTTTCCCTCCCATCAATAAAACTGTCAACGTCATGATAATCAGGGCTCAAAATACACAAGTATGGACGCCATATACGATGAAGCAATTCATTTAAAAGTAAATAAAATATACCGTAGTAAATAAATCACAAATTTAACACGAAAACTCGGACGAGTTAGTATGAATGTATACTAATTGCACAAGCTTGAAGCTTATAATACATTTACATCGATATACAAACATGTTCCGTTGTCAAAGTCTTTATTATATTACTAGTTGATATTATAATATTAATATAAACTTTTAACTGCAATTTGCAAATCTGAAGAGTGAGATTCTGATGATTACTTATTTACTAGGACTATAATAAAACCTATAGGCCTAGTAAATAAGTAATCAAATAGTTATTCCTATGAATCTGAGTCAATGTTCAACATTTGTCCTTTTATGGCATTTCAGCATTGGGAATATCTCTGACATTATAACAGCCAGTGATTGAGTGAATATCATTGGAATTTGAACTCTAGTTTATAATAATTAATATTCTAGATCTCAAGCATTGTAGCGGGGTAGGTACCATATTTATTGATAACCCCTTCTTACTAAAGCATCATTGATGAGTAATTAACCCACAGGAAATATTCAGATAATAGTGTCCGAAGAGGCCCAAAAAAATGAGTTTGTGCAAAAAAAAATTCTATTCACATTTTTGCCCTTGTTTTAAGTTGTTTTCAAATATATTCATTAATAATTGTGTTCTAAGGCAGGTTATGGCCTTTACAGACACTTAGGAACAGGGTAGGTATATTGAAGCCATCCTGGTTGAGGGCGAAGAACCTCAATGGTACGGTGGCCCGTAAGTGCCACGGCGAACAAACTTTTCAAAAGTTTGTTTTGGCGTGAACTTTTTACTCACGGCAAAACAAACTTTTCAATCACGGCAGAATAAACTTTTCACTCACGGCAAAACATTCTTTTCATCCACGGCAAAACAAACTTTTCAGTCACGGCAAAATAAACTTGTCAATCACGGCAAAACATACTTTTCACTCACGGCAAAACATACTTTTCAATCACGGCAAAACATACTTTTCATCCACGACAAAACATACTTTTCACTCACGGCAAAACAATCTTTTCACTCACGGAAAAACAATCTTTTCACTCACGGCAAAATAAACTTTTCACTCACGGTAACATTGCTAAACCTCTCTCTGTCTCTCGCACAGGGGCCTGTAACGCGTTCCGCTGCCCGCCCCCTTTTGCGCTGCCCATATACGCCGCTCTATATACGCGCCTGCTTCACGTTAATGGTAGTAATATAGTCTCTATATTACTACCATTAACGTGAAGCAGGCGCGTATATAGAAGCGGCGTATATGGGCAGCGCAAAAGGGGGCGGGCAGCGGAGCGCGTTACAGACCCCTGTGGTCTCTCGCGATAAAAAATTGTTCAAGGCTGTGATATCGTGGGAGCGAGTAATAGTATATCAGGTCGTAAATCTATATCATGTGGTGATGTTCCGACTTTTTAACCGCACTGTATTTTGATACTCTCAGGTTATATGTTACTCAATTTAAATGTTTTTGTGTATAATTCGAACAAGACATTACTCATTATGCCTGCAATTTCCCCCCCCCGTTCCGAAGGAACTGTAATCCAATTGTCCCTGGAAATTGACTCCGTACTGTGGAGAGCGTCACGGTGCCATTTGCATCAACTGGGATTGACACCGTGGAGGTACAATCCGATTTTTTTTAAATGTAACCCTTGAGGAAGTGGCATTTTTACTTTTGTGTTGCGTAAAACACAACTGAGTCAGAATTCAAAGAGACGCCCACGCAAACACATGCAGGGAATATCATATTCAAAACACCGAGATAAATAAATGATGTCCTTGGCATTGCAGGACGTGGTCTTGTCAAAAACAGATGATCTGACAAGCACGATTATAGCACACATCTATATTTATGCTAATGGTTGATTATGGGTGATTGGAATGAGATGAGATAACAAGCCTATTGTGGCTTTTGTGTAAGTCCTCTCCCAGACCGTTTAAATGTCTCGGACGGCATGCATATAAGGCCAGTCGGTGCGAAGGCAAATGGAATATTACCAAGGCCGTTGAATATGTAATGAGTGCAACGCATGTATTAATAGCCAAAAGAGGTGTAGTACAGACTTCAAATTAGTTCAAATTACTACAGTTCAGCTGTCTCAATCGCGTTTGGAATACTTGAGATTTGCGACTACATGTATGACCAAAATAGTAGTAGGGGTGTGTTTATATCCAGGTTCGTACAATGTTTCACGTATGTTGGCAGTCTATTCCAATCGCTTATTGTAGAAGATAAAACTGTATTCTTATGATTTAAACATATTTTATTATCCCTCAGTCGATAAACAAAATACAAATAAAGATAATACAGTTGGTGACATGGATGAGAGGCGATAAATTTCGGAGCACATGAAGTTACAGAACTTATGGAAGCTCCTATCCTTTAATTGAACGGAAAATACTGATTCATTTCATTCGGGGATCAAGATGAGTTGTGTAGACATATTGGTCAAAAAGCTGAAGAAAAAACCTTCAGCTTTTCAGAAATTTCATTATTATCATCATTATTGGTTTTATATATATATATATATAAAACCAATAATGATGATAATAATGAAATTTCTTCAGCTTTTTGACCAATATGTCTACACAACTCATCTTGAAAGATTTGTATGTTATATGTTTCTACAACCAATGTTAGGGCGACATTTCGCAGGGAAAATACATATATTAGGGAAACATTAATGTTAGGGGGACATTTTTGTGTCTCCCTAACATTTAAATTTAATTTTCTGGATATATGCATCAACAATTTATTCAAAATCCATGTTGTATGTACTCTGACTGACTTTGTTTTTGGGTGTTCGTCATCAGTTTTGGGTTTAAATAATTAATTTGGTAGATTTTTGCAACTGATTTTTGGCATGCTATATCTGGCATAGGTACATATATATATATATATATCTGATCATACTAAATTAAGAACACCCTCAAACACTCTATATTCTACTAGAGCGATTTATTTTACTTTTCTATAGACATTTTGGAGTTATGTTTTGTCGTGATTTCGCTTCTTGATCCTATAGAATTTAACGAAATACCATGCCTACAACAACGTGGAAATCTGAAAAGATAATCGTGTTTGTCATGAACACTTTTGTGATGAGAGATATAATTTTTGATACCGTTCATATTTTGAACTACATTAAGTACAGCTAATGTCCACGCTATTAAAATGTGCATGTTCGGTAAGAAAATGTAACTTTTGTTGAAACCACACGTCATATATATAGCTAACCATTCCGTACTTCGGGGCATTACATGCTCAAATGGACACCTGCCGTTATGCACTAGGCGAAAACTCTATAGGTGAAAATAGCAACACATAAGGAAGAACAATCTTTCTAGTAAACGAAATTTGCAGATTCGTGCCGCACGTCGGACAGACAAAAGTCGTTATCGCTGGGCAAACGTTGGAATACAATAATACCGCTACAATAAAATAATTCCAGTTTTCGTGATTGTTGCGACATCATCACCACGAAGTCATTTGTTTTCTGTTTTCAAGTTTCACCAAAATCCAATGAATATCTCCGAAAATATTACAAATTATATTTACTAGAGTAGCTCATGGTGGTTGTGTATGCACTTGTATGCCCAGAGCTAAACTCTTCATGAGTCCACTATTGAAGGTCCAAGAACAATATTTGGATGGTAACACATTTCCCATTGAGGGCGAAATGGGTGAAATGGCCACGCCCTTTTTGTGCAAAGTACTACCATTCGACTATATCTCCAGAACCGTTGGACATAGGAGATTGTCTGACCACTCAAAATGTGCGGAATGGCCACAAACCCAAAACAATCCATTTTTTAAGGGCATGCACCTCAATTTTGGGGTTCAGCACTTTTATCTCAAAGTATATGTCAATGATCTGGAAAGTTTCATGATGGAAGCCAATGTGAACGGTTTAGGACTTCTCACACGCGAGATAGAGGAAAGACTCGGTGTTTATTTGAAAAGTGAGTGAAAAGTTTATTCTGCCGTGATTGAAAAGTTTGTTTTGCCGTGAGTCAAAAGTTCACGGCAAAACAAACTTTTGAAAAGTTTGTTTTGCCGTGGCACTTGCGGGCCACCGTACAATGGTGATATGATATGATTAAGTAATATACATGAGAAGAGAAGGGCGGGGCTAACTCGTAATATTTTTGTGCGAGACGCGGACACACGATCACAATCCATGTTCGAATATTTTTATTCCAATAATAGTTTGATCGTCTGTCCGCGGCTTAAGGCTTCGCCCGGATTAGTTTTGTGACAAATTGACACGAGACAAGTCCTGGATAGGGTCATTCATTTCTTTATTACTATTAGCAGTATATATCAAACTGACCGTCCATATATATTGATCTGAAATCTGGTGCTACACGGTGCATTGAAATACAGACAACAAAAAGTCAACAATTGCAACAATCAACAACAGTCAACAAGTTTGGACTTTTGTTGCAGCCCGGTTAAATGTATACGCCGCCAGATGGTAATTAAAAATACAATGCTGATCAAATTTAGCCAAAGAAAATGCATATCATTCCATGCATGTTCTTTAATGTTTCGACTAGCCAACGCCATCGTAGAGGCATATTGGAGCGTGTTGGCCCTGCCATAACATATTAGCCTGTCGACCACCAACATTTAGCAAATCGAAAACAGATGTCTCCGACATTAAATGTGTGAAAGATATACAGACCGCCTAAAGATTTCTGGAGCTATCTTATTAGGACAGACGTGTTACATTTTCATTACGATGTCTCCAGAGGGTGAATTTAATTAGGCTGTCCAGCATAGCCGGCTAGCATGAGTAAATTCACCCTCTGGGAACCTCATCTGAAGTTAGTTGATTATTTGATCAAGGAGATTGGGGTCACAAGAGGGTTAATTTGGTGCTGCTAAATCGCCTATGCGAGGGGGAAACATCACTTATATACATTCACCCTATGAGGACCTCATTCTGGGGAAAGTTCGAGTGTTTACCGATGAAAAAACTTAAGAAAACTGCTGCGACAAGTAGTGCTGAATTCATGCTTCGGAAACTGTTTCTGTGCAATATAGAATAAAGGCATCCGATGGCACTGGCAAAGAACGAAATATTGACATAGATTACATTGGAACAGTTCAACTCATCCACAAAGGTAAGTACATAATTGATAATATATATACAACAGTCATGGGCCTATTTCACTGTTTCAGCATTTTTGATCAACACGCAGGGACGTCGCTACAGGGGGGTGGGGGTGTCACCCCTCCCAATATTTGCCAAAATGTTCAACTTTCGGAGGTCAAAATTCGACATTTTTGGAATTTCAGGTAGAATTTGGTAGGAATTCTTAAGTTTCTACCTGTAATTTGAATGTTTTACTTGGCAAATTCCGGAATTTCGGGAATATTCAGAAATTTTAGAATACTGGTAGTAGATTTGGAATAAAATTAGACTCAATGGGGGGGGGGGTGCAAATGGAAATTCCGAAAATTTAGGGCGGTAGATTTGAAATTTTTTGATCCAAGGGCGGGGGGGGGGGGTGCAAATGGAATTTCCTTTATTTGGAAACCTGGTATAGTTGATTCGAAAATTTAGCTCCGGGGGGGGGGGGGGGTGGTGCAATAGGAATTTCGGAAGTGGACAACACCATCCCTGACCTGTTCGCAACGTCCCTGTCCACGATTCGATTATGGAACTATTTCATGAGGATATGTTTATTTTTAAATACTATAATTTAGGTCCACACGTCACATTTAAATAGTTTCATATATATATATATTATTACGCCACCGTAGTGTGGTGTTTCTAGCTTTTGGTTTTTTGATATCGCATGGTCGATCGATAATTCACTGGGTGATTGTACATTCGGCAAACCTCGTCAGATTCCGTCACCGTTTCATCGTACCGATAATTACGAGAGTACAACTAAGATTGGCACATGTGTTTACGTCACCGGTGTAATTGTGGGGACATGCTTCTATTATGAAGGTTTGCTATCCCGAAGGTCCGCTATTCCGAAGGTTCTCTATTCCGAAGGTTTTTGTTATTTTTAGGTTAATTCTATATTTTAAAGTATTGAGACTAATTTGAGAGGGTTCATTTTCACAAAGATTCTTTATATGGAGTGTGCGCTCACATCCGAACTGATCATGCGCGCACACCGATACAGATACAGGAGGAAATAACTTAACTTAGAACATTAAATGTGATTTTGTTTTGTTTTCGCTGGTTTTCTTGAGATTTTATGTCATTACGTGGGCCCATACCTTTGAATTCTTGGCATATACTATGAATGTTGTGGTATATATGGACCCTCCCGCATTGGGACATGACATAGGTTCAGTTGACTTAAGTGGTGTTCTGTGTGTGCTCCAATTTGGAGTTCAATATTTTAAGGGCCAAGTTTAGAATTTTATGGGTCCATACCTTTGAACTCTGGGCATATAATATGAATATTGGGGGGCATGTCTCTATTCCGAAGGTTCACTATCCCGAAGGTCCACTATTCCGAAATTTCTCTGAACGTTCGCTATTCCGAAGGTTCACCAATCCGAAGGTTCGTTATTCCGAAGGTTCTGTGTTCCAAAGATTTTTTTTATTTTAAGGTTAATTCTATATTCGAAAGTAACGAGAGGGTTCATTATCACGAAGATTCTTTTTATGAAGGAAATAACGTAAAACATTAAATGTGATTTTGTTTTGTTTTCGAGGGTTTTCTTGAGTTTAATGTCATTACGTATGACCTTATTTCTCATTACATATTCACGCCAAGGAGCCCACACAATTGCTATGTTACGATGCGATTTAATGTGATTATGTGTGACCTAATATCTCAATAATCTGAGGCAAGAGTACGCCTGCTAAAGGCGAATTATAACAGTTGGGGGTATAACGCTCAATAAATACTGGAGGCTATAACAAACTGCGCAGTAGAATATCGCTGAATGGACGAGTATGAGATGAGCCTAAATGCAATTGTGACTTTGTTTAAAGGCCCACTTAATTTTCGAGTCATTAATTTTTTATAGTATATACGGTTTTAATAACAATTTATGCCATAAAATTTGAATAAACTACTATAATTCATCACCATTTGAAAGGCAGAATACTTCTATCTCCTAGTTTGAAACACCTTCAAAATACCGCGTCGTATATCTAGCAATTAGCAACCAACATGTCCTCCTCGGCTTTCCATAGAATTCAACGTAATTTGATACTTATGGGTATTTGTGTCCGGGAAGTGTTTTGAACGGGTCAAATCGTGACCCCGACCTGACCTTGACCATTAAAACTGTCAATGCAAGGTCAATTTGGGTAAAACGGACAAATTTCGGCGAAATTTGATACCTAGGGATACTTTGGTCCGAGGAGAGTTTTGAACGGGTCAAATCGTGACCTCGGCCTGACCTTGACCTTCAATATGGCCAATCAAAGGTCAACTCGGATAAAACGGATAGATTTCGACGAAATTTGATACCTATGGGTACTTTTGTCGGGGGGGGGGTGTTTTGGACGGGTCAAATCATGACCCTGACCTGACCTTGACTTTCGAAATAGTCAATTGAAGGTCAAATCGCACCTTTCACCGGAAAGCAGATGGGAAACAGCCCGGGTGAAGTCGGGCCTATCAGCTTGTGTAATAAAGAAGACAGTTTGATGAAAGTAATGTATGCCACGAGAAACGGGAAAACTTGAAATATGGAAGTACGCAAATTTCCCGCATAAAATTTGAAAGCTAGTTTATAGAATAATTGTATTATTATTTATATTTATGGCTAATAATACGATCTTGGTGGCGTTACCATTTCTGACTATGGTTTTCTTGTTTAATATGTGAAACAGTTGAACTATAAGTGTCTTATATATAGGACCTAAAACTAACTATTGTCACGAGAACAAGCTGGGAAGCAATGCACTATATATATATAATCTCTAATAGTATGGCAGACGGCAATTTCACAAGCAGATCTCTCGACAGAGACGTCCACTAACACTCAAATAATGCTTGGCTACCAATGTATCATCATAACAAAGTCCCAGATACCATACCACATGAGATTTAAACATTTTATCAGCAGGATTCACAAACTCCCGGATTTGATTGCATCTTGACATTAATAGCTGGTTTTCAAGCTGCCGCTGGTTTTAATGTGTTTAATAGCACATTTTGACATTACCACAGAGAACTATTGGAAGAACTCATTGTATCAGGTGCAAGGCAGGAAACATTTTGGAATTATATATAGATTACTTAGTAGAAATTATTTTTGGACTTTGTCTAGGCAAGCTATTTTTTCGTTGGTTTTAAAGGGGGACTGTACCGGTGTACCCTAAATCTGGCAATTTATAGGATCAAAATGTGCTATTTTAATCAATCAATCAATCAGTTTATTTCTCATAAACCTATACATACATAGGTATGGAGATAATAACAATTTAAATATATACAATATGTACATAAACATGCGAGCTTCCGGGTGACAAATGTTGTATACATGGATTATATTACATAACCTTCATCGCTACATAGATGTATAATACTGTAACATGTATATGAATATTGTAAATATATATAGGCATATACAACTAAATAAATTTATTGTATATGCTTACATATACATATTTATAATTATATATCAATAACTATGTATATGCGAATATCGGTACTGTTCTTGCATAAATTATGATAATGCTTGTTCGACTTATTGTCTAGCTGAGTTATTCGGTCATTTCTCGATTTACAAGCTTAATAAATTCGCACAACTTGCGGAGATGTGTTACATTGTCGTCGTTGAGTAAATCGCTCATCAATATTGTATTAGGGCGTCGGCCAGTTAACATTGGTAACAATCTGCGCCGGGCGTTGTTCATTTTTGTACATACGAGAAGGTAGTGAAATTCGTCGCCAATTAACCCTGTATCGCATAACACGCAAGTGCGGTCATTACGTTCGGTATTGTTCCACCGTCCCGTTTCTATTGGTAACTTATGGTTACTAGTTCGGAATTTGCATAACAGTGTTCGGTTACATCAAGATAGGGTTCAAAATCAGAGTCGTGTTTGAAAATTCGGTATATCTTACCACGACTTGTGTTGTTCATATCACGTTCCCACGATACTCTTTGTTCGGAAATAAGGCAACATTTTAGATATGATACCAGCTTATCTACGTTGGTGGCATGACCTGCACACCATATATGCGGCAGATTACATTTGTCTATCAACACGTGAATACAACTCAACCAGGGGAAAATGTTTTCATCTGTTCTGACGTCGCATAACATTGCCTGCGTTAGATTCAGTAACATTTTTGGAAATCTTTCAGGTTCGCTATTTGTGACTTTGCACCAGTATTTAAACATTCTAGTTTTAATCAGTATATTTAAAGGCAATTTCCCACTTTCGCCATATATCATAAAATTTGGGGTTGATGGTCGTAGTCGAAGTATGTGCTTTAAAATTTTTCGTTGAACGCTCTCCAATAGATCATTATCACCGTATCCCCATACCTCACAGCCATATAGAAGTATTGGTTCAACGTGTGTATCGAATAAGTCAAGTTGATTTCTTATTGAGAGACAATGTTTGCGGGATTTTCCAATAATGGAATACATGGCCCGTGTGGCTTTATCAACCAACATTTTTTTCGCGGGCATAAAAGATCCAGATTTGGCAAACGTTATGCCCAGATAGTTAAATTTGGTTACTACATCTAGTTTTTGTCCTTTAAATATAAATTTCGTTTTCTTCGAGAGACTGTGCTTTGACATGTTAAGAATTTTAGTTTTTTCAACATTGACTGTTAGTTTCCATTTGTCGCAATATTTTTCAAACTGATCTAATTGTGATTGTAGTGATTTAGGGGTATCTGCCATGATAACTGTATCATCGGCATAAAGAATCATAAAGATTTTCAAGTAGCAATCTAATCTACTTTCAATTTCGTTGTTCACTTTTCGTAAACCAATCAGGTTATCTTTTAACAGTTCACCTTTTCCTGTTTTCCTGCCAAGAGCGTGACGTGGTCAGGAGCGTACGCGTAGTGGGGGTGGAGGGGCAGGCAAACATTTATGGAGGACACCATTACCTGGGCGGGGTAGATTGGTTGCAGGACTACCTTATTTTGACCCAAAGTCAATTCTACTCTCATTTCATTTATAGTTGTGGTTGCACAAAAACGGAAAAAATCATGCAAATTTCAAGTTCTTTTTATGACACAAGCTTTTAACATCTTTTTATTATTTCTAGGTAAACATGTAGTATAACATCTGTGAAACACAACCATGTATATTTTATAGTTCATTTGTCAAGTTATAGGAGAAATAAAAGCAGTTGATTTTTTGCAATTATAACAGGTCGGGAAGAAGTGAAAAGCAACTTAACACGTGCTTAATCCTCTTAATCGTATCATATCACCATTGAGGCTGGCAATCAACCACACACTCCGTCCGTGTACCCTGTGTATAATACATGTGAAGGGAGTGGTTTGGGGGTCTAACCCCGGGTTTCCTGCCTTGCACCTGATACAATGAGTTCTTCCAATAGTTCTCTGTGGTATTGTCAAAATGTGCTATTTTCCATGACTGCTCATAGTACTGGTGTATAAAAGTTATGTTTCACATGATAAATATGAACACGTTGAAAGAGACTGCGTTATAAACATACTTAATATGTTGCTATAATTTCTACATACTAATGATCTAACTATAGATTTTTATATGAAAAATGTAAATATGTTGTAACTCGGTCTGGAGCCATGGATATATCCTTGAAAAATTAAACACAGAAACATATGAAAATAGGCTTACATTGTATATGGTGCTATAAGTTATTCAATTAAAAATACGGATGACCTTCGCGCTGGGTATTGTGTTTAAAAAGTCATATCCGTTAAAACCGCCATAAACAGAAAGAATATTAAAATACAAACATATTTTGTTCTTATACAAATCCAAAATATTGCATAGATAGCATATTATTGTCACGATCGTATGCCTTGTTAGTAAACAAAAGCCATAGTATTATACAGTACAGTGCATAAAGAGTGTGCTATAAGCAAAACACTCAACAACGGGGAGACCCCACTATGAAATCTTTGGTTAAAATTGAAGCCAGATTATACCGATATAGATGGGTTCTAATTTCCAACATGTTATGTTTTAAAATAAGATCCAGAAACAGTCCGATATAATGAGTCTAAAAGAGGAATAAACTATGTTTTGCTAACAGTTCCTTCAACGTATTAAGTCCGAGAATTATGTTCCTTTTTAGAATAATACATGTGTGTGACCTCGACTCACTATGTATAGTGTCGGAGTATAGTCCCCAAATTTCACAATCACAACACTTTTATGAGTAGCATATTCACATATGTTTTTTGGGGTAGAGAAATCTCATGTAGTTACTGCATGCGGACATTGAGGAAGCCGCACGTGTATTTCCGTACTGTTATCAAACAGTAACGTCCAGACGCACATAATGATACTGACACAACGAACGCACAGCGAAATACTGTTCCAGATAGATGTATAAGCATTTTAGATAAACATTCGTATTAGTTCTTGCTTCCAGTGGTCCAGTACAGCTTTTGCATTTATTAATATCCATATATATGTACATCCTTTGGCATTCAGCGTTTATCGTCACATTTCATACAACCATGCACAGCTTATATTGGGTAATTTTTCTGTAAAATTCCCGATCACTTCCGAGTCATGCATGGGAGAGCGGTCACAACACGTTTGATTTTTGCACCATTCCGAAGTGTCCTGTCGATAGCTTTTGATATTCTTTCTTGTTCGATCGAACTTATATCTGGAAAAGAGATATACATAATTGTTAATAAAATTGAAATACTGTGTATATATATGCGCACATGCGTGTATCGATGCCGACGAAGAGTGATAAGGAATTACTGAACACACTCGTTATAGTGATTATAGACAAATAAAACGTGTATCCTCAAATAAAGTCATCGATGACCACATGTGTCTTACTTCATTACTTTCATAGCCGTACGGGCGCCCGAATTTTTAGGTAGATATTTGTGCCCGAATTTGTGTACATGATATATTCATCGTTGTAACGCAGCTTTTGTAGTATATACATCTTGTATATACATAGAAATATAACAAAATACATTCAAATTAATCTTAAATTTGAATAATTTGGGCATAAATGTGAAAAATATTGCCACGATTTCCCCCTGAAATATCATTAAATTTGCCAGAAAATTGTCCGAATTTTACAGAAAATATCTCCAATTTGCCCGAACATTGTCCGAATTTGTAGCTTTCAACACGCAGTCCCCACAGCCCATGGTCCGTACGGCTATGATTACTTTATTTATATAAAGTACATTGTATATCGGTACTCGGTTAGTTGAACGTATGCAGAGTGTCGCAATATTGTAAAATTATAAAATGTTGAAATTAAATTGATAACAACAGAACGTACCTCATATCCGTGTTTTGCATCTGTGGTATAGTTCTGTGGTAGTTCTTCATACTATAGACCTGTGCATTTGTTATGGCCTCCTGTGGCTATAAAACTCTGAATAAACCACATCTGGTAATCTGCTGCGAAAGGATTTGCGTGCCCGCCCGGAGGTCGCCCTTACACCCTGGTCTGGTAATCATTTACAACCGATTGTTAGATCCCTGGACATATTACATAATGTATTCACCGCTGGTATCATTAGCAATATATGTCTATGGTCAAATTACACAAGGACTGACCATGCCATTGAGATCAAATTCAATTGATGTATATATATAATATAACGTAAGCAGGGCTACTTGCTATATCTGAGTACATATGAGAACGTGTGATATGTTCTAACTGTCGAAGTGTTTGATATATTGTAGCTTTATGATACATATATAGACTAATCTCTCATCATTATCATTGATAATAACGCTAAACGATAAATCAATGGAAAACATTCTACAAGTACAAACACGCGATACTTTTGTGGTTCCATGCAAACGTCTTTTCTCCAACTGGCACGTCTACCCTCAAGCTCGATAACCGCGGCTATGCATCGGTTTCTGAGAGTAGTCTTACCTTCCAGGCTCGGTAACCATGGTTATGCATCGGTATCAGAGAGTAGCCTTACCCAGTCGTTGGCCATATTGTCACTTAGGGACAGGTGCACCGAGCAAATTATATATTTAATCATATTTAACAATACGACAAATCAAATTACGGCAAAACAGCCTCCAGGCTAGGTAACCATGGCTCTGCATCAGTATCAGATAGTAGCTATCGGCATATAATGACATTTAGACCTAGGTGAATTAGGGGCCAATAAACAAGTAAATCCCGCGACTATGTACTGAATTAACTACGAGTATCCCCTCTCTACCATTTCAGGCACCACAACACCAAGATGCATCCGCCTCTTCAACCTTCCACCTCATCCTCTCAGAGACGCCAAATACACCTCCTGGAAACAGCAGAGACGCCCAGATGGCCCATCCCGGCTACACACAGCACTGACTCATCCCAATGACAACAACAAGACACAAGACAAAGAACAAAGAACAAACCACCTACCGCCAACAGCTTCCTGCTTCCTGCTTCGGGGACATGATAACCAACAACGCTCTTCAGCGACAAACCAGAATTTATTTTTTATAATCATACTATGCATTATGTCTATTTCGTTATAAGTTTGAATCTAATTAATTTGGAAATATATAACACTTGCGACATCTTGCATGTTATTCCAAAAACTCTGTCAACAATCATACTTTTATTATAGGGCCCAAATATATAATGTTCCAAAATTCCGTTAATCCTCATGCATGTACATAAGACCGGCTCATGTATATAAACCTTCAAGTTTTAGGATGATGTTTTTTTAAAAACAATCATTAATGTCGAAAGAAAAACTATTATTAATTCATATGCTAAATTTAAAATTGGGTTTATATTTTGTTCCGATATCACCGAGGGTCTCAATATAGTACAACTTCGTGAAATTGCCCACATATATATGTCTTTAACGAGTTTGTGTAACTTTTGTATTTTATAGTATTTTATGATTATTGATGTATTATTATGATGTATTTTACGTATTTATTTATTGATATATATCATTTCATTCAATTTTGAAAAGCCCGCCCAATAAAGTCAAAAAAGCCCACATAAAGTAATACTACTAAGTTGGCAAATTGGTCTCCTAGGTGGGTGACTAGTTGAAAAGTTCCGAAATATCTGGAATATCCTGTTGGAAAATTTATCCCAATGATGGGTTGTGCAAATGGAACTACAGAATTTCCAAAAATTGGAAATATTTTAGAATAGTAGATGTAGATTTGGAAAATTTGGACCCCAACGGGGAGGGGGTGCATATGAAATTTCCAAAATTTGGAATTTTTAGGGCAGTTGATTTGGAAAATTTGGATCCAAGGGGGGGGGGTGCACCAAACTTTAAATTGATCTCAGTCTTTGATAATGAGAAGGTAGTTTTTCTCCTTGAAAAAGGCGACAGATTATATATGAAGTCGGTACAGGTACGTGTAATAACTCGCAAGCCAGCATGTCGACCCAATGGACTGTCTTCTTTCTTCACATTGAACATGCACGTATAACAAAACTCCCTCCATATCAGTCAATAACTGTATATTGTATGCCCCAGTCGTCACAATATTTGTGTCAACTGAGCTCATCTTCTTCCACGTTCTTCTCTCTGTGTATCACCCACACAAACTCCATACAGCGCCCTCTACGCTATCGCTGCGATATGATATCCAGCGTAGCGATGGGAGATAACTCTGCCTGGAGTTTGTCACACACTATGATGCTGCCGCATAATCGATGGAATTGTGCATTATTGGTGGAACGTGGACATTGTTGATAGACCAAGTGTGGTAACTCTACTGTTATAATGACACCAATCGCAAATCATTTGGTCCAAGAGCATGCAAGATTGATAACTCTAAAGTTGTTGAACCACGAATACATTAATTATGTGTCTACGCATTGCTAAATGGTACAATCAGCGGATATGCACTGCATTATAATCAGCAATGATTGTCTACATTGTGTGATGCTATTTATTAATTTAGAAACATGTTTCAATTAAGTACGGTACGGTAGTGTTAATATTTAGAAAATGATGAGGTATTTTGTCATAAATATATATAATTCACTAGTATACTCGTCACGTGTGTATAAAACTGGCTGCAAAATAACATGCATGCACTATATAGATAATTTGCAAAATAAAATGTCTAATGCAGTACACATCGCTGGATAGCACCATTTAGCGAAGCGTAAAATAACAAGTGTAGGCCGCACTCCCGATTAATGTACATTATAATTATATCTCAGATGGATACATCATACATGCATATAATATGCATGCATAGTTGCATACACACGAGTATTGCAGAAATCACGCAGGCCTATCACAATTGCCCATGACTGCAGCCGTTGGAATTTCTGACAAGATTGTTTCTAAAAAAATATAACACAACAAAAAATAAATTGTTATTTGTTTTGTGCGATATTTTTTTTAGAAATGATATTTTCAGAAATGCCTGTGATAAAATATAGCGGAGCACGTTATGACAAGCTCCTGTGCATGATTCAAGCCATACAAATTATATATATGTCTCTAATGAAAATTTCAAAGTAGTTTTATTAACATAATGTAAAGTGTACGTATATACACATACATACAACAAATCAGGTGTGTGAAGTTGGTTTGACATTGGACGTTGGACGTTGGACGTTCAACAAAAACGATCTAAACACCGCCTATTTGCAGATGAAAATTAGTGTGAAGTTGGTTTGACATTGGACGTTGGACGTTGGACGTTCAACACCACTGTGGATCTAAAAAGGGGTTACCGGCAGATGACTCGAATCGCACATATATAGGCACAGGTAGAACCGCTTTGTTTCGGTCCAAGCGGTATTGCGTGGGAATAATCTATGCTCCATAGGATTTCCCTACCGAAATGTCAAGGTTATTGATCCACTGGTTTTGCCTCTACCCTCTGCACTCACGGCGAACTTTAGACAGAATTTTCTAAGTCGAACGTCCATTTGTTTACCTTTCGAAAGACATTCAAATATATGCTTCTGGCCCAATTATAGGGCCCGTTTCGGGTGCCATGGGCGTACCCGGATGTGTAACGAATGAAAATCATCGGCATATCATAATGCTTGCAGTTTGGGAGATAATGGGGGTGATCAAATATTTGGGAATATCGCTGTGAAGTTGGACGGACGTTGGACGTTCGTGGACATTCGCGACACGGTCTGTTTTCAATGAAATACCATAGACTCGCATTTGTTGATATGACTAACAGCTGCCTTGTGCCCACACAACTCTTATTTAAAAAAATCACCCTCCTTGCAAACATATTTCCATGCAAATAATCAAATTGTTGAATGTCCACGAACGTCCAACGTCCGTCTAACTTCACAGCACAATTTCAAAAAAAAAAAAAAACGCAGTTTCCAGTTTGCACCAGGAGACTTCTCTTGACCTAATTCGCGCTCTCAAACAGACAAATTTTAAAAAAAAATTTAAGAGAATTTTCCGAATGTTTTTTACTTTGAAAAACATTGGACGTTGGACGTTCAACACCACTGTGGATCTAAAAAGGGGTTACCGGCAGATGACTCGAATCGCACATATATAGGCACAGGTAGAACCGCTTGGTTTCGGTCCAAGCGGTATTGCGTGGGAATAATCTATGCTCCATAGGATTTCCCTACCGAAATTTCAAGGTTATTGATCCACTGGTTTTGCCTCTACCCTCTGCACTCACGGCGAACTTTAGACAGAATTTTCTAAGTCGAACGTCCATTTGTTTACCTTTCGAAAGACATTCAAACAGACATTCAAATATATGCTTCTGGCCCAATTATAGGGCCCGTTTCGGGTGCCATGGGCGTACCCGGATGTGTAACGAATGAAAATCATCGGCATATCATAATGCTTGCAGTTTGGGAGATAATGGGGGTGATCAAATATTTGGGAATATCGCTGTGAAGTTGGACGGACGTTGGACGTTCGTGGACATTCGCGACACGGTCTGTTTTCAATGAAATACCATATACTCGCATTTGTTGATATGACTAACAGCTGCCTTGTGCCCACACAACTCTTATTTAAAAAAATCACCCTCCTTGCAAACATATTTCCATGCAAATAATCAAATTGTTGAATGTCCACGAACGTCCAACGTCCGTCTAACTTCACAGCACAATTTCCACAAAAAAAAAAAACGCAGTTTCCAGTTTGCACCAGGAGACTTCTCTTGACCTAATTCGCGCTCTCAAACAGACAATTTAAAAAAAAAAATTAAGAGAATTTTCCGAATGTTTTTTACTTTGAAAAACATTGGACGTTGGACGTTCAACACCACTGTGGATCTAAAAAGGGGTTACCGGCAGATGACTCGAATCGCACATATATAGGCACAGGTAGAACCGCTTGGTTTCGGTCCAAGCGGTATTGCGTGGGAATAATCTATGCTCCATAGGATTTCCCTACCGAAATTTCAAGGTTATTGATCCACTGGTTTTGCCTCTACCCTCTGCACTCACGGCGAACTTTAGACAGAATTTTCTAAGTCGAACGTCCATTTGTTTACCTTTCGAAAGACATTCAAATATATGCTTCTGGCCCAATTATAGGGCCCGTTTCGGGTGCCATGGGCGTACCCGGATGTGTAACGAATGAAAATCATCGGCATATCATAATGCTTGCAGTTTGGGAGATAATGGGGGTGATCAAATATTTGGGAATATCGCTGTGAAGTTGGACGGACGTTGGACGTTCGTGGACATTCGCGACACGGTCTGTTTTCAATGAAATACCATAGACTCGCATTTGTTGATATGACTAACAGCTGCCTTGTGCCCACACAACTCTTATTTAAAAAAATCACCCTCCTTGCAAACATATTTCCATGCAAATAATCAAATTGTTGAATGTCCACAAACGTCCAACGTCCGTCTAACTTCACAGCACAATTTCCACAAAAAAAAAAAACGCAGTTTCCAGTTTGCACCAGGAGACTTCTCTTGACCTAATTCGCGCTCTCAAACAGACAAATTTTAAAAAAAAATTTAAGAGAATTTTCCGAATGTTTTTTACTTTGAAAAACATTGGACGTTGGACGTTCAACACCACTGTGGATCTAAAAAGGGGTTACCGGCAGATGACTCGAATCGCACATATATAGGCACAGGTAGAATCAAGTGAGGACATGATTATCAATAGGCCTAAGCACTCGAGTTTGTATACATATATATACATACAAAGTTTTAGCTTTCTAACTCTTGTATTGACTGAGCTATCATTATAAAATTGCTAAGAAGAAGGCAAATAATAATAGAGAAAAATAAAAATCACAAAAACAATATACTTCCATGTAAAACATGGAAATATAATAAGGGAATCGCGCGGAATTGATTGGTATGTCGATAGTACGGTTTCTTGACATTACTGTGTTCAGTTGGAACGTTCTGGTGTGACCCCCACCCATACCTCGGAATTAGGTGACGCGGGTAGAAAAGTCACCATATCTCGGCCAATTTTCGAGATATCGAGCTAATTTTTGCGTGATTGTGTTCGCAATTAATGCCCCTTTATTATATAGTAGGGTTTTAGTAAGATACTCTGGCGATATTCTACTATGTAGGCCTATATATATGCTGTTCAGTATATACATTTCGATTATCTCTGGCTTCCATCGACATAATACGGCAAGTAGGTAATCGTTTAGAAGTACTAGAAATTCCCCATCGAATGACACCAAAAAAGTGACGATTGGTTGTAGGAATTTAAATCCATAGTGCATCTTGTGTAAACTTGATAAGAATTAATGGGCCACAATTTCGACATTTTTCAACCGATTTACAAAATTCTTTCTGGAGTACTCTCAGAACGTCCTATAGATACTTCACAACAATTTTGGTTCGAATCGGAGACGACAAAAAAATGACAATTTTTGCCCCGCCCCCCCCCCCCTCCCCTCCCTAATAGAGACAAATATATTTGGATCTTGGTAAAAATTGCACCAGTTCGTCTTCTCTCTATGAATAACACGCTCACATATACAAAATCCTGCTCACGTGCGTCGTCTAGGGGGAGTTGTGGTCACAACCACTTTCTCCTCAGCCAATGTATGAATACAATTTTCGATGGTCTGTAACTTGGACATTTCTCAACCGATTTACAAAATTCTTTCAGGAGGATCATTAGTACGTCCTAAAGATACACGGTAGTAAAAATGGTTGAAATCATCGCAAAAACATAATTGCGAAAATTTCGCCCCCACCTTAAACAAATTCACAACATATCTTGAAGAAAGCATTGATGGATAACAAGAAAATAAGTTTCTTTCTATATATTACATAAATAAATAGCAAACATGTAGAAATACTATGAATATAAACAAAATGCTAGATTCTCACCCACTCCCGACCCTATTTTTGGCCCATCCTTTGATTTTTTTTTCTACTAGTATATGGAAATTATTTTTACATAAACTCATTTTCCTTATAATTACCAGGTTTCCATCATTCATTGAGCACATGCATGTATTTTGCACTAATCCATGGCTCAAATTAATTCATTTGTTGCATATATATTCTGTTGAGTATACAAGGGAGATGGTCCCATAAATGGAGGTATTTATCGTACAGTACCCCTTTAGCAAGAATAAAATATCAAAAACAAGGGTTGCACATCAAAGAGTTTTTTTTCCCCATAAGAGTCACTCTGTCTGACCAAGAATCACTAAAAATGGACGACTAAATAACCATAACTCAGAACTAAGGGCCATTACTCAGGTAAAAATAAGCCTGTAAAGTTTCAAAAACAAATCTGCAATAAATGTGGGCTGAAGGGCATGCTGACGAATTCACATTTGAAATTCAAGATGGCTGCTTGCGGCCATGTTTTTCATAAAAAATCGTTCAAATTCGATAGCTCCCATTTGGAGGTGATCATAGACTCAAATGCTGAATATCATTGAAATCGGTCAAAGTTTGAGTTATCTAGCTAACTTGTCATGAATGATCAGTCACTAAAAATAGACAAAATAACACCCATAACTTTCATATAAAAGACCGGAAAATCTGGTTTTCGAACTTGTTCGAGATATTGTTGTTGCAGACGCATATACCAAATATCAATTAAATCGGTTGATGTTTGTTTGAGTTACTAGTATCCCACTAATGGTCTTGCACAATGGTCCGGACGCCTATCTACTCACCTCGCCAAACTGTAAGTTGAGTTTTTGAAACTTGACTAATAAAATACGATAGGAATATCGACTCCAATAAAAATAATGGCAAGATATGTGTTAGGGTGGATACACACATGCATGTAATCTATGTATGTAAAATACTTTACATGTATGTAAAATATTTTACATGGCCACACCAATAATTGACAACATTAATCACCTGCGCGCGAGCGGTTCATTGTTACCAGGCCAGACAAGTGAGTAGTCATAAGCGAAATCAAACTCTCTGCTATCAGGACATTTAAGGCCAGTCCAAAACATGTCTTCTCTTACGAATGTGGAAATTAGTTAAGTATGTGTGATATCTGACATTTTATTAATGCACATCACCAGAAGCGACACATCTGGTGTATACAGGCTTGATATAGAACATTTTCGACCATGATGCTTGCTTCGCGTGGGGTTTCGAAAGCTTCAAATCGCTAAGTGGCTTAATTAGTTGAATGTATCGGTCGGAATAATCTGGGCAAGAAGGTACCGGTACAATATAAGTTTTACTTAAATAAAGAGTTAGCCACCTCGTCTGGTAGCTTTCGGGATCATATATAGCCCCAAGTCGGGTGTCATATTTAGCCCCTTTGTCAGGAAATCCTGATAATATTGCCCCCATGTTGGGAATCATAGCCCCTGGGTTGGGGAACTCCTGGGGCCATCATCGGTATAAAAATCAAGAGAAGACTGACAATGATTTAAACAGAAAGTCCAACATTTGGGTTATCGCGCGAACAATTATTATAAGCGGCCTGACGACTTCGTTCAGTCAACTGTTCTCTGTACGCTCAGAGCTTGGCTCACTGTGGTCAAACATAGCCGCAATGATTGGGTTGTCAACGGACACATATTACATGGTCTGTATGATCCATGTAAAACGTCAAATACACGATAATTACAGAGATTACATCCATGTGTGTATCCACCCTTAGTCCATGTTTTTTTGACATAAATCAGTTAGTGAAATTGGTAGGTATAACACTGGTTTACGTTGAAGTACCATTGCCTTACTGTACTGTAACAAACTTCTTAACAGTTCGGGTCTTCTCTAGATGAAAACAAACAGATAAAATGTGAGGTTACTCCTAATTATGTGACATATTCTCTGCATAATTTAACACATTATAATATAGTTCATGTCACTTTCTCGCGTTCTGATAAGCTGCACACTGCCACACTATTTTTACTATGGCTTGTGGACTATTCCTCCTCTCGAACCACTATTTTGGCAAAGTCAACCCCAAGACATGCATTATCTATATAATAGTACCCAAATAGCCGGCCTACTATTTTTACCGAATAGTAACAAACTCATTTTGCACAATCGAATTGACACCTGAATATAGGGCTAATCTGAAAATATAATGAATATTACGAGTTGCAATATCGCATATCATTAGAATTCTTGATACATTTTAATGATCTTACAAATCTCCCATCAAAGCTATCCAATGTATTCAATAGCTTGTGCGTTGCGTTCTGCAAGCCTCAGCGGACAGTTATAAATTTCCCAGAAATTTCTATATAGAAATAAACACATGAATCAGGAATATATGATGTTAGTTGTAAATAATAATATAGTTATACTCCCTGTCATCATCAAAAGATTGCCGTAAATTGTAAAATCTACCATTTCCAAAATTTGCAGCAAATAAAATTGTGACAAAATCATGCACAGAAATTGTGTGCAAATTGACACTAATATTTGCCATTATTCCTCGAGGATCATTATTTTGTCAGTCAATGACACAACATAAACTGTCTATATAATAATACATAATTCAGTGCATCATTAAGATATAACTCTTTCTGATATTAAAATGTTGAATTTTTTATTTATTTGTATGATAATGCTGATTAAAATTGATAAAAAACTCTGGCCACTGAATCTGGGCGTAATGTCTACTATAGTAGAGTAAAGCGACGGTACTTCGATGTAAACCTGTAATATCCCTACCAATTTCGCCACAGGCTCCTGGGGAAAAATACTGGATATATACCAATATCTATCATATTCCTCAGATTCTCAATATTTTTACATCTCAGCCACAGCTATTTTTCAATGTGTCTTACTGGCCATGAAATTCCTTTCGTTTGATGTATAATTTGATAGTATCAAACAAAGGGAATTTGAGATATTGTAGCAAAAACTTAAAAAATCTACAATAAACTTGTGAATAAAATGGGTCGTCAGTTTTACCATCTGCCTAATATTCTCAATAATTCAAAAAAATGTCACTTACCAAAAATATGCCACAGCTTATATTATAGGGCATATTTCCTTTATAATATAACGTAGCAGAGTCAATTGAAGCAAAATTCACATAAACAGGGAATTCGCAAGTTTGGCAATTGTGATCGTAATAATTGAATTTGTATCCGTGTATAATCACTACTTACTGGCCAGGGAAACTAACTGCTTTTTGTCTGTAGGTTTCACTAGTTTCGCTATGATATCTGGACTTCCCTTCGTTTTATACTATTGACTTATGCACCAAAAGAAAGGCAATTTCATAACCAAAATGACACATTGAAATATACTGTGACTGAGATGGAATGATTTTGAGAATATATGAGGAATATGATAGATGTTGTGTTTTTCCAAAAATCAGAATTGTTAACCTTATCACTGGTATAGTATATATTGGTATAGCTGATATTTTTCCCCAGGGCCTGTGTATTTCTCTATCTGGTTTATGCCATACGTGGTATGGATACATAAAAATATTGGATGAGACAATTAACATGGAATTTATTTTCCAATCTAATGTATGACTCTAGAAAGTGCAGTATCACATGAAAATGCTGCATGTGTGATTAATTTAAACATATCCACAAAGTTGGCACCAACACAGGAAAGATATCAGATCACAAACAAAATCAACATATCTTGAAGAAAGCACTGATGGATAACAAGGAAATAAGTTTTTTCTCTCTGTATATTACACAAATAAATAACAAACATATATACATGTATATGCAGGTCAGGCAAAATTGGCTTTCTAGCTCAATTGGGATCAGTAAACCAATTCAATCTCAAGTTTCATCGTATTTTGTACACCTACAACTGACTGCCAGAAATAAGATTAACACGAGGTGGAACTCTCCCAATAGGACTAAGGATACCCCCTGCAGTGCAATTAGGCTACATTAAGTGACATCAGTCATCCAACTAATAATGCACATCATTATCATAACAATATAATCATGAAGACTTTATTTATTCTAAACAAATACCCTGTTATTTAGGTTCCTGTGAATCTTTAATAGGGATTCCAATTGGTACAAAATCATAAAGAAGGACTTTACAAACCATTTATATTGTGACTTTTTATAACCCTTATGAGAATGAGAACACTGCAATCTTCATGAATGTTTAGATAATTCTTTTCCATCCTCCACAGCTTCAGATTGAATGCAAACAACCAATATCTCATTTATTGAACATTGAAGCACACTGTCATAAATTTTTGTTAGGATTTGTCAATATGCAGATATATTACTTTAATTTATGAACATAAATCTTTTGTTTTTTTAAATTAGTATGAAGTTTGGCTAGCTATAACTCCGAGCAAGACAATCACTGGTGCGTGGCAAAATATGCCCATTGGTAATTCCAAGGGCCCTAACTATGGTGAAAATTTAGCAGGTGGAACCCAAATCCAACTTGACCTGTATTTTGGCTTAGTAAACTCATACCAAATTTTATTCCATTGAATTCCGACTTACTAAATTTATCAGGAAACGAAAAAGCAAACGGACGGACTAGGGTCCTGTGAATAATCAAATACGATCAAATTGAATTCCGCATAGCATTTGCGACTCAGATAGAATAAGGAATTGAAAATATCAGATCGGCAACGGTAGCATAAGTGAGAAAATTCCAGTTTTTGAGTATGATAAGTCGCCCATTGTATACAACCATTTCTCGTATTAAAAAATAAAAGTTTATAGATTTTATACTTTGTGCAACTGCTTTGTGTTGAAATAATTGGAATTTTTGCATTAACTCGCCTAACAAGAACATTCTTGATGTTTAGGCATATATAAGCACATTCGCAGAATCATTGTTTTGGCACCAATAATTTTCCATTTAATAATCTGATTTCAAATCAGACGTCAATTATAGCAATTTCAGTCTTATTTCTTGAAATAGATGTGAATCTATGACACATGTCTGACTCAGTATGGGGTAACACATTAGTATCTGTTACAACAGAGTATGAACTTTGAAATGACAAATGAAGTCACTGTATGAGCTGTTTATATTTAGAAACACAGGCATTACCCATGCAAAATGGAATACAAATTGAATGTTCTGGTTGAATCAAATATCTTTTAGAATAACGAATATTTGCAGGACCCTTGGACAGAACAAAAGAATAATATGTCCCAATTTTAAAACGGCCATATAAAATTATTACTACAGATAGATTTGATGCAGTGTTTAAATTGGTCTGCAATTTATAGTTATGATATGCATCAGATTAAGTCAGATTTCCAAAATTATGTCTAGAAATCTCCACAACATACAGGTACATGCATGTGGATATTTATAGAAAAGATGTCACAAACATAGTTCACAATCTTGAAGCACTAATTGATAACAAGAAAGATAAGTTTCTTACAGTATATTACATAAATAAATATCAAAAATATACATATAGTATGTGTCAAAATGTGGGGCAGAGTTCAGTGTCCAAGCTAAGCTGGTCCCACCACTGCCATATTTGGTTATACAATCTAACATTTCTTTCATTTGAATGTTTTATCGGCTACTATTCTATCTGATTTCATCTAGAAAATTTCCAAACCAATATGAACAAATCGGTTTCTCAGTATAATGCAGAATGAATTGTAACCTAGCAAAGATTAAAAAAATGGAAGTGTTAATCACACTGTAGCTCAACTGATGTCATAAATCACAGTCAATGGAGCGATAAGGATTGCAGAATATATGAAGTTTGGCATCAAATGGATGAAAAATGTTGGAAGTAGGTCATACCGAAGTAATTAGTGATGCAAAGAGTAAAATCCAAGATGGCTGCGAGCAGCCATGTTTTCCATCAAATTTGATAGCTCCCATCTTGGTGATCCTGAACATGCCTGTAAATTTGTTAAACATTTCTCCACTTAATGTCGACTGCAAGGTACACCAATATATTCAAATGTGAAATCCAAGATGGATGCTAGCATGATGTAAAAACATTTTGAAATTTTTTATGGCTTCCCATCCAGTGGTCACCACAAGAAGGCTGCTGACAGTCATGTTTTTCAAAAAAATTCTAAAAACAATTATCCATCTAGGGGTCACCCAAAAGAAACAAGTTTTGTGACGTTCGGATGAGGTATGTGACCTGTAGGGTATGCTGTAGTGATGTGCAGTTTTGATATTTCATGTCGGTTTTGGTTTCGGTTTAAAACCAGGTTTCGGTTTTGGTTTCGGTTTTATTCAATACATCAATGAATTTAAGCATAGCAGTGATAGCACCAATATTCCCAGCCATTTTTCAGTCATTCCCATAGTCTATGAACAATGCACAATAAGTCATGTCTGAGATTCCGATTCCAGCCAACGGAGATCTACCTAGTACCGTCGCAGAATGAGTGAATTTGATCAATTTCATTGGCTGATAATATTAATACACATTACAATTGGGTCCCCAAAACAGTCGCTTTAAAACATGCCATATTTGCAAACTTTACAATATTCTTTCAGTGAATTTGGTAAGTAGAAACGATGTTTTGTGCATCGAAGCTGCATGAGAAAAATTCATGTCGCCAAACTCGCCATTCAAATTGCAGTAGCCGACAGCACGTGGCTGTGTTATTGTCTCGACCCCATCTGCAGACAATTGAATAGCGCCAATTTCATTGGCTGCTGTTTAAGATCGGCAAATTCCAGTACAGTTGTTTAAAAAATAGATGTCATATTTGCTTAGTTTTGATAATACAAACCATAATATTTTACAAACGTGAAAACTGTTTGAGGTATTGCTATTTCTACAGTTCTTTCTACATAATAAACCATCTGGAAGGAAGTCAGTTGCTATGTAGAAGTTGACGTCATCTTGTCGTTCTCTGACAAGAGATTTGCAGTAAACGCAGTCAACAGGCATTGTGCTGAATTGAGGAATGAATGAAAATCGGATAGCTGCCCAGAGTCGTAATTTCGCTAAAATCCGGATTGAGAATCCGAAGCCGATTACGGGGGCGGGCTAATTCCCGATTCTAGGTCATATTTTGAAATCCACGTGGTCTCCGAAACTCTCTCCCAGCGTCAAACATGGCTCATGTATTTGACACAAGTATCATTTGTATCTTATATTTATAAAGTGCATGTTTGTTGTGAAAGTCATGCTTTTCTTCTATGTGTGTATACACGGCACATAATTTTCTGCCAATCCGACTTAATCGCATCTTTTTTTTCAAGTTAAAGTGTGTTTATTGATGATGGCAAGCATATCTAAACATGACAGCTCTAGGCCTCCTGAATCAAATTCCGAAGATGTTGTGAAGAACACACGAAACTTGTCAGTTGAACAGGGACGTGCCGACAGGGGTTCATTGGGTGTCTCGACCCACACCCCGAACTTTGGTACAATTTGCTAAGCTGTGCAGTCATTCATACGTGAGGAAAAATTTTGACTAACTGTTTCAAATAATGATACGTACAAGCCAACAAACGCAACAAACAAACCTGATTTTAAATAAATACATATACAAACTTATGACTAACTCGGGAGAGGGGATGTCCAGTGATCTGTATATATATGTTCAACTTGTTTTGGTAGTCATGTTGCTTTGCCATTACTAATTATTTATTTTTTCAGTGTAATAACATATGGGAGAGGGGGTACCCTTAAGTGAGTCAGTACTTGTCCCCAAATTCCTTTGTATGTATAAACAAATGTATGTGTTATATATCATGTGTTATCTAAATTTGACATATATTTGAAATAAATATATCTAAACTAAACTTTGGTACATTCCAGCAGTCGGAAATTTCATGCATGACACAACATTAGTTGGACATTAATTTGACACCATATATAGGTTGGCATTGTTCTCATTGTTTGATTTTGTTCAACCAGTAAAAGTTGGTAATTTTCCAATCTTAGTGTTTGTCAGATTGGATATTTCCAACGGGAGCAAATTGAATTCTGCGAACCTGTGAGATTGATGTTTGGTTCAATGGGGGGGGGGGTGCAGTTGGCCGGAAATTTGAGGAAACTTCTAGCCACGTCCCAAGAACATGTGTCTGTTGTCTATACAGAGACTATTGTGCAAAACGACTGCATTTAACGAAACAAAACATGTTAAACATGAAATTGCTATAACTTTAAGACTAGATGATAGTACATACGTGTATCTGATAATCCATCGATACCATATAATCCTACTATTTCTTGAATAAGTAGAAACATTATAATAACGAACACAGCAGAAGACATATCCACGCAGGTTCATATGAACTCGGTCAATGGTGACGTATCCGCCGAATTCGAAATCGACATGCGTTCGGGCGGTATTTTAAGGATGGAATTATGAAATGGACATATGAAAGTGACAATCAACAATGATTTGCAATTGCTTCGCCATCAACCGAAGTGCTCCCCCAGCGTTACTATCAATAGCGTTATTATTTGGCTAATTTCAGTAATATTCTCCCAGTTTACATTCAATAACACAAATTTGTCTCCGCATTTAAAATTCTTTGATATAGATCGTTTATATTCTGCAATAATTTGTACACAAGAGACGGATTCTTATGTGTTATTGTGTTTTTAAACTCTGAGGTGGCGAAATCTCGGTTTGTTTACATTACGAACATTTGAGTCCGTAATCGGAATCGGAATCCGAATCGGATTACCACGAAATTGAGATTACGGTCTGTTCGTTTACTGATTCTGCCAATTTCTGGTCTGTTCTTTTGCCGAACAAAGTCGTACGGGGACCAATCTGTAATCTGAATCCATAATCTGAATCGGATTTTAGCGAAATAACGCCTCTGGGGTCTGTAACACGCTCCGCTGTCCGCCCCTTTTTGCACTGCCCATATACGCCGCCTCTATATATGCACCTTCTTCGCGTTAATGGTAACATATAATGTTACCATTAACGCGAAGAAGGCGCGTATATAGATGCAGCGTATATGGGCAGTGCAAAAGGGGGGGCGGACAGCGGAGCGTGTTACAGGCCTCTGTGTGGGAGAGTGATTTGGGGGGCTAACCCCGGGATCTTCGAAAGGGCCAAGAGGCCCTTTCCTTAACCCCTCATTTTACAATTTTTTTTAAGGCCCCTGTGGATAGCTGGGCTATCTTTATATGTCTATAAATCCGAAGTGACAATAATGAGCTAATGGCTTCGTTCGCTAAGCGGCAATCAACAGTACTTAGCAGTTTTTTTCATTGCATGTCGGCAACCATCATTGTTTTTATAACTGAGCCGCTGTCAGTGACTGTCCATAAGTGAAGTTCATTTTGTTATTACAACTAAGACATTAAATCGCATGGAAAGAGCAATTGTGTGGGCTGCCTGACGTGAATATGTATTGGAAAATAACGTCATACGTAATGACATTAAATCTCTCAAGGAAACCCGCGAAAAAATAAAAAATAACATTTACTGTTTCAATGTTTTAAGTTATTTCCTTCATAAAAAAGAGTCTTCTTGATAAAGAACCCTCTCAATACTTGAATATAGAATTAACTTTAAAAAAAAAAAATTCTTCGGAATAGCGAACCTTCGGAATAGCGAACCTTCGGAGTAGTGAACCTTCGGAATAGTGAACCTTCGGAATAGCGAACCTTCGGAATAGAGACATGTTCGTGGACATTCAACAATTTGATTATTTGCATGGAAATATGTTTGCAAGGAGGGTGATTTTTTTTAATAAGAGTTGTGTGGGCACAAGGCAGCTGTTAGTCATATCAACAAATGCGAGTCTATGGTATTTCATTGAAAACAGACCGTGTCGCGAATGTCCACGAACGTCCAACGTCCGTCCAACTTCACAGCGATATTCCCAAATATTTGATCACCCCCATTATCTCCCAAACTGCAAGCATTATGATATGCCGATGATTTTCATTCGTTACACATCCGGGTACGCCCATGGCACCCGAAACGGGCCCTATAATTGGGCCAGAAGCATATATTTGAATGTCTGTTTGAATGTCTTTCGAAAGGTAAACAAATGGACGTTCGACTTAGAAAATTCTGTCTAAAGTTCGCCGTGAGTGCAGAGGGTAGAGGCAAAACCAGTGGATCAATAACCTTGAAATTTCGGTAGGGAAATCCTATGGAGCATAGATTATTCCCACGCAATACCGCTTGGACCGAAACCAAGCGGTTCTACCTGTGCCTATATATGTGCGATTCGAGTCATCTGCCGGTAACCCCTTTTTAGATCCACAGTGGTGTTGAACGTCCAACGTCCAATGTTTTTCAAAGTAAAAAACATTCGGAAAATTCTCTTAAATTTTTTTTTTAAATTTGTCTGTTTGAGAGCGCGAATTAGGTCAAGAGAAGTCTCCTGGTGCAAACTGGAAACTGCGTTTTTTTTTTTTTTTGAAATTGTGCTGTGAAGTTAGACGGACGTTGGACGTTCGTGGACATTCAACAATTTGATTATTTGCATGGAAATATGTTTGCAAGGAGGGTGATTTTTTTAAATAAGAGTTGTGTGGGCACAAGGCAGCTGTTAGTCATATCAACAAATGCGAGTCTATGGTATTTCATTGAAAACAGACCGTGTCGCGAATGTCCACGAACGTCCAACGTCCGTCCAACTTCACAGCGATATTCCCAAATATTTGATCACCCCCATTATCTCCCAAACTGCAAGCATTATGATATGCCGATGATTTTCATTCGTTACACATCCGGGTACGCCCATGGCACCCGAAACGGGCCCTATAATTGGGCCAGAAACATATATTTGAATGTCTGTTTGAATGTCTTTCGAAAGGTAAACAAATGGACGTTCGACTTAGAAAATTCTGTCTAAAGTTCGCCGTGAGTGCAGAGGGTAGAGGCAAAACCAGTGGATCAATAACCTTGAAATTTCGGTAGGGAAATCCTATGGAGCATAGATTATTCCCACGCAATACCGCTTGGACCGAAACCAAGCGGTTCTACCTGTGCCTATATATGTGCGATTCGAGTCATCTGCCGGTAACCCCTTTTTAGATCCACAGTGGTGTTGAAAGTCCAACGTCCAATGTTTTTCAAAGTAAAAAACATTCGGAAAATTCTCTTAAATTTTTTTTAAAAATTTGTCTGTTTGAGAGCGCGAATTAGGTCAAGAGAAGTCTCCTGGTGCAAACTGGAAACTGCGTTTTTTTTTTTTTTGGAAATTGTGCTGTGAAGTTAGACGGACGTTGGACGTTCGTGGACATTCAACAATTTGATTATTTGCATGGAAATATGTTTGCAAGGAGGGTGATTTTTTTTAAATAAGAGTTGTGTGGGCACAAGGCAGCTGTTAGTCATATCAACAAATGCGAGTCTATGGTATTTCATTGAAAACAGACCGTGTCGCGAATGTCCACGAACGTCCAACGTCCGTCCAACTTCACAGCGATATTCCCAAATATTTGATCACCCCCATTATCTCCCAAACTGCAAGCATTATGATATGCCGATGATTTTCATTCGTTACACATCCGGGTACGCCCATGGCACCCGAAACGGGCCCTATAATTGGGCCAGAAGCATATATTTGAATGTCTTTCGAAAGGTAAACAAATGGACGTTCGACTTAGAAAATTCTGTCTAAAGTTCGCCGTGAGTGCAGAGGGTAGAGGCAAAACCAGTGGATCAATAACCTTGAAATTTCGGTAGGGAAATCCTATGGAGCATAGATTATTCCCACGCAATACCGCTTGGACCGAAACCAAGCGGTTCTACCTGTGCCTATATATGTGCGATTCGAGTCATCTGCCGGTAACCCCTTTTTAGATCCACAGTGGTGTTGAACGTCCAACGTCCAATGTTTTTCAAAGTAAAAAACATTCGGAAAATTCTCTTAAATTTTTTTTAAAAAATTGTCTGTTTGAGAGCGCGAATTAGGTCAAGAGAAGTCTCCTGGTGCAAACTGGAAACTGCGTTTTTTTTTTTTTTGGAAATTGTGCTGTGAAGTTAGACGGACGTTGGACGTTCGTGGACATTCAACAATTTGATTATTTGCATGGAAATATGTTTGCAAGGAGGGTGATTTTTTTAAATAAGAGTTGTGTGGGCACAAGGCAGCTGTTAGTCATATCAACAAATGCGAGTATATGGTATTTCATTGAAAACAGACCGTGTCGCGAATGTCCACGAACGTCCAACGTCCGTCCAACTTCACAGCGATATTCCCAAATATTTGATCACCCCCATTATCTCCCAAACTGCAAGCATTATGATATGCCGATGATTTTCATTCGTTACACATCCGGGTACGCCCATGGCACCCGAAACGGGCCCTATAATTGGGCCAGAAGCATATATTTGAATGTCTTTCGAAAGGTAAACAAATGGACGTTCGAGGGTAGAGGCAAAACCAGTGAATCAATAACCTTGAAATTTCGGTAGGGAAATCCTATGGAGCATAGATTATTCCCACGCAATACCGCTTGGACCGAAACAAAGCGGTTCTACCTGTGTCTATATATGTGCGATTCGAGTCATCTGCCGGTAACCCCTTTTTAGATCCACATTTGTGTTGAACGTCCAACGTCCAACGTCCAATGTCAAACCAACTTCACACTAATTTTCATCTGCAAATAGGCGGTGTTTAGATCGTTTTTGTTGAACGTCCAACGTCCAACGTCCAATATCAAACCAACTTCACACACCTCTAAATTTCGTGTTCACAAGTGCAGTGGAACAATTCCAAAATGTCATTCGTCAACAAATTTAGAGCGTTCCCAACGCCATTAATATCAGCGACGATATTTTGATATTCGGGAAATCTCAGTCAGAACACGACGATGCACTTGAACAAGTTCTCAAATGTTTGAAATCAAGTAACCTGACACTCAACAGAACCAAATGCCAATTTAACAAGTCTAAATTGGAATTTTTCGGTCACGTATTTTCATCAGAAGGCGTACAGCCAGACCCAAACAAAATTTCATCAATTGAGAATGTTGACATACCAAAGAATGCAAGTGCCGTGAAATCTTTCCTTGGTATGGCAAGTTATTGTTCAAGGTTCATTCCAAATTTTGCTACGCTAAATGCCCCTTTAAGGGAACTCACAAAGAAAAGTTCGAAATTCGTATGGACTGATGTACAGTAAAGCTCATTTGATGCTATCAATAATTCATTAGTGTCAGACAGAGTTATGACGTATTTCAATCCCAAATTTCAAACTGAATTAACAGTAGACGCTAGTCCGGTTGGAATTTTAGCAATTTTAGCACAACGCAATCTGATTCGGAATCGCCAAAGATGGTTACTTATGCTAGTCGTAGTTTAACTACAGTAGAACAGAAGGCTTAGCTATTGTTTGAGGATGTAATCAACTAATCATTTCCATTTATACATTTATGGTGCAGATACATTTACAATTTTCACCGATCAGAAAGCATTGCAATTGATTTATGGAAATCCAAAATCTAAACCATGTGCTAGAATAGAACGTTGGGGATTACAATTGCATTAGTATAATTTCAAGATTATTCACAGATCTGGCAAGGACAATAATCCAGCCGATTTTATGTCACGCCATCTGGTCAAAACAGAAAAGTTCTCAAATGTCTAAAGCTGAAAATGATGTAAATCTGATACGTTCTCACTCAGTTCTCAAAGCAATGTCGTTAAAGGAAATACGGAATGAAAACTTGAATGATGCTACAATGCAGAAGTTGATATACTTAGTCAATAATAATTGCTGGAATGAAATAGAAATAATTTCAGACTCGCAGTTAAGTACTGATGATTTGAAGTCGTTTTACAATGTGAAAGATGAGTTGAGTATATCTGATAACATAGTTTTACGTGGTACAAAGCTAGTTATTCCTGAGAAACTCAGAGATAGAGTACTGTCGATTTGCCACGAAGGTCTTTTTGGTTTGGTAAAAACCAAACAATTGCTGAAAGAGAAAGTGTGGTTTCCCAGAATTGATTCAATGGTTGAAAAGCTGATTAAGGCTTGCACTCTGTGTCAAGTAACTTCCACGAAATCACCTCTTGAACCATTGATCATGACTGAGCTACCACGAGAGGTATGGTCAGATATTGCAGTTGATCTATATGGACTATTAGCCAATGGCGAATACATTCTTGTTGTAATGGATGAATATTCTCGTTTTCCTGAAATTGATTTTGTGAAATCCACATCTGCCATATCTGGATTATCTCCCACATATTGGGCCACTGGGGTCATAAGACCGATTTACAAAAAGAGCGGGGATGTAAGTAATCCCGATTCATACAGGGAATTACGCTTTTAAGCTGTTTCTCAAAAATTTTCACATCGATACTAAATGTAAGGCTATCAAAATTTTCAGATGAGATGAAGCTAATTAAAGATGGATTATCTCTTTAAATAACAAATTTTAAATAGTTGCGTGGGTATAAAATAATAGATATGAACCGAAGACCTATGTCCGGAAAAGCTTCTATCAATTAATATTGATTTTATTTCGAATATTAAATCGGGCCCGTTTATGTTACTATTTTTAGAACCGACCATTCGGATGAAACCGTATTGCGACACAGAGCACTGGGCTGTTCATACGAATACGCAACGAATTTCAAATGTCACAGGTTGGTTGTTTGTATTGTTTTGTTCCACAGATATAAGCGATAATGAGTATAATTAACGTTTATTTGTGACAAAATTGCACAATATAATTTCTGGTCTCTGTTAACAGTAACCACTATTGTTCATTAGCTGAACAAACACACCTTTTTAGACCAGAAAATATTCGAAATAAAATTAATATTAATCGATAGAAGCATTTCCGGACAGGAGTCTTCGATTCAAATCTAATATGTTATACCCCGGTAACTATAAAAAACATGTTTACAAAGAGATAATCCACCTTTAATGACAACCAGACCGGGTTTCGAAAGAATTATTCGACATCTGATAACATATTTGTTCTTAGTAGTCTTATCAATATATACCTGGCAAGTGGGAGAAAACTGTACTGCACGTTCATCGATTTCAGGAAGGCATATGATACGATTTGGCGGGAAGCTCTATTTCTTAAATTGTTGCGAAACGGTATCAACGGGAAGCTTTTTAGGGTAATTAAAAACAAATAACAACTTGTGTGAAGAATGAAGTTGATCGATCAGAGTTCTTCAGCAGCAACATAGGTCTTTTCCAGGGGGAGATAATGTCACCTTTCCTATTTTCACTTTACGTAAATGACTTACAGAGTTATCTTAATCACTGCGCCATAGGTAATCTCAAATTTATGGATGAACTGTTCTATGAAAATTTGAAATGCTATATATGTCTATTGTGTTTACTTTATGCCGATGACACTGTACTCATGACCGACGACGAAGCATGCATGCATAGGGAACTTTCGGCTTTTCAGGACTATACTGACGCATGGGGTCTGCAAGTAAACACTAATAAAACGAAGGTAGTAATTTTCTGTAAGAAACAACCAAAAAGATTACCAATATTCAAGATTAACGATTCCGAATTGAAGATTGTTAAAGAATTCGTGTATCTGGGTGTATAATTTTTCTATAATGGTAGGTTCTGTAGATTGATCAAGAGAACTTGTAAATTGGCAACGAAAGCAATTTACGCGCTGTTTAACAAAGTCAGAAACCTGGAGTTGCCAGTCGATGTGATGTTATATTTGTTTGATGTAATGGTTGTGCCAATACTTCTGTATGGTAGCGAAATTTGGTGCCACGAGGATATAAAATCCATTGAAAGTGTGCATCTTAAGTTTTGTAAAATGGTACTAGGTATGAAATCATGTACACCAAATTATATGGTATATGGTGAACTCGGACGACACCCATTGTCGATCGAAGTTAAATGTAGAGCAATATCCTATTGGTCAAAATTTCTCTCAAATGAAGGATCCGAAATCAAGAAAAATGTATACAAACTGACCAAAGTTATCCACGAGCGCGACCAAATGTTCGATACAAAATTAAGATGGATGGTGTTCATACAGAAAACTATAAACGGGGCAGGCCTCAATTATATGTGGGAAGAACAAACAGAGTTGTCTAGAGCGAAAATACAATTACTTAAACGAATTTTGACAGATCAGTTTATACAAGAATGGGGCACAAGTGTAGCATCCACATCGAGGGGCCATCTCTATAGAGCTATAACCCCGTCCCCCAAAATGAGAAAATACCTAACAGATTTTCCAAGCCACTTATCTGAATATGTTATGAAGATTAGGACATCGAATCATAGGCTTGCCATTGAGAGTGGGCGGTGGAATAAAACGTACAAAGAAGAGAGATTATGTACCTTGTGTACCTTGGTGGCATATAGAGTTGTCGGTCCAATGGCCTGTGTCTGTCTCCCATTGTAGGCATCCTAATCCACATTTGTATATATGTATATATGTTTTTGAATGTAATATGTTAAATCATGTCTAGCAATAAAGCATACCATTGCTATTATTCCAAAGTTGGACAAAATGTTCTTAACTTTAGGAATCCCTCAAGTTCTTAAAAGTGATAATGGAAGTCCATTTAACAGTTCACAATTTGCTAATTTTGCAGCAAATTTGGGGTTTGTGCATAGGAAAGTTACTCCTTATTGGCCAAGCGCTAATGGCACTGTGGAAAGATTCATGAAAACAATTGGAGAACGTGTGAAAATCGCATACACTGAAGGGAAATGTTACAAGCAAGGGTTATTTATTTTTCTTCGGAATTATAGATCTGCACCTCACCCATCGACTGGCAAACCTCCAAATGAATTAATGTTTGGAAGAGTCATTCGAACAAAACTGCCTCATATTGCGCCCAAAATTTCTGATGCAGAGGTGAGGAAATATGATTCCAAAGAAAAAGATAAAATGAAGAAATTTGCAGACAAACGGAATCATGCTAAAATGTCATGTATAAAAGTTGGTGATTCTGTCAGTGTCTTAAACCAAAAGAAAGGGAAGATTGTTCCAAATTTTGATCCAAATCCTTACAAAGTTATCAAAGTTAAGGGTTCCATGTTAACTGCTCAAAATTCTAAACACAGCATTTGTAGAAATGCATCTCATTTCAAAGTGGTGGAATTTCCCATTCAATTAGATATTTTTTCTGAAGATGAATTTGAATTTGAGGAAGTCCCAACTGCACAAGCTGAGTTAGCTCAGAATTTTGATAACGACAGAAGATATCCTACACGTACAAGAACAAAACCCAGACGCCTCATTGAGGACATGTGAATTTGTATAATAAGTTATGTTAAACTTTATTATTACACAGTACACATTGACATATTTTTCTCTTTGATATGGACTTTGTGTTTATTGATTTTGGGTTCGAAAAAAATACCTCTAAACATTTAGTATTTCTAACATATTCCATTTTCATTATACGTTTCATTCATGGGATTGGTTACTCTGATTACTAATAAACTAATAAACGTAAACCTTTATTTTGACTCCATCAAATTGGGGGAAATTGGGTTATCAAAGTCCTTAATTAGCGTTTATTTGTGACAAAGTTAGACAATAAAATTTCTGGTATCTGTTAACAGTAATCACTATTGTTCGTTAACAATCACACGTTATTAGACCAGAACATATTCGAAATAAAATCAATATTAATGGATAGAAGCTTTTCCGGACAGAGGTCTTCGATTCATATATAATTGTTTATACCCGGTAACTATATACATGTAACACATGTTTACAAAGAGATAGACCATTTTAAATTATTCGCTGGTGTAATTCACCGAAGCGGTTTGCTTTACGTCATAAATGTTCACTATGTATTTACAGGGAAGCGGCCTTGGCGAGAGAGAAAGTTTACAGTGCACACGGCGGCTCATCCGATGAACAAGACAGGTTAATTGAAGTACAGTGCACACGGCGGCTCATCCGATGAACAAGACAGGTTAATTGAATTACATATATACACGGTGACTGATCATCCCATCGTTATACTGTGGTTCGCACACGACACACTGACGAACATTGCTCGCTTTGATCATGCAAAAGGATGAACATAGTGTCGGTTCACGCCCACCCAAGACGAGAAGGATATCGGACGATTCATGTGAGACATCAGGATCGTACACTGAACAAGGAAGCACATGTGGTATCGTGGAAAATATCGGAGTCGTTAGAGAAGAGTACAGCGCTACATTTACACACACCTCGGATCTAGCATGTGAACTGACTGTCTCTGGGGAACCATTTACACAGAACCCGGATCTAGCATGTGAACTGACTGTCTCTGGTGAACCATTCACACACAACCCGGATCTAGCATGTGAACTGACTGTCTCTGGTGAACCATTCACACACAACCCGGATCTAGCATGTGAGCTGACTGTCTCTGGTGAACCATTCACACACAACCCGGATCTAGCATGTAAACTGACTGTCTCTGGTGAACCATTCACACACACCTCGGATCTAGCATGTGAACTGACTGTCTCTGGTGAACCATTCACACACAACCCAGATATAGCACGTGAACTAACTGTCTCTGGTGAACCATTCACACACAACCCAGATCTAGCATGTGAACTGACTGTCTCTGGTGAACCATTCACACACAACCCGGATCTAGCATGTGAGCTGACTGTCTCTGGGGAACCATTTACACACAACCCGGATCTAGCAAGTGAACTAACTGCCTCTGGGGAAACATTTACACACAACCCGGATCTAGCATGTGAACTGACTGTCTCTGGTGAACCATTCACACACAACCCGGATCTATCAAGTGAACTAACTGCCTCTGGGGAAACATTTACACAGAACCCGGATCTAGCATGTGAACGAACTGCCTCTGGGGAAACATTTACACGCAACCCGGATCTAGCATGTGAACTAACTGCCTCTGGGGAACTGAATATACAGAAGGATGCATTAAAATCTGCCACTAATAGTTGTACGGTGAAATCAGGCGCCCATGATCCGGCTAGAATCTCCAACCTGGTGAAACTAATACGTAGAGTGGAATCTATCCGCGGCGGAGTATTCCATTGTGGGATTTGTCATCACTGTTGGAAGAATGTGAACCGTCTTATTGACCATATGTGGATTCAAAGGTTCACGCATTGCTTGGGATGGGAGAGTGGCCCGATTCAACTGTTTTACTGCAGTCAATGCTACGTATATCTTCCGACAAGCGACACTAATCTCTTATCGTCGAAGTTTTCATCTAGTATTGTGAAACTTCTCGCAATGCACGTACTAGACGGAAATACTCCAGACTCATGCATATGTTTCGATGCTGATGGTCCTGCCTACACATTACTGCAGATATCCAGATCGCCTGATCATCTGATTATCGACACAAGCATGTCCCTGGGTAACTGGCCTGCATTGTCATACAATACATCAGATTTACATGCCAAGAAACATATATTCGCCGACCTTTTCTCGTGTCTGTCGTGTCCGATGTGTGGACTTTTAAAAGATAAACATGACGGGAATAATTTTGCTGTTCATCGACTTATATTTTCAACGACCTGTTTGAAACTAAGTTCGACTCTAGGGCTCTCTGTCGATGTCATAGTTAAACGGTTTACCGAACAAGGATCGCGCTACATAATTGTGTCCACATGTGACAATTACTTTGTGTTTACGAATCAACCTTACACTATCTTAAGAGGCCAGTTACCGTGCACGCTTGTCCGGACAAAACTAGTAAGCCGGATGAAAAGACTTACTCATCCGGTGATTGGAGTAGATTCTTTAACAGGCTCGATTCGTGTGTATTGTGGCATGTGTCGCTTGGGATTCACCAGTATCAGTAAGTGGGGACTCCATCTGGAGGAACATATCCATATGTTTCCAGCAGGTCGTCTTACAACTTCCGGAAACCGTTTTTTATCCATGGCGATTTCTTCACCACTCCCAATTTGGAAGCAATTAGAGAGATTCTTCGAAACTCGCGCTTACACATCTTGTGCAGCTAACTATGTTGTAGGTTTGGCTACCGCAAGACATGTTTTGAATGCATTATTCGCAACAGGAGCAACTGAACATGTTATTTACGTTCCTTTGTCTACACTCACCAATGATGCTGTTCCTGTTTTAACCAAACGAACTGATACGTTGTGTAACAGCATGAACACCACAGAACCAATGAACGACCGAGGTATCAGTTTGCACGTGTCTTCATGCATTGCTAGATCATCCTTGGTGAGTGCCGACAAGGCTGGGCAAACTGAACATGGCATGGTTCCCGTGACTGTTTGCGGCGATCACAAACGTGATTGTCAGAATATCATAGCGTGCCCAATTACGAACAGCAGTGAGGGTACTAAACAGTGGAACACCATTCTCACTCTACAGTCATCCGTGGAGATGGACGACGAATTGACACTTAAAATGCGCGCATTAGGACAGCTTGTTGTTACTTTATACACGTACAATCACACACAAGAAGAGTCTGTCCTATCTTTACACTGTGGAAACGACCTCGGCTACCTCTCTTCTTGGTCATTTGTGGGAAAACAGCAGGAGCCATTGTGCGGAATGGCTGAATAGTACGAACGAAATAGGCCTGTTTTACTGCGGCAAATGCGAATATTTCTATCCGACATGGAACGCTAATATCTATGAGAAACAGTTCTCAGAACATATTGTGAACCATATTGTTCGCGACCATGCTGGTGGTGTGTCGAATGGCTGTGTCTCTTTCGGTATAAACGGCCCCACATACATTCTTTTGCATACGATGAGCCCGAACAACTGTTTATCTGTGAATGCGAGTATATCGGTCGGAAATTGGGTGAGTGCCACGCGGGTAGAATGGAACCATGTACTAAGAATTCACATCTTAGAAACCGTGAATACTATGGTCGCTATGCCAGAAGCATCAATTAATTCTGGCAATATAGGGGGACAAATGGAGTCGATCCGCAAATCCGCAATCCGACCCTTTGATATGAATGGAGATCTCTTTTCAAGGATTAATCATCTTGGAGAACTGATGTTTAGACTTTGTAAGATGATGCGTACGGTGTCTTACATTAATGTGAAATGCGCATTATGCGGCAAGGTTCAATCCTCCATGATAGACCTTATTCTCCATTTTTGGCAAACGAAGGATAGCGACCACTGTTCTGACTGGTTCTCATGTGACATTCAGGTTCTATTCTGTGGTCAATGTGAGACATTTATCCCCATATCTGGCCTGGATTTAGTTCACGGAGAGGTGCCCACTACAATGTTAAAGCACGTGTTTGATAACAGTCATGCCCGCTCCACTCTCAACCACTGTGTGATATTCGATATCAGCGGACCAAGTTATTTTCTCTGCACCATAACAAATAATATGCATTGTCTAAGTATTGACCACAGTCTTTCTCATGGGAACTGGCCATCTGGATCTGCAAAAATGTCAGCTAAACTCAAAAATCATATATTTTGTGATATGTATTCCACAAGAAAGCAGACACCTGCACACACACTCTCGTTTTTCTTCACCAACATGAAGCTAGATTCTGTATTGCCTGGACACAAACTTGAAAGGTTATTATCAATTCGCCGAAAACGCAGAACGATATTTTTTGCTCTTGATGCCAAATATCCGGTCGAATTACCAGGAAGTCTAACCAGAGAGACTATGCTGCCCCCGCGCATGCGTCCCCGTCTCGATGTGTGCCGTTTGACCGATCTGATTCGCCCGATGTTTGGTGTTAACGTGGAGACTGGCTCTGGGCTAATCTTCTGTGGCATCTGTGGACACGGATCAGTCAATATCAGTGAGTGGGGTCTACATCTCAAGCATCACATACACATGTTTCCAGTCGCTCGATATACGAGGAGTTTAGAAAGAAAGTTAGTCAATGACTTTCAGACCCGAGTGGACATATCTTGAGTTTTTCTTTGGACCTGAGCGTGGTGTGGGCACAGCACATTTAAACCTGGCATCACGTCTTAATTCAACTCACACAATGTTGAACTTGCTGTTCTCCCCTAATGCCAAGGTGCATTCACTTGATGTTTCTCAGCCCGTGACAGGAATATTCGAAACTAAACAGACGGGAATGCTTATACCACAGGATGCTGCTGAAGAATTCACAACAAACAACGACACAGTTATACCACGTGACTCTGCTGTCGTATTTATCACAGACACAGGTCAGTGTGATGATGTTGATATGAAGCCGGAAACTGTGTACCTCGATGGTGGTTTATTAGCTGACATTCATGACGTCACCGACGATGCACCCGAAGAACACCTGAATGGGTGTGAATCAAGTGAGTGGGCCGATACACAAAACATTCCTAGTCGCGGTACACACAATTCGGGTTCGACCTATTCTGGAACGAAGATAAAAATTGAGCATGAAAGTGAGGAATCTGGTGCACAGTATAAACAGCAGACAAACCAGAATATTGATGCGACAGTTAACCGAATTGAAGTCGGCAATGATACACATGACACTCTTTGCGTCTTAAAATACAAAGGGAAATCTGATACCATTCTAACTAAAGTTAGCAACACGCGTTGTAATGATCCAGGTATAAACAGTTGTCACGGAGACCAGGTTTGTTCACCAGTCGTTGTTTGGGACAATGCTCTGGATATCGATGTGAAACAGGAAGCCGTTTAGGCGTTTGGACTCGGGGATACATGTGTTCCGAAAAGTACTTCCAAAAGATACATACTTTATTCTTCTTTTCAACATGTTCACTAGCATCATCAACAATAAAAAATAGGTTTCTATGAAACATTTCCAGGGATGTTTTTGCATTTTAAATCAGAAAATCATTTGGGGTACATGTAACATTATTCACCTAAAGTCATCAAATTCTTAGGAATAGTTTTAAAAACAAGCGATTTCTTGGTGGTCATTGGCTTGGCGCCAAATATTTCTCTTAGGAAATAATTGTGTATTATGCTTATCGTGTATGTCCCACGGTAGAAATATACTATGTGAAGTGACTTTTTAAAAGAGGGATTATAATAATGTATAGCATTTGTAAAGCGCCTTTCCCATGAGGCCCAAAGCGCTCAAAGTTTTACAATTATTACCCTGATGAGCCTGAACATTCAGTAACCATCTACTGCTCCCCGGGGACAGGGGGAGGTACAGCCGGGAGTATGCGAGGATACCATATGGCTAGCATACTGACAAGATCTTTCACTGCTCATTATCAGGTACCCTTGTAATGCATGGGTGGTGCAAAGCAGACACAGTACGAGCGACCTTGCTCAAGGGTCACAACTTGGCGCGAGATTCAAACAGTGTACAATCCAACAATTGCACATCGCTCAAGTCGGCCAAGCCACTGCTGTGTGGAAACTCATAACAGACCACCAGCCAGCCGCGAACTCGCCTCGCTGTGTTGACAGCGAAGACAAGTCCAACGCGCTAACCACTGGACCACGGAGCTCCACGATTATCTCTTTCGCAACATGATTTATACACGGGGAATTTGTAGAAAAATATTTAAAATATATATACTAAAGAATAAATAGAAGGATATACAATTATAGGTGACGCCCCAACCAGTGGTACTGTTGAATTTCTTACACATCACGCAGATTATGGTCGGATAAACGGCATTATCGCGTAGTTTTTTACTTTCGGATGTGATAGAAACACTCACTACCTTGTTAAATCAGCAGAATATCCATTTAAACGAGTCTTTCAACTTTGAGGTGAGATAACATTGTCGAAGTTGGAAAACTCGTTTAAGTGGATATTCTGCTGAACAAGGCAAGGAGTTTTTCTATTCATTCGCAATTCGAAATATATCCACCAATATGATAATAAATATTGAACTGAAAACCCTTGTCAGGAAAGGCTTCTATCAATTAAAGATGGATTATCTCTTTTAAAAACAAATTTTAAATAGTTGCTTGGGTATAAAATAATAAATATGAACTGAAGACCCCTGTCTGGAAAAGCTTCTGTCAATTAATATTGATTTTATTTCGAATATTAAATCGGGCCCGTTTATGTGTCTATTTTAGAAGAGACCATTCGGATGATACCATATTGCGATATAGACCACTGGGCTCTTCCTATGGCTACTTACCGAAAGTCAAATGTCCCATTAACGTTTATTTGTGACAAAATTGTACAATAAAAGTTCTGGTCTCTTGTTCGTTAGCTAAACAACCACACCTTTTAAACTAGAAAATATTCGAAATACAATTAATATTAATTGATAGAAGCATTTCTGGACAGGAGTCTTCGATTCAGGTCTAATATTTTATACCCCGGTAACTACATAAAACATGTTTACAAAGAGATAATCCACGTTTAATATTGATTTTATTTCAAATATTTTATTGGGTCCATTTATTTGTCTATTGTTATAACAGACCATTCGGTTGATACCGCATAGCGACAGAGAGCGTTGTGCTGTTCCTATGGATACGCACCAAACGTCCAATGCCCCAGATTGATTGGTTATAATGTTTTATTCCACAATTTAATATGTTATACCCTGTTAACTATATAATACGTTTACAATGAGATAATACACATTTAAATTTGGATTATCTCTTTATAGATGGAATATCTCTTTAAATAACAGATTTGAACAGTTGCGTGGGTATAAAATAATAAATATGAATTTAAGACCGCTACCCAGTATTTATTCTCGATATCTCTGTCTTCAATTAGCATTTTATATTACCATTTATTTAATTCACTATTTATTTGTGTTTCCTTGTCCAAACTCCCAGATATTCTATATTTATTTATATATATAGCGCTTATCGGTAAATGAGTTATCGCCTCCTGATTCCTGGTACTCTCTTGTGCGTAAATGTCTGGTTAATTACTTCCGGTTGGTACCTCTCTTTGTTTACTAATCAGAACGCATTTATTTTCATCGAAGTATTTATTAATTTATTCAAGAAACAACCAATTTGATCATGAGAAAGTTGTATTGTTGCGTTACGGAGTGTCACAGTTATACGGGGAAGGTGATTGATAACCGGACGGTAAAATTACACCAATTTCCTGATAATAAATCACGTCAACCCGTATAGAAACTGCAATGTGATTTGGGTAGAAACAGGTTGGAACAGCTTAGAATTATGTTAGTTTCGTATGTTAATCATCCCTGCTACATTAGCAGCATATTAGATCTAGTGTGCAAAATATTTCTAACCTCATTGCTCACATTAGCACAGTTTAGTATTCATACTGGGTATAGATTTATCCCAGTCTGCCCGGATCTGGGCCCACTCGCGCCAGGGCCCACTCGCCCCAGGCAGTTTTTGGGGCGAGTTGGCCCGGGTATTACATTTGTATTAAAGTTGTAAATAAGTTAATATATATTGATATATTAATTTTTTAAGTTCATATTATGATATATTTCAGAGTTATGTCCATCAATTTCGACATTTAGATTACTTTAGGCACATTTGTTAGTAAAGATAATAGCCGGTATATCACACTAGTTGGTTTGAACGACGAACCAGCGAATTCATAAATAACAAAAATGAACTGTTTTCATATTATTGATATTAAAGTTTCTCTTATTCTCTGAGTTCATCTCACTATCTCTGGAGTTTTGGAAACCCTTAGCCGTTATTGTCCCCATTCTTATCCTATCAAAACAATAGAAGCAGGTTGTTTTCACAGTAACCAGTCGACTAATCACACGTCACATTTCAGATTGTGAGATGGCTTCAGAACGTGTGATAGATAATCACTTCCATCCGCCGACCACATACAGTATATAAGCAGTGCGATTTTTATCTGACATAACCACAAAGATGTTCCGTTGTCGCAAGTGCGGTAGCGAAGTTCGACTACTCCAGCATGCTCTTCGGTGCGACGATTGCATCATGTTGTGTGTCCAAAAATCTTACTTAAACTAAGTTAGAGCAGGTTAGAGATTAGAGATTTAGTTATCCAGCCAATGCTTTCTTGACACAAATCCCCCATGTATGGACCATTTAATGACTTTCACATCTGTGTTTTATCCTATGCTAAAGGATTTATGGCCCTGATAAGGTTCCATGAAACCTAGTATTCTGTTCAATTCACTTGGAGTTTACAATTCCCAAGTTAAAGCTGCTTGTTTTCTGTGGGACTGATAGGATAAGTTCTTGTTTTGTGAATTAAAACCTCGTTGGCTTTTTTCATGGCAGGGTAAGTGACTGCATGCATTTAAACATATCGACAGTTAAGAATTTAAGACACGAGAAAATCGTGACTTTTGTCAATTTCCTTTCCAAAATTGAACCTTAAACATTTCATAATGATAGTATTAATGTTTTTTACATTGAAATTAAGGGTTAATTTATAATTATTCAGTTATTCATTCATGTATAATATATAGAATCGTTTGTCAGTTTTCATATCTCATTCGCACACCGTGGCAAGTTTTAAGGGCATGTGGTCTCTTGTGTGCCTTTACTGCAGGTTCTAATATCCAATTTATCAACCAGGTAGACTACATGTATATTAAAGTTGATTTAAATTTTATTTTCAATTATTATCAATCATATTTCTAGAATAAATAATGATGGACCATCACATCAAATAAACTAAATTCTGCTATTGTTTATTGATTCTAGTTAGTAATTAGACAGAACAAATGTGCGAATCTATTTACAAAATGAATGAATTGTAAGAAATAAACAATTTATGGCAGTTTTCATTGTTTCATCGAAGTGATTTTTACAGTTATTTGGAATATTCCTTGAAGAGCAGTTAACATGAACATTGCAGTGTATGTGATGTATATTTTATGTATTTATATAGTTTTTAAAAGCAATACCGTATGATATATTTTTTGTGGTTTATTATTATTATTATTTTTTTTACAAATTGTTACCCAGCTGGACGTACCGGTATGTATAATTACTTTAGAGTTAAATTGATAACCTGCCTGCACATGTGCATTTTTATACATTCCTCATGTGGAATTTACTAACATAGAACTAACCTACTAATTTGCTAACATAAAGCATATGGGCAATTTTATAGCTCTTACATATGCTTTACATTAGAAATTTGGTTGGGAATTTTCCAACGTATAACTACTGTGCATATCCGCTAACCTGACCACATGTGCAATTTGTTAGTTTTTAAGCTCCGCCCATCTCACTTTTGACAGTTAAATTACAACATTAGTTCTACATTAGTTCTACGTTGGCAATCAGATTAGAAATCCGCTTAGATCTAATGTGGTTTAAGGTTTAGCAGTTTTTGGTAAGGGAAAGTATTTGGAAATTTCGAGTCAGCAGGAAAGATTTTTCGGTCGGACGCAACTCCAGAGTTTGATCCGAACATTTCTTTGGAGTGAATGGAAAGTGCGAAGAACACGATTTGCCTTCCATTTTCCCTCATAAAACATTCACTACTTCAAAATATGGCCAAGGAAGTGGAGACGGTAAAATGGATTTGGACAGCTCAAAGTTAGACTCGGACTCAGAGTCAGATCAAGTTGAAGATTTCAACAATATTAGCCTGACAACACATGCAGAAGACGGCGAATTGGACACCTCTGTACGAATGCATGACTATTGTGGTCCAGTGGATAGATCTAACATACCCAGATATAGACATCAAGAATCGCAATGTGTACTTTACAACTGTGAAGTAAGAACACTATCCTGTCAGACTTCAAATTTCAGCTGTGACAATTGTCTTAAAACTAAAAGCACAGCAGAAATAGGAATTCAAACCGAACTCCCCCAGTTGACTATTGAAGATTTATCCGACAGTTACATGATGTTTTATACAGGACTTCCGGACAAATCAACATTTAATTCAGTTTTTGATGAAGTTAAAGAAGTTTCTTGTGACACAGAGAACAAGAAAGGCAGGCCATCAAAAGTGAGACAAGTCGATGAGTTTTTGTTAACACTCATGAGACTACGCCTCGGACTATTAACTAAAGATGTGGCTAAGCGATTTGAAATACTAGTAGCACAGTCAACTGCTAGTGTTATCTTCAACAAGTGGATTGATCGCATGCATGACCAACTAAATTTCTTGATAGATTGGTCGCCAAAGGAGGCAGTCTGGGTGAACGACGACTCTATATTTGAAATATAGAGTCTGGAGCTAATGTCGCCAAAACCATTTCTGTTGAGCGAAGAGCTTCCCCAAAATGACGTCACGGATTTAAAAAAAATACATCGATGATTGACAGGTGTCCCCACGTGTTATTTGTTGTGCTTCGCGAACAATGGCCTGTGTCGCGCGACATAAACTTACAGAAGATAATATTTGTCGTGTGCGCGACTATTCTTTTTCGGGAGATGAACTCGCTGCATCAACCGGAAAGCTGCATCCGAGAGCAAAAAATAAGGTCGTCATCAAAAATTATGCTTTAGAACCATTTAAAAGCATAAAATTAAGTCATTTCCTCGGTGGTTGACTTTCAGATGACTTTTTTACGGCAAATAATTTGATTTGCAAACCATGTTACAATAAAGTAAATAAAATACACGGACAAGAGTGAGTTCTATTTATATTTATGGGAGGCCAAGTTGGTACCATACGCATGCCTATTTTTCTGTCTCTGTTGACTGTTGTATTTGCAAGCGCCGTTCTGTTACTATATTTAGAAGTGACACTATGGGAGTCTCCGCCCACTAACACTTGTTTATTAACCCATACGGTTTCATTGGACGGAAAATAATTTACGCAATCAATCAGATTACGGAATCCCGAGGACTTGGAAATGAGATAGCGATGTTATCCGTCAGACCTAATATTCAATGTTGTAATGAATATTTAGGTATGAGTTTACTCAGACTGCAAAGGAGGTAGTTAGGGAAAATATGTCCCAAGCATTAAAAGACAACTATCCTAATATAACACTCGTGTCATATTGGATTGTACAGAGCCATTTACTGAAACCCCGACATCCCTTGTAAAGAAGACTCTGTTATATTTGGACTATAAAAGTCACATGACATGGAAAGTTATGGTAGGATTAAGCCCTACGGGTGTAATTTCCTTTGTCTCGGATCTGTGGGGAGGAAATATCAGTGACAAGCAAATAACACAAGAGTCGGGGATAATAAATATGTGTGATCCTGGAGATGCTCTGATGGTTGACAAAGGATTTCAGATTAATGACCAGCTGGTTCCTCGTGGATTGCATCTGATTATACCACCCAAGAAAAAACAAATATGCAATTCACAAGGAGAGAAACTGAAACCACGCGTAGAATAGCCAATCTCAGAATACATGTTGAAAGGGCTATGGAAAGAATCAAGAACTTTCGCATAATACAAGGCGTAATTCCAATATCAATGTCTTGCAAAGTGTCTAAGATATTTTATATATGTGCTGCACTGGGCAATTTACAACCACCATTAATATACTGATTTAGTGAACACATTTGTTTTTATCTCCATGTTATGAAACTTTTTATAAAGGGTAAAATGACAGAGTCCATCAGAATTTTGGGGCAATTGCACTTTGACACCTGCTCATAATAACATGGGCATGGCAGAGAAATGTGGGCTTGATGATCAATACTCCAGAAAGTATCATTCAAATAAATATCTAATGTACTAGTATGCCTTTTACTAAAGCAAGAAACGCGGGTATCTTGAGTTAAATGTTAATAATGTCTTTGTCCCAAGGTGTCGGCATTTCTCAATTTAGCAAATCTGCTTTTTGAAGTTGATGCAGATGAAACAATATTACATACATGTACATGTAATTTATGTACTGTAATACAATAATAGTACATGGTGCAAGGTTTTATTACATTGTTGATTACTGCTTTGTCATGATGTTTATTATTGAAAACAATGGCAAGAATATACACATTAAATTGGCAAATGGAAAAAACAAATAACAAGCATATATTTGTACTATGCAAATACAGTAATGCCCAAAGTAATTGACCACTTAACCACAGCATAATTATGGGAAATTTTTCTTGATTTAGTTGGAAATATGGCTTATTGTCATGCATCGAGAGCTTTCCGATGAATGGCAACAAGCCTTTTTTCTGACTAAATCCTGAAAAATTACCCACAATTCTGCTGTGGTTAAAGATGGATTATCTCTTTAAATAACAAATTTTAAATAGTTGCGTGGGTGTAAAATAATAGATATGAACTGAAGACCCCTGTCCAGAAAAGCTTCTATCAATTAATATTGATTTTATTTTGAATATTAAATCGGGACAGTTCATGTTGCTATTTTTAGAACAGACCATTCGGATGATACCATATTGCGATATAGAGCACTGGACTGTTCCTATGGCTACGCACCAAAAGTAAAATGTCCCAGATTTGATTGTTTGTATTGTTTTGTTCTACATATATAAGCGATAATTAGTGTAATTAACGTTTATTTGTGACAAAATTGTACAATAAAATTTCTGGTCTCTGTTAACAGTAACCACTATTGTTCGTTAGCTGAACAAAACACGCTTTAGACCAGAAAATATTCGAAATAAAATTGATATTAATCGATAGAAGCTTTTCCGGACAGGAGTCTTCGATTCAAATCTGATATTTAATACCCCGGTAACTATATAATACATGTTTACAAAGAGATAATCCACCTTTAAGTGGTCAATTACTTTGGGCATTACTGTACATCTACAGATGTCTGTTAATTACTTTTCATAACTGGTTGTGTCACATGAAAGTTAATTTTGTTTCTGAATTAGTTCAAAATAAAACTTTTATTCCTGAAGTGGATATGTAGTTGTTTATTTTTTAATACATATATGTAATCCCATTGGTTCTGTGCTAAAGTCTATATAAACTCACACAAAGAGTGTATTTCAAATTTGTGCATGTATAAAGCCACTGGTGACTGGATTTACACTAGATCATGCTATGAATCTCTACTAATGCTAACGCCCGTAACGTTACGGGCGTTAGCATTAGTAGAGATTCATGGCATGATCTAGATTTACATGTACATCACATAAGCTTGTATACTGTATAGCGCTTGTGATTGACCAACATAATCCTGAGCTTTATCTAGGAATTCCCATTCATTTATAGGGATGTTTAGATACAAAGTCCAACAGTGTTAGGCTGTACCATACTGAACATGTACATTTGTGTTGAACTTATTATCAAAACATTTATTTTGAATGAAGTGGAATCCCACGCCTTACACGTTCTGAAAATAATTCAGGCAACAACCCCTCTACACAAAACATCCTAAGTTTGACCAAAACATCTTCCCAATGTTGGCTTGTTGTTTACCAAATTACAACAAAATGATGATGTTTTTGAAGCCTCTTGAGGCATAACGTCTCTGAATGCATAAGGGCATTTGATTTCTAACAACCCTTTTTTATGTTCACAATGAGCGCATCCAACTAACCCATCAGAACTGGATCCAAGATAAGGGAGTTTATGACTTATTACAAACCCACACTCCTCAACTAACAGTGGTGGATGGATATCTCTGGATACCAAAACATAACAGTCCCTGGCTGCACCTTCATATCGCAGGCCATGTTCTATGGCATTGCCTGTATACTCAGGAACATAACCGAGCAGATACTTGACAAGATTATCGGGTTCAGTGGTCGACAATCTCCTTGATATTTGACCGAATGTTTATGACGTTAATCTACCTTTACGCACACGATGACGTTAATCTACCTTTACGCACATGATGTCAAATTTTGTTGGATGACTGACCACATGTTGCTTCAGCTATTTTAGTGCAGTCATCAGCTGTCAATGTTGAAGAATCCATGTAATTCAGTCATCAGCTGTCAATGTTGAAGAATCCATGTAATTCAGTCATCAGCTGTCAATGTTAAAGAATCCATGTAATTCACTCATCAGCTGTCAATGTTAAAGAATCCATGTAATTCTTGAACGTAATCACACAGTCGGAACTCCTCAGATCAATATGATCTGCATAGAAAAAAAAGTACATGATGCAGTTCTGTTAACAACACATCTGAAGTTTTCGAACATTCAGTATCATTCCCGGACATTTTGAAATTTCGCAGCCATGCCGCCTTTGAATTAAAGGAAATAAGCTTTTGTCGGAAATTTTCCTTTCGCATATTTTGAATAGCAATCTCTTCTGCTGACTCTTTGGATTATGACACAGTTGTCTTTTTTTTTAACTTCTTGAAAATATTTTGGGCTTTTTGAGGGGATAGACTTCTCTTCCTTGGTTTTATCCATGAGCAGGCTGCTGATGTGGGAGCTAATTTTCCTGTTGACCGTTTCTCACTCAAATCGACCAATGCGAAGAGTAATGCTGCAACATGGTTACAGCATTCAGCGTTGCTGCAATAAAAGTAAATTTTGTTAAAAAAAAACAACGGCATGTACATATGTATATCACAACAATATCTGCAAATTAAATAATAAATCCACTTTCAATGTATTGAGATTTCCATTTCAGAAAGAGACTTATATATATCTTTTATTCCTCCATTTCTGAAGAGTCAATATATAATAAAGCAAAATACGTAGAATATAAATAAGGAATTACACAAATATTCCATGCACAAACAATTATGTACAAACACAGAGACACAAGACATTAATATAATTGGACACACACATATATAGTGGCCTGAAAACCGTAAACATGCGCATATACACGTACACGATTACACGATGGAAAATATCAACGCAGTGATGGTTAGAGAAGGAATGAACTATGGGGAACATTATAATGAACTAATGTTTATTATCCCCGAACATCCAAAGGTACCAGATTTGAGCGGCTTCTCTCACCATAAAATCGACAATCTCCAGGACATCATCAGCGATGCCATGGAGAGAATTTGGGATATACGCAATGAACATGAGCATTTGTTTGTCCACCGGGAGATTATCAATGCACATATAACAGTCTACGTGAAAATGTGAGAGGAAACGATACCATGTGTCATTTCTTGAGTCTACCAGAGAAGAACAGTCGTTAAAAACATGATTCACGGTATCATTATAAGTTGCCCCACATCTTATGCACACAACGTCCTCAACGAATTTCAACATGCATAGTAATTGCACAATGAGGAAGTAAAATTTCTTGTGTCTGGGGTATTTGTGGCATGCTTTCCAAAGGTGGGACATGTGCAGGTTTGTTTGGACGGTAGCGAAACGACCGAAGTCACTCTGTGTTGATACAAGGTGTTGCCATTCGTTCGTTTCTAGAGTTGGACATCATTGCGTTGTTGACCAGGGACTTCCAATGGTGTTTATTAGCTACTTTTGCTTCTGATGAAAATTCCTCATACAAGTGAGCAATCGTCAGATCCTTAAGGTCTGATTCAACTTTTCTAATGAAAGGACTCCCCTGTGCGAAGTGAGATTCAGATGTGCGATAGTAAAAAAGTTGCTTCGTAGCCTTGTCACTACTCATATTGCATAATGAGCGATACAAAGACAGCCTGCGTTTGGTTATGAAGTAACTGAGTGACTGGATACCAAGCAACCCCTCTACCATAGCCGTGCGGGTCTGGGGATGCAAACTCTGAATACGTTTTAAGCAAAATCGGTGAATGCGTTCAAGTTTAAGCTTATCAGTATTAGTGATATCAGTGATGAGTTCTGTTCCATATAGACCTCTTGGTAATACAATAGACTTGTAAAGCTTTACTGAGCTCACAGGTGTTAGGCCGCCTGCGTACATACCTGCATTTGACAACATAAAAAATGTTCCTCTTATCTTGGTGCATACCTCATCTACTAGGGATGACGCGAATTTGAATTTATCTATAGGAATGCCTAAGTGAGTGACGGAGGTAACTTCGGTCATTTCGTTTCGACCAAGAGTCCATTTCCTGTGAGATCCAGAGTGGTCGGCTTTTGATTCATTGAAGACTATTGTGTAACTCTTTGATGCATTGTATTTGTAGCGCCAAGTAGAGCTGTATGAACTGCAAATTGGGCAGAGTGATTGTAACCCAGTTGGAGTTAACGACATTAACAACATATCATCTGCATGAGTTGGTGAACATAAATTAATGCCACCTATTTTCAGACCACATGCCGCCCGCTCAAGATCCCACAGTAACTGGTCAATGTAGATGGTGTAAAAAATCGGGGAGAGGGTACCCCCCTGTCGGGCTCCATGAAGTACGTCAATCCATTTTGATTGATATCCGTTGTATATAAGTGAACATTTCATTCCAGTTAGGAGATTATGAATTATTCTAAGACTTTTTCCCTGGATATTACGTTGAATGAGTTTGAACAGTAGGCCATTTATCCACACGGTATCAAATGCCTTCCATACACCCAAGAAACATGCAAATAATTTGCTGTGGTTCTGTGATGTATATGAGACACATTCTTGCACCAAATATGATGTTGCCATGCAACTAATATTCTGCTGGAACCCATTTTGTAGGGGGTGAACCGCAATAGAATATGGAACGTTTTGTTTCAAGGGTGATAGTATAACTCGTTCAAATAATTTGTAGAGAACTGGAAGTAGAGTTATTGCCCTGTAACTGTCAAATGACTCTTTAGGTTTCGGAGCGCCTTTATACAGTGAAATACAGCTATTTTAGTGCAGTCATCAGCTGTCAATGTTGAAGAATCCATGTAATTCAGTCATCAGCTGTCAATGTTAAAGAATCCATGTAATTCAGTCATCAGCTGTCAATGTTAAAGAATCCATGTAATTCTTGAACGTAATGACACAGTCGGAACTCCTCAGATCAATATGATCTGCATAGAAAAAAAGTACATGATGCAGTTCTGTTAACAACACATCTGGGGTGCTATTCACCGGCTTGGTTTATAATATAGTCCAGGTAGTTTTACGAGGCGACGCTCAATGCGAAGCTATCGGTGGACATCGATGGGAAGACATCGCCGCGCCATATAGGATTATCCAATCAAGGTGATTGGCGTCAATCATAGATTGACCACCGGTCACATAAACATGCTGCGTGTAACAGTACACGTTTGTACACATTTCAACAATGAGCAACCGAGGAAAAGGACGTGGGGCAAATTATACCACCGACGACATGAGGGGGTCTACAAAAAAATCCGTATAAAGGGCCGGGGTGGGTGGGTGGTCCAGAGGCCGAAACAATCGTGCTTGTAATGTTTTTCTCCAAAATGGTTTTTTTTTCAAACAATTACAAGTACTGACCATGTAATGTTGTTTGTAAGCATGTTAGTATCATGTTTGTTGGCATATGGCTATATAGACAGCTATAGTGACTATTTAGCCGTGTTAACTGCCTTTAAATCCCAATTCCACTATCCTTTTTTGGTGCAAAGTGTGTAAAATTAAGACTCAAGCAATAACACCCTTAATCGGCAAAGCACAGGTCAGAAAAACGAAAAATAAACTGTATTTCCAGGTGTTTCCAGTATCTAACAACAATAATAAAGCATTGTGTAGGTACACTGTATGTCACAAATTGACCTAGGCCGCATTATAGCCTTAATATATCGAGCGTGTTTAGTCTGACAGAGAACACTGGCCAGTGTAAATAGTGGTAAACAGGTCAGGGGTTCTACAATTATTTGTGCATGATCAAAGAACTCTTTAGTCTTATCCACCGGGGTGGGTGAGGAGGGGAATTGTTTTGGTTAGGTATACACATAGATATATGGTTACTCTACCCCCGATATTAGTCGGTGGGTAAATAGTTGACTCTCGAGCCGTCCGTGCGTCCGTCCGTACAAACATGTTACATCATAACTCAAGAGTCGGTTGTCATATTTTGATGCTCTATGACATATGACGGACCAGAAATGGGGAACGAATATGCACAATATCACGGATTGTGAGTACCAATACTACCAGAGTTATCCATGGGCCCTGTTTATGAAATTCAATCCGTACAAAGTGTTTGCCATATAAGTTGAAGTGTCGGTTGTCGACTCGGAATTTTGACGTGGTTTGGTATGGTGATAGACCTGAATGATACGGGTAGGATGTATGCAGATATTACTGCATATCACAGGTTTTGCCTGTCGATGCATACCAGAGCTACCAACTTGTTTCCATCCGTAAACACATTTATAATCTAGTCATCATTGAGTATTCACTATGTAGTATTTGTTGTAGATACAGTATTTTTTTATTTTATTACTTTTATTCAGGGGGGGGGGGGGGGGGTGAAAAAAAAAATTCCGGCACGTATGCCGGGGTGGGTGGGTGGTCAAAGCCACCAACAAACAATTTTTTCCGCAACTAAAAAAAACATTCCTGCTTGTTTTTTAGTGTTTTGGCAATGAGTTGGGCTTCAAACCCACTTTGAATGAGAGAAATAATGTAATTCTAACTGTAAACTGACTGCAGGCAGTTATCGTGTTGTATTTTGTTGCAAATTTTGAAATCCAAGATGGCCGCTGGCAGCCATGTTTTTTTTGCCGAATGACCTCAAAATGACTCATTCCTATTTACATGTCCATGTTAACATCCATGATAAATAGTATGGACAGAAATTCATATACAGCTGTTTACAGTGAATTTCCCCCCGCAAATCTCTGTTTTAGTGTTAAAAGGGGGGTGGGTGTCAAAAAATGGTCGGAAAAAACTGCCGAAAACGGAAAAAAAATTGGCGGTGGGGGTGGGTGGGTACAAAAAAATGATCGAAAGGGAAAAAATGCCATATGTGCCTGAATTTTTTTTCGGACCCCCCCCCCCCCCTGTTTTATTCGGGTAATACAACTGGGTAATACATTAATTTTTTTTACTAAATTACGGTTTTCCACTGAGAAGTTGGACGGGATCCTGTGAAATCCAGAATGTTGCTAAATCTGGGGCTAAATAATCACTATAGCTGTCTATATAGCCATATGCCAACAAACATGATACTAACATGCTTACAAACAACATTACATGGTCAGTACTTGTAAATTGTTTGAAAAAAACCCATTTTGGAAAAAAAATTACAAGCACGATTGTTTCGGCCTCTGGACTGGATCACCCACCCACCCCGGCCCTATATACGGATTTTATTTGTAGACCCCCCCCCCCCCATGTCGTCGGTGGTATATTTTGCCCCACGTCCTTTTCCTCGGTTGCTCATTGTTGAAATGTGTACACACGTGTACTGTTACACACATCATGGTTATGTGACCGGTGGTCAATCTACGATTGACGCCAATCACCTTGATTGGATAATCCTATATGGCGCGGCGATGTCTTCCCATCGATATGCCCACCGATAGCTTCGCATTGAGCGTCGCCTCGTAAAACTACCTGGACTATATTATAAACCCAGCTGGTGAATAGCACCCCTGAAGTTTTCGAACATTCAGTATCATTCCCGGACATTTTGAAATTTCGCAGCCATGCCGCCTTTGAATTAAAGGAAATAAGCTTTTGTCGGAAATTTTCCTTTCGCATATTTTGAATAGCAATCTCTTCTGCTGACTCTTTGGATTATGACACAGTTGTCGGTTTTTTTAACTTCTTGAAAATATTTTGGGCTTTTTGAGGGGATAGACTTCTCTTCCTTGGTTTTATCCATGAGCAGGCTGCTGATGTGGGAGCTAATTTTCCTGTTGACCGTTTCTCACTCAAATCGACCAATGCGAAGAGTAATGCTGCAACATGGTTACAGCATTCAGCGTTGCTGCAATAAAAGTAAATTTTGTTAAAAAAAAACAACGGCATGTACATATGTATATCACAACAATATCTGCAAATTAAATAATAAATCCACTTTCAATGTATTGAGATAAAAACTTTATCAAAATTACAAATGAATATTATGTTCTAAACCCCACCTTCCCCTCTGCTCCCAATATATTTTGTCTTTCCAAAAATTAAAGATGGAATATTCTATTACTATTTTATACATGTAGAGACGTTAATATAATATACGCAGACAACATGCATACAAAACACCCTTGAAATTTGTCTATGGAATCTCATTCATTCATTTGTAGGAATGTACAGACATGATATTCTAAGTTAAAAAAAAACAGCTTACCGGTATTGTCTGAACATCCCAACAAATGAATGCATGGGATGAAGTAACTACTCATCAATGATTATTATTCAGTCATCAAATGGTTTGAATATAAAATGGTGAATGTATTTTTTCTTGTTTATGTCAATGACAAAACTATGAGTACCAGTACATGGCCTTGTATTTATTTTGGCGACATCGCTTAAAGGTGAATACATGTACATATAAACAACCTGTAAATTAGAATTATACAGACACTGCAACGGTAAACACTTGCAACCTGATAAATTATTAATTTAAAAAATGTACTATTGAACTTAATATGAGAGTAATGTAAACTTACCCAGCAACACAGTTACAGCAAGCTGAACTAACTTGTCCAGTATATTTTGACAGGCAGACCCAGCTCTTGTAAGCTGGGTTTTCTTTGCATTTTTTGTTGGAATTGATGGCAGACAATCACACTTAATGAAACAGTGGGTACAGTTCTCAGAGACCGGGTGAAATGTCACATTCTGCACATGCCCATCATTGTAGAACACTTTTGCTCGCAGTTTTTTTTTTGGCTTTTAATTCCCGGTAATCAAAGGTCCGTTGACGATTCAAAACTAGATAAATGTACAGTTCCTTTTGTGTAATCACGGAAACAGTTTTGCAGTCGAATTCCCAGCCATTAACCAGTACACCAGGGTCCGGTAGATTCTCACCAAGAGGCGTCAACAAACGATCGCTAACCCGTCGTAGGTCATTTTCGTCTTCTGTCTTTTTCTGTTTAGAAACACGATCCAAATCCAACAATTTCGCTCCAATTATCCTTTCAAAATCAATTCCGATTTATTTCCGAATATTGGAAGTCCTATTCCTTTTAAATAACTTCTTCATCGTTGCAAAGTCGTCGTTTTTATCCATAATATCATTCGCTTTCTTTGTGTTTTCGATTTCTGACGCCATACTTCCTGGTTCGTAATATACCAACCGGAAGTTATTTCGCGAAGTACGTCACGGTAGATAACTCATTTACCGATATGCGCTAACGTATGTATCATTTGTGCTGAAACTGGACCTATTTGCACCAAAACCTCTTACTGAGCATGAAGTGGGTCTCAAGCCTGATAAATTCATACCATGAAACGGACAGGTTTCGGTATTTTTTCCCATTCAAATTTCACCGCTTCCCTGACTACCGAAGGTTCGCAGTAAATTCACAGCTATAAAAACACACTACCACAAAGTTCTACTTGGGGTCAAATAGACACAATATTCAGCATGCATTTTTTGTACAGCAGCTTAATTTTATTATTTATTTATGTATTTATATTGTCAACATAATGCATCAATCAGTGGCCATGGAATGATTTTTATCTGATTCTAGTTTCCCTACACAATTTCAGGAAGCATAACTCTATTGAATTAGTTGTGTGTAACCTATACCTTTACCTTAAAGGTGGATTATCTCTTTGTAAACATGTATTATATAGTTACCGGGGTATAAAATATTAGATTTGAATCGACGACTCCTGTCCGGAAATGTTTCTATCGATTAATATTAATTGTATTTCGAATATTTTCTGGTTTAAAAAGGTGTGTTTGTTCAGCTAACGAACAATGGTATGTTGGGTACTGTTAACAGAGACCAGAAATTATATTGTGCAATTTTGTCACAAATAGATGTTAATTATACTCGTTTTCGCTTATATCGTTGGAACAAAACAATACAAACAACCAATCTGTGACATTTGACATTCGTTGCGTAGCCGTGGGAACAGCCCGGTGCTCTATATCGCAATAAGGTCTCATCCGAATGGTCGGTTCTAAAAATAGTAACATAAATGGGCCCGATTTTATATTCGAAATAAAATCAATATTAATTGATAGAAGCTTTTCCGGACATAGGTCTTCAGTTCATATCTATTATTTTATACCCACGCAAGTATTTAAAAATTGTTATTTAAAGAGATAATCCATCTTTAACTGGCACAGAGTAAAGCCTGGTAAACCACCGTTTATAGTCTAGCAGCCAAGTACCGAATTTTGCCCTAACCCAAAATTCTCTGTTAAAGTTTTTTTCTCGGCGGATAATTCATTAGTAGTATCACGGCAACTATTTTCCGGTTGATGTGCTCTTGTTACACTTGGGGAAAATTAAATATTCAAGATTGCAACAACCTACCCAAAACGACATATGGCCATATGGGTGCGATCATGTTTTATTCAGTAGCAGAAGTTGGAAATCACGTTAAAACGTTGGTTTATGTACATATGTTCACACCGGATCACAACAAAATGTTAACATCTTACTGTTACAGGATTGTGCAAAATGGCGGCCAAAATGGCTGTCATATAATCAACATTTTCATGTTACGAAGATGTACACTTTCGAAACATGACTCTCAATACGATACGCGTCACGTGTGCATGTAGAACAAAAATAGGTCAAGTTTGTCTGAATGCTTAATCAAATTTCGTTACAAAGAAGGTTGCAATAGCAACGAAAAGTGCACTGGAAATGCCGGTGTGGCGCTCCATCTAGACACCATTGAGGTTAATTCCTCTTTTCTTCGCAGCTGGATACACGCATTATGCCAGATATGCACGATAATACCTGTGGTCAATGGAATTACTACCGGGTGATGTTCAGAAGCCATTCCTGAAGGGTCAGCACACTATGCACCACAGCAGTGGCAGTATAATGCCATTTGGAGTAACATGGCGATTGAGACCACCTTCATGCGATATGGTCATGAACCCTCACGCTGAAACCAGGGAGTGTTCGCACATGGGGATACAGTTTGAATACATGGAATTGCCTGATATACGATTTGGATTGTATGCGAGAGAAGGGAGGCGAATGCACTCAGGCATGATATAAAGAAGTATCAAGTTCTGGAATAAAGGTTGACAAGGCTGATCGAGATTCACTAAAACATAAGCTGGAACTGTGCATGGACCCACTTGATCCGGAGCAGCATCCACAAGGGATCGCTAATGTGGAGCCCGGACAAGTGACTACCCATTCCTCCGTCAATGTAGATAAGGCCGTGGAACTTGGACGAGAACAGACAATAAATTTCGAAAAAAGTTGGCCGTCCAGTTTCCATAATACAATAAGCCGGAGCATGAAAACAATTACAACAGCTAGTAGGCATATAAATATTGGCAATGTACACATTTTTGACACAGAAGTGATTTAAGCGAGGGCAATGGGGTTAAATCCTTGGGTATTGATGACATTCTTTCGTATGAGCTATCGCCCTATCCACCTTCAATGGTTGAGTCTAACGGACATGTGAAGGAAGTAAATTTAAATCAAACCCGAAGAATGCGCTGCATGTTGACATCATATCCGACATACCAAAGGGCGGTGCCATCCATGCCATCTTCCTAGACGGCTGTGCAATATTATGGACAGTACGATGGCCATCGCTTGGGGTAGTGCAAGATTTCCTTGATAAATTTCGGCTTATATACTTGCAACACTGACATAGAAAACAGATGTATACTTGATATTGGATAGGTATAATAAACTCAGCATAAGCCCGATATAAAGGGGTAGCAGAGTCTTCACGTCAAGCAAAACACGAGGTTTTACCCACGAAAAGTTATCCTGAAAATGAGCGACAACAGAGCACAGCTTATTGACACGAATGTTAATTATCTCCAGGTGCACCATGAGGAATGTTTTGCCAATACAAAAAAAACGACTCGTAGTAACGGGAAAGGATCCCATTCCTATAGAGATTAATAAGGGCATATGCATCAATAGGCGTGATCTCAGATCGACCCATGAAGGAGATACTCTTATTGTTCAGCAGGTTGCGAGAGTAGCAGCCCAAACATCGTTAGTTGTGGCAGATGACACCAACTTAGTTGTAATGCTACTCTATCTCCTTTATCACGGTGATTTATCCGGCCATATACTGGTGGTAGCACCGGCAAAAGGACGGAACACAATAAACATCAATGAAAGCTCAAATGAATATCGCTCGTGACCTTTTAGCAATGCATGGACTCGCAGGATGTGGCACTGTCGCGGCTCTATATGGCATAGGCAAATGTACTGCCCTTAAGATTCTCAAAGTTGAAAGTCAGAATCTAACATATATTGTTGTGCCATCCGTTTCAAAAGCCAGAGTTGTAGATGCGGCTAAACCATTTATTTTGGATTGCTATGGACAACCAAATTGCCAATCAACCACAGATGCTCGACGGAAGCGCCAAAACTGAATGCCGTACATCCAACCGACGATGCTTTAATGGAAACATATTAAACGCGCTCACTTACAAGTATGTGTATGGAGACATGCGCTTGGTGACACACCTGATTATCTAAATCCAACTGATTACGGCTTGTCGAGAGAGAACGGATCACCCGTCCCAACCGTTGTCCCAACTGAGAAACCACTAGCTCCTGAGACTATACTAAAACTCATTAGATATTGTTGCGCTTCAAATGTCCCTTGCATGACAGAACGTTGTGGCTGTGTGTGTGTGGGTTCAATGTGCACACACGGCGTTCTATTCGTGAGAGGGGAACAGTCGGTGTATGGAGGAGCTGACAAATCGACATGACGAGGAAGATCTGATGACATACACTGAATATTCTAGATACATTATTTCTTCAATACACCAATGCTGATTTACATATGTCTTTATAATTCCTTTGTTTCTGTCCTAATGACATGTTGTTACAAAATAAAGCGAAAATGTTATATGTTGGAAGCACTGTCTTGATAGTCTTACAACATATACGATTCGAGCAATGATAGCGGCCATTTTGGCAGCCATCTTGAGTATTTAATTGTCGATGTTGTCCAGTTTATGTCATTTGTCAAAACATGTCATAATACATACACCGTATCGTATTTCTGCTGTCATATATGCTGTTATTGATTCGGAATTGCCGCTGACATGGTCAAGTTATACACACTATTTAAGACTTTTAGCTATTCAGCGGCCATCTTGAATAAAAAAAAGTTCCCCAATGGTTACACATCCACATCAACCGGAATATCAATAAAGACACCCCCGTGATACATTATCAACTGAGAAAAAAACTTTAACAGAGAATTTTGGGTTGGACCCCAGTTCTGCTGGACTATTACTGGGCTTGTGTCTTAGTCAAGTGAGTGTTTGTTCTGTACCGTATATGGGTTAATCCATAATAACACACAGCGTCGGTTTCTAAATAGTCTGCAACTTAATAAGAGTATGTGGCATATATCATGGGAAGAGTTATACGACGAAATTACTGTCGAGTTTGTGACGCTATTCCGGCCGGTCTTTAACACTAATCTACATTACATTGTAAGCTGTGTAGACATCTATCGTTTTGTGAACCATTCTACTAAACAAAACCACATTATGCGACACATGGTAATTCAACATAAATACGGTATAATACGGTATTTCGATCGTCCTTTGTTCGACTTAAAAATCGGTAGATTGATACGTGATCCTACCGAATCACGAACTAAATAATTTACAGTTACACTGTGGAATTCCATTATAATTGGATCAGATTATCGCTATATATAGACTGTCGCTTCAAGAGATATACAGCTGACTGACAAATCCCGCACACGATGGGAGATTCTAACCTTAATGTTAATGAGACCGCCTACACAGGCAATAAACGGCATCATTGTGACGTCTGTGGGAAATCGTTCACCCAATCTGGCAACTTGCTGAGACATAAGAGAATACACACCGGTGATAAGCTTTACTGGTGTGATATATGCGGGGAATCATTTAATCGATCGAGCGACTTGGTGATACATAAGAGAATACACACCGGAGATAAGCCTCACCATTGTGATATATGCGGGAAATCATTCAATCAATCGAGCCACTTGGTGACACACAAGAGAATCCACACTGGAGATAAGCCTTACCATTGTGACATATGCGGGAAACCATTTAAAGAATCGGGCAGCTTGTTGAAACATAAGAGAATCCACACTGGAGATAAGCCTTACCATTGTGACATATGTAGGAAATCATTTAAAGAATCGGGCAGCTTGTTGAAACATAAGAGAATACACACCGGAGATAAACCTTACGATTGTGATATATGCGGGAAATCATTTAATCAATCGAGTAACTTAGTGACACATAAGAGAATCCACACGGGAGATAAGCCTTACGGTTGTGATATATGCGGGAAATCATTTTGTGAATCGCGCACTTTGGCGACACATACAAGAATCCACACCGGAGATGAGCCCACATACATCTCTCCAAAAGGAGTTTGTGACATTTAATTTGTTCTTCGGAGGAGAATTGGAAAAAATCTTAGATTCCGATGACGAGCAGAAAATGAGGGCAGAATGACGATTCTTCGTAAATTAGCGCTGCGCTATGATTGGGTGGTTCCGCACATAGAGTTTGGGCAGAGCTCATAGGATGATAACCCCAGTGGCACCTAGGGAGGATCTGCCGCCAAACAGGAACAACCACTGTAACACCGATGTATCTAGGGAGGTTCTGCCGCCAGACAGAGGAACAATCACTGTAACACAATCAGGAGGTCATTTTCCCCAACGGACAGGAAACATTCCAAATATGTTCGCAACTTAAAAAAAAATTCAAGGATTATTGGGATTTATTACACGCTTGTTCCTAGAAGTAGGGTGTTATTGCCGTTCCATATTTACAAATCCGTATGGAACGTACGTTCCATAGGCATCTCTTTGACGTAAAATGACGTAAAATGACGTACATGACGTTCGCATCTCGTTCTATCCTTCCGCGACAGCACTCGTGTCGTATCGACAAACCCATTTACACATCGTGTCGTTCTGTGTATTTACCAAATGATTCTGTCCTGTCTAGCAAACACAATTTTTTTTGGAAACGGCCCCTTACGCCAAAAGACAAAATTGTTTTGAAACCTTATACCAAAATATTGAACAGAACAAATATAACTGTTGACAATTTTCGTGCAACATATACATGTACAAACAGTTTACCAATTACATCCACACGGGGCAGTTGCAATAAGATACATATCATTTAAACACAAGGCAACTCCACATAAACAAAATGAAGGTCAGGGTCACGATTTGACCCGTCCAAAACACTCCCCGGACAGAAGTACCCAACAAAAGTACTCGTCGAAATCCGTCCCGTTTTACCCAATTTGTCATTGAATTGACCCTTTTGAAGGTCAAGGTCAGGTCGGGTCACGATTTGACCCGTCTAAAACACCCCCTGGAAAAAATTACCCCTGGTATCAAATTTCGTCAAAATCCGTCGGGCAGTTTTCCAGGCCATAGTTAACAGACAGACAAACAAACAGACAGTAGTCCCAAAATATATATTAGATATGATCCAAAGGAATGGAGACATGACTTATAAAACGAACATTTAATACATTTGTAAGTCTAGAGACCTTTCGTGCTTGGTATCATCGCCCAATCCAGTAGACTGCTATTGTTGTACGTAATAGATTTCAACCGAAATGAAGTCTGTAATGATATATATGACAATCGTAGCATAGTGAAATAAAAAGTGGAATCTGATACAATTATAACTAAAGTTAGCAACACACGTTGTAATGATCCAGGTATAAACAGTTATCATGGATACCAGGTTTGTATGCCAGTCGTTGTTTGGGACAGTGCTATGGATATCGATGTGAAACAGGAAATCGTTTAGGCGTTTGGACTCGGGGGTACATGTGTTCCGAAAAGTACCCCAAAAAGATACATACTTGTTCTTTGCAACATGTTCACTAGCATCATCAACAATAAAAAATAAGTTTCTATTAAACGTTTCCAGTGATGTTTTTGCATTTTAAACCAGAAAATGACTATCATCTGGGGCACATGTAACATATTATTCACCTAAAGTCATCTTGGAATAGTTTTAAAAACAACCGAAGTCTTGGTGGTCATTGGCTTGGCGACAAATATATCTCTTAGGAAAGAGAATCCACACCGGGGATAAGCCTCACCATTGTGACATGTGCGGGAAATCGTTTAATACATCGAGTCACTTGGTGAAACATAAGAGAATACACACCGGAGATAAGCCTACTGCTGTGATGACTTATAAAACGATCATTTAATGCATGTGTAAGTCTAGAGACCTTTCGTGCTTGGTATCATTGCACTATCCAGTAGACTCCTATTATTGTACGTAATAGATTTCAGCCGAAATGAAGTCGGTAATGATATATATGACAATCGTAGCATGGTGAAATACAAAGTGGAATCTGATACAATTATAACTAAAGTTACCGGTAGCAACACGCGTTGTAATGATCCAGGTATAAACAGTTGCCATGGATACCAGGCTTGTACACCAGTCGTTGTTTGGGACAGTGCTATGGACATCGATGTGAAACAGGAAATCATTTAGGCGTTTGGACTCGGGGGTACATGTGTTCCGAAAAGTACTCCAAAAAGATACATACTTGTTCTTTGCAACATGTTCACTGGCATCATCAACAATAATAAACAGGTTTTTGCATTTTAAATAAGAAAATGTCTATCATTGGGGGTACATAACATATTATTCACCTAAATTAAATTCTTAGGAATAGTTTTTAAAACAAGCGATTTTTTGGTGGTCATTGGGTTGGCAACAAATATATCTCTTAGGAAAAAATTGTCGTGTATTATGCTTATCGTGTATGTCCCATGGTAGAAATATACTATGTGAAGTGACTTTTTAAAAGAAGGATTATCTCTTACGCAACATGATTTATACACCGGGAACTTGCAGAAAAATATTTTTAAAATATATACTAAAGAATAAAATAGAAGGATAGACAATTATAGGTGACACCCCAACACGTGGCAGCGTTGAATTTCTTACACATCACGCCGATTGTGGTTCTGTAAACGCGTATATTTTGAGGTGAGATAACATTGTCGAAGTTGGAAAACTCTTTTAAACGGATATTCTGCTGAACAAGGCAAGGCGTGTTTCTATTCATTCGCAATTCGAAATATATCGATCAATGTGATAATAAATATGAACTGAAAACCCTTGTCAGGAAAGTCTTCTATCAATGGAGGATGGATTATCTCTTTAAAGTCCAGCTGAACTGTAACCTAATTTGAGTATTGATATATCATCCCGTGTGTATCTAAGTCCCCTTAACACAAATCCGCCAAAAAATCCCGTCAAAATATACCGCAATTATTTTTTATATCTTGGGAACAAAACAGCCGCCGAAGATTTGTTTTCATTTTGCACTGCGCGCACATGGCTACTGGATGAGCACGTGACATGACGTCACGGAGGGAACACAAATGCACAGTTCTGCTTTGCGTCACTGACAACGTGCTGCGGAAAATGGCAGAATCTGATAATATTCGCGTTGAACTTGAAGACGATTTCGATCTAGCCTCTTTTGAACCAGAAGAAAATGATCCTCCAGAAATCGGAGAGAGACCAGTGTCCGACGATCCGGCAGTAATTCGTCGCATGGACCCTGCTTTGATTGCAGAATGGTGATTATTTTAGTCTGTTGTTAGTTTGTCAACAATTTGAAAACGCCATTTTTTCGTTTTCGCAAATTTAAACTAACTAGTGCTGTACAGTTCTACGAAATATAATACTGACTATGAATTTATTTTATCACTGCATATTTTATAAGTATCAATACATAATATTAAATATGACCAATTTCGAAAGAATCGTTCATTGACATGGTGTTTCCTGTCAAATTCATTGCAAATTACCAGAGGCTGTCAGAGCAAAAGTTACACTACAGATTCAAGAGTTCAAATATTTCTTGGTGTAACATGAAGTGGTATATAGTAAAATTATTACTATATGTATGTATATAATATATATATATATATTCAGTATTATATTTCGCATTACAATTTACAGCTGCTTAGTACTTATTCCATGTTGAATTGTTGATCTTATTGAATTTATTTACTTTATTTTTTTCAAAAGTAGGTCAAGTGGTAATTCTTGAAAAAAATTATAAAAAATATTTTAATTGTAAAAATTTATCAGGCCTAAAAAGAAATTAACCATGAAATGATGTTTCTGATAAACCCACTGACCCATGTCCGTAACTGCTTACCATCATATTTTATGCTGATATAAACAGATATAAAAAGAAAATTAAATATTTTGAAAAAAATTAAAATTAAAATTTTAATTTGTTTTTTGAATTTATTTTGGCATACAAATTGTTTCTGTATAGCAATATTTGTCTATAGGCTATACAGAAACCAATTGTATCCAGATTATTGCCAAAAACTGTTGATCAAAATAACCCTTGGAAGTTGTGGACAGGTTAAACTGCACACATATCTCATTATTGAATACTCACAAATCCATAAGATCCGATGGGAATCACCGAATCGATTCTCAAAATGATTCTCGCGAAACTTTTCAATTTTCAGTGTTGACTGAATTGATTCAGCATTTGATTCGCTTTAAACTAGTATATATGCGAGTCTCCCTGACCCCCTATGAGAGACTGACATATATAACAGAAAGCATTGGTACAGGGTTTTTCACAAAATTTCAGTAAGCTCCAGTCATGAAAGGGTAAAAATAAGCCTTGTAGACCCTGTGCCATTTATAATCCGCAAAGAATGTACTAGCAGTCCTTCCCACGAGGAAAACACAGCGAGAGCATTTATTTTCTCCCGTAATTCAGAAGACGGGTGTAATATTGCATCCATACTATAATATAAGTTGGGTTTTTCTAAAACAAAAAGTCATTGTGGAATAGACCTATGTTTAGTTACACTTTAATATGCCATCGTTGAACTGAGATGGTAAAGATCTAAATAAACCTTCAAATAGTTCACTATTGAACCCACAATTATAGTCTCCATTATTATTTTGAGATGACGGACGCGTGCAAAATTTAGCACCCGTGATTTAAAAATTATCAGTGCGTACGGATGCGAGTGCAATCACTCCCGTCTCCTGGGAAGGACTGACTAGTACCGGTAATGTATTATAAATTTAACACAAAAGCATATTGGAATTTCCATTCTGGTATTTCATGTCAGAAAAAAGTAGCCCAACTCTTTTGTAAGGTACCAGTTTATTTTATAACAAGTAATATATGGTTAGTGATGCTGAAGAGGTCACTCTCACCGAAAAAAGTGTTGAAGGGTACACAGGATTTGAAAATGTGCTGAAGCGTACACAGGGTTTGAAATGTCGTTCTAAATGGCATTTAGTTTTCATATCTGCCATGATATTCTGTTAGAGACTGATTGTATCCTTCAGCACATTTTAAAATCCTGTGTACCCTTGAGCACTATTTTTGGTGAGAGTGGCCCCTTCAGCGTTAGTGACAATAATATTAACTCTTCACTAAATAGATTCTTCCATCAGTTGAGTCAAACAAAAAATACTTGTTTCCGACCAACCATAAAAATATCTGCCGACCCTAATATTGCTTTTGTGATGATGATGGATCATAATTATACAGAATACAAGTAAACTTGAATCCTATCTCATCTATCTGAAACCACATTCTTACAAAACAACAATACTGGTACTGGTACATGCATAATAATATAAAACTTGAACTAAAACAAATTACAGTATTGAAGTCATGCTCGCAAGATTCGAGCATTTAATTAGATTTATATTTTGGACGACATGCATGTAGAATTGTAGATCAATGCACTAAAATATAATAAACTCATTCTGATAGTTATTGATCAACAGAAACACATACTAGTTGAGTAGATTTTTTTTTTAAATTCACTCATTGTAGTAGGTGTATTGTACACTAAATCCGGTCATTTATGAGACCATCTCCTATTATACTCAATTGAATATATGCAACAAATGAATGAATTTGAGCCATGGATTAGTGAAAAATGCACTCGTTTGTTCTATGAACGATGTAAAACAACATGGTAATTATAATCAAAATGAATTTTTTGGCTCCAGTCGCTAATTCAATTTCATTATAATTACCATGTTGTTTGCATCTTTCATAAAATAAATGAGTGTATTTTGCACTTATTTATAGCTCAAATTCATTTGTTATTATATTCTGCAGAACATAAAATGAGATGGTCTCATAAATGGCTGGATTTAGTGGACAGTATCCCCTTAATAGTAACAGAGTATGGTTCAACAAATGTTACTATTTTTAGAAGTATAGATATGTGTGTATATATCAAACATTTGAGACTGATATTTTACCAGAAAAAATAACATAAAATGGCTCTTATGAATATACTTTAGTAGTGTTATTGAGTTAAAGTTAAATTGATGTTGTGTGAGTACAGTCGATTAAACTATTAAACAAGTTTAAGCATTTGGATTGTGTTAACAAAATAAACATCAATCAGTTGTTATTTTTGTCACATTAAGGTGACTGATGATCCTAGTAGGCTAGTAACAGCCCTGACTAGACAGTATAGTCCAGAACAATTATGGTTTTACCTAGAAATAATTACAACAAATTTTTTTGCTCTAAAACCCTCCATAAACATGCTAAAAATAAAAAAAAATGGAAAAAGGAAATTGGTCAAATCATCAATTTATGGAATTTCAGGGATGTATTCAAACAATTCAAATTTCAGAAGTCCTCCAATTTCATGCAGCCCTGGGAATTAAGGAAAATTTGCCTAGGCAATATTTTTGCCTAGGTGAAAGAGATCAGCCTTGGCAAAACAGATTTTACCTAGGCTATTTTGCAATAATATTGCCATCTCAAATCAATATGATTCAATAATAACCTGAAATGCTTGGTTATTTTGGAGAACATTTCCAGGACACAACTCATCATATATATACATTCCACAAAGCATCTCCAAAACTAGTGCCCTTATGGGTAGCTAGTTAATGGCCCAGTGCCATGGAAACAATTTTAGGACAATATATGTAAATAGTGATTTAAGGAAGTCATTTTGGCTAAAGAGGTTCTATTTCTGTTTTACCTAGGCAATATAATATATATAATTCCCAGGGCTGGTCATGTCTATTTTGTGGACCTCACTTTCATGTTTCCAGAACAGAAGATAATTCGCAGATTATATTAATTATTTTGGGGGGGGGGGGTCAGGAAAATATTTCCGGACACTACACTGGACGCTTTATTATTTTTACTTATCCAGCAAACAAATATTCTGTGACAATTAGTTCGGGTTTGGCATTTTTTCTCATAAATGCACTGGACTAGTAGTTTTCTTTTTATTCCAGGTGTACTTGTTCACATTGTCAGGTACTCCAGACAGCCCCAGAATGCCTCTGTTGCTGGGAAATAGAGGAAATTAAATCAAAGATTGAAGAAGCGAATCACCTTGACGATGCTCAATACAATTGTATTACCAACTGTCCAGGATTTAAGAGCCTATGCCTGGATAGATTTGTGCTACAAGTTGCCTGGCTTTCATTTCGCCAGCAGTATGGGAAGAGAGCCTTCCAGGGTCCCCAACCTGCTAGATACCGACACACAGCTTATCGTCAGTTACAGCGGTGGGGTTGGGGATACTGTGCTAAGTATCACCGTGTGAACCTTCCTGCTTGTGCTGTTTCATGTATTCGTGCACACTTTCCAGAAGATGATGACAACTACCGAGGATTCCGCCTTCCTGTGCTTGAGTGAATGTCATTTTGTTTGTAAAGCCACTAAGGAACTGAAGGAAGCAAAAAAATCAAATGAAGCAAGCGAAAAAAAACGATGAAAGCAGAAACACATTTCACTTGCCTCATTTTGTATTTTTTTGCTTTCTTTGGTTTCTTCGTGGCGACATTTTGTTGTTTTTTTCACTTTCAGCAGTTCCTTAAAGTGATTTGCGAAGTATCCGAAGCAAGTGAAGGAACAGTCGAAACCCAACAACAACAACCAAGACAAAAGTATTTCTTGGTTCTCGATTATTGGTTTTCGGAAGTTCCTACACTTGCTTCGGATACTTTGTGAAGCATTCGAAGGAACCGCTGAAAGTGACAAAACCAAATGAAGCAAGCGAAATAGAATCATGTACAGTAATGCTCAAAGTAAGTGACCACTTAACCACAGCAGAATTATGGGTAATTTTTCGGGATTTAGTTGGAAATATGGCTTGTTGTCATTTATTGGAAAGCACTCGACGAGCCATATTTCTGACTAAATCCTGAAAAATTACCCATAATTCTGCTGTGGTTAAGTGGTCACTTACTTTGGGCATTACTGTATTTTCCCTTTCGTTAGTTGATTTCTGGCTTCTATCTTTTGATTTTTTTCACCTCCTTTGGTTCCTTCATGGCAAAGGATCCAAAATAATTGAGATTATTTCGCCATGAAGAAACCGAAGGAAGCGAAAAAAAGTATTTGGCGGAAACAGGACACCATAGCTATGGAATACTATTGGGGCCACTTCATAATGCTTCTTCTGACAAAACATGACATTATGTCCATTTTTTTAAATTATGAAGCTATCTATCTGCTTGTTTTGACAGGCTTCTTCCTGAATCTTGTCCTGTGCTTTGAAATTAGGGTTTCCAATGGAATTCTTTCTCTGTTACTACACAGATGTGGTGGTACTGCTAGAGCGAGTTTCTTTGGTTTGTTGTTGATGGATTTCATCACCGCTTTCAGGCATTTTTCAACATAATCTGAAATAACAGTCAGTAGCGATGTAATATTTTTTCTAATCCTATGAATAATCAGGACACGCTATTTATCATATTGTATTTTTTCACTGAAACATATATATGACTCATTATATGAGTTTTATGACACATTTTCAGATATATTCATGTAATGAATGGACAGATTGCGAATTCAACTCACCAAATGTGGGTAATGACATAACTTTTCGCAACGTTGGCTCATCTTTATATTTTCTGTGGACAATTGACCACCTTAGATTCCCTGCTGATGTCATTGCTTGACTTCTCTTACAATTTTCATTGTGGTGCAGCACAGCTAACTGGTTCCTGAAATATACAGTCTCTTCACAGGTCTCCAGAATTTTTTTTTACCCCCCCCCCCCCCAATAAAACTTTTATGTTATAGGTTTAAGTTTGATTGGGGGGCAATTTTTTGTTCTGGGGACCTGTGGTGCTCTTAAAGGGACCGAAGTCACTCTCATTGGGTGAATGTGCAGAATATAAGTCTGTAAAATATCACTCCTGACAAGAGCATAAAGAAATAGATAAAATTTGTTCATACATTCATTAATAGTTCTTCCAATAACATAATTATATGTATTTGAATTTGAAAACTGTTACAGTGATTAAATATTTTAATCTGAATACGCTTTTCAGAATACTTTTCAATGCTTTGACCTTTTTGTCAATTGATCAATTTTAGTGTCTCCTTGGTTACAATTTACTTTTTAGCAGTGATTTTATCAGTAATTCTACTGTAACAGTAAAATGTTTACATAACAATGGTTTTGTCATGCAAATTCTCACTAAGATCTCAGATTTATTAACAATGAAAATAATAATACAATAAATTAATTTTTTTATATTTGATGATGGCGTGTTTGCAGACTTTTATCTTATTTCGCATGGACCTACTTTGAAGGCATTGAGTCCCCACTTTGAAGGCATTGAGTCTCTTTAAAGAAGTAGGCCTGAAGAAATGTCTGTTGAACAACAAATTTTAATTGCAATTCAAATGTTCAGTCAAAGCACATATTGTTGGAGATGTGCAAAAATATGTGATTAATTAGTACATTCTGGTCTGGTATCTTGGTCATATGGTACATGTATATCCTAATACAATTTTCAATGAGTTCATCCTTTGAAATTTCCAATGATCTACTTTAGGATACATAATACTACATGTATTTATTTTTCAGTTTAATTTCAAATCCACCTTTAAAGGGACTCAATCCGATAAAACTCCTCTCAATTACTATTTCAATGGCTTCGGGGGTCAAAAATATTTGATTCGAGTCGAGGAAGTCACCCATCAAAGCTCAGATTTGTTAGATATCGATTTTAGAAATCTATTATTTTTCATTATCGGGATACTATCTGGCCCAGAACTCAGTCAAAATTGCGTTAAAATTACCACTTGATTTTAGAGTTATCCATCCTTGTCTGTTTGAATAGATTTGGAGTACACATCCAGAGCAGATTACGGCAGTTATTAGTACCCATCTCGAGAACATAACAAATTTCAAAAATCAATATCTAATAACTCTGAGCTTTGTTTGATGGGTTCCTCGACTCGAATCAAATATTTTTTACCCACAAAGCCAAAGAAATAGTAATATAGGACCCTCTGATCGGATTGTTGTTGTTGGAATCTGTTGAGATGGGGACCCTCTTTACGGATTGAGTACCTTTAAATGCATTCATAGATTGTTGCGTAAATTCTTGCTTCAACAAATTGAAACCATAGTTTTGCATAAATAGCCTTTGAGTGCTTGGATTATTTTATGCTCTTTTCTGAGTTACATACATTGCTGAAATCAGGATAGTCTGCACAGTATTTAATTATGTGTACCTGCTTTTCATTCCCAAATATGAAAATTGGAACATTTTTGGCATGAATTGGTTCACTAGACTGTGAAAGCTTTCAACACCATATGTTTGGGCATATGGAGACATTTTCTTTATTTGGTTGATCACTGATGTTTTTGTCATCAATTCATTGAGCTGCTCAGCTGCCTTTCTTCCTGCAAACCACAAAAGAAAACGACATGGTGAAATCAGAAAAAATCTTGCAAGTTTTTAGACTTTTCAGTCATCTATCCTGGGTGCATTGTCAGCTACAAGAAACATTCCCATTTTTATTCACATACATTATATTTATTGGAAATGCTCCTGTTGCAATTTTACCCCCATTCATAATTGACAAGATTTGGATATTAATGAACTAATTAATACAGATAAGAATTATAATAGCTTATAGTAGTCATATATCTTTTTCATGGTAAATAAAAAACTTCGCCAAATTGGAGACTATGATTCATTAATTCAGTCTGAAAAAATGGTGCTTTTCAAACTTTTTACCACTCGCAGTAAGGTGATATGATTGTGTTAATTGTCTTGTCAGGTCATAGTCAATGTTTGTTACACGAAACGTTATCTGATTTTGAAAAATTGCTTCATGATTTGCACTGGTATCTATTCTGGTATCTATTCTAAGAATGGTTTATATAATTTAGCTCACCTTTTTTTAGCCATTTCTTTTGTTTCCTATATGGGGCATGTGCACAGTTCCTGTGATCATTTTGAATATGCTCAACACTTGTTAAATATTTCTTCTTAACTGTTTCAGTGTCTCCTGGCACACTGGTGGCAACACACCAATAAATATGTGACTTGATTCCTTTTATCCATTCTTTGATGATATCCATGTCCTTCCTTTTTGCCAATTTTGTGAGCTTCTTAACAAGTCCTCATAAAGACAAGAAAATAATTAGAAATATTGCAAACACTACATGTAGTAAGAATTGAATTCCAGGCAGGGTGATGGTGTTTAAGCTATATTTTTCAACTACAATGCACAATTCTAGGATAAATATTATAACTGGAAAATATAGATTTCATAAGATGTGCATTTGACTTTTTATCGATATGTACATGCTGTCAGTATCGCTGAAGGGATCACTCTCACAAAAAAAAAACAGTGCTGTAGGGTCAGGTTTTAAAAATGTGCTCGAAGGTCTACAGGTTTTGAAATGTTCTAAATGATGTTTAGTTTTCATATCTGCCATGATTTGTGTTGGAGAATAATTTCTTTATGTTCCAATGAACATTAAAATGAACTGAATATAAACTGATAATGGGCACCAGACTTTCAGAAACATAGTTTAAGTAACAGTGTCAGCACATTTTCAAACCCTATGTACACTTCGGCACTTTTTTTTAGTGAGAGTGACCCCTTCAGTGTCGGTATCCCAGAGATCAGACATTGTCAATACACAAACAAAATAACTGCATTCCCTGTAAAACTATTGCTAAATGTGGGGCGGGGTAATATATTTTGTATTCCAGCTGCATTTTATTTTTATTCTGGTCAAACAAAAATCAATTTGCAGTCACAAACATGAAGTGCATTGTCAGGAAAGCAATTATCAACTTTTGCATACCAAATTCATTAGAAGCATGACATGTGTTCATGATATTGATGCCTATATTTCAATTTAATAAGACCATACACATGCATGCATGTGTTAAAGGTACTTTAATAATCCGAAATATTTGATTCGAGTCGAATTATGGGGCAGTTATTACTACACATCTCGAGAAAATTAGAAATTAAAAAAATCAATATCTGATAACTCTGAGCATTGTTTGATGGGTTCCTCGACTTGAATCAAATATTTTTTACCCCTGAAGCCAAAGAAATAGTAATTTAAGGGTGCTTAATCGGATTGAGTACCTTTAATTTAAAAATTGTATTCCTGTTCGACAAACTATATTATATTCACATACATGTACTTTAAAAGTGACATTGATGCAAACTTACACTACAGATGTAGTATGTTTTGTCTGTATATGTAACTAACCCTTTACAACATGCCAACAGTCGAAAAAATGCGGCACCTTCCAACTCTCCCGTGTCCATTTGGCAACCTGCCTGTGGGCGTCAGAAATAAAGGCTGCAATATTCACATCTTTCAGTTGACTTACAGATCGTTTTAGCCCTTCTAGTTCCATCCTGTTGGAGTTCTGAACTTCATTACTCTGTAATTGTGATTACCTTTGAAATTGGGTGTTATTTGCAGACTTTCACTTCTTGAAATAATGAACATTTATATATGGTGAAATTTTAAATTATTTGCTATAAAAATCATTCAATACAATTCCAAATTCAGTATCTTGATCGATTTTGTGTTTGAATACAGAGATTATCATTGGTAACATTATAGTCCAGTGCATTTATGGTTTTACCCAGAACTAATTGCAACATAATTTTTTTTGCTGGAATTGGTACATATACCCTCCGTAAACAACATACTAAAAATCGGCAAAAATCGAAAAAAGGGAAATTAGTGAATTTCGTGGAAAAAAAATTGGGAAAATTTGGTCAAATCATCAATATATGGATTTTCATGAATGTATATAAAACATTCAAATTTACAAGTCCTACAAATATCATGCCTATTTTGTCGACCACATTTTCCTGAATCCAGAAATGTAAACCATTCCCAGATTCCTTAAGTATTTTTCGAGTTGTGTGCTTTCAAAAACGCGAGTTTACCTGATTTTGGAGCCTTAATTTCGCAGAATGAGCCAAATGCCGTATTATGTGGTTAATTATTTGAAAAACTAGTGCCAAATTAATGACTTGTTCACTGTTTTAGTAATTTCCTCACTAGATTAAACACAAAATATGATTAATATGTGCATCTATGAATAAGGAGAATAAAATATTCTCAAACAAAATGTGTGTTCCATTGTATGGCCAAATTTGCCTTGACACAGAACTTGTGTGATGAAATGCCATATTTGAGGTCATGTAACTCAATAAATTAATATCCATATGCTCTGCTTTTCTCATAACATTTTGAGAATACTAGATTGAAGAAATTGTGAAGTAATTTCCAAATACATTGGTGAAGAAAATAAAATTATGGTCCTATGAACTCTTAGTCTAGCCTCTTTTCCGAAAATGCTATTGTGGGGCGTTTTTGTCAATTTTAAAAGGATTTTAGGCATATTCAGAATAATTAACGAAAGTTTATTGTGTAAAATTATGTGATCTGTCCTCTTAAATAATGTTTTTGTTGAGAAAATAGCATTTCAATGGTTATACCAATGAATGTCACTGGATTTCACTCATCATTATGGAAACTTACTCCAAATTTGAACGGCAGAACAATGGGGTAGGGGAAAGCATATCAACAAAAACTTAAAAATTATGCATCTTGAAGTATAAAACTTTATATTAACAGCTTCTGCTTACATTGTTCTTTCATGCATAATTTCATATTTCCTCTGTTTATGTTTATTGACAGAGCTATAATATTTGTTGTCATAATTTGGCAGTGAAATGTCAAATTGGCATTTTGAGATTGTTTTTATACAACATAACCATAAAATTCTAAATCAACGTCCGATAACGTATTAAGCAGTTTTATAATGCAACAGGAATGTACACAAACTGGAAGAAAACAACATTGTGTCTGAAATGGCTGTAATTTGGTGATAAGATTGCATTTTGTGATTTTTCCTACCCCTATACCAACGTTAAAATTTGGAGTCATTTTCCTGAAAAATGAAAGAAATCTAGTGACATACTATGGCATAACCAATGTAAGGCTAATTTTTTATCACTTAAGTGTTGTGGGAGGAAAGTTCAAATAATTTTACACATTAAAACACCCATTGTTTTTTGTTTTTATGGCCCAAATCCTTTTAGAATGGACAAAAATGCCTCAAACTGGCATCTTTGGAAACAAGCTAAGACTAAGTATTCAAAGGGCCATAAGTTGATTTTCTTAAATAATGTCCTGTTAATACCTTTACAATTTGTTCAATCCAACATACTTAAAAGGTTATAAGAAACGCATGGCATATGGGTATTAAATTATTGAGTTACATTACCTCAAATATTGCATTTCATCACACACATTCAGTGTCAGAGGCAAAATTGGCTAAGTCCATACAATGGAACACACATTTTGTTTGAGAATATAATCGTCTTCTTAATTATAGATGCACATATTAATCATATTTTGTGTTTAATCTAGTGAGGAAACTACTAAAACAGTGAGAAATCCCTTCAGTTTGCTCTAGTTTTTTTTAATAATTAATCATAAATAAGGCATTTTGGCTCATTCTTCGAAAGTGAGGCCCCGAAAATGGGCCAAAATCAGGTTAACTTGCATTTTTGAAGGCACACAACTCGAAAAATACGTAATGAATCTGGGACTGGTTTTCAGTACTGGGTTCAGGAAACTGAGGACGACACAATACATATCCTATTTGTAGGATTTGTGAATTTGATTGTTTTTATAAACATTCATGAAAATCCATAAAATGATGATTTGACCAAATTTTCCCAAATTTATTTCACGAAATTCACCAATTTCCCTTTTTCCGATTTTTGCCGATTTTTAGTATGTTGTTTATGGAGGGTTCATGTACTTACTCCAGCAAAAAAAAATTCTGTTGCAATTAGTTCCGGGTTTGGCATTTTTTCTCATAAATGCACTGGACTATTACTAGTATGTACATATATGAAAATTCCAGAAATTAATTTTATATGTTCCTTTATTGCATTTATATAAATTTTAGTGACGTTAAGTTTTAGTTATTATTGTTTATTTCACCATTAAGTTTTAGTTATTATTGTTTATTTCACCATATGAATGAATGAACATGCACATTGATTATATATATATAATTTAGAGTGAGTGAGCGACCAGCTGTTGGTCTATTCAGGTCTAAATGTTCCAACAGTTGGCAATTTTTTGCCCGAAACTAACAAAGGCAGTTGGAGATAACAGACTTGGAAATAGGTTCAAATGGCTTGTTAGTTCTTTTTTTTTTTCTAACCAATATTTATGGTAATATGTGAAAACCGATAAGTCACTAGATAATTTGAGCTGATTTACTATTTTTTAGATTTGATAAATTCTCCATTGTGGCTCGTGTACAATATTATTATTTTTTAACACAATATTATGATCAACAGAGGCGGACTGGACAAAAAAATGCCCGGGAAATGAATATAATACCAGCCCATCTACCAAGGGCAGTTGCTGAGGCACCAAGAGTGGGAGTGTTCCATGGTTCAGCCCGGGGTGAGAAAATTTTGAAAACTATACAAGAAAATCGCTAATCCTAGAATCTAGACTGGCCTCAACCAATGTCAATAAGAGGTCGATTACTTAGGGCATTACTGTATTGAGATCATATTGCGAGAAATGTTTTGGGAGTTACCGCTAAATTTTTTAGATTTACGGGGTCTTTACGTGGTGTTACGTGACAGTTTATTTAATGACAAAATTACGATAAGCCAATTAGGCTGCTTAGACAACACATGTGGCGGCCCACGTCGGTTTCATTTGAGGCCCAACCATATATACCCCCCCCCCACCAAACCATAAAAAAACCTCGGATTGTCGCTTGATAGAAAATCACATGGAATCATAATTTTTCTGGCCGACGGCCCATCGGGAATTTACCCGGTCTCCCGATCGGCAAGTCCGTCTCTGATGATCAACCTGGATATGAAATCACCTGCACTAGCACAGAGGTAATTATTTTGTTTTCCTCTGCATCTAGAATAGTGTATGTCGAAAATTTCGCCGAATGCCCCATCGAATCGCAGCGAGCATCTCCGGCAAGGTAAGCTCTCTTTCCGACCAATGATCCTCTCGCTGCTTTTATATCATCACTGAACACTCCATCAATTGAAGTGTGAAGGTACTTTCGTTGGTGGTAAAAGAATGTTCTGATGCTATGACACTTGATATGCATGAAACTGTTGGATAATAACATTGTTAAACACCTCACAAAAAGTAGTACTTTATTCATCGGATTTTAACATACAGTAATGCCCTAAATAATCGACCTCTTAACCAAAGCAGAATTATGGGTAGCTTTTCAGGATTTAGTCAGAAATATGGCTTATTGCCATTCATAGGAAAACTCTATGGCTTGTTGCCATTCATCGGAAAGCTCTCGGTGAGAGCTTTCCTATGAATTGCAACAGGCCATATTTCCGACTAAATCCTGAAAAGTTACCCATAATTCTGCTTTGGTTAAGAGGTCGATTACTTAGGGCATTACTGTATTGAGATCATATTGAATGCATTTGCCATTTTCAAAAATCACACTTTCAACTTCTAACACTCCATTTAATTCTTTGATCGACCTGCATTATTGGTTTGTTTGTCTTCAATGAATCGATAACTCTGCCTGGTGTGCCATATATCCCTTTGTGCATGCAGTAAACCAGATATAGGGAGGTGTTCAAAATTGTACCCCAACATTCTAACTGAGTGACAACTGATTCAGTTCAATAAAATCTTACCCAGTAATCAGTCCGGTGACACTTAGCAAATATTCATCACCCAGTTAACCCATCAACACGAAATTCTGTTGAGAGTCCGCGTCAAAGTTGAAAGTGTGATTTTTTTAAATGGCTAATTTGCCAATTAAACAGCATCCAGAAGAAAGTTAGAAAACAATCGGATATTCAAATCCCACAATATTCTACATTTCCCATGTTCTCAATTCATTAAGCAACGATAGAGTGATCGGGTGTTATACATGTATGAGGCGGGAACTAACTTTTTTTGAGGTGTTGATAATATATTGGAACAAAGATACAGGTCGGCCATCATTTGGATATCATTACTATATCAGTAAATACAGTTGTATTGTGCATTCTGAACATTTTTCATTGTACAAATTGTACAAACTAAGAGTATTCATGTAAGTATTCAGTCAGTGCTGGAGGCACTTTCAAGTTTTACTTATTATAATGATTTCTTGAAGTTTATTTCACTAAACAGTTACATTTGGTTGATGTTCTGACTGAATAACTCTTAATGTTTAGTTCAAACTAGAGATAAAGAATTTCATACAATATTATTTCTGACCATAGTTAGCACACAAAATGTTTTAAATTCTTACTTAAGCAGTCTGAAAACCTTTGAGGGTATGCTCCCTGTGAATAGAATGAGGGCACTCAACAGTATATTGCCTATCACAACACGTTTCACCGGTGGAGGCTGGCTGAACCATTCCTTTGTGTTGAGGCAGCCAGTACATGTGGTTTGTACATGTAACAGAGTTCCATTCAGCCTGTGCAACATTCTGTTTTTACTCTGACATAACGTGCACAATTGGAATAGCTTTAGTAGAGCTGAATGGAACACTATGTATTTCGTCTCATGGATTGCATCCACATTTTCTTCTCTGTAAAACAAATCAAGATTACAAATTTTCTACATAAAAGAAAATTGCTGCAATTTTATTTACACTGGTTTAAGAATTTTTTTCATGGATATATGAATCAATCATCTGCAACCATGTAACAGATTCCCCGGAAGTATGTCACATTCAAATTTGTAATCTGGCTTCAAAGAAAGTATAACATGTGTTTGGTAAGGTGTAAGATTTCAGCAGACTATTCAACAGAATCAGTTGAAATTAATAATTTTCTAAGTGTGTTTTGATTAACTTTTGACAACTTTAATACCAGTTAAATATATTTTCCGGTAAGCAATGATAAAAGTGTCTCAACACAGATGTTTATTTTTCATATTCATATATCATAGATCTAGAACAATACTTCAAACCTCGAGAGTACACATTACCTCATCTCATCAAATTTTGATCCATCAAATGTGCTAAGATCTGGCGTATAATCTGGGTCCGAGCGGTTTACGGTTTCTGCTTCATCTGAGCTCTGATCACCCTCACATAAACCTTGCTCATATCCACCCCAGTTGAATCTCTCTTCCTCTTTCTTCTGTTGACTTGAGTCCCCCGACTTTTCTTCTGAACATCTCTCATCTTCACTAGCTTCCTTACAACTACCACCCTCCTTCTCGCTTTCTTTAGTGTCTGCACTTTAACCTGTACACCTATAATTATGGCACCCAATGCGATAGTGACTATTTATCATGGAATTCTTGCAACTTATTATTTGAACTGTTTTAACAGTAGTACAGATGGTATTATGCAGTATAAATATTTGGTTTTCTTTCCAAAATTAAATACAGTAATGCTCTAATTAATCAACCCCTTAACCACAGCAGGATTATGTGTAACTGTTCAGGAATTAGTCGGAATTATGGCTTGTTGCCATTCATTGGAAAGCTCTCTGGGAGAGCTTTCTGGTGAATGACAAGCCATATTTCCGACTAAATACTGAAAAGTTACCCTTAATTCTGCTGTGGTTAAGGGGTCAATTAATTAGAGCATTACTGTAGTAAAGTTTATGCGCAATTTCTGACCCCCAAAATTCCCAATTCGCATCCTCATTATTTTCTGACAAAAGATTGGATGGCCCAATCACTTTGTTTTAAAGTCATCCCGCTCCATTTGCATAAAGTAAGAATAAACAATCTAAAAAATGCATTGAACTGTACACTGAGTTTCACAATGAAAACAGTTTGTTCATATACTCTATTCTACAGTGCAAATCTGGATAACATGGGTACAAATATCCCTGAAACTTTACATTATCACTGCATTGGCACAGGATCTTTAATGCAGCACCTGTGCATATAGGAAGCCAAATTGACATTTAATAAGTAATTGAGCTTAAGCGCAATAAGGAATCACTTATTGCGCATAAGCGCAATAAGGGAAGATCTTATTGCGCTTAAGCGCAATAAGGAATTTCCTTATTGCGCTTTATATAAGCGCAATTAGATCTTCCCTTATTAAGCGCAATAAGGAATTCCTTATTGCGCTTAAGCTCAATTATTTATTAAATGTCAATTTGGCTTCCCATATGCGCAGCTCCCATCATTAATGTAAATATCACTGTTACAGTGGAATTACAGATAAAAGTGCAATTGGTTCAATAAGATAACAATGTTTAATGTACAGTAATGCTCTAATTAATCGACTCATTAACTACAGCATAATTATGAGTAACTTTTCAGGATTTAGTCAGAAATATGGTTTGTTGACATTTATCGGAAAGCTCTCAACGAGAGCTTTCCGATGAATGGCAACAAGCCACCAAACGTTTAGCCATAATTCTGCTGTGGTTAAGGAGACGATTAATTAGAGCATTACTGTACTACATGATTAGCGATGTTTGTTGACAAATCACTACCAGTTCTGTTTATATATAATAATGATTTCAATGCGCGAACTATTTTATTGATAAACTACCAATAATCTCCATTATTCTTAATGGATACTGGTATGTGTTAACATTGTAGACTTTCATGTTTTGTGCAGATGTACCCACTGCGAGTGCCTTGAATCGCTTTAAATCTCATCATTAGTAGATGCTTAACCATACCATGCAAGTTTTCTGAATTTCTAAGCAGAACACCAACCTCTGCTTGCTGTCTTGACAACACACTGTGTCTCTTTGTCCAGGGTTGTGTTGACCTCCAGCTCCATTCCCACCTCAGGGAGATCTACCATCAGCTCTGGTGATTTCATTACTAAAATGATAGGGGCTGGTCTTAATTTTGTTTTCTTAGCTTATTTAATGTTATCAGAAATGACTGTAGTGTTAATGCTTCAAATGAAATTGCAACACATGGATTAATCTGCTCGCTGACTGCACCTCAATATTTTCTCATATTATATACATGTAGGAAGTAATGAAAGGATTTGATCTGCCAGTGAAATGATAGCTATTTTTTTTGTAAAACAAATTGGAGTGAAAGTTACACTGCAGCAAGAACCCAATGCATAATTTCATGTATCAGATGCCTGACATGTTTCCTAAAACATTTATGAATCTATTTTCCGATCAATCGTCGTGCTGGTTATTATTTCAGAACTGAGACTTCTATCTGTCTGCATTTTGAATTTTTTGCGAAAACCCTGTGCCAATGCATTCTTTTAAATATGCAAGTCTCCCATGAGGAGTATCGCATATATAAGAGAATACATGGCCCTAACAATATTGATCTTACCCTTGTAAGCCAGTTTTCTTATATATGTGAGGCTCCCTATGGGAGACTCGCATATATAAGAGAATGCACTGGCACATGATCTTTAATTCTGCACCAGTGCAGCTATCATCATGAAAGGATTAATGTTGAATATATTTTATATTCCATTTATAAAGTGAAGAAAATCTCACCAGGAGAAACATTTTGACAACTGATTTTTGGAGATAACATCTCTGTCACCAATTGTTTCCTCTGTCGCTGGATTGACAAGTTCCTTGCTTTTGTCACACGCTTTGGTGTTAGTTGTGGGTGTTGAGTACATGTAGGAGTTGTAGGCTCCATCTGTTTTGTGGGCACTGCATCATCTTTGAGATATAAACTATGTAGAATGAAAACAAAATGTATGGATTGTAATATTTGGTCAGAATGTTTTGCTATTATTAATTGGTCTACAGTATCAAATAAATTATCTGCTGCAGCTACAATTAATACCAAATACAGGTCTTCATGCTATGCCATAAAATGATAGTCTTATGAAATGTGTTCATTATGAAATGTTTTGCTTGAATAAAATGAAGACTCATAAACTATTTACTTGTTATTGTTTTTCACATCCAGTATAAAACTTATGGTGGAATGTTAGCACATTTATTCAACCATCATAAAATAATTTTTAGGTTTGTTATAAATTGTATGTCCCATATAGACCCACAAATCCACACATAATAGACAATTAAGAATGATGTTTATAATGTGGCATAACATTTCTGACAGTCAATACTAGCACCATGAATATTCAGTTTTAATTGTTCCATGTCTAACCACCGTGGCAGCATACTATGTTGGGAGAATGACTGCACTGAAGTTAATATTCATTTCCAACCTCCATTTTATAAGACTTGGATTTAGTGAAATGCATACACCAGTCATATAATTACATGTGTGTTCTGGTACATCCAGGTGTAATAATTGTTTATGAAAGGAGGTGTGGTCTTCACATAAATTTATGTGAGCTCTTGGATGTGGCTTGATGGTCTCCATTGGGGGGGGGGGGGGGGGGGTGGAGCTTGAAATTTACAACTGCATCTTAAACAGACCATCTGCGTGGACCATATGGATCCCTCCCTTCTGAACCATTTCAGACCAAAAGTAGCAAGATAGGCTGCTGTTGGTCCAAAAATCAACAATTGTGTCTCAATTCCCAACAATTACTGGTTTGAAAATTTGAAATTGTTGCCAATCAAATTATATTAATCACAGTCAAATTACTGTGATCAATATGAGGCAACTTAATAATATGCCTCAGGAGAGCAGTTCAGTTTGCCAATAATTTAGATGTTTCCAACTGGTACCTCATCAATTCCAATTGTTGGAAATTTACAACCTTACACCCCAGAGCTAAGGTTGAAATGTTTTTAATGACGATTATTTCAGACCAAAAGTTAAAAAAATTATATAACACCCCACGCCGTCGTCACGTCGCTGATAATAACCCGCCATAAAATATTTGTAACCAAGATTCAGTCAACTCTAACCAATAACTCCATATGGTCGTATATTATAGCGAGATACAATATACATTTTCTAAATTTTAGCAATATAAAAATTACATAAATTGGAAGTTGGGCTTTGGATATTTGTTTTCTTCAAATTTCTATACATCATAATCATGATAATAGGGTAGAACTTTGAAAGTCTGAAGAAATCAGTTTTATTCGCTGTCAATGTGGCCATGAGAAAGGCATCATAATAGTTTGTAACCAACCCCCCTTAATTTTCAGTCAACACGTGCGTCGTTTCTTTCTTCCGCATTCTTTTACGGAGTAAGCCAATCACAGTCGTGGCTCGCGCAGTTATATAAAAATAGAAACCAATCAGCGATCTATTCGGGTACTTTGAACAGTTGTGAAAAGAGCCCGAACCCGCTGTCTGGAACTGGCTTCTGGTGTGCAATTCTGTTTCTGATAATATTTCATACAATGAAAACAGATACACTATTACACTGATGCAATTTATTATTGCGTTCATTATTGGAAGCAACAAACAAACTAGCATTTCTTGTATTTCATTGGGAGGTGGATGTAAATTTGAAATTCGAACAGTTCATGCAGCCAACATGTGGCGTATTATTTTCAACCCATGCTGTGTCAAACATTTCGGGGGGGGGGGTAGATTTAGACACCAGGGAAGAATCAAGAGAATGGCAGAGATTATTTGGAGACACCCGTTTCCAGCAGATGATATGTACCCGTAACCGGTATCCCAATATAACTTTAAAATACAGCTTCTGCACCGAACCAATAGATACAGATGCATAATATATCATAAATATGACATAATATTAATTTCTGATTTAAAAATTCAACATGCAAATTTATAAAGGCTGTATTGCAAATGCAGTTTTTTTTAATTACATCGCATATTGTTGAATTGCCTTGAAAATTCAGGTTGACTCAATACTGTCCACTATAGGGTATTTAGGGTCATTTGGGGTTTTCAAGTTTGGGCGCCCATACCTGTAACAGGTATCAAAACAGCCCTGGAAATGTCCATGTTAGACATGGTTAGACACACTATTTTTTTAACCATTTATGCTATGTGAGCTGGCATGCAGAAACATACTGATTTCATATCGTTGTAGACTCCATGATGAATTATACAATTATGTTTTTAATTGAGATTCAGTCATGCACATAGTGGGTAGAAAGCTGCAGAGGCGGTCATATGTTGACCTATATTTCATTACTAGTATGCTTCAAATGATCTTTTCTTTATGTTTAAATTGTTCAACTGGCTTTGGACACCAAAATTCTCATTGTGAATTTATGACCACTGGTGGAAGGGTGGTGTGAAAGATACACGTTATGCTATCAAGAATTTCTAAACTGTAGCCTACTGGACCTGAATATTATCATGGCCTTTAGATTATCATGTAGAAAACTTGTTTTTAACAGACTCTGAACAAATATAAAAAAAACCCAAAAGGCACATATCTAAATAGATATATTATTTTGAGTATGTGTTATGTTTATTTTTTTTAAATGTATCTAGACCCGGCATCACACAATGTCCGCAATGCATCAATTATATAGGCCTATAAAGGATATATCTAGCACATTCGGCGGTCGAAATGTGGGCGGTCCTATGCATATGACCGACGTAGTACGTATTGCTTTGATCACAAATCGAACGATTTTTACGCATATTACATTCGCAATAACAAAATAGTCCCTCGCAATTGCTGTTCTTTTTTTTAAATAATACTCAGACAGTGTGCTGAATACATATTAAAAGCTAACATAATTCTATATTTGATCGATATTTTACGATTGTATGGGTCTCATCATCAACTTTAGTAGACGCATCGTTGCCGTGTATGGATATGTATACGCGCATGACGTTAGCTCAAATGTAGGTCACACCACATGCTACAAATTTGTTTGTGTTCACAGTTCAAATATCAGTTTGTTATGCTCGGTTATTGCTCAATGACTGATGTAGTCATGTAAATTCGTAGTTATGGATGTGGTTCGAACTGTCGTAAAGGATTTCTCTGAACTATTTGATTGGAATACAAGGAATTTATATTTTGTGGATGGAAATATTTTCTAAAATTTGTGACATGATCGACTCAGTTCTCACGTACGGTACACTACAGGCTGCAGTGCGGTACTCTTGGTGTATAAACACACACATGGAATTTTTCGGCTGATTTCATTTGACATGCTTTCATAAATGCATTACATGGGTGATTCGTATTGGATTTTAATTATTCGAAAAGTTCAATCTGGTGAGTAGACCTACTACTAGTACTAGTTCTATTCTAATGATTTTCATTCCATTTCATGTTCAGGTTCTCTTTACTTTTCGAATCGATGTTTACCTCTAACGTAGAACAGTCACTTATATTTAGACAGCTTCTTAATTGATAGCCTTGGAATTGAAGCCTAATATTGTCATAGCTATGTACAGTGACGGTTTGTTGTCAAGGTGCCGATTTGTGCATTTACACTTGAGTAGAACAATTAAGCCAGATGCCCACATCGCCTGAAAGGCTAAATCCACATGAGTCATGACCCATTTAGGGCTACTAGTGACTAGTGTGCTGTGTTACCCCACGCACCCCTGCCCTGAACCCACAAGGACCATAAATGGGTGATTTATTGGTAGAGTAAATTGTTATTCATGTACGAGTAAAATATGTTTGACATTGTGACTCACACTTTTGTATGCCCCAGCTTGAATTTAAAAATATTGGTGAACGAATCTTCTTGAAAATGCTTCGAGCACAAGTAGCTATAATCTGATGGCCCGTTCCAAACCCTCTTGCTCCGGACAAACGCCGTCCACTGCTGACGAATAGCCTCATTCTTGGGCCATTTAAACAAATGATTAACTGTATGGTCACAGTTTGCAGCCACACAGCGACGAGTCATTTTTGTTCAAAACAAAAAAGCGATTTCAAAAACGGCGCATAAAATCACTTCCGCCTTGGTACGGTACCCTCCGTGACGTCATGTCCCGAGTCGCGACGGAAACAGCCGATTCAAAAATGAATATTGTAAACAAAAAAGCCGTTTTCTTCAAAAGGCTGGAAATAATAGTTTTTGGTAAAAATGCGAATAATATGGACAGGATACATGTTATAAACCTTATTTAGCATAAGTTAAGACATATTTAGATATCTTTGGAGCTAAATTAATTGTATTATTCAGCTGGACTTTAAATAACAATTTTAAAATAGTTGCGTGGGTATAAAATATTAGATATGAACAGAAGACCCCTGTCCGAAAAAGCTTCTATCATTTAATATTGATTTTATATCGAATATTAAATCGGAACCGTTTATGTGTCTATTTTAGAACAGACCATTCGGATGATACCATATTGCGATATAGAGCACTGGGCTGTTTCGAAAGTCAAATGTCCCAGATTGATTGTTTGTATTGTTGTGTTCCACATATATAAGCGAAAATAAGTATAACTAACGTTTATTTGTGACAAAATTGTACAATAAAATTTCTGGTCTCTTCTGGTAAACACTATTGTTCGTTAGCTGAACAAATACACCTTTTTAGACCAGAAAATATTCGAAATAAAATTAATAGTAATCGATATAAGCATTTCCGGACAGGAGTCTTCGATTCAAATCTAATATTTTATACCCCGGTAACTATATAAAACATGTTTACAAAGAGATAATCCACCTTTAACTGGCACATCGTTTACTGGGTTTGTGCCTTAGTCAGTTAGTGTTTGTTTTCTATTCCACGCCCATTGACGTGAGGTACATGTATTCAACGGAATCCCAGCCATTGGATACATAGTGTATATCTCTAGTGGAATTCGAGCCGAGAAGGATGTCGTACATTACGTCGATCATCCGCATCCGGTGATCCCCCATAATTACTGGCTATTTGTCAGACTTAAATCACAATAAAGGTGGATATAGTAACAGTGGATATGACATTCATGGATTGAACTTATCTGACTGAACGGTGCAGAATAAATACAGAACACAACTTGCATCATAATAACGAATCTTTTATCGAACTCGTTGCGGACGGCGCAAAGTTATATTTCGCTCTCGCGAAATATATCCTTGCGCCATTCACAACGAGTTCGATAAAAGATTCTGGATTAAGATTCGCGTTATGTTCTGTCTATATATAAGGGTTAATCCATAATAACAAACAGCGTCGGTTTCTAAATATCTGCAACTTAATAAAAGATGGTGTCATGTGGGGGAAGAGTTATACGACGAAATTACTGTCGGGTTTGTGACGCTATTCCGGCCGGTCTTTAACACTAATGTGCATGGCATTGTAAGCTGTGTAGACATATATCGTTTTGTGAACCGTTCTACTAAACAAAACCACATAATGCGAGGCATGGTAATTCAACATAAATACGGTATTTCCATCGTCCTTTGTTCGACTTGAAAATCGGTAGATTGATACGTGATCCTTCCGTATCACGAACTAAATAATTTACAGTTACACTGTGGAATTTCATCAGATCAGATTCTCGCTATATATAGCCTGCTGCTTCAAGAGATATTATAGGCCCACAGTTGACTAACAATTCCCGGCACGCGATGGGAGATTCTAACCTGAATGTTCACGAGACCGCCTACGCAGGGAATAGACGGCATCATTGTGACGTTTGCGGGAAATCGTATACCCAATCTTGCAGCTTGGCGAGACATAAGAGAATCCACACCGGAGATAAGCCTTACTGGTGTGATATATGCGGGAAATTATTTAATCGGTCGACTCACCTGGAGAGACATAAGAGAATCCACGCCGGAGAGAAACCTTACCATTGCGATATATGCGGGAAATCATTTAATCGGTCGAGTCACCTGGAGGGACATAAGAGAATACACACCGGAGATAAGCCTTACCATTGTGACATATGCAGGAAATCATTCAATACATCGAGTGACTTTGTGACACACACGAGAATCCACACCGGAGATAAGTCTCACCATTGCGATATATGTGGGAAATCATTTTCTCGATCGAGCAACTTGGTGACACATAAGAGAATACACACAGGAGATAAGCCTCATCGTTGTGATATATGCGGGAAATCATTTAATCAATCGAGCCACTTGGTGACACATAAGAGAATACACACGGGAGATAAGCCTCACCATTGCGATATATGCGGGAAATCATTTAAAACATCGAGTGACTTGGTGATACATAAGAGAATCCACACCGGAGATAAGCCTTACCGTTGTGATATATGCGGGAAATCATTTAATCAATCGAACCACTTGGTGAAACATAAGAGAATCCACACCGGAGATAAACCTTACCATTGTGACATATGCGGGAAATCATTCAATACATCGAGTGACTTGGTGATACATAAGAGAATCCACACCGGAGATAAGCCTTAACGTTGTGGAAAATCATTTTGTCAATCGAGCAATTTGGAGACACATAAAAGAATCCACACAGGAGATGGATATATCTTTTCAATGATCAATCATCTTGGATAACTGATGTGTAGACTTTGTAAGATGATGGGTACCATGTATTTCATTAATGTGAAATGCGCATTATGCGGCTAGGTTCAATCCTCCCTGGTAGACCTCATTCTCCATTTTTGGCAAACGAAGGATAGCGACCACTGTTCTGACGGGCTTTCAGGTGACATTCAGGTTCTATTCTGTGGTCAATGTGATACATTTATCCCCATATCTGGCCTTGATTTAGTTCACGGAGAGGTGCCCACTACAATGTTAAAGCACGTGTTTGATAACAGTCATGCCCGCTCCACTCTCAACCACTGTGTGATATTCGATATCAGCGGACCAAGTTATTTTCTCTGCACCATAACAAATAATATGCATTGTCTAAGTATTGACCACAGTCTTTCTCATGGGAACTGGCCATCTGGATCTGCAAAAATGTCAGCTAAACTCAAAAATCATATATTTTGTGATATGTATTCCACAAGAAAGCAGACACCTGCACACACACTCTCGTTTTTCTTCACCAACATGAAGCTGGATTCTGTATTGCCTGGACACAAACTTGAAAGGTTATTATCAATTCGCGGAAAACGCAGAACGATATTTTTTGCTCTTGATGCCAAATATCCTGTCGAATTACCAGGAAGTTTAACCAGAGAGACTATGCTGCCCCCGCGAATGCGTCCCCTTCTCGATGTGTGCCGTTGGACCGATCTGATTCGCCCGATGTTCGGTGTTAACGTGGAGACTGGCTCTGGCCTAATCTTCTGTGGCATCTGTGGACACGGATCAGTCAGTATCAGTGAGTGGGGTCTACATCTTAAACATCACATACACATGTTTCCAGTCGCTCGCTATACGAGCAGTTTAGAAAGAAAGTTAGTCAATGACTTTCATAATACATCCCAACCCGCGTGGACATACATGTATCTTGAGTTTTTCTTTGGACCTGAGCGTGGTGTGGGCACAGCACATTTAAACCTGGCATCACGTCTTAATTCAACTCACACAATGTTGAACTTGCTGTTCTCCCCTAATGCCAAGGTGCATTCACTTGATGTTTCTCAGCCCGTGACAGGAATATTCGAAACTAAACAGACGGGAATGCTTATACCACAGGATGCTGCTGAAGAATTCACAACAAACAACGACACAGTTATACCACGTGACTCTGCTGTCGTATTTATCACAGACACAGCTCAGTGTGATGATGTTGATATGAAGCCGGAAACTGTGTACCTCGATGGTGGTTTATTAGCTGACATTCATGACGTCACCGACGATGCACCCGAAGAACACCTGAATGGGTGTGAATCAAGTGAGTGGGCCGATACACAAAACATTCCTAGTCGCGGTACACACAATTCGGGTTCGACCTATTCTGGAACGAAGATAAAAATTGAGCATGAAAGTGAGGAATCTGGTGCACAGTATAAACAGCAGACAAACCAGAATATTGATGCGACAGTTAACCGAATTGAAGTCGGCAATGATACACATGACACTCGTTGCGTCTTAAAATACAAAGGGAAATCTGATACCATTCTAACTAAAGTTAGCAACACGCGTTGTAATGATCCAGGTATAAACTAGACACTACGCCGCCCTAATGATCAGCTCAAACTGCCCATTAGGGCGGCTAACGGCTCCCTATACCCTGTGTAAAACTATCTATTTCACAACATTTTTCATCTAAACAATGAATGCTAGCCTTATTACCTCACCATATATTTTCTGTCGGTACTCCCCGCCACAAGTTGACGCCAAAAGTTCCCACAATCGGCGCACCTAAATGCTTCTATCAGACATTTGTCATTTGTCAACATCACAAAACACGACTTCCATCTGCCATGTTGTTGATTTGATGACCTTCACACGATCATGTGACGATGCGGGGAAGTCTGAACAAAACAAGGTCAAACTACTGGATAACCTGATACAATCATTACTCATTTATAGCCGAAGTGTGATATCGCTGAACAGATGATAGGTTGAGAATAGAATAATCCCGACCGCTTATACTGTATACCCAATGTTACATTTACATTGAATCTTGATTCCATCGGTGAATATATCCTGTTATTAAGTCTTTAAACTTATATTTTGCATACGTTGTAAGATATTACTAAATAGTCTAGATCGTAACCACGATCGGAATAGCCTACTCTGTGAAAAAATGTCATCATGATTACTGCTGATTTCAATGTCGATAAGTTCTACTGTGCAACTGATATGATGTGCAGCTTTGGCAATTTCGCAGTGAACATTTCACACTTTGATCCCTTGTTGGCACACCCAGTGCAATTCTGCATATATGATTTATTACAAATGTCCGTACACAAAGTTGCTCATTTCCCGAAGTGCTAGGTAAATGACAATATTATTACTCGGCTTGGCCAATTGTCATACGGTGCAGGCAATATCCCCAAATATATTGCCAAATTCATTGGTAGTCCTATGCATGGACAGAGGGATTGAATAATAAATATTGTTAATGGCCTACCGCACTGACGACTTACGCCATGACATTTTGGGATATTAATTTCTCCTATCCCATTATCAACCGATATTGGAGGCGAATTTAACAGTTGTACATGTACACATAACGAAAGTAGGCCTATCTGCAAATGGGTTTGTCGAAACGACTCTTGCAACTGCTGTGGCGGAAGGATAGAAGAAGATGCTGTGCCGTTCTGTGGTTATTACACCCTTCGCGTCCTATATTCCGTGCATTAAAACTACGACATTGCGACTTTTATTTAGGCACATGTTTTGTCATGTGTTATGTTGCTTCTATTTTATAGTTCTGGTTGAGGTCATGTAATTTTATGTCAACTAAACATATTTGTAAATATGGACAATAGGACATCATTGATTGCTAAATATAGTGACCCATTGCAGGAATTATTAATCAACACACCTGACAGGATAGGATAGGATAGGATATTTTATTTACATTGTATGTCATGGTTAATGGGTCATTCATATGTATTGGTTTATTTGCGCGCTCAATGACTCTTGTTGGAATTACTGGTTCCTTGTCGCAAGGTGCAAAAATATGAAAACGTACTCAGCTGAACCCTCCAGCACAAATAGCCTACGGTAAACGTTAACATGTACATTATAAGACGAAACGTTTCCGGAGATGAATTGGGGTAGGCCTATCTAATTATAAGGCGCGTTATAATTAATATAAAGATGTGATAGCCTGATATCATAGTGCTCGGGCCCAGATTGCCATATAATTACATTAATATCCCAGTCACAGTGTATCGGCCTATACACCTGTATACCCATAAGGTATGCCTAACGCATATTTTCGATCAGTGGTCATAACAGATGTCAGTTTATCTCCTATTATGATGAAACCACTCAAATATTTCCGTTAAACATGTGACAACTGGAAGAAGACATGAATGTGCAAAACAACCTGACTCAAGGACTGCCAACGATTGTTTGATCTAAGTAGCAGCCAACCAATAAGTGTCAGCTACAACTAAACAACAACAGAAACATTCAACAAATAATATTATTGTTCACACAAAATACCCGTGTATACATACCAATAGCGTACGCCTACCGACATAATTACAAGTATCAGACAATAGTATGCAGTTAGTTACAAATGGTGAGAACAAATGAGCAACACCGCTGAGCTGTGGTGGAAGACGGAGAACAATAGCTGAGATATTGCGAGATATGCTTTAATTGCAGAAATGAAATAGAACGTCTCTTTAATAAACACCTCTGCGTACGAAAATCGTAACCCGCCACCCATGCGAAAATATTTATTATCCAGTACTTTAGTCTGAAATGTATTTACTGCGGTACTGCCGACCTCGATGACAACAAGATGGAGGTCCATGCTTATTTGTATTGTGACAAATGACAAATGTCTGATAGAAGCATTTAGGTGCGCCGATTGTGGGAACTTTTGGCGTCAACTTGTGGCGGGGAGTACCGACAGAAAATTTTTGGTGAGGTAATAAGGCTAGCATTCATTGTTTAGATGAAAAATGTTGTGAAATAGATAGTTCTACACAGGGTATAGGGAGCCGTGCGGCACTAGAAATGATGAAATACATTTCTAGTGCCATCGGGTCTAGTATAAACAGTTGTCACGGAGACCAGGTTTGTTCACCAGTCGTTGTTTGGGACAATGCTCTGGATATCGATGTGAAACAGGAACCCGTTTAGGCGTTTGGACTCGGGGATACATGTGTTCCGAAAAGTACTTCCAAAAGATACATACTTTATTCTTCTTTTCAACATGTTCACTAGCATCATCAACAATAAAAAATAGGTTTCTATGAAACATTTCCAGGGATGTTTTTGCATTTTAAATCAGAAAATCATTTGGGGTACATGTAACATTATTCACCTAAAGTCATCAAATTCTTAGGAATAGTTTTAAAAACAAGCGATTTCTTGGTGGTCATTGGCTTGGCGCCAAATATTTCTCTTAGGAAATAATTGTGTATTATGCTTATCGTGTATGTCCCACGGTAGAAATATACTATGTGAAGTGACTTTTTAAAAGAGGGATTATCTCTTTCGCAACATGATTTATACACGGGGAATTTGTAGAAAAATATTTTAAATATATATACTAAAGAATAAATAGAAGGATATACAATTATAGGTGACGCCCCAACCAGTGGTACTGTTGAATTTCTTACACATCACGCAGATTATGGTCGGATAAACGGCATTATCGCGTAGTTTTTTACTTTCGGATGTGATAGAAACACTCACTACCTTGTTAAATCAGCAGAATATCCATTTAAACGAGTCTTTCAACTTTGAGGTGAGATAACATTGTCGAAGTTGGAAAACTCGTTTAAGTGGATATTCTGCTGAACAAGGCAAGGAGTGTTTCTATTCATTCGCAATTCGAAATATATCCACCAATATGATAATAAATATTGAACTGAAAACCCTTGTCAGGAAAGGCTTCTATCAATTAAAGATGGATTATCTCTTTTAAAAACAAATTTTAAATAGTTGCTTGGGTATAAAATAATAAATATGAACTGAAGACCCCTGTCTGGAAAAGCTTCTGTCAATTAATATTGATTTTATTTCGAATATTAAATCGGGCCCGTTTATGTGTCTATTTTAGAAGAGACCATTCGGATGATACCATATTGCGATATAGACCACTGGGCTCTTCCTATGGCTACTTACCGAAAGTCAAATGTCCCATTAACGTTTATTTGTGACAAAATTGTACAATAAAAGTTCTGGTCTCTTGTTCGTTAGCTAAACAACCAGACCTTTTAAACTAGAAAATATTCGAAATACAATTAATATTAATTGATAGAAGCATTTCTGGACAGGAGTCTTCGATTCAGGTCTAATATTTTATACCCCGGTAACTACATAAAACATGTTTACAAAGAGATAATCCACGTTTAATATTGATTTTATTTCAAATATTTTATTGGGTCCATTTATTTGTCTATTGTTAGAACAGACCATTCGGTTGATACCGCATAGCGACAGAGAGTGTTATGCTGTTCCTATGGCTACGCACCAAACGTCCAATGCCCCAGATTGATTGGTTATAATGTTTTATTCCACAATTTAATATGTTATACCCTGTTAACTATATAATACGTTTACAATGAGATAATACACATTTAAATTTGGATTATCTCTTTATAGATGGAATATCTCTTTAAATAACAGATTTGAACAGTTGCGTGGGTATAAAATAATAAATATGAATTTAAGACCGCTACCCAGTATTTATTCTCGATATCTCTGTCTTCAATTAGCATTTTATATTACCATTTATTTAATTCACTATTTATTTGTGTTTCCTTGTCCAAACTCCCAGATATTCTATATTTATTTATATATATAGCGCCTATCGGTAAATGAGTTATCGCCTCCTGATTCCTGGTACTCTCTTGTGCGTAAATGTCTGGTTAATTACTTCCGGTTGGTACCTCTCTTTGTTTACTAATCAGAACGCATTTATTTTCATCGAAGTATTTATTAATTTATTCAAGAAACAACCAATTTGATCATGAGAAAGTTGTATTGTTGCGTTACGGAGTGTCACGGTTATACGGGGAAGGTGATTGATAACCGGACGGTAAAATTACACCAATTTCCTGATAATAAATCACGTCAACCCGTATGGAAACTGCAATGTGATTTGGATAGAAACAGGTTGGAACAGCTTAGAATTATGTTAGTTTCGTATGTTAATCATCCCTGCTACATTAGCAGCATATTAGATCTAGTGTGCAAAATATTTCTAACCTCATTGCTCACATTAGCACAGTTTAGTATTGATACTTGGTATAGATTTCTCCCAGTCTGCCCGGATCTGGGCCCACTCGCGCCAGGGCCCACTCGCCCCAGGCAGTTTTTGGGGCGAGTTGGCCCGGGTATTACATTTGTATTAAAGTTGTAAATAAGTTAATATATATTGATATATTAATTTTTTAAGTTCATATTATGATATATTTCAGAGTTATGTCCATCAATTTCGACATTTAGATTACTTTAGGCACGTTTGTTAGTAAAGATAATAGCCGGTATATCACACTAGTTGGTTTGAACGACGAACCAGCGAATTCATAAATAACAAAAATGAACTGTTTTCATATTATTGATATTAAAGTTTCTCTTATTCTCTGAGTTCATCTCACTATCTCTGGAGTTTGGGAAACCCTTAGCCGTTATTGTCCCCATTCTTATCCTATCAAAACAATAGAAGCAGGTTGTTTTCACAGTAACCAGTCGACTAATCACACGTCACATTTCAGATTGTGAGATGGCTTCAGAACGTGTGATAGATAATAACTTCCATACGCCGACCACATACAGCATATAAGCAGTGCGATTTTTATCTGACATAACCACAAAGATGTTCCGTTGTCGCAAGTGCGGTAGCGAAGTTCGACTACTCCAGCATGCTCTTCGGTGCGACGATTGCATCATGTTGTGTGTCCAAAAAAATCTTACTTAAACTAAGTTAGAGCAGGTTAGAGATTAGAGATTTAGTTATCCAGCCAATGCTTTCTTGACACAAATCCCCCATCTATGGACCATTTAATGACTTTCACATCTGTGTTTTATCCTATGCTAAAGGATTTATGGCCCTGATAAGGTTCCATGAAACCTAGTATTCTGTTCAATTCACTTGGAGTTTACAATTCCCAAGTTAAATCTGCTTGTTTTCTGTGGGACTGATAGGATAAGTTCTTGTTTTGTGAATTAAAACCTCGTTGGCCTTTTTCATGGCAGGGTAAGTGACTGCATGCATTTAAACATATCGACAGTTAAGAATTTAAGACACGAGAAAATCGTGACTTTTGTCAATTTCCTTTCCAAAATTGAACCTTAAACATTTCATAATGATAGTATTAATGTTTTTTACATTGAAATTAAGGGTTAATTTATAATTATTCAGTTATTCATTCATGTATAATATATAGAATCGTTTGTCAGTTTTCATATCTCATTCGCACACCATGGCAAGTTTTAAGGGCATGTGGTCTCTTGTGTGCCTTTACTGCAGGTTCTAATATCTAATTTATCAACCAGGTAGACTACATGTATATTAAAGTTGATTTAAATTTTTATTTTCAATTATTATCAATCATATTTCTAGAATAAATAATGACGGACCATCACATCAAATAAACTAAATTCTGCTATTGTTTATTGATTCTAGTTAGTAATTAGACAGAACAAATGTGCGAATCTATTTACAAAATGAATGAATTGTAGGAAATAAACAATTTATGGCAGTTTTCATTGTTTCATCGAAGTGATTTTTACAGTTATTTGGAATATTCTTTGAAGAGCAGTTAACATGAACATTCCAGTGTATGTGATGTATATTTTATGTATTTATATAGTTTTTAAAAGCAATACCGTATGATATATTTTTTGTGCTTTATTATTATTATTTATTTTTTTTACAAATTGTTACCCAGCTGGACGTACCGGTATGTATAATTACTTTAGAGTTAAATTGATAACCTGCCTGCACATGTGCATTTTTATACATTCCTCATGTGGAATTTACTAACATAGAACTAACCTGCTAATTTGCTAACATAAAGCATATGGGCAATTTTATAGCTCTTACATATGCTTTACATTAGAAATTTGGTTGGGAATTTTCCAACGTATAACTACTGTGCATATCCGCTAACCTGACCACATGTGCAATTTGTTAGTTTTTAAGCTCCGCCCATCTCACTTTTGACAGTTAAATTACAACATTAGTTCTACGTTGGCAATCAGATTAGAAATCCGCTTAGATCTAATGTGGTTTAAGGTTTAGCAGTTTTTGGTAAGGGAAAGTATTTGGAAATTTCGAGTCAGCAGGAAAGATTTTTCGGTCGGACGCAACTCCAGAGTTTGTTCCGAACATTTCTTTGGAGTGAATGGAAAGTGCGAAGAACACGATTTGCCTTCCATTTTCCCTCATACAACATTCACTACTTAAAAATATGGCCAAGGAAGTGGAGACGGTAAAATGGATTTGGACAGCTCAAAGTTAGACTCGGACTCAGAGTCAGATCAAGTTGAAGATTTCAACAATATTAGCCTGACAACACATGCAGAAGACGGCGAATTGGACACCTCTGTACGAATGCATGACTATTGTGGTCCAGTGGATAGATCTAACATACCCAAATATAGACATCAAGAATCGCAATGTGTACTTTACAACTGTGAAGTAAGAACACTATCCTGTCAGACTTCAAATTTCAGCTGTGACAATTGTCTTAAAACTAAAAGCACAGCAGAAATAGGAATTCAAACCGAACTCCCCCAGTTGACTATTGAAGATTTATCCGACAGTGACATGATGTTTTATACAGGACTTCCGGACAAATCAACATTTAATTCAGTTTTTGATGAAGTTAAAGAAGTTTCTTGTGACACAGAGAACAAGAACGGCAGGCCATCAAAAGTGAGACAAGTCGATGAGTTTTTGTTAACACTCGTGAGACTACGCCTCGGACTATTAACTAAAGATGTGGCTAACCGATTTGAAATACTAGTAGCACAGTCAACTGCTAGTGTTATCTTCAACAAGTGGATTGATCGCATGCATGACCAACTAAATTTCTTGATAGATTGGTCGCCAAAGGAGGTAGTTAGGGAAAATATGTCCCAAGCATTCAAAGACAACTATCCTAATATAACACTCTTGTCATATTGGATTGTATAGAGGCATTTACTGAAACCCCGACATCCCTTGTGAAGAAGACTCTGTTATATTCGGACTATAAAAGTCACATGACATGCAAAGTTATGGTAGGATTAAGCCCTACGGGTGTAATTTCCTTTGTCTCTGATCTGTGGGGAGGAAATATCAGTGACAAGCAAATAACACAAGAGTCGGGGATAATAAATATGTGTGATCCTGGAGATGCTCTGATGGTTGACAAAGGATTTCAGATTAATGACCAGCTGGTTCCTCGTGGGTTGCATCTGATTATACCACCCAAGAAAAAACAAATATGCAATACACAAGGAGAGAAACTGAAACCACGCGTAGAATAGCCAATCTCAGAATAAATATTGAAAGGGCTATGGAAAGAATCAAGAACTTTCGCATATTACAAGGCGTAATTCCAATATCAATGTCTTGCAAAGTGTCCAAGATATTTTATATATGTGCTGCACTGGGCAATTTACAACCACCATTAATATACTGATTTAGTGAACACATTTGTTTATATCTCCATGTTATGAAACTTTTTATAACGGGTAAAATGACAGAGTCCATGTACATGTAATTTATGTACTGTAATACAATAATAGTATATGGTGCAAGGTTTTATTACATTGTTGATTACTGCTTTGTCATGATGTTTATTATTGAAAACAATGGCAAGAATATACACATTAAATTGGCAAATGGAAAAAACAAATAACAAGCATATATTTGTACTATGCAAATACAGTAATGCCCAAAGTAATTGACCACTTAACCACAGCATAATTATGGGTAATTTTTCTTGATTTAGTTGGATATATGGCTTATTGTCATGCATCGAGAGCTTTCCGATGAATGGCAACAAGCCTTTTTTCTGACTAAATCCTGAAAAATTACCCACAATTATGCTGTGGTTAAAGATGGATTATCTCTTTAAATAACAAATTTTAAATAGTTGCGTGGGTGTAAAATAATAGATATGAACTGAAGACCCCTGTCCAGAAAAGCTTCTATCAATTAATATTGATTTTATTTTGAATATTAAATCGGGACCGTTGATGTTGCTATTTTTAGAACAGACCATTCGGATGATACCATATTGCGATATAGAGCACTGGACTGTTCCTATGGCTACGCACCAAAAGTAAAATGTCCCAGATTGATTGTTTGTATTGTTTTGTTCTACATATATAAGCGATAATTAGTGTAATTAACATTTATTTGTGACAAAATTGTACAATAAAATTTCTGGTCTTGGTTAACAGTAACCACTATTGTTCGTTAGCTGAACAAACACGCCTTTTTAGACCAAAAAGTATTCGAAATAAAATTAATATTAATCGATAGAAGCATTTCCGAACATGAGTCTTCGATTCAAATCTAATATTTTATACCCCGGTAACTGTATAATACATTTTTACAAAGAGATAATCCACCTTTAAAATAATTCAGGCAACAACCCCTCTACACAAAACATCCTAAGTTTGACCAAAACATCTTCCCAAAATAATTTATCCTTTCAATTGATATTCCTTTGGTGTAAACAATATTTATTCTACCCTCAATTAATACATGTATACATGAAACAAGACATTGAACAATATGAGTTAAATTAAATGACAGGTTAGAAAAAAGGAGGGTGAAGAGGATCTAACAACAAGCGGGTCACCGCTTATTTGAAGTTATCTCCTCGTTAAAGAAAGGTATGCAGAATAGTATGTAGAAGGAGCGTATGGCAAGAGGCTGAATTAAAGAGAGCAGGTGGGGGGGGGAATGAAAATAACAAGTTAATAACATTAAGTTGAGGCAGAAGAGATGGAAGGAGAGGGACAGAGAGTGAGTTACTACTGCTGTGTGTTTACAGTTATTCTCAAATATATCTATATTTATAGATCTTTATAACTTTGTTTTTCATGATGATTGACACTTAATGCAAATTTAACGGAAATTCACTGAATCGGGCAACTATGCTACTTGATTAAGTGGACGTATTTGGCCAAAGTTTGATATGCCTTTGAACGTCCATACAACAAAATCACACCACTTTCTGTCTGCAATTGCCAATTGACCCTGAATTTGGTAATAGTATATATGTTCTTTTTCAATGTTGGCTTGTTGTTTACCAAATTACAACAAAATGATGATGTTTTTGAAGCCTCTTGAGGCATAACGTCTCTGAATGCATAAGGGCATTTGATTTCTAACAACCCTTTTTTATGTTCACAATGAGCGCATCCAACTAACCCATCAGGACTGGATCCAAGATAAGGGAGTTTAGGACTTATTACAAACCCCACACTCCTCAACTAACAGTGGTGGATGGGTATCTCTGGATACCAAAACATAACAGTCCCTGGCTGCACCTTCATATATCAGGCCATGTTCTATGGCATTGCCTGTATACTCGGGAACATAACCGAGCAGATACTTGACAAGATTATCAGGTTCAGTGGTCGACAATCTCCTTGATATTTGACCGAATGTTGATGACGTTAATCTACCTTTACGCACATGATGACGTTAATCTACCTTTACACACATGATGACGTTAATCTACCTTTACGCACATGATGTCAAATTTTGTTGGATGACTGACCACATGTTGCTATTTTAGTGCAGTCATTAGCTGTCAATGTTGAAGAATCCATGTAATTCAGTCATCAGCTGTCAATGTTAAAGAATCCATGTAATTCAGTCATCAGCTGTCAATGTTAAAGAATCCAAGTAATTCTTGAACGTAATGACACAGTCGGAACTCCTCAGATCAATATGATCTGCATAGGAAAAAAGTACATGATGCTGTTCTGTTAACAACATATCTGAAGTTTTCGAACATTCAGTATCATTCCCGGACATTTTGAAATTTCGCAGCCATGCCGCCTTTGAATTAAAGGAAATAAGCTTTTGTCGGAAATTTTCCTTTCGCATATTTTGAATAGCAATCTCTTCTGCTGACTCTTTGGATTATGACACAGTTGTCGGTTTTTTTTAACTTCTTGAAAATATTTTGGGCTTTTTGAGGGGATAGACTTCTCTTCCTTGGTTTTATCCATGAGCAGGCTGCTGATGTGGGAGCTAATTTTCCTGTTGACCGTGTCTCACTCAAATCGACCAATGCGAAGAGTAATGCTGCAACATGGTTACAGCATTCAGCGTTCCTCAATAAAAGTAATTTTTGTTAAAAAAAAACAACGGCATGTACATATGTATATCACAACAATATCTGCAAATTAAATAATAAATCCACTTTCAATGTATTGAGATTTCCATTTCAGAAAGAGACTTTATTTCCAGATAAAAACTTTATCCAAATTACAAATGAATATTATGTTCTAACCCCCACCTTCCCCTCTGCTCCCAATATATTTTGTCTTTCCAAAAATTAAAGATAGAATATTCTATTATTATTTTATACATGTAGAGACGTTAAAGATGGATTATCTCTTTAAATAACAAATTTTAAATAGTTGCGTGGATATAAAATAATAGATATGAACTGAACACCTATGTCCGGAAAAGCTTCTATCAATTAATATTGATTTTATTTCGAATATTAAATCGGGCCCATTTATGTTACTATTTTTAGAACAGACCATTACCTGTTTACCTGTTTACCTGTTTCTTGACTTTCTGCCTTTAAAGGCACACCCTTTCAGTATTATTCACAGTTTTTAGTACGTATCTATGTACAGGTTAAAACTTCTGTTAAAATATCAGTAATAAAATAAGATCATCCATGGGTGTCACCCAACGACTTGGTTATCAATTTTAGACTATTATATCTTTCTGTGTGTAGGTTGTAGCATAGTCTGCGTGAATGGAATTGGAGTAGACCGATCTCTTTAGCTGGTGTGGTACCATTATTAATGGCTGCATTCGCATCAATCACAATATGGAGCAGGCTGTGCTGTAGAATCTCGGGATGAGACTTACTGGCATCCTGGATCAGTTGAGTAATGTGTGGCATCACTCTTTTACGCACATAATTCAGGTGGTCACACTGCAGTATGAAATGTTCTAAAGTCTCTGGATGTTGCTTGCAGAGTTGACAGGTAGGATCAACTTCGGCCTTATTAAACTTCACTCGATTAGTTTGCAAGATATACGTGCCAGTGGCTATTTTAGTTTTTACTGGGATGTGAGTGTAGTCTCTACTGCTTGTGATTTGCTCTTTCCAGTATGTGTTGACTGCTTTGTTGATCATATTCTTCATTTCCATTTTACTCATAGGATGTTGAAGTATTTCTAATGGATCTGGGAGGTTGTATGTAGCAAAAATTTGTTGCACAGCAATAAACCAACTGTTACTGGTAGATGGTTTGAATGAAAGTTGCCTCATGGCAAGTTGATGTTCACAAGAGTCCACAGCTAGGCGTGATATATTTCCAAATAGACCCATTGCTCTTTTGTGGATGACGGCTTGCAAGGGTAAGAGACCAGATAGTATATATACTGAGACATTAGCCGCATTACACGGTAGAGAAAGTATTTGTCTAGAAATCCGCCTATGGTGCTTCTCCAGTTGATCAAGAATCCTCCCAGATGGTAGAGAGAGTTCTAGTCCATATGTGTATAAGGGTAAGATGAATGTTCGAAATAATGCAAATGATGTGACAGGGTCGACCCCGTTCTCACCATGTAAGCCGGCTCCCATAAGGCTATATGTTGCTCGAGTTGCTCTCTTGATGTTTTCCTCAACTGATGAGTTAGCCTGGTTACATGTGGTACGTGTGATTCCCATGTGTGGTGTGCTGTTTACCACTGGCATGTTAACATTGTCGATGTTCCACTCAAATTCATCATCAACATGGGACTTTCCGGTTTTGACTTTCAAAATCACACTTTTCTTCTGTTGGAGTAAATATCCTTCCATTCTGCTGTAGTCGAAGCAAATGTTGATGAGTCTCTGCAGCACGACTGGGTCATTACTCATTAGAGTGACGTCATCTGCACAGGTAGGTGATGTTACATTGACGTCCCCGATAACAGTCGCATATTCTGACGAAGCAAGTCTGTCAAGTAGATTGTTGATATAGACTTTATATAGGTCGGCACTCAATACACCTCCTTGGCGTACTCCTTGGGTGTTAATGTATGTGTTTGATAGTTGATTCTGCCATTTTACAGCTGTCTTAGGACTGTCATATATATTCTTTAGCATCTGCCATTCACAACCTTCCACTCCTAGATGATATAACTTTTTCAGTAGGTTGTCATGAATAACCACATCGAATGCAGATTTCGCATCTAAGAATGCAATATAGGACGGACGTTTTGTATCTCGATTGTTTCTGCACCATTCTTCAACAATTAGTGCACAGTTCATTGGTGATGAGTTGCACGTAAACCCTCGCTGTAGTGGGTTCTGTTTGAGTAAAATCATTGGGTTTATTCGATTCTTCAGCACAGCTTCAACGGTGCGGCATAGGACGGGGGTGATTGTAATACCACGATAGTTTGAAGAAATTTTGCTGTCTCCTTTATTTTTGAAAATCGGATTTAGTGTTCCTAGTTTTAAACATCCAGGAAAGCACTGGTCCATGAATAAACGATTCAATATAACACGAACAAAAGATATGAGCTCGTTTCCGCCATGGAAGAAGTGTTCAGCAGCAATAGAGTATGGGTCTAGAGCTTTGCCACGATTCAACATCTTAATAGCTTTGATGACTTCCTCATCTGTTATAGGTATAAATTGGTCACTAGTCGAACACAGCTGTTGGATGATATTTGTTTCCCTTTGCACAAACTGAATATAGTCTTTGTCAATGTTTTCACTAGGCGATGTTGTGGCTAGTTTATGGAAGTGTTTATGGAAGTGTGGCTAGTTTATGGAAGTGTTTATGGAAGTGTTTATGGAAGTGTGGCTAGTTTATGGAAGTGTGAGTACCAGCCATTCGGATGAGACCGTATTGCGATATAGAGCACTGAGCTGTTCCTACGGCTACGCAACGAATGTCAAATGTCACAGATTGATTGGTTTGTATTGTTTTGTTCCACAGATATAAGCGATAATGAGTATAATTAACGTTTATTTGTGACAAAATTGCACAATATAATTTCTGGTCTTGGTTAACAGTAACCACTATTGTTCGTTAGCTGAACAAACACGCCTTTTTAGACCAAAAAGTATTCGAAATAAAATTAATATTAATCGATAGAAGCATTTCCGAACATGAGTCTTCGATTCAAATCTAATATTTTATACCCCGGTAACTGTATAATACATTTTTACAAAGAGATAATCCACCTTTAATATAATATACGCAGACAACATGCATACAAACGCCCTTGAAATGTTTCTATGGAATCTCATTCATTCATTTGTAGGAATGTACAGACATGATACTCTAAGTTAAAAAAAACAGCTTACCGGTATTGTCTGAACATCCCAACAAATGAATGCATGGGATGAAGTAACTACTCATCAATGATTATTATTCGGTCATCAAATGGTTTGAATATAAAATGATGAATGTATTTTTTCTTGTTTATGTCAATGATAAAACTATGAGTACCAGTACATGGCCTTGTATTTATTTTGGCGACATCGCTTAAAGGTGAATACATGTACATATAAACAACCTGTACATTAGAATTATACAGACACTGCAACGGTAAACACTTGCAACCTGATAAATTATTAATTTAAAAAATGTACTATTGAACTTAATATGAGAGTAATTTAAACTTACCCAGCAACACAGTTACAGCAAGCTGAACTAACTTGTCCAGTATATTTTGACAGGCAGACCCAGCTCTTGTAAGCTGGTTTTTCTTTGCATTTTTTGTTGGAATTGATGGCAGAAAATCACACTTTATGAAACAGTGGGTACAGTTCTCAGAGACCGGGTGAAATGCCACATTCTGCACATGCCCATCATTGTAGAACACTTTTGCTCGCAGCTCTTTTTTGGCTTTTAATTCCTGGTAATCAAAGGTCCGTTGACGATTCAAAACTAGATAAATGTACAGTTCCTTTTGTGTAATCACGGAAACAGTTTTGCAGTCGAATTCCCAGCCATTAACCAGTACACCAGGGTCCGGTAGATTCTCACCAAGAGGCGTCAACAAACGATCGCTAACCCGTCGTAGGTCATTTTCGTCTTCTGTCTTTTTCTGTTTAGAAACACGATCCAAATCCAACAATTTCGCTCCAATTATCCTTTCAAAATCAATTCCGATTTATTTCCGAATATTGGAAGTCCTATTCCTTTTAAATAACTTCTTCATCGTTGCAAAGTCGTCGTTTTTATCCATAATATCATTCGCTTTCTTTGTGTTTTCGATTTCTGACGCCATACTTCCTGGTTCGTAATATACCAACCGGAAGTTATTTCGCGAAGTACGTCACGGTAGATAACCCATTTACCGATATGCGCTAACGTTTGTATCATTTGTGCTGAAACTGGACCTATTTTCACCAAAACCTCATACTGAGCATGAAGTGGGTCTCAAGTCTGATAAATTCATACCATGAAACGGACAGGTTTCGGTATTTTTTCCTATTCAAATTTCACCGCTTCCCTGACTACCGAAGGTTCGCAGTAAATTCACAGCTATAAAAAACACACTACCACAAATTTCTACTTGTGGTCAAATGGACACAATATTCAGCAGGCCCCCAAACACCATGCATTTTTTTGTACAGCAGCTTAATTCTATTATTTATTTATGTATTTATATTGTCAACATAATGCACCAATCAGTGGCCATGGAATGATTTTTATCTGATTCTAGTTTCCCTACACAATGTCAGGAAGCATAACTCTATTGAATTAGTTGTGTGTAACCAATACCTTTACCTTAACTGGCACATAGTAAAGCCTGGTAAACCACCGTTTACTGGGCTTGTGTCTTAGTCAAGTGAGTGTTTGTTCTGTATAAGGGTTAATCCATAATAACACACAGCGTCAATATCTAAATAGACTGCAACTTAATAAAAGTATGTGGCATATATCATGGGAAGAGTTATACGACGAAATTACTGTCGAGTTTGTGACGCTATTCCGACCGGTTTTTAACACTAATGTACATTACATTGTAAGCTGTGTAGACATCTATCGTTTTGTGAACCGTTCTACTAAACAAAACCACATTATGCGACGCATGGTAATTCAACATAAATACGGTATTTCGATCGTCCTTTGTTCGACTTGAAAATCGGTAGATTGATAAGTGATCCCTCCGCATCACGAACTAAATAATTTACAGTTACACTGTGGAATTCCATTATAATTGGATCAGATTCTCGCTTTATATAGCCTGCCGCTCCAAGAGATATACAGCTGACTGTCACAATTCCCGGCACACGATGGGAGATTCTAACCAGAATGTTAATGAGACCGCCTCAACCGGGAATAAACGGCATCATTGTGACGTCTGTGGGAAATCGTTCACCCAATCTGGCAACTTGCTGAGACATAAGAGAATACACACTGGCGATAAGCTTTACTGGTGTGATATATGCGGGAAATCATTTAATCGATCGAGCGACTTGGTGACACATAAGAGAATACACACCGGAGATAAACCTTACCATTGCGATATATGCTGGAAATCATTTAATACATCGAGTGTCTTGGTGACACATAAGAGAATACACACCGGAGATAAGCCTCACCATTGTGATATATGCGGGAAATCATTTAATGCATCGATCAACTTGGCGACACATACCGGTAAGAGAATCCACACTGGAGATACGCCTTACCATTGTGACATATGTGGGAAATCATTTAAAGAATCGGGCAGCTTGTTGAAACATAAGAGAATACACACCGGAGATAAACCTTACGATTGTGATATATGCGGGAAATTATTTAATCAATCGAGTAACTTAGTGACACATAAGAGAATACACACTGGCGATAAGCTTTACGGGTGTGATATATGCGGGAAATCATTTAATCGATCGAGCTACTTGGTGACACATAAGAGAATACACACCGGAGATAAACCTTACCATTGCGATATATGCTGGAAATCATTTAATACATCGAGTGTCTTGGTGACACATAAGAGAATACACACCGGAGATAAGCCTCACCATTGTGATATATGCGGGAAATCATTTAATGCACCGAGCAACTTGGCGACACATAAGAGAATCCACACTGGAGATAAGCCTTACCATTGTGACATATGTGGGAAATCATTTAAAGAATCGGGCACCTTGTTGAAACATAAGAGAATACACACCGGAGATAAACCTTACGATTGTGATATATGCGGGAAATTATTTAATCAATCGAGTAACTTAGTGACACATAAGAGAATCCACACCGGAGATAAGCCTTATGGTTGTGATATATGCGGGAAATCATTTTGTGAATCGCGCACTTTGGCGACACATACAAGAATCCACACCGGAGATGAGCCCACATACATCTCTCCAAAGGGAGTTTGTGACATTTAATTTGTTCTTTGGAGGAGAATTGGAAAAAATCTTAGATTCCGATGACGATTCTTCATAAATTAGTGCTGCGCTATGATTGGATGGTTCCGCACATAGAGTTTGGGCAGAGCTCATAGGATGATAACCCCAGTGGCACCTAGGGAGGATCTTCCGCCAAACAGGAACAACCACTGTAACACCGATGTATCTAGGGAGGTTCTGCCGCCAGACAGAGGAACAACCACTGTAACACCGATGTATCTAGGGAGGTTCTGTCGCCAAACAGAGGAACAACCACTGTAACATCGATGTATCTATTGAGGTTCTGCCGCCAGACAGAGGAACAACCACTGTAACACAAGCAGGAGGTCATTTTCCCCAACAGACAGGAAACATTCCAAATTTGTTCGCAACTTAAAAAAAAATTCAAGGAGTATTGGGATTTATTACACGCTTGTTCCTAGCAGTAGGGTGTTATTGCCGTTTCATATTTACAAATCCGTATGGAACGTACGTTCCATGCGCATCTCGTTGACGTAAAATGACGTACATGACGTTCGCATCTCGTTCTATCCTTCCGCGACAGCACTCGTGCCGTATCGACAAACCCATTTACACATCGTGTCGTTCTGTGTATTTACCAAATGATTCTGTCCTGTCTAGCAAACACAAATTTTTTGGAAACAGCCCCTTACGCCAAAAGACAAAATTGTTTTGAAACCTCATACCAAAATATTGAACAGAACAAATATAACTGTTGACCATTTTCGTGCAACATATACATGTACAAACAGTTGACCAATTACATCCACACGGGGCAGTTGCAATAATATACCTATCATTTAAACACAAGGCAACTCCACATAAAATGAAGGTCAGGGTCACGATTTGACCCGTCCAAAACACTCCCCGGACAGAAGTACCCAACAAAAGTACTCGTCGACATCCGTCCCGTTTTACCCAATTTGTCATTGAATTGACCATTTTGAAGGTCAAGGTCAGGTTGGGTCACGATTTGACCGTCTAAAACACCCCCTGGAAAAAATTACCCCTGGTATCAAAGGGAGTTTTCCCGATCATAGCTAACAGACAGACAAACAAACAGAAGTCCCAAAATATATATTAGATATGATCCAAAAGAATGGAGACATGACTTATAAAACGAACATTTAATACATTTGTAAGTCTAGAGACCTTTCGTGCTTGGTATCATCGCCCAATCCAGTAGACTGCTATTGTTGTACGTAATAGATTTCAACCGAAATGAAGTCTCTAATGATATATATGACAATCGTAGCATGGAGAAATACAAAGTGGAATCTGATACAATTATACCTAAAGTTAGCAACACACGCTGTAATGATCCAGGTATAAACAGTTGTCATGGATACCAGGTTTGTACACCAGTCGTTGTTTTGGGACAGTGCTATGGATATCGATGTGAAACAGGAAATCGTTTAGGCGTTTGGACTCGGGGGGGTACATGTGTTCCGAAAAGTACTCCAAAAAGATACATACTTGTTCTTTGCAACATGTTCACAAGCATCATCAACAATAACAAATAAGTTTCTATTAAACGTTTCCAGTGACGTTTTTGCATTTTAAACCAGAAAATGTCTTATCATCTGGGGCACATGTAACATATTATTCACCTGAAGTCATCTTGGATAGTTTTAAAAACAACCGATGTCTTGGTGGTCATTGGCTTGGCGTCAAATATATCTCTTAGGAAAGAGAATCCACACCGGGGATAAGCCTCACCATTGTGACATATGCGGGAAATCGTTTAATACATCGAGCCACTTGGTGAAACATAAGAGAATCCACACCGGATATTAGCCTTACTGCTGTGATGACTTATAAAACGAACATTTAATGCATGTGTAAGTCTGGAGGCCTTTCGTGCTTGGTATCATTGCACAATCCAGTAGACTGCTATTGTTGTACGTAATAGATTTCAACCGAAATGAAGTCGGTAATGATATATATGACAATCGTAGCATGGTGAAATACAAAGTGGAATCTGATACAATTATAACTAAAGTTAGCAACACGCGTTGTAATGATCCAGGTATAAACAGTTGTCATGGATACCAGGTTTGTATACCAGTCGTTGTTTGGGACAGTGCTATGGATATCGATGTGAAACAGGAAATCATTTAGGCGTTTGGACTCGGGGGGGGGGGGTACATGTGTTCCGAAAAGTACTCCAAAAAGATACATACTTGTTCTTTGCAACATGTTCACTGGCATCATCAACAATAATAAACAGGTTTTTGCATTTTAAATCAGAAAATGTCTATCATTGGTGGTACTGATGTAAAAATACGGTTATTACATACAAGAACAATATATAATAAAGCAAAGGATATTATACTTACCAGATATGGTTGACGAAATAAGACGATGAATGAAGATTTGTTTGTGTCAAGAATAATTCACAAGTTGTTTGGTTTGGTCGAAGCTTTAGTCTGACCTCTCAACTCCCGGAAACTGGTTCCTCCATTTCCCGGGCTCCGTTAGGCGTCGCTGTTTACCAATAACAAATACACCAGACTGGTGCTTCCAGCCAGATGAATACTGCCGATAGGTGGCGTCGGATTCTAATGTTTATTGTAATTTCACAACACTATTCCCCTCTTTAAAAATTTACACTTCCAATCCACAGAAATAAAAATAATTTGGACCATACCTAGCTGGTTTACAATACTTGGAGGCAATAACTGACTTTACGTATGAATTTACATAAGTAATAAAAATTAAAATACCAGACCAGGTTGGTGTACCATTGCTGATTGTTTTGGTGAGATGAGGATGATATCACTGATGCCACTTTAGATAATTTTTGAAAATTTAAGATCAAGAGCCATCGTAGATAGCCTACGGTATGTGAAAAACGATAATTTGTTTTAGAAATAGATCTATTTCCACACAAGTGCCAATTTAGACTAACAAGGTAGTTAACTTCACCACTCTACGCTGATCTTTGAGGCTCGGTTGGAAATACTTAATACATGAGCCATAAAACAGTAATCTTCCATTGATGCTCGGGGTTACATCTACTTTTGAGATCACCAGTATCATTCAACGGTAATCATTATGCATTCAACGGTAATCTTTGATGCTCGGAATATTTTGAAAATACTAAACGGTACTCATTATGCATTCAACGGTAATCTTTGATGCTCAGAATGTTTTTGAAAATACTAAACGGTACTCATTATGCATTCAACGGTAATCTTTGATGCTCAGAATGTTTTTGAAAATACTAAACGGTGCTCATTATGCATTCAACGGTAATCTTTGATGCTGGGAATATTTGAAAATACTAAGCCAATTTTAAACCATAACTCCATAAAGCACCCGAGCATTAACGGCTGTTATTCTCAGAACCTCTTTGGGGTCCATCCCTATTATCTTCCCAATCTCTACCGCCACCTCGCCGATAACCGCGGGTGTGGTGTTCATCCTTCCTGGTGTCCCGAAATGTGGAGCATCTGACTCCAAGAGCAACCTGTCAGTTCGCACTGCTCTGACACCCTCTTTCTGTATGTCACTGAACGTTGCGCATGCCCCAGTGAAACCAAAGAAGTTATTTGGTCGAGAATGCGTCCAGGCATGTACCGTGCGCTTGGACCCCTGGAAACAGTGATAATGTAAACTCTGGTCCTCAAACGTTTGGCTTCTCACTGTCTCAAGCGCAGTGAAACTAACATCATGACTCAAAGGGTCATCTACGGGTCCCCTAATATGGAGGATAAATGGCTTAGCTGTCGTCCTTGCCGCCCTCAGCAATTCGCGGAAAATGTCATCTTGTTCCACCATTTCTGTTGTGGTCATCTTCAGAGACCTATCCAATCCAATCTCGCCAACTGCAATAACTGCAGGGTGATGGATGAGCGTCTTAAACGCCGTCATCTTCTCGATCGATTTAAGTTGGTTGTATTTCTTGGGATGGCATCCCACAGCGACTTTCCAATGGGGATTGGCGATCAAATCTCCAATTGCTGGGTAGGTGTCTGGGTCGCAATACACTTCTACCCCTCCTCTCACCTGGACGGGATAGTTCACCGAAACGGTAACCGTTTTCAATAGCTCCTCGGTGGTGGTGTGTGGATCTTTATTGAAGTTCTTACACATTCTATCCCGGTGGAAATGGGAATCCACCCCAGTAACTAGTGGTGGCCCCTGCGATTCTCTGGTCATCTTAGGCTTCACCCCGGAGCTACCAGTAGCTATAGTGGCACTTGACGCTGAACTATTTGCCTTGCCACTATGTTCGTAAACCATCGTATTGATTTTGACTTTCTTATTTGCCTCTCTCTTTGAGGAAATATCACGGTGACGCTTACCACCCTTATACACTTCGCGGCGAGACTTTATATCTTTCGATGATTCGTAATGTCGCCTTGAATCCCTATCCGAATCATGATGCCTGTCTCTGGATAACCCAGATTGAGGTCTAGCATCTCTAGATGAAACCCTAAGATGCCTACCCCTAGACTTCTCACCCTTGTAGGCATCCTCAATGATGAGAGCAGCTGCGAGTTCATCTGGAGCCTCCTCTGGAAACATCCCTGCCTTGATGCATTTTCTCGCTTCCTTTATGTCGGCGCTGGGCAGATATTTTCTTGCCAGTCTTCCTCTCATTAGGTCTATTTTCCAGAGTGGGCTGGTTGACTTGGCAAATGATAATTTCTGTTCTCTGGTCAGTTTGTTTAAAACTGCTACCAGCACCCTCCAATGAACCAGACAGGCGTTCCCATTAATTTATGGCGAGAGGCGATATCCGCCTTCAGGTTCGTCCTCATGGAAATCTTTTCCCATGACCCGAATCGTTTCCATGGTTCCTGCGCTCACCACCATAGGAGACGGTATCGCCTGACCATCCCATTCTGAGTTCAGGAGTCGTCTCAGTTGTCGGAGCAGTAACTGCTCATCCCGAGTGTCTGGCGAGTCGCTGGTTGGACATAGGATTCTCGCAAATTTCTTGAGATCCTTTCTGATCTCGACTCTAAAGATCTTGGGTGGTGGTCCATAGTTTTGTTCCAAGGGCCACCAACAAGGCCTCAAATGGTTGGAGTACACGTGTTCTTTCTGCTTCCCTTTAACTTCTTGATCGCACCCTTTCACTGGGCACTTTCTGGGATCGTAGATTAGAGACTGCTCGGAAACACGATTGGATGGTAACGGTAAGGTGACCGAGTTTGACTCGATACCTGTACTTGTACTGCAGGACACATTTTTACCCTGACTAGGCTCAGCTCTTTCTGGTTGAGATTCCAATGGATTGATAACCACCATTGGAGTATCGGATGGACAAATTTCTGGCAATGTCCCAAATACATCCGAAAATACTGAATCAATCCCGAAAGGATTGAAACTTCCACTGGTGTACTTATCATCTGCAGGCAAGTCGTTGATATCCACAGACATACTGTCCTCCCCTGTCTTCTCTATCCTCTGGTTGGATGAGGTCGATAACCGACCATCTTTTATTGGTATTTCCGGAGCTGGAGAACCTGGTTCTGATCGTAGCAATATGCTGTCGTTGGAATCACTCATGGTATCTGGAAAACAAAGCTAGACTAAATTTGATGCCACTAACATTTTGGGCATCTATAATTGTGAATGCTATCTGCTTCCTCCTGGGTGATGCTAACACATTCACCATGATACCATTCATCACAGAAATCACATTGAAGCATAAATTTGCCACCATACTTTTGTTGACATAGACAAAATTTTCCTGTTTTCTTTTCAATGGCCACCTCTCCAGTTTCCCGGAATTTAGCAATGCATTTATCCAACCATGGAGGAAGTGTTCGATCATGACATTTCTTTAATCGGTCATGGTTTACGACCATAATCGCATTTTTGAACAAAACTTTGAATAAGTAGGGAGTATACACCTCACTAATGATGGCTGGACCTTTCCAAAAAGGTGACAATTTTCTGGTTTTACCCTTTTTCGTTGCCGTATCAAGCAAATACACTAAATCACCTAATTTATATGTGTATTTGTTGATCCTGACATCATAATCACGTTTCATTTTTTCAGTCTGCAGTTTTAAATTTGATCGTGCAATTTCGTGACATTGTTTTGACACTCTTACCAAATCTTACACGTACTCAGCAACATTCTCAAATTCTGCAACTTTAGGCTGAAAGTTGAATACGAGATCAGAAGGGTGATTCACCTCGCGACCCAGCATCATTCTATTAGGCGTAAAACCAGTAAGCCGATGCACGGAAGATCTGATCGCACCTGCTAATTGTGGTAAATGCCTGTCCCAGTTTTTCTGGTTTGTATCTACATAGCATCTTACCGCATTCATTAACGTACGATTCTGGCGTTCCGCGGCACCGTTAGACGAGGGTCGATACGCGGTTGTACGTGCTGTATGTATTTTGAGTGCTTCACACATAGCGGTGAATAGTTTTGAAACAAAGCACGCTCCTTGGTCGGAGAAAATCTGTAACGGACAGCCGAATCGCGAGAAAAACTCATTCACTGCAGTAACTGCAGCTGTTTCTGTGGTCTGATCTTCTAAAGGAATAAACTCAACCCATTTCGTGAATTGGCATGTCATTACACAGATATATTTGTTCCCTTTTTCACTCAATGCTAAAGGACCAAGAAAATCAATGTGAACCCTTTCCATGGGGGCTCCTGCATGGTATGTCACCTGTTCCCATTTAGCATGTCTGGTAGCCTTCTTACCTTGATTGCACTGGGGACAGGATGCCACAAAAGTTTTAATATCATCAGAAACCCCATACCAATAGTAACTTTGGCGCACACGCTCCCTTGTTCGAGCAATTCCCTGATGTCCCGAAGCGGGAATGCCATATGCTAAGGTCAAAACTTCTGTAGCATATTTTGCAGGTATAACCACGACTTGGCTTAGCCCCCTTACTTTGTGTAGAAGATTGTCTTTCAAGAGAAACCTGGCCCGGTTTATCCACATATATTTGGTGGCCTCACTACACATAAAGAGTTCACCCTCACCAGGTTCCCTTCCTGTTTCTAACCAGCCAATAATTGGAGTAATGTCAGCATCTTTCCTCTGAACCTCGGCTAGTTCCTCACGACTACATATGTCAGCCAGAAACGGCTGATCAGTCTGGTTCACTGTTCTCACCCTCAGATCAGGTAATCTATCTGGGGTATATTTGAGATCCAATTGGGAATGTGTCCAGCCAGTAACCGGGCAAATGGACCCGGAGAATTCTGGTGGGTTTTCCCACGTTTCTCCCAGTTTCCATGGTAACCATACTTCTTCAGAGATACCAGGGTTTATCACCTGCCTCACCTCAGCTGGTTCATCATCCGAATCAAATGTGATGAAACCTTTCGTCAACGGAATGACATCATCAACATCATTTTCAAATTTGGCCCGGCTTTGGTGAACTCTAGTGCAATATCTGCACCCGCCACAAGGAAGACCTGTTAGGTCACATCCGGGAAAATATTCTTCACACACATCACTCACAGGTATTCATGAGAGTGCATCGGCATATACGTGAAGTGAGCCTTTACGATGTTGTATGACCATATCGTATGAACTCAGCTCTTCCAACCACCGTGCTATTTGACCTTGTGGCTCTTTGAAGTTCATAATCCATCGGAGGCTGCTATGGTCAGTTCTCAATATAAACTTTCGACCAAGCAAATAATGACGAAATTGTCTGGTAAATCTCACCACTGCGAGTAACTCGCGTCTAGTGGCACAATAACGTTTCTGTTGCGGTGACAACACAAAACTACCATATGCAATCACTCTCTCTTCGCCATTTTGAACTTGCAACATCTCGCCACCAATTGCGAATCCACTAGCGTCAGTGTCGACAATCAGTGGATCCGTTAGATTCGGTAATGCCAAGACAGGTGGAGTTGTTAGCGCCTGTTTTAACTGGTCAAAAGCCAACTGTTGCTCTTTTTTCCAGTAACATCATATAATGGTCTCGCCAACTCGGCATACCCCTTGATAAAACTCCGGTGGTAATTCACCAGTCCACAGAAACTCTCGACTTCTCGAGTACAAGTTGGTTCTGGCCAATTTTTCACAGTTTCTATGGAAGAGTCTAACATGGTAATGCCAGTTCCACTTACGTTCCTCCCCAGAAATTAAATTTCTTTCTGGTAAAATGCACACTTACTAGGCTTCAATTTGAGATGGTACTTTTGAAGCCTAGCGAGAACCTTGGCTATGTTTTGACGGTGAGTAAATAACGACTCGCCCATCAGAACCAGGTCGTCTATGTATCCCAAACAGATGTCCCAGTTTAGGCCTTGGAGTACTAAATTTATGACTCGACACCAGGTAAACGGTGACCCAAATAAACCAAATGGCATTTTAAGGTATTCAAAAGTCCCGTATCTACTGACGAACGCTGTCTTCGGGCGGTCTTCCCTAACTGAGACCTGATGGTACGCCGAAATACAATCAGCCTTACCAAACCATAAATTGCCTGCTAAGGTGTCTAGACAATCATCGATTCTTGGTAATGGATAGACTTCTTTCCTAGTAACAGCATTGACCCGGCGATAATCTATACACCACTTCATTGTAGAGTCACGTTTTTTGACTAACACCGGAGCCGACGCCCATTCAGAAATAGATGGTTGAATGACCTTAGCTTCCAGTAGTTTTTTCAAATGTGCCTCTTCTTGGTCAATGAAACAAGCTGGAGTGCACCTCATTGGTTGTTTAATGGGACGCGCTCCCTCAACAAGAGGAATGCTATGCTCTATCTCTTTAAAATTACCCAAATCAAACTCGTCTTTAGCAAACACATCCTGATACTTAAGTAACAAGTGTGCAAAAAACACAGCTTCTTCTTCGGGTATATTTTTAGACGAGCGTTCATATAACTCTTGGACATGTGCAGGAAGTTCTGGTACTTCACTCATGTTCATATCGAAACAATCAGAGATATCCTCTGTTATTTCATCGCTGCATTCCAGCTTGTTCACATGAACAGGATCAATTTCCTCTGTCTTGTCTTCTTGACCACTCGTATCTATGACCGGTGTAATGTCAGTTAGTGTCAACTCATCAGATAACCTGTGTTGACCCTCAAATGATCTGTCATCTCGCTGGCATATCTGTATAATTTCTTGAGCTTCCCCAATACAATCGTTTTTTATTAATATGCACTTCACTTTCACTAGCATTAACAAAACATTGTTGGGTTATCTAAACCACAATGCACCGTGGGTATCACCAACTCAAGATATTCATGATTTGACTCAATCATAAAATCTGTAATTAGTGGATCAACGTCACACTCCAACCGTACAACCGATAAAGGAGGTAACACTGTATACTGAGCCACACAAACTCTGGCGACGCTAGCTCTTTTCTCTTCAGATTGAATGGTAGGTAACCGACATTCACCTAATGAGATCGCACCAGTATTTGCTGTAATTTGGGCATCATATTTTCTAAGAAAATCCATGCCCATCAACATGTGATCCTCAATTGGAGCCACGTAAACATTTTCCATACAGATTAAATCACCCACTTTAATTTCTACAGGACCCACAAGACTTCCAAACATGTGTGTTTGTCCCGAGCAGCAGTATTAAACTTCATTGATTTTATAAACAGCGGTTTAACTTCCAATAACTGGAATAACCTATCGGAAATGATAGTTGAATCTGCCGCAGTATCAACAACAGCGTTGGTATGGGTACCGGCAATCTGTAAGGGTATTTCGATAGCCGAAAATGATTTAACCCTTTGTATAGTTATTTCGTCACCATTGCCAATATCCATTTTACTGTTGAGGTCATGTGTACTCCCTGGGGGCACATTCAGACCTCTTGATCTGCCCCTGTCCCATTTAAACTTTCTGAAAACCTCACATGCGCGTCTTTATTTGCACGGTTCGCTGGGTTCCTGGATGGGCAGTCTCTTTGGTAATGTCCGTAACCTCGGCAGGAATAACACTGAGGTTTCGATTGAGGTGAAGGTGACCTTGACCTTGAAGGTGCCCCAGATTCTTTATTTGGGGCCTGAGGTGATTTATCCCTCCATTTGTCAGTACCAGGTGCCCACTTAGCTAAAGTGTTAACTATACTTTCCATTTTCCTGTGCAAACTCTCCACACTGGTCTCCAGAGCCAGAGTACGAGATTTCCACAAAGAAAACTCACCTGTATTCCGATATCTGGAATAACCTCCCTTCGACCCCGGGTTTGAGTTATCCTCAGAACCTGACGTGTCTGGTGTTTTCCCTTGAAAACGGTTAGGCCTGCCACGAGATTGTGGTCTCACCACTCGTACATTTTCCTCGTCTGAGCTATCTGCCGATAGCTGGCGAACATGGCCACGAGGGGTTTTTGAACCATGGACGGCAGCATAATTATGCTGATGCCATCTTATCCGGTTTATGGCCTGCTCCATTGTTTGCGGAGTTTCCATGGACACCAACTCGGCTGCTCTGGTATCCGAGCACCCTTGACAAAACCGTAAAACAGCCTGTCGAAAAGTAAATTCGGGAGGACAATCCCGAAATGCCCTAGTAGCCAAGGACAGCACATTCTCAGCCCATTCTTCCAAGGATTGACCTGGAATTTGCTTCGTCTGTTGAAACCTCAACTGTGTGGTTTCCGGCAGGTCATGAAACCAAAAACGATTTTCAAGTCCGATCAATAACTGATCAGACGTCATTTCCGGATTCCTTTCTGTAAGCAACGTGAAATATTCACTTGCTTTTCCTCGGAGACACCAACATAATGCATGCCTGGTCTCCTCGGGTCCCCACTGCTGGGATTCAACATAATTGACAAACTTCAATTTAAATGGTTGCCAAGCTTCCACACCATCATAAAAAAAAACCTTTCGGCATTTGTGCTAAACGCCTATCTCGACCATATTGCCCGTGATGTTGACCATGATCTTGCCTATTTGGTCCGGGGGTTTTCCTGGTAACCAGGTTGGCCCTGAGGTTGATTTTGATAAGCCTGTTGCTGATATGCAGCCTGTTGCTGATAAACATGTTGCTGATTTGCTGGTTGATTTACCTGTTGCTGATATTGCTGTTGCTGATTAGCCGGTTGTCTATTTACCTGTTGCTGATTAGCCGGTTGTCTATTTACCTGTTGCTGATTAGCCGGTTGTTTATTTACCTGTTGCTGATTAGCCGGTTGTCTATTTACCTGTTGCTGATTAGCCGGCTGTTGATATGCCGGCTGTGGATTTACCAGTTGTTGATATGCCGGTTGCTGGTATGCCGGTTGTGGATTTATCGGTTGTTGATATGCCGGTTGCTGGTATGCCGTTTGTGGATTTACCGGTTGTTGATATGCCGGTTGCTGAATTACCTGTTGTGGTATTACCTGTTGCTGATTTCCATGTTGTTGCATGACTGGCTGTTGACTTACCTGTTGTTGTATGATTGGCTGTTGACTTACCTGCGGCATCACCGGTTGTTGCATGACTGGCTGCTGACTTACCGGTTGTTGTCCCACCGGAAGTTGTACGACCGGTTGTGGATGGGGACCTCCAAGTTGATAACCAACTTGAGGATTATGCTGTATTGTTGCCGCATTGCCACCCATTTGCTTCTGATCAGGCCAACCATAATTTGGAGGCGGCTGACTCAAATCCCATGTCGACCTTTGCACACCCTAGCCTGATCACTCAAATTCAATGTCGACCTTTGCACACCCCTAGCCTGATCGCTCATTTGTGACTCTACCATACCCGGGTTAGATCCCCCCGCATAGGAGACATTTGAGGTCACCTGCGAGTACCGAGGATTAGTCATTATTGGAATTGTTGTCGCCATATGTGTACTTGCTGTGGATGCTTGTACAGCACTAAACTGTTGGTTTCCCAGAGATAACCCTGTATTTTCCAACATTTGAGACTGTACATTTTGCAGGGTTGACCGAGCTGATGGGATTTTTATTCCCATGCTCAATATAGCCGACGTCACAATATCGGTTGTACGAGTTATTTCTGTGACCGCCCCAGGTATTACATTTGAACCAAATGACTGTGGATTCCCGGTCGCCACTGATACTACACTGTGAGACATAATACTTTGTGTAGATGGCGTCCAGCTCAACTTGCGTCGAGTGTCGACACCGACATCCTGTGTGTCCCACACCTCTTTTACCCCCTGAATAAATGACTTTTCGGCATTATATCTTTCCGCACGCTCTTTTTCAATGGCGTGTTTGCTAGAAGTAAGAGGGGGGGGGGTCACCGGATATGATTCTGCCGCAGCCCGGTCATGATCATACCCTTCTGAATAATCATCAACTTTTGATGTTCTATTTGGATCCATTTTGAAAGGTAGCCAATTATCAGGAGGAATGTTTGTTACTTGTGTGAAGTCAATAACTGACCACTGCTGTTTTGAACCTTTAAATCTTGGGATATCGATCAAATCAGTTTTTACCAAATTAGGTATTTCCCGACGTTTCAAAATGATCTCCGCTGCTATGCGATCATCCACATTGGGTATTTTGAGCAAATCCCCAAAACATGCTGTATTGATATTTATTTTGCTCATACTGCAATAACTGGTATTGGCAAAAAATAGATCTGCTTTTTTCTCAATTGAAAATTGTGAACTATTGCTGACCACTAGATCTACCTAAAACTCACATAAAGTATCCAAAACATTAGAACATCTTTTATGACAACAAAGATACAATAATATACGAAAATATTTGATATTAAACGACGCGAGACGAAAAATACCGAATTTTACGAACACGAGGAAATCACGATGCCGCCGCGAAAATAGGATACACAAATTGGGGTTTATAAATGCACGATTTTTTAACGAACGACGCCAATGATGTAAAAATACGGTTATTACATACAAGAACAATATATAATAAAGCAAAGGATATTATACTTACTAGATATGGTTGACGAAATAAGACGATGAATGAAGATTTGTTTGTATCAAGAATAATTCACAAGTTGTTTGGTTTGGTCGAAGCTTTAGTCCGACCTCTCAACTCCCGGAAACTGGTTCCTCCATTTCCCGGGCTCCGTTAGGCGTCGCTGTTTACCAATAACAAATACACCAGACTGGTGCTTCCAGCCAGATGAATACTGCCAATAGGTGGCGCCGGATTCTAATGTTTATTGTAATTTCACAACAGTACATAACATATTATTCACCTAAATTCATTAAATTCTTAGGAATAGTTTTTAAAACAAGCGATTTTTTGGTGGTCATTGGCTTGGCAACAAATATATTTCTTAGGAAAAAATTGTAGTGTATTATGCTTATCGTGTATGTCCTATGGTAGAAATATACTATGTGAAGTGACTTTTTAAAAGAAGGATTATCTCTTACGCAACATGATTTATACACCGGGAACTTGCCGAAAAATATTTTTAAAATATATACTAAAGAATAAAATAGAAGGATAGACAATTATAGGTGACACCCCAACACATGGCAGCGTTGAATTTCTTACACATCACGCCGATTGTGGTTCTGTAAACGCGTATATTTTGACTTTCGAATGTGAAATAAACACTCATTACCTTGTTAAATCAGCAGAATATCCATTTAAAAGAGTCTTACAACTTTGAGGTGAGATAACATTGTCGAAGTTGGAAAACTCGTTTAAATGGATATTCTGCTGAACAAGGCAAGGCGTGTTTCTATTCATTCGCAATTCGAAATATATCGATCAATGTGATAATAAATATGAACTGAAAACCATTGTCAGGAAAGGCTTCTATCAATGAAGGATGGATTATCTCTTTAAATAACAATTTTTAAATAGTTGCGTGGGTATAAAATTTTAGATATGAACAGAAGACCCCTGTCCGAAAAAGCTTCTATCAATTAATATTAATTTTATATCGAATATTAAATCGGAACCGTTTATGTGTTTATTTTAGAACAGACCATTCGGATGATACCATATTGCGATATAGAGCACTGGGCTGTTTCGAAAGTCAAATGTCCCAGATTGATTGTTTGTATTGTTGTGTTCCACATATATAAGCGAAAATAAGTATAACTAACGTGTATTTGTGACAAAATTGTACAATAAAATTTCTGGTCTCTTCTGGTTAACAGTAAACAATATTGTTCGTTAGCTGAACAAATACACCAAGTTATTTTCTCTGCAGCATAACAAATAATATGCATTGCCTAAGTATTGACCATATTGTTTTCATGGGAACTGGCCAGCTGGATCTGAAAAAATGTCAGCTAATCTCAGAAATCATATATTTTGTGACATGTATTCCACAAGAAAGCCGACACCTGCACAGAAACTCTCGTTTTTCTTCACCAACATGAAACTAAAAACTGCCTGAACACAAACTTGAAAGGTTATTATAAATTCGTCGAAAACGCAGAACTGTATTTTTACTCTTGATGCCGAATATTCTGTCGAAATAACAGGATGTCTAACCAGAGAGACCACCCCCCCCCCCCCCCCCCCGCGCATGCGTCCCCTTCTCGATGTCTGCCGTTTGACCGATCTGATTCGCCCGATGTTCGGTATTAACGTGGAGACTGGCTCTTGGCTAATCTTCTGTGGAATCTGTGGACACGGATCAGTCAATATCAGTGAGGCCGATGGGGTCATTGTCACAAGGCTCCGGTCACATTCGTAGCCAGCTTTTTAAATCGATCACAAATGTAGCCAGCTTTTCGCCGGTGATCACATTCGTAGCCAGCTTTTCTAATTCCATGCTTTATATGGCGCGAAACATGACGTCATCGCGTTCGTGACTAAAATGCCGACGTCATGCTCCAGAAATGACTTCGTTTATCTACTTATATTGGAAAATAATTCTAGCATTTTAATGACATTGATCGGAAACCTCGAGTTATTAGATGAACCGGCTAATTAAAGTTCAAGTTGTTTTTCGTCTATCAACTCAGAAAAATGAGATTAACCTAATCTTGTTCGTTGAGGCTTGAATGAATATGAAAAGCTGGCTACAAATGTGATCGCCATAGAAAAGCTGGCTACATTTGTGATCGATTTAAAAAGCTGGCTACGAATGTGATCGGAGCCTTGTGACAATGACCCCATCGGCATCAGTGAGTGGGGTCTACATCTTAAGCATCACATACGCATGTTTCCAGTCGCTCGCTATACGAGGAGTGTATAAGAAAGTTTATCAATGACTTTCAGAATACATTCCAACCCGCGTGGAAATACCTTGAGATTTTCTTTGGACCTGAACGTGGTGTGGGCACAGCACATTTAAACCTGACATCACGTCTTAGTTCAACTCATAAAATATTGAACTTGCTGTTCTCCCCTAAAGCCAAGGTGCCTTCACTTGATGTTTCTCAGCCCGAGACAGGAATATTCGAAACTAAACAGACGGCAATGCTTATACCACAGGTTGCTGCTGAAGAATTCACAACAAACAACGACACAGTTATACCACGTGACTCTGATGTAGTATTTACCACAGACACAGGTCAGTGTGATGATGTTGATATGAAGCTGGAAACTGTGTCTCTCGATGGTGGTTTATTAGCTGACATTCATGACGTCACCGACGATGCACACGAAGAACACCTTAATGGGTGCGAATCACGTGTGCCGATACACAAAACATTTCTAGTGGTGGTACACTCAATTCGGGTTCGATCTATTGTGGAACGAAGATAAAATTGAGCATGAAAGTGAGGAATCTGGTGTACAGTATAAACCGCAGACAAACCAAAATATTGATGCGACAGTTAACCGAATTGAAGTCGGTAATGATACACATGACACTTGTTGCATGTTAAAATACAAAGGGAAATCTGATACAATTCTAACTAAAGTTCGCAACACGCGTTGTAATGATCCAGGTATAAACAGTTGTTAGGAAACCAGGTTTGTTCACCAGTCGTTGTTTGGAACCCGTTTAGTCGTTTGGACTTGGGGGGGGGGGGGGGGGGGGGGGGGGGGGGGGGGGGGTACATGTGTTCCGAAAAGTACTTCACAAAGATATATACTTGTTCTTCTTTTGCAACATGTTCAGTAGCATCATCAACAATAAAAAATAGGTTTCTATGAAACGTTTCCAATGATGATTTCGCATTTTAAATCAGAAAATGTCTATCATTTGGGGTACATGTAACATATTATTCACCTAAAGTCATAAAATTCTTAGGAATAGTTTTAAAAACAAGCGATTTATTGGTGGTCATTGGCTTGACGACAAATATATCTCTTAGGAAAGAATTGTCGTGCATTATAATTATCGTGAATGTCCCATGGTAGAAATATACTATGTGAAGTGACTTTTTAAAAGAGGGATTATCTCTTTCGCAACATGATTTATACACCGGAACTTGTAGAAAAATATTTTTTAAATATACTAAAGAATAAATAGAAGGATAGACAATTATAAATTGACGCCCCAACCGTGGTACTGTTGAATGTCTTACACATCACGCCGATTGTGGTCGGGTAAACGGCATTATCGCGTAGATTTTGACTTTCAAATATGATAGAAACACTCATTACCTTGTTAAATCAGCAGAATATCCATTTTAAAACGAGTCTTCCAACTTTGAGGTGAGATAACGTTGTCGAAGTTGGAAAACTCGTTTAAGTTGATACTCTGCTGAACAAGGCAAGGAGTGTTTTTTATTCATTCGCAATTCGAAATATATCCACCAATATGATAATAAATATGAACTGAAACCATTGTCAGGAAAGGTTTCTATCAATTAAATATGGATTATCTTTTTAAATAAATTTTTATAAATAGTTGCGTGGATATAAGATTGTAGATGAACTGAAGACCCCTGTCCGGAAAAGTTTCTACCAATTAATATTGATTTAAATCGGGACAGTTTATGCGTCTATTTTTGTTTGGAACAGGACCATTCGGATGATCCCATATTGCGATATAGAGCACTGGACTGTTCCTATGGTTACGCATCGAAAGTCAAATGTCACAGATTGATTGTTAGTATTGTGTTCCACAGATATAAACGAAAATGAGTATAATTAACGTTTATTTGTGACAAAATTGTACAATAAAATTTTCTGGTCCCTGTTAACAGTCAGCACTATTGTTCGTTAGCTAAACAACTAAACCTTTGTAGGCTAGAAAATATTAGAAATAAAACGAATATTAATCGATAGAAGCATTTATGGACAGTAGTCTTCGATTCAGGTATAATATGTTATACCCCGGTAACTAAATAAAACATGTTTACAAAGAGATAATCCATCTTTAATATTGATTTTATTTCAAACTAGCAGGGTTGCCCGGCGTTGCCCAGGTTAATGTATGCTGTGGATATTTGTTGGGAATAGAGAATGCTCTTGCTTAGAGTGTTATATGTTTTCTCATAAATTGTATATTTAAATATCATCACAAAACATGATTATTACAGTCATGGAATATAAGTAGTGGCTCACCTTGTCAATTGTCATTCTGTTTATCGCGATTAATCCGTTCCACCAATAATGAAGTATTTATTTATTTACAACTGCGTATACATTAGACGTTATAATATGATACATGAACATCATAAACACATTAGTTCGATAAAATATGATAATTGGGTTTTACATATTGATATGTATCAATCAATCTAGTGGGTTGGACTAAGATCTCGAGGACACCTGGCTATCATATCTCCATGAAGGTACAAATGTTTCAAAGAAATTTCCAGGAGCTCCTCTGTTCATGGTGCTATATATTGGCTAAATATTCTTAGTTTAAACGAAATGTTGCTGCGCACAATATATCAGCTACATGTGCCAGGCACAGAGCGAGATTTTGAGTTGTTTATGTCAGTCGATGAGTCTGTTCTAAAAACCCTTGTCAGATGTCAGTATTGGTAGGATCCTGAAAAGTCTTGTGCTACTGACTGCATTTTCTTGTATATCAGAAGAAACTATATTTGACTGCACACTGTGACCACTATTTTTGAACAGGCCTACCATATCTCATGACAAATTGTAACTTTTTGTGGAAACTGTATTGAATGGAACAGACTAAATTTTGTTATTATATACATGCAATCCTCTGACGGTTCGAGGTCTCTCAGTTTGCACGAATATATGTATCTCTTCAATAGAATGATAAATATACGTTTAATGCTTCTTCTATTTATGTCTTTTTGCTAGCTCATTGTGTGAATGCCTTGATTGCCATTCCCATATAAATATGACTGTTAAGAAGATATAATTGTTCAAGTGACTTATGTGGGTCACCATATGTCGGGATCGTGAAATGTGAACGCCCAACTACTTAAAATGATATGGAGATAGCCTGGTGACTGTATATAACTTACATGTGGATATCGGCGAATAGCAATCTTATCAATGATAGTGCATATCCGCTCGCCATCCGTGACGCAAACGACACCAAATGTGATTTAATTCATGGTATATCATTAGATAAAAACATGTATGAATTTGGTGGAATTTGGTTTATTAAATCAATTGTTGATGCAATGCTGACTCGAACAACGCCATATTGCGAAGGTGATTATGTATTCGTTTGGTGGAAATCAGCGACAAAACTATTTCACCATATTTTTTTAATTTCCCCTCCCACCAACAGCGTCATTTTAGAAAATTTTAACCCGCACCTTTATCTTCCTTGTAAAAAGTTACCCCTCTTAGAACGCCTTGATGCCATCTCGATTGTACCGCGTGAAGTTATATATAGAACGCACACAGACAGACAAAAAGACAGACAGACAGCACAATTTTATTTCTTGTATCATTTGAGAAGAACGTGTCTGAATTTGATGGTAATTGGTACTAAAAATATTTTGTATCAGTTTTGGTGACCCTCCCGTCTCTATTTCGGACTCAAGCTGCACATACTAAGACTCTTTAGAGATGCATATATATGAAATTGGTGAAAATTGGCGCGTATACAAATTTGTATCAAATTTAAGGTCCCCATATCTCTCACCCATAAGGCACCCATTTGGTGTATCTAAACCACAGGATAAGATTCCTCGTATCACGGAGAAGAATATGTATCAATCTGGTGGAAATCGGCACTAAACATATAGATATAATTTTTGTGTCCTTCTCATCTCTATATACTACTGACTCGAATGGCCCCACTTGTGACATCCTTAAACCACACGATTACACTCCTGATATCATGGAGATGATTGTTTATAAGTTTGGTGATAATCGGCGACTAAACAATTTTTTTCTTCAAATTTGGTGCCAATCCCTCCCCTCTCCATCTCTCACCCAAACACCACCACTATGGCGTCTTTAAATCACGATTAGATTCCTCGTATCATGGAAAAGAACGTGTATCAATTTGGTGGAAATTGGCGCTAAACAAATTGTGCATCAATTTTGGTGCCCCTGTCCCTTTCAATGCAACCCTGACTCGAATGAGGCCACATTTGACAGATAAAAGCCACAGCATTAGATACCATGGGGATGATTTTGTATAAGTGTGGTGGCAATCAGCGACTTATTATCAAATTTAGTGCCCACCCCTCCCAATCTCTCATCCAAAAACAACAATTTGGCGTTGTTAAATCGCACAATTAGATTCCTTGTATCATGAAGAAGGATATATATAAATTTGGTGGAAATCGGCACTAAAATTAGTTTTATCAATTTTGGTGCCCCTCTCCCCTTCCGTTCATCCCTGACTCAAACGACGCCACTTTTGACATATATAAACCACACCGTTGGATTCTTCATATCATGGGGATGATTATATGTAAGTTTCGTGGCAATCGGCGACAGAAAAAAAATCTGCTCCCCCCTTTCGGGCACCCCTGACGCGAACGGCGCGACTTTTGCCATATTTAAACCACGCCATTAGATTCCTCATATTATGGGGATGATTATATATAAATTTGGTGGCAATCGGCGACAAATTTTTGTTCTGCCCTCCCCCTTTTCTGCCCCTGACAACAACAGCGTCACTTTAGAAAATTCTAACCCCGACCATTATCTTTCTCGTAAAAAGCTACTCCTAGTAGACCCCTTTGGCATCATCTATATGGTCCCCTGTGAATTTCTATTGAACACAGACAGACAGACAGACATTAGCAAATATAGATATAGATATTTTATTGGGTCTATTTATTTGTCTATTTTAGAACAGACCATTCGGGTGATACCTTATAGAGAGCATTATGCTGCTCCTATGGATACGCACCACACGTCAAATGCCCCAGATTGATTGGTTATAATGTTTTATTCCACAATTCTAATATGTTATACCCCGATAACTATATAATACGTTTACAAAGAGATAATACACATTTAGATTTGGATTATCTCTTTAAAGATGGATTATCTCTTTAAATAACATATTTGAAATAGTGTCGTGGGTATAAAATAATAAATACGAATTTAAGACCCCTACCCAGTAATCATTCTCGATATCTCTGTGTTCAAGTAGCATTTTATATTACCATTCATTTAATTCACTATTTATTTGTGTTTCCTTGTCCAAACTCCCAGACATTCTATATTTATACACATGTATATATACCTTTACCTTAACTGGCACATGTAGTGAATTTCGGTATTGTAATATTACGTCGTGTGCGATAAAAGATCTATAAAATAAACATCGTTTGACCTCGTCTGAAGGCGGTCAAAGTGCGTCACATTTGACCCCAGTAAACAACTGTGTGACAACCAATCAACGTATGATTCGGCCATTCCGGGAAACATCACGGAGAATCCCGACGGTGATTACAGAAAGACTCGATCCACGACAAGAACAACTTGAACTTAATAGCAACTCTTCAATTCGATATATTAACACTGACTTATGATGATTCGTTATAAATGATGTTGACATGTTCCTGATATTAAATATATGTGAGTAATAATGTTGTTCCATAATATTCATTGTAGTAGATAAAATACCATTCCCAACTTTACTACAAATGGCGTATTCGCTTCAAAACGAACGGCGGGGTAGCCATTTTGGTCAACTCACGTGGCACGCGATGCAACTTCGTAAGACGCTAAAAACAGCGTCAAGCGGAATTGTTGGCTGCAGTGTTGATTAAAAGTAGTGACAACCATATAAATGTAATTTTTGTGATAATTATTGTGATAATTTTTGTCCAAAATAAATTTTTGTCCATTTGTGCCAATTTTTGCTATTAAATGTATTGATTTACTGATATTGCCATATTTTGCATTAAATTCCATTTTTGATAGATTATTTGCATATTTTTTATAATATCCATATTTTTGTCCAATTTTGCATTGATATTGCCCATTATAATAATATTGCTATTATTGATTCACCTAAATAACTTGCTATATAATTAATTACCAATTTTTTAGATTAATGTCCATTTTTGATAATTTGCTGCATTTTTGTCAATTTTTGCCAAAATTTTGATATATTCTGTCCTATTTTGCTGTCAATTGTTTAATAATTATCCTATATTTTGTCCAATTTTGAAGTAATTGATTCTGTTGACCTTGCATAAATTATTTTTGCCTGATTAAATGTCCATTTTTACTATTTTTTAAGATAGTTGAAATTTTTGATAATTTTTGCTCTGATATTGCCATTTTTTGTCATATATTTATATACAATGCCTATTATCCATTTTGTATGCCAATCCAGATTTTGACATCCAATTTTGCCATGTTTGTCCTTATTGCATACCAAAATGTTCAAATGTTTCAACTTCAATTTTGCAATTATTTTATTGCTCTAATGAATGTCAACAAAACCTATTTAAAAGTAACACCAAGCTCATAAGAAGTAAAATACTACTTCAGGGCATTTGTTACATGTATTTATATATCAATATTAACATATTCTTATATTCTGTAACATTTTGAGTACAGCTATTCCACAATTTTTGCCATATTAAAGAGGGAGTAGGTGTGGAAGATATTAAAAGACAAATTAAATCAGACTAATGTTCTGCATGAACTATAAGGACTGTAAATAAAATGTGAATGCAGATTCACCTTACCACATGTCCAAACACATGCAAACAATACATAGTCTACAATGTCTATATTACCAGTGAGTTGCAACAGCAACTGTTATGTTATTTATGGTCTATCAAATATTAATTTACCCAAACAGTACCAAATACATCAGTATTTGGAATCAAAAAGTTTGAATAACCAAACTAATCTCTATGCTCAGCAAATGGAATCAAAAAGTTTGAATAACCAAACTAAACATCCCTATGCTCAGCAAATGGAATCAAATAGTTTGAATAACCAAACTAAACCTCCCTATGCTCAGCAATTGGAATCAAAAAGTTTGAATAACCAAACTAATCTCTATGCTCAGCAAATGGAATCAAAAAGTTTGAATAACCAAACTAAACATCCCTATGCTCAGCAATTGGAATCAAAAAGTTTGAATAACCAAACTAATCTCTATGCTCAGCAAATGGAATCAAAAAGTTTGAATAACCAAACTAAACATCCCTATGCTCACCAACTGGAATCAAAAAGTTTGAACAACCAAACTACATGTACATGTATATATAAACATCTCTATACTCAGCAATTGGAATCAAAAAGTTTGAATAACCAAACTAAACATCTCTATGCTCAGCAATGTGTTCAATGTGAAACTATTGGTGCAAATCCCACACAGGTGCATAGTTTCAATAACCATACTTTTAAATTACAAACATACTCACAATGTAGTGCGTCAAGTAATAAGATTCTTAATGTCACATATTACAATTCGTTGATGCCTAAGTCATCTACTGAAATTCATAATCAAAATGTGTTCGCATTCTGTGACACTTCTGTTCTTCAGAGCAGTCACCAGGAACTTAACACTGAAAATAACATTCCACAAACAAATGCTTTACCAAAAGAGCCACAAATGGTGATTTCGCCTACCTGGTCTCAACCTAATTATTCAGCTGTGAATAAAACTTTGGATAATAAAGTTCAAAATATCATTCAGCCTGTATCAGTTATACAAATCTCATCTCTATCAGATACACCCGCTGAAAGCATAAATAATTATCAATCATTTATTCCAAATCAGCAGACATCATCGGAAATGAAGGTGAATGACATATCTATGACATATAGTGCTAACCATCATTCCATTCAAAAAGCACCTATTGACTTCAAAATCACAGAAACATGTGATCCATGTAGGTAATCCATATGTTTACAAATCAAGCAGTATAAAATGTAAACAACCATGTGACCCTATACCACAAACATTATATTATAATGACAAAGAACATTGGCTAACATATCAAATAAGATTCTGTCAGTTTGCCAATCAGCAAAACCTAAGTGAAATTGAGAGAATTGCCACTCTTCAACAATGTTTGTCTGAATATGCTCTCAAAATATTTAAGACATGTTCCATGAAAAATCCAATCATGACATCAACAGCTATTATGTATGAAATGGAACACATGATGCAAAAGTCTGAAAATACTCGGACAGAATTGGATGATGAAACAAAACCCCAAATGCTAGGAAATAAACCCCGACAATTTCCAATTGATTGGGTAGTAAATAATAACTCTAAAGGTACCCTAGGTGAAATCCCAATTATTGACACAAAAAGCGGAGAGCCACTGATCAAGTGTTCTCCACAACATACAAATGAAGGTAGCTTAACTGATTTATACTCAAAAAGTGGAGAGACTCTAACCATAAATTCTCCACAGCATGTAAATTAAGAAAGCTTCAATGAGTCATGTGTTTCCCATCAAAAGTCAAATAACAGTGATAATGCAATATCTGACAAACTCTGTTCATATTCAGAATGTTCAGAAATGTGTGAATCTTTTGATATTTTAACTGATGTGTCAGAAACAATCCTCAATGAACATATTGAGGAAATCGAAATCATATATCCAACTCAAAGTGGTAAAAATGGTGCTCATGAAAATGAAGCAACCAGCATTGCCGCAATGACATGTGATAAAATAAGTCTGAAAGAACCAGACATAACCAAACCAGACAATAACAGAAATGATCTGGAGCAAATATGTGAAATATTCAACAATAATACAATAAGCACAAATGAAATGAGTCATGGCTACCTGTCAGATGTTGAAACTATAAATTCAGAAGGTAGATGCCTGTCATTGGAAAACCCAAACTTTACTGAAACATTAGGTCATGGTACCAGTAACGTCCCCCAAATTGACAAATATCTACCAGTGTATAAATCAGATGCTCAAAGTTTTGTTAATAGTTTCACAAACAAGAGATCTGACAAATTGCCATTGTATGACAGTTCAAATGAAAAGATTAGTCAATTTGCTGATCAGCATGATGATACATCCAAATGTGATGAATGGATGTTCGCTTTAAATTGGAGGAAAAAATAGAGTCAATTAAAGACTGACCAAGTCGGTCGACAATGACTGGAATCGTCATTTCAGATTAAACCAAAAGTGAATAAAATTCAGATCCATTCACATTAAACAAGTGATGAAGCCCATCACATTGTGACCCATGTTATATTAAAACCAAAGAAATGAAAGAATTTAGTATGGCTACCAATTTACCATATTCAAGTTAACTCATCTCACCACACAGTGATAACATATGTGTTATCCACTTCAGTATGAATGGAGGTTCCCTTTAAATTGGAGAAGAAACAAATTGCCACTGACGTAGAAGGCTTGGTCACCAATCCAGCAGTGGTACATTAGTTGATTTGAAAGACTTGAATCACCAAGTCTGGATCAACAAAATCATGGTGATTGCACAATAATTTGCACAATGATCCTTCTAATGAAATAGGTTCAGACAAACTGAACCAGCATTAAAGAGTGCATGTACAAAAAGTTCAATCACTAAATCGCCAATAAAAATTTGTGAATTTAAATAAGGTCTATATTATTCCAAAATACTCACTTATGGGGACGATTAAAATGAAAGTAAATGTCTGTCCAGACGACACTTACAAAATATGTGAGGAATATATACAGGTGCCAATTTGTAGGGCCAATCCAAACATGCATGGATATTTGTACTTTACCTGGATATGTAAATTTAACCCGAGAGAGCGGTATAAGCCCATATAAACTATTTCCATATATGACTTGAAAAACCAAGTCAACTTTGCCAGTTGTATTGAACTAGACCGTTCTATGTTCCGAATCTCGGGGTGGTTGGGTTCACAATAGAATAACAAGTCCGTTTAAAGATGCAAGTAATATTCTGTATATACATCGATGTGATAAATCAATGATTTGTAAACTTGTTAACTTTTTGTAGCCCTGTAAAAGAAATTGAACAACATGCATTAGAATTATATTTTGGCATTGAAATTATGCAAACTAATTCCAAATTGTTCACAAACTAAAATGGCACAAAAGAACTTTACATCAAATCAAAAATATGCACAGGCTTTACAAAAATGTAGCCATTTACAATGACATGAAAACATTATATAAAAATGGGGTTTTATTATAATATTTCACTAAATTAGAGACTTTGATAAAGTCTATCACAGAATACAATCTACTGGTTTCAGAGTTATAAATAAATTATAAGAGATATAAAATTGTTGGGTAGCAACAATAGTGAAAGCATATATAACTATAAAATTGATAATTACCTGTCAGTCCGACAAGGCCACGTCTTACCACTATTGAATAAATTGAAGACCGCTAAACAGGAGCATCCGCCATGGACGGTGACAAATTGAGATAGAGAACAGATTAGTTCATGGCGGGAAAAAATGAAGCATGAGCAATATTGAACTAACCCAATATTCACGATGTGATTGGTTGGCTAAATAAGGAAATATGACAATACAAACTGCGCATGTGCGTGTTAGTATAAAATAAGAATACAATAGAAATATTGGAATAAGTTAACCCTGTTTTGTCGGTTAATATTAAAACTGTTTAGAAGATAAGATTACCGTAAATTACCACACTATAACAGTATACCGGTACATTTAAGGTTTGAAATACCAAACCGATTGTGCATGATCTCGAAAGTTTTGAAAATTCCAAACCAGGTGCCAGTTGAATATATGCCGGTAGTTTATCTAAGATCCAGTATATTTAAGGTTTGAAACACCAAATCAATTTATACTGCGTTAAAATTTATACAGTGTCATAAAGTTTGAAACACCAAACCAAACTGTATAAAATCAAAGGCTTGAAATACCCAAGCCAGTATCTGTCTTAAATCTTGAATAAATTATAAATTCAAAAAGCAATAGTCAGAGAGCAGTAACCTGGTTATAGTACCGAATAACTAATCACTGGTTCAAACTATGATCGGGAAAACCTGAAAACCCTATTTTTGCAACATCAGGGTTTTGAATCATATAGTCATAGTCATAGTACACTCCACCTATTTTGGCAAGCAAGGTGTTTTCATTCTTTTCAAAATAAAACTGGGTGGTGTGTAGTGAATTTCGGTATTGTAATATTACGTCGTGGGCGATAAAAGATCTATGAAATAAACACCGTTTGACCTCGTCTGAAGGCGGTCAAAGTGCGTCACATTTGACCCCAGTAAACAACTGTGTGACAACCAATCAACGTGTATGATTCGGCCATTCCGGGAAACATCACGGAAAATCCCGACGGTGATGACAGAAAGACTCGATCCACGACAAGAACAACTTGAACTTAATAGCAACTCTTCAATTCGATATATTAACACTGACTTATGATGATTCGTTATAAATGATGTTGACATGTTCCTGATATTAAATATATGTGAGTAATAATGTTGTTCCATAATATTCATTGTAGTAGATAAAATACCATTCCCAACTTTACTACACCTGGTAAACCATCGTTTACTGGGCTTGTGCCTTAGTCAGTTAGTGTTTGTTCTGTATAAGGGTTAATCCATAATAACACACAGCGTCGGTTTCTAAATAGTCTGCAACTTAATAAATGATGGTGTCATATATCGGGGAAGAGTTATACGACGAAATTACTGTCGAGTTTGTGACGCTATTCCGGCGGTCTTTAAAGGTGGATTATCTCTTTGTAAACATGTATTATATAGTTACCGGGGTATAAAATATTAGATTTGAATCGAAGACTCATGTTCGGAAATGCTTCTATCGATTAATATTAATTTTATTTCGAATACTTTTTGGTCTAAAAAGGCGTGTTTGTTCAGCTAACGAACAATAGTGGTTACTGTTAACCAAGACCAGAAATTATATTGTGCAATTTTGTCACAAATAAACGTTAATTATACTCATTATCGCTTATATCTGTGGAACAAAACAATACAAACAATCAATCTGTGACATTTGACATTCGTTGCGTAGCCGTAGGAACAGCTCAGTGCTCTATATCGCAATACGGTCTCATCCGAATGGTCGGTTCTAAAAATAGTAACATAAATGGGCCCGATTTAATATTCGAAATAAAATCAATATTAATTGATAGAAGCTTTTCCGGACATAGGTGTTCAGTTCATATCTATTATTTTATACCCACGCAACTATTTAAAATTTGTTATTTAAAGAGATAATCCATCTTTAACGCTAATGTACTCAGCATTGTAAGCTGTGTAGCCATCTATCGTTTTGTGAACCGTTCTACTAAACAAAACCACATTATGCGATGCATGGTAATTCAACATAAATACGGTATTTCGATCGTCCTTTTGTCATAGGGTTACTATGGGTCCATTTATATTATTAAATGTCCTTGAGCCTTTGACATTAAATTTATAAAGTTAGCCTTGGCAGTATGGGCTCCGTCAATGAATTCTCAGTGTTGGTGGGCAGGGTCTATGGAAAGTTCATATTACCTTTTGTAGTCTTCAATAGCATTTATTCATCTTAATAACACATCTTGATTATCATCATCATCACCACCAACACATACAATCAAACATCATCCACAGACTGGCATAGTCTGTTCACATAACACAGAGAGTGTTATCATACATCACTATAGGCATAGAATAGGCCCTGCAACCAAATGCAAATATATTACCATTTGCATGATAAGCACGCATATGTGCATACACAAATATATGTTAAAGGAACTTGAGGAGTTCCTGAAAATACAAGAAATGCCAGATATCCAATCTATCTAATTGAGATATCTACAAACTGGCATATCAGGTTATCGGGAGATAACCTCACAAAAGTAATCACATTAAAATATAATTAAAATAGGAAATATACTTTATGTCAAAATGGACAAACTCTATGGTGATTTACTTGAAGACAAAAGTATTAATAAAAACATGTTATAACGATAAAATATAGAAACTGTGAACATACCAGTTCAATGAGACATAGGCCACTATGTCAGGATCTGTATACAACGATAGTCTAAACAACTTGACGACATCTTGACGACAAAATAAACTAAGACTTTAAGACAATAACTTTCCGAAACATAAGAGAATACACACCGGAGATAAACCTTACGATTGTGATATATGCGGGAAATTATTTAATCAATCGAGCAACTTAGTGACACATATCGGGAGATAAGGGAGATAAGCCTTACCGTTGTGACATGTGCGGAAAATGATTTTGTTAATCGAGCACTTTGGCGACACATACAAGAATCCTCGCCGGAGATAAGCCCACATACATCTCTCCAAAAGTAGTTTGTGACATTTAGTTTGTTCTTCGAAGAAGAATTGGAAACAATCTTAGATTCCGACGACAGAGCAGAAAAGGAGGGCAGAATGAATATTCTTCGTAAATTATCGCTGCTCTATGAACTTTATGATTGGAAGGTTCCACACATAGAGTTTTGTCAAAGCTCATGGGATGATAACCCCAGTGGCACCTAGGGAGGTTCTGCCGCCAAACAGAGGAACAACCACTGTAACGTGGATGTACCTAGGGAGGTCCTGCAGCCAGACAGAGGAACAATCACTGTAACACAATCAGGAGGTCATTTACCCAACCGCCAGGAAACATTCCAAATATGTTCGCAACTAAAAAAAATAATTCAAGGAGACTCCTTGAAGGAGTATTGTGATTTACCAATTGATTCTGTCCTGTCTAGCATTGACATAATTCTTTTGAAACAGCCCCTCACGCCAAAATATTGCACAGCACAAATAACTGTTGACCGTTTTCGTATAAACAGTTGACCAATTACACCCACGCGGGTCAGTGGCCATGATAAACATATCATTTAAACACAAGACAACTCCACATAAAAAATAATTGAAGGTCAAGGTCAGGGTCACGATTTGACCAGTCCAAAACACTCACCGGACAGAAGTACCCAACAAAAGTACCCGTCCAAATCCGTCCCGGTTTACTCAATTTGACCTTGAATTGACTTTTTTGAAGGTCAAGGTCAGGTCGGGGTCACGATTTGACCCGTCGTCCAAAATACTCCCTGGAAAAAATTACTACTAGGTATCAAATGTCGTCAAAATCCGTCGGGCAGTTTTCCAGGCCATAGCTAACACAAACAAACTGACGTCCCAAAATGTGTAATAGATGTGATCCAAAAAAAAAAAGGAGAAATGACTTATGAAACGATCATTTGAGACATTTGTAAGTCTAGAGACCTTTCGTGCTTGGTATCATTTCACAATCCAGTAGACTGCTATTGTTGTACGTAATAGATTTCAACCGAAATGAAGTCGGCAATGATATATATGACAATCGTAGCATGGTGAAATACAAAGTGGAATCTGATACAATTATAACTAAAGTTAGCAACACGCCTTGTAATGATCCAGGTATAAACAGTTGTCATGGAAACCAGGTTTGTTCACCAGTCGTTGTTTGGGACAATGCTCTGGATATCGATGTGAAACAGGAACCCGTTTAGGCGTTTGGACTCGGGGGTACATTTGTTCCGAAAAGTACTTCAAAAAGATATATACTTGTTCTTCTTTGCAACAAGTTCCATAGCATCATCAACAATTACAAAATAGGTTTCTATGAAACGTTTCCAGTGATGTTTTTGCATTTTAAATCAGAAAATGTCTATCATTTTGGGGTACATGTAACATATTATTCACCTAAAGTCATTAAAGATAGATTATCTCTTTAAATAACAAATTTTAAATAGTTGCGTGGGTAAAAAATAATAGATATGAACTGAAGACCTATGTCCGGCAAAGCTTCTATCAATTAATTTTGATTTTATTTCGAATATTAAATCGGGCCCGTTTGTGTTACTATTTTTAGAACCGACCATTCGGATGAGACCGTATTGCGATATAGAGCACTGGGCTGTTCCTACGGCTACGCAACGAATGTCAAATGCCACAGATTGGTTGTTTTGTATTGTTTTGTTCCACAGATATAAGCGATAATGAATATAATTAACGTTTATTTGTGACAAAATTGCACAATATCATTTCTGGTCTCTGTTAACAGTAACCACTATTGTTCGTTAGCTGAACAAACACACCTTTTTAGACCAGAAAATATTCGAAATAAAATTAATATTAATCGATAGAAGCATTTCCGGACAGGAGTCTTCGATTCAAATCTAATATTTTATACCCCGGCAACATGTTTACAAAGAGATAATCCACCTTTAAATTCTTAGGAATAGTTTTAAAAACAAGCGTTTTTTTGGTGGCCATTGGCTTGGCGACAAATATATCTCTTAGGAAAGAATTGTCGTGCATTATGTTTATCGTGTACATGTATGTCCACGGTAGAAATATACTATGTGAAGTGACTTTTTAAAAGAGGGATTATCTCTTACGCAACATGATTTATACACCGGGAACTTGTAGAAAAATATTTTTAAAATATATACTAAAGAATAAAATAGAAGGATAGACAATTATAGGTGACACCCCAACACGTGGCAGCGTTGAATCTCTTACACATCACGCCGATTGTGGTCGGGTAAACGGCATTATCGCGTATATTTTGACTTTCGAATGTGATAGAAACACTCATTACCTTGTTAAATCAGCAGAATATCCATTCAACCGAGTCTTCCAACTTTGAGGTGAGATAACATTGTCGAAGTTGGAAAACTCGTTTAAATGGATATTCTGCTGAACAAGGCAAGGCGTGTTTCTATTCATTCGCAATTCGAAATATATCGATCAATGTGATAATAAATATAAACTGAAAACCCTTGTCAGGAAAGGCTTCTATCAATGAAAGATGGATTATTTCTTTAAATAACAAATTTTAAATAGTTGCGTGGGTATACAATAATCAATATGAACAGAAGACGCCTGTCCGAAAAAGCTTCTATCAATTAATATCGATTTTATTTCGAATATTAAATCTGAACCGTTTATGTGTCTATTTTAGAACAGACCATTCAGATGATACCATATTGCGATATAGAGCACTGGGCTGTTTCGAAGTCAAATGTCCCAGATTGATTGTTTGTATTGTTGTGTTCCACATATATAAGCGAAAATAAGTATAACTAACGTTTATTTGTGACAAAATTGTACAATAAAATTTCTGGTCTCTTCTGGTTAACAGTAAACACTATTGTTCGTTAGCTGAACAAATACACATTTTTAGCCCAGAAAATATTCTAAATAAAATTAATAGTAATCGATAGAAGCATTTCCGGACAGGAGTCTTCGATTCAAATCTAATATTTTATACCCCGGTAACTATATAAAACATGTTTACAAAGAGATAATCCACCTTTAACTGGTACAGCGTTTACTGGGCTTGTGCCTTAGTCAGTTAGTGTTTGTTTTCTGTTCCACGCCCATTGACGTGATGTACATGTATTCAACGGAATCCCAGCCATTGAATACATAGTGCATACCTCTAGTGGAATACGAGCCGAGAAGGATGTCGTACATTACGTCGATCATCTGCTTCCGGTGATTCCCCATAATTACTGGCTATTTATCAGACTTAAATCACAATAAAGGTGGCTCTAGTAACAATGGTTATGACATTCATGTATTGAACTTATCTGACTGAACGGTGTAGAATAAATACAGAACACAACTTACATCATAATACCTAATATTTTATCGAACTCGTTGCGGACGACGCAAAGTTATATTTCGCTCTCGCTACCCTCTCGCGAAATATATCCGTGCGCCATCCACAACGAGTTCGATAACAGATTATCGATTAAGATGCGCGTTGTGTTCTGTCTACATATAAGGGTTAATCCATAATAACACACAGCGTCGGTTTTTAAATAGTCTGCAACTTAATAAAAGATGGTGTCATCCCCTGTCCACCAAAATAGACATATATCGGGGTGGGACCCAGTGATATTAGTGTTTGTTTTATATAAGGGTTAATCCATCGTTTACTGAGCTTGTGTCTTAGTCAGTTAGTGTTTGTTCTGTATAAGTGTTAATCCATAATAACACGCAGCGTCGGTTTCTAAATAGTCTACAACTTAATAAAAGATGGTGTCATCCCCTGTCCACCAAAATAGATATATATCGGGGTGGGACCTAGTGATATTAGTGTTTGTTTTATATAAGGGTTAATCCATCGTTTACTGAGCTTGTGTCTTAGTCAGTTAGTGTTTGTTCTGTATAAGTGTTAATCCATAATAACACGCAGCGTCGGTTTCTAAATAGTCTGCAACTTAATAAAAGATGGTGTCACCCCCATTACACCAAAATAGACATATATCGGGCGACGAGTTATACGACGAAATTACTGTCGAGTTGGTGTCGCTAACCGGCTAGTCTATAGGAATCATGGAGCTAAATGTGTTCCGGAGTCGGGGAGTGATTCGTGTTAATAGTAATCGATAGAAGCATTTCCGGACAGGAGTCTTCGATTCAAATCTAATATGTTATACCCGGTAACTATATAAAACATGTTTACAAAGAGATAATCCACCTTTAACTGGCACAGCGTAAAATCTGCTAAACCATCGTATACTGGGCTTGTGTCTTAGTCAGTTAGTGTTTGTTCTGTATAAGGATTAATCCATAATAACACACAGCGTCGGTTTCTAAATAGTCTGCAACTTAATAAAAGATGGTGTCATATATCGGGGAAGAGTTATACGACGAAATTACTGTCGAGTTTGCGACGCTATCCCGGTCGGTCTTTCACACTAATGTACATAGCATTGTAAGCTGCGTAGACATCTATCGTTTTGTGAACCGTTCTACTAAACAAAACCACTTTATGCGACGCCTGGTATTAATTCAACATAAATACGGTATTTGGATCGTCCTTTGTTCGACTTGAAAATCGGTAGATTGATACGCGATCCTTCCGAATCACAAACTATATAATTTACAGTTTCACTGTGGAATTCCATTATAATTGGATCAGATTCCTCGCATTATATAGCCTGCAAGAGATATACAGCTGACTCTCAAATCCCGGCACACGATGGGAGATTCTAACCTGAATGTTAATGAGACGCCTACACAGGGAATAAACGGTATCATTGTGACGTATGTGGGAAATCGTTCACCCAATCTGGCAACTTGGTGACACATAAGAGAATACACACCGGAGATAAGCCTCACCATTGCGATATATGCGGGAAATCATTTAATGCATCGAGCAACTTGGTGAAACATAAGAGAATACACACCGGAGATAAGCCTCACCATTGTGATATATGCGGGAAATCATTTTCTCGATCGAGCGACTTGGTGATACACAAGAGAATCCACATAGGAGATATGCCTTACCATTGTGACATATGCGGGAAATCATTTAATCAATCAAGCTACTTGGTGCCGCATAAGAGAATACACACCCTGGATAAACCATACCATTGCGATTTATGTGAGAAATCATTTAATTGGTTGACTAACCTGACGAGACATAAGAGAATCCACACCGGAGATATGCCTTACCATTGTGACATATGCGGGAAATCATTTAATGCATCGAGCACATTGGTGAAACATAAGAGAATCCACACTGGAGATAAGCCTTACCATTGTGATATATGCGGGAAATCATTTAATGCATCGAGCACATTGGTGACACACAAGAGAATCCACACTGGAGATAAGCCTTACCGTTGTGATATATGCGGGACATCATTTAATAGATCGAGCAACTTGGTGACACACAAGAGAATCCACACTGGAGATAAGCCTCACCATTGTGATATATGCGGGAAATCATTTCATACATTGGGTAACTTAGTGACACATAAGAGAATCCACACCGGAGATAAGCTTTACCAATGTGATATATGCGGAAAATCATTTAATACATCGAGTAACTTAGTGACACATAAGAGAATCCATACTGGAGATAAGCCTTATATACCGTTGTGATATATGCGGAAAATCATTTTGTTAATCGAGCACTTTGACGACACATACAAGAATCCACACCGGAGATGAGCCCACATACATCTCTCCAAAAGGAGTTTGTGACATTTAATTTGTTCTTCGAAGGAGAATTGGAAACAATCTTAGATTCCGATGACAGAACAGAAAAGGAGGGCGGAATGACTATTCTTCGTAAATTAGCGCTGCATTATGATTGGATGGTTCCGCACATAGAGTTTGGGCAGAGCTCAATGGATGATAACCCCAGTGGCCCCGATGTACCTAGGGAGGATCTGCCGCCAGACAGAGGAACAACCACTGTAACACCGATGTATCTAGGGAGGTTCTGCCGCCAAACAGAGGAACAACCACTGCAACACCGATGTATATAGTGAGGTTCTGCCGTCAGACAGAGGAACAACCACTGTAACATCGATGTATCTAGTGAGGTTCTGCCGCCAGACAGAGGAACAACCACTGTAACACCGATGTATATAGTGAGGTTCTGTCGCCAAACAGAGGAACAACCACTGTAACACCGATGTATCTAGGGAAGTTCTGCCGCCAGACAGAGGAACAATCACAGTAACACAATCAGGAGGTCATTTTCCCAACGGCCAGGAAACATTCCAAATATGTTCGCAACTCAAAAAAAATATTCAAGGAGTATTGGGATTTACCAAATGATTCTGTCCTTCCTAGCAAAACCAATTTTTTTTTGGAAACAGGCCCTCACACCAAAAGACAAAATTGTTTTGAAACAGTCCCTCATACCAAAATATTGAACAGAACAAGTATAACTGTTGACCATTTTCGTGCAACATATACATGTACAAACAGTTTACCAATTACACCCACGCGGGGAAGTTGCCATAATATACATATCATTTAAACACAAGACAACTCCACATAAAAAAAATTGAAGGTCAAGGTCATAGTCACGATTTGACCGGTCCAAAACACTCCCCGGACAGAAGTACCCAACAAAATTACCCGTCGAAATCCGCCCCGTTTTACCCAATTTGACATTGAATTGACTTATTTGAAGGTCAATGTCAGGTCGGGGTCACGATTTGACCCACCCAAAACACTCCCTGGAATAAATTACCCCGTAGGTATAAAATTTCGTCAAAATCCGTCGGGCAACAAACAAACAGACAAAAGTCCCAAAATATATATTAGATATGATCCAAAAGAATGGGGACATGACTTTTAAAACGTTCCTTTTATACGTTTGTAAATCTTGAGGCCTTTCGTGCTTAGTATCATTGCACTCTTCAGTTTGACTTTCGAATGTGATAGAAAAACGCATTGCCTTGTTAAAGGTGGATTATCTCTTTGTAAGCATGTATTATGTAGTTACCATTCTGGTCTTAAAATGTGTGTTTGTTAAGGCTGGGACATTTGGCGTTCGGTGCTTAGTCATAGGAACAGCCCAGTGCTCTATATCGCATTATGGTATCATCCGAATGGTCTGTACTAAAAATAGTAACATGAACGGTCCTGATTTAATATTCGAAATAAAATCAATATTAATTGATAGCTTTTCCGGACAGGGGTCTTCAGTTCATATCTATTATTTTATACCAACTATTTAAAATTTGTTATTCAAAGAGATAATCCATCTCTAAATCAGCAGAATATCCATTAAAACGAGTCTTCCAACTTTGAGGTGAGATAACATTGTCGAAGTTGGAAAACTCGTTTAAATGTATTTCTGCTGAACAAGGCAAGGAGTGTTTCTATTCATTCGCAATTCGAAATATATCCATCGATATGATAATAAATATGAACTGAAAACCTTTGTCAGGAAAGGCTTCTATCAATTAAAGATGGATTATCTCTTTAAATAACAAATTTTAATTAGTTGCGTGGGTATAAATAATAAATATGAATAAAATTTCTGGTCTCTTATTCGTTAGCTAAACAACTACACCTTTTTAGACTAGAAAATATTCGAAATAAAATTATTATTAATCGACAAAAGCATTTCTGGACATGAGTCTTCGATTCAGGTTTAATATGTTATACCCCGGTATCTATATAAAACATGCTTACAAAGAGATAATCCATCTTTGATATTGATTTTATTTCGAATATTTTATTGGGTCTATTTATTTGTCTATTTTTAGAACAGACTATTCGGTTGATACCATATAGCGATAGAGAGCATTATGCTGTTCGTATGGCTACGCACCGAACGTCCAATGCGCCAGATTGTTTGGTTATATTGTTTTATTCCACAATTATAATATTGTATACCCCGGTAACTATATAATACGTTTACAAGGAGATAATACACATTTAAATTTGGACTATCTCTTTAAAGATGGATTATCTCTTTAAATAACAGATTTGAAAAAAGTTGCGTGGGTATAAAATAATAAATATGAAGTTAAGACCCCTACCCAGTATTCATTCTCGATATCTCTGTGTTCAAGTAGCTTTTTATATTACCATTTATTTAATTCACTATTTCTTTGTGTTTCCTTGTCCAAACTCCCAGATATTCTATATTTTTATATATACCTTTAATAGTGGCTTTACCTTAACTGGCACAGAGTAAATCGTTTACTGGACTTGTGTCTCAGTTAGTAAGTGTTTATTCTGTATAAAGGTTAATCCATTATAACACACAGCGTCGGTTTCTAAATAGACTGCAACTTAATAAAAGTTGGTGTCATCCCCTGTCCACCAAAATAGACATAGATCTTGGAAGAGTTATAGGACGAAATTACTGTCGAGTTTGTGACGCTATTCCGGCCGGTCTTTAACACTTATGTACATTCCATTGTAAGCTGTGTAGACATCTATCGTTTTGTGAACCGTTCTACTAAACAAAACCACATGCGACGCATGGTGATTCATCATAAATACGGTATTTCGATCGTCCTTTGTTCGACTTGAAAATCGGTAGATTGATAGTGATCCTCCATATCACGAACTAAATAATTTACAGTTACACTGTGGAATTCCATTATAATTGGATCAGATTCCTCGCATTATATAGCCTGCAAGAGATATACAGCTGACTCACAAATCCCGGCACACGAGATTCAATAAGATTTCAAGATTCAATAAGATTTATTTGGTATTCAATATAATTATAATATACTAGCAGGGTTACCCGGCGTTGCCCAGGTTAATGTATGCTGTGGATTTTTTGGGAATAGAGAATGCTCTTGCTTAAAGTGTTAATAAATAAATTGTATATTCAAATAGCATCACAAAACATGATTATTACAGTCATGGAATATAAGTAGTGGCTCACCTTGTCAATTGTCATTCTGTTTATCGCGATTAATTTGTTCCACCAATAATGAAATATTTATTTATTTACAACTGCGTATACATTAGACGTTATATTATGATACATGCATATCATAAACACATTAGTTCGATAAAAGATGATAATTGGGTTTAACATATTGAGATGTATCAATCAATCTAGTGGGTTGGACTAAGATCTCGAGGACACCTGGCTATCATATCTCCATGAAGATACAGATGTTTCAAAGAAATTTCCAGGTGCTCCTCTGTTCATGGTGCTATATATTGACTAAATATTCTTAGTTTAAACGAAATGTTGCTGCGCACGTATATCCGCTACATGTGCCAGGCACAGATTTTGAGTTGTTTATGTCAGTCAATGAGTCTGTTCTAAAACCCTTGTCAGATGTCAGTATTAAAAAGTCTTGTGCTACTAACTGCATTTTCTTGTATATCAGAAGAAACTATATTTGACTGCCCACTGTGACCACTATTTTTGTACAGGCCTTCATATCTCTTGACAAATTGTAACTTTTTGTGGAAACTATTGAATGGAACAGACTATATCTTGTTATTATATATATGCAATCCTCTGACGGTTCGATGTCTCTCAGTTTGCACGAATATATGTATCTCTTCAATAGAATGATAAATATACGTTTAATGCTTCTTCTAGTTATCTCTTTTTGCTAGCTCATTGTGTGAATGCCTTGATTGCCATTCCCATATAAATATGACTGTTAAGAAGATATAATTGTTCAAGTGACTTATTTTGGTCACCATATGTCGGGATTGTGAAATGTGAACGTCCAACTACTTAAAATGATATGGAGATGGCCCAGTGACTGTATATAACTTTTATGTGGATATCGGCGAATAGCAATCTTATCAATGATAGTGCATATCCGCTCGCCATCCGTGACGCAAACGACACCAAATGTGATTTAATTCATGGTATATCATTAGAGAAAAACGTGTATGAATTTGGTGGAATTTGGTTTATTAAATCAATTGTTGACGCAACGCTGACTCGAACAACGCCATATTGCGAAGGTGATTATGTATTCGTTTGGTGGAAATCAGCGACAAAACTATTTTTTAAATTTCCCCTCCCACCAACAGCGTCATTTTAGAAAATATTAACCAGCACCATTATCTTCCTTGTAAAAAGTTACCCCTCTTAGAACGCCTTCGTACCATCTCGATTGTACCGCGTGAAGTTATATATAGAACGCACATAGACAGACAAAAAGTCAGACAGACAGCACGATTTTATTTCTTGTATCATTTGAGAAGAACGTGTCTGAATTTGATGGTAATTGGTACTAAAAATATTTTGTATCAGTTTTGGTGACCCTCCCGTCTATATTTCGGACTCAAGCTGAAACACTAAGACTCATTAGAGATTAAAGATGCATATATATAAAATTGGTGAAAATTGGCGAGTATACAAATTCGTATCAAATTTAAGGTCCCCATATCTCTCACCCATAGGGCACCAATTTGGTGTATCTAAACCACACGATAAGATTCCTCGTATCACGGAGAAGAATATGTATCAATCTGGTGGAAATCGGCACTAAACATATAGATATAATGTGTCCCTCTTATCTCTATACACCACTGACTCGAATGGCCCCACTTGTGACATCCTTAAACCACACGATTACACTCCTGATATCATGGAGATGATTGTTTATAAGTTTGGTGATAATCGGCGACTAAACAATTGTTTTTATCAAATTTGGTGCCAATCCCTCCCCTCTCCATCTCTCACCCAAACAGCACCACTATGGCGTCTTTAAATCACGATTAGATTCATCATATCATGGATAAGAACGTGTATCAATTTGGTGGAAATTGGCGCTAAAAAAACTGTGCATCAATTTTGGTGCCCTTGTCCCTTTCAATACAACCCTGACTCGAATGAGGCCACATCTGACAGATAAAAGCGACACCATTAGACTCCTCATACCATGGGGATGATTTTGGATAAGTGTGGTGGCAATCGGCGACTTATTATCAAATTTAGTGCCCACCCCTCCCAATCTCTCATCCAAAAACAACAATTTGGCGTTGTTAAATCGCACAATTAGATTCACTGTATCATGAAGAAGAATATATATAAATTTGGTGGAAATCTGCGCTAACATTAGTGTTATCAATGTTGGTGCCCCTCTCCCCTTCCGTTCATCCCTGACTCAAACGACGCCACTTTTGACATATTTAAACCACACCGTTGGATTCTTCATATCATGGGAATGATTATATGTAAGTTTCGTGGCAATCGGCGACAAAAAAAATCTGCCCCCCCCCCCTTCCGGGCACCCCTGACGCAAACGGCGCGACTTTTGCCATATTTAAACCACGCCATTAGATTCCTCATATTATGGGGATGATTATATATAATTTTGGTGGCAATCGGCGACAAATTATTTTTCTGCCCCTCCCCTTTTCTGCCCCTGACAACAACGGCGTCACTTTAGAAAATTCTAACCCCGACCATTATCTTTCTCGTAACAAGCTACTCCTAGTAGACCCCTTTGGCATCATCTAGATGGTCCCCTGTGACTTTCTATAGAACACAGACAGACAGACATTCGCAAATATAGATATAGATATATATATCAACAGGACCCCACAAAAAGTTTAACTTGCAAGGGCAGGGTCCTTATGCTTGTATAATGATACAGTGTTATGTGTACGTATATTGGGTGTATATATTGGGTGCGTATTTACGATGGGAGATTCTAACCTGAGTGTTAAAGATGGATTATCTCTTTAAATAACAAATTTTAAATTGTTGCGTGGTATAAAATAATAGATATGAACTGAAGACCTATGTCCGGAAAAGCTTCTATCAATTAATATTGATTTTATTTCGAATAATAAATCGAGCCCGTTTATGTTACTAGTTTTAGAACCGACCATTCGGATGAGACCGTATTGCGATATAGAGCACTGGGCTGTTCCTATGGCTACGCAACGAATGTCAAATGTCACAGATTGGTTGTTTGTATTGTTTTGTTCCACAGATATAAGCGATAATGAGTACAATTAACGTTTATTTGTGACAACATGGCACAATATAATTTCTGGTCTCTGTTAACAGTAACCACTATTGTTCGTTAGCTGAACAAGCACACCTTTTTAGACCAGAAAATATTCGAAATAAAATTAATATTAATCGATAGAAGCATTTCCGGACAGGAGTCTTCGATTCAAATCTAATATTTTATACCCCGGTAACTATATAATACATGTTTACAAAGAGATAATCCACCTTTAATGAGACGGCCTACACAGGGAATAAACTGCATCATTGTGACGTATGTGGGAAATTGCTCACCCAATATGGCAACTTGGTGATACACAAGAGAATCCACACCGGAGATATGCCTTACCATTGTGACATATGCGGGAAATCATTTAATCAATCAAGTCACTTGGTGACACATAAGAGAATCCACACCGGAGATATGCCTTACCATTGTGAAATATGCGGGAAATCATTTAATACATCGAGCCACTTGGTGATACACAATAGAATCCACACTGGAGATAAGCCTCACCATTGTGACATATGCGGGAAATCGTTTAATCAATCAAGCCACTTGGTGACACAAAAGAGAACACACACCGGAGATAAACCTTACCGTTGCGATATATGCGGAAATCATTTAATACATCGAGCCAGTTGGTGATACATAGGAGAATCCTCACCGGAGATATGCCTTACCATTGTGACATATGCGGGAAATCATTTAACCAGTCGGGTGTCTTGTTGAAACATAAGAGAATCCACACTGGAGATAAGCCTCACCATTGTGATATATGCGGGAAATCATTTAATGCATCGAGCACCTTGGTGACACACAAGAGAATCCACACTGGAGATAAGTCTTACCATTGTGACATATGCGGGACATCATTTAATATATCGAGCAACTTGTTGACACACAAGATAATCCACACTGGAGATAAGCCTCACCTTTGTGATATATGCAGGGAATCATTTAATACATCGAGTGGCATGGTGAAACATAAGAGAATCCACACCGGAGATAAGCCTTACCACTGTGAAATATGCGGGAAATAATTTAATCAATCGAGTAACTCAGTGACACATAAGAGAATCCATACTGGAGATAAGCCTCACCATTGTGACATATGTGGGAAATCGTTTAATACATCGAGCCACTTGGTGAAACATAAGAGAATTTACACCGGAGATAAGCCTTACCACTGTGATATATGCGGGAAATCATTTAATCAATCGAGTAACTTAGTGACACATAAGAGAATCCATACTGGAGATAAGCCTCGCCATTGTGATATATGCGGGAAATCATTTAATCGATCGAGCACCTCGGTGACCCATAAGAGAATCCACACTGGAGATAAGCCTTACCGTTGTGATATATGCAGGGAATCATTTAATACATCGCGTGGCATGGTGAAACATAAGAGAATCCACACCGGAGATAAGCCTTACCACTGTGATATATGCGGGAAATAATTTAATCAATCGAGTAACTCAGTGACACATAAGAGAATCCATACTGGAGATAAGCCTCACCATTGTGACATATGTGGGAAATCGTTTAATACATCGAGCCACTTGGTGAAACATAAGAGAAATCACACCGGAGATAAGCCTTACCACTGTGATATATGCGGGAAATCATTTAACCAGTCGGGTGTCTTGGTGAAACATAAGAGAATCCACACTGGAGATAAGCCTCACCATTGTGATATATGCGGGAAATCATTTAATGCATCGAGCACCTTGGTGACACACAAGAGAATCCACACTGGAGATAAGTCTTACCATTGTGACATATGCGGGACATCATTTAATATATCGAGCAACTTGGTGACACACAAGATAATCCACACTGGAGATAAGCCTCACCTTTGTGATATATGCAGGGAATCATTTAATACATCGAGTGGCTTGGTGAAACATAAGAGAATCCTCACCGGAGATAAGCCTTACCATTGTGATATATGCGGGAAATAATTTAATCAATCGAGTAACTCAGTGACACATAAGAGAATCCACACTGGAGATAAGCCTTACCGTTGTGATATATGCAGGGAATCATTTAAAGATGGATTATCTCTTTAAATAACAAATTTTAAATAGTTGCGTGGGTATAAAATAATAGATATGAACTGAAGACCTATGTCCGGAAAAGCTTCTATCAATTAATATTGATTTTATTTCGAATATTAAATCGGGCCCATTTATGTTACTATTTTTAGAACCGACCATTCGGATGAGACCGTATTGCGATATAGAGCACTGGGCTGTTCCTACGGTTACGCATCGAATGTCAAATGTCACAGATTGGTTGTTTGTATTGTTTTGTTCCACAGATATAAGCGATAATGAGTATAATTAACGTTTATTTGTGACAAAATTGCACAATATAATTTCTGGTCTCTGTTAACAGTAACCACTATTGTTCGTTAGCTGAACAAACACCCCTTTTTAGACCAGAAAATATTCGAAATAAAATTAATATTAATCGATAGAAGAATTTCCGGACAGGAGTCTTCGATTCAAATCTAATATTTTATACCCCGGTAACTATATAATACATGTTTACAAAGAGATAATCCACCTTTAATACATCGAGTGGCATGGTGAAACATAAGAGAATCCACACCGGAGATAAGCCTTACCACTGTGATATATGCGGGAAATAATTTAATCAATCGAGTAACTCAATGACACATAGGAGAATCCATACTGGAGATAAGCCTCACCATTGTGACATATGTGAGAAATCGTTTAATACATTGAGCCACTTGGTGAAACATAAGAGAATTCACACCGGAGATAAGCCTTACCACTGTGATATATGCGGTAAATCGTTTAATCAATCGAGTAACTTAGTGACACAGAAGAGAATCCATACTGGAGATAAGCCTTACCGTTGTGATATATGCGGGAAATCATTTAATCGATCGAGCACATCGGTGAACCATAAGAGAATCCACACTGGAGATAAGCCTTACCGTTGTGATATATGCAGGGTATCATTTAATACATCGAGTGGCATGGTGAAACATAAGAGAATCCACACCGGAGATAAGCCTTACCACTGTGATATATGCGGGAAATAATTTAATCAATCGAGTAACTTAGTGACACATAAGAGAATCCATACCGGAGATAAGCCTCACCATTGTGACATATGCGGGAAATCGTTTAATACATCGAGCCACTTGGTGAAACATAAGAGAATTCACACCGGGGATAAGCCTCACCATTGTGACATATGTGGGAAATCTTTAATACATCGAGCGACTTGGTGAAACATAAGAGCATCCAAACCGGAGATAAGCCTCACCATTGTGATATATGCGGGAAATTGTTTAATACATCGAGTGGCTTGGTGGCACATAAGAGAATCCACACCGGAGATAAGCCTTACCACTGTGATATATGCGGGAAATAATTTAATCAATCGAGTAACTCAGTGACACATAAGAGAATCCATACTGGAGATAAGCCTCACCATTGTGACATATGTGGGAAATCGTTTAATACATCGAGCCACTTGGTGACACAGAAGAGAATCCACACGGGAGATAAGCCTTACCACTGTGATATATGCGGGAAATCATTTAATACATCGAGCCACTTGGTGACACATAAGAGAATCCACACCGGGGATAAGCCTTACCATTGTGACATATGTGGGAAATCGTTTAATACATCGAGCCACTTGGTGAAACATAAGAGAATCCACACCGGGGATAAACCTACTGCTGTGATGACTTATAAAACGAACATTTAATACATTTGTAAGTCTGGAGGCCTTTCGTGCTTGGTATCATTGCACTATCCAGTAGACTGCTATTGTTGTACGTAATGGATTTCAACCGAAATGAAGTCTGTAATGATAAATATGACAATCGTAGCATGGTGAAATACAAAGTGGAATCTGATACAATTATAACTAAAGTTTGTATCTGCCAGAACGATGGTCCCTGGGTGTTGACAATAATTTGGTGGTTATTTTAAAGGTGGATTATCTCTTTGTAAACATGTATTTGCTTCTGTCGATTAATATTAATTGTATTTCGAATATTTTCTAGTCTAAAGAGGTGTAGTTGTTTAGCTAACGGACAATAGTGGTTACTGTTAACAGAGACCATAAATTTTATTGTACAATTTTGTCACAAATAAACGTTAGTTATACTTATTATCGCTTATAACTATGGAACAAAACAATACAAACAATCAACCTGAGACATTTGACTTTCGGTGCGTAGCTATAGGAACAGCCCCGTGCTCTATATCGCAATATGGTATCATCCGAATGGTCTGTTCTAAAAATAGACACATACACGGTCCCGATTGAATATTCGAAATAAAATCAATATTAAAGGTGGATTATCTCTTTGTAAACATGTATTATATAGTTACCGGGGTATAAAATGTTAGATTTGAATCGAAGACTCCTGTCCGGAAATGCTTCTATCGATTAATATTAATTTTATTTCGAATATTTTCTGGTCTAAAACGGTGTGTTTGTTCAGCTAACGAACAATAGTGGTTACTGTTAACAGAGACCAGAATTTATATTGTGCAATTTTGTCACAAATAAACGTTAATTATACTCATTATCGCTTATATCTGTGGAACAAAACAGTACAAACAACAAATCTGTGACATTTGACATTCGTTGCGTAGCCGTAGGAACAGCCCAGTGCTCTATATCGCAATACGGTCTCATCCGAATGGTCGGTTCTAAAAATAGTAACATAAATGGGCCCGATTTAATATTCGAAATAAAATCAATAATAATTGATAGAAGCTTTTCCGGACATAGGTCTTCAGTTCATATCTATTATTTTATACCCACGCAACTATTTAAAATTTGTTATTTAAAGAGATAATCCATCTTTAATTGTTAGAAGCTTTTCCGGACACGGGTCTTCATTTCATATTGATTATTTTATACCCACGCAACTATTTAAAATTTGCTATTTAAAGAGATAATCCATCTTTAATCTATAGTACAAGGGTTTTATTTCCTTGCGGGATAGCATCACTAAATCCACCCTCTGGGGGACCTCATTATGCAAATCGACACATATCGCACGCAAGTGGATGATCGCCTATGTGGATCTTCTTGTGTTTCGTCAGTGTACCTGAGTCAGCAAACGATTTATCACAAACACCACAATGATACGGACGCTCTCCCGTATGTTTTCTCATATGCAGTCAGAGTTCCTAACCGAGTAAATTCTTTACCACATATCTCACATTCGTACGCTTGATGTCCTGCGTGTATGTTTATGTGGGTTCTCATGTTTACTTACCACATCTCACATTCGTACGGTCGATGTCCTGTGTGTATGTTTATGTGGGTTCTCGTGTTTACTTACCACACATCTCACATTCGTACGGTCGATGTCCTGTGTGTATGTTTATGTGGGTTCTCGTGTTTACTTACCACACATTTCACATTCGTACGGTCGATGTCCTGCGTGTATGTTTATGTGGGTTTTCATGTTTACGTAGTTGTGTGAACTAAATGTTTTCCCACACATGACACGCGTGTGGAGAATCGCTGGTATGGTATCTCTTGTGCCTTGTCAGACTGACCAATCCGCACATGTCATACTCGTGTGGACGAGCTCTCGTGTGGATTCTCTTATGACTATTTAGACACCTCGATTGTTTGAATTTTCCCCGCATAAATCACACACGAATTGACGGTTCGCCATGTGCATTATCTCATGGTTAGATAAAGTTCCAGAATTTTGGAATATTTTCCCGCAAATCACACTCGAATGGTCGATCGCCTGCGTGACCTCTCACGTGTGAAGTCAGATATTCCTAATGTCTGAATGGTTCCCACATTCGTGTTGAATCTGTGGACGATCTCCTGTATTGACACCGATAGTTGAGTTTGTTGTTGAGATCCCTCATATGTGTAAGGAGCACCCCAAGTTGATAGGTTACATTACAAAACTAGATAGTATAGGTGAAGTAAACAACATATGGATAATAATTCTGTTAAGATAGAGGTGTTGGATAGAAATAATTGGATAAAAATAGATTTTGTCTATTTACAACATATGTGTCTTTTGTTGTTCGTTTTTTTTGTTGTTTCCCCGAGTTCGTGAATACATTTTCACTTGCTTCACACTCAAATGGCCGATCGCCTGTGTGACATATCATATGTGAATTCAGATGACCAGAATGGCTGAATACGTCCCTACATAATCTCACAATCGTGTGGACTGTCTCCTGTGTGGATTGTCTTTTGTTCTGACGAAGGAGCAAATTCAGGCCTTGTAAAAGTTAACTGCCAGATCGGCTGTGACTGTTTCAAATTATAACTCTGGTTAAATGTCCGTTTGTCGCATCTACACACACAACGCTCTTTTGTGGTCTCTGCTCGTGTGAACCGAATTTTATTATTATTATTTGGTGGCAATCATTGCAACCAACTCACTCATTTCAAAATACTGACAGTTTCTCGGTTCATGTTTTTAAACAATAATTATGTCGCATAAGGTAGGTACATATAAGATTCACACCTGTGTGAGACTAAATATATACGTTTAACGACCCCCTTTTTGAAGTTTTTCTGTTTCTTAAGGACTTTGCTAACCCAATTTTCCCCAAATTTGATGGAGTCAAAATAAAGGTTTATGTTCACTTTTATTAGTAATCACAGTAACCAAGCCCATGATTGAAACATTTTAAGAGTATAATTCATGGTGGAATATGTTAGAAATACTAAATGTGAAATATATAGAGGTTTTTAAAATAAATTTTTTCGAACCCAAAATCAATAAACACAAAGTCCATATCAAAGAAAAAAATATGGCAATGTGTACTGAACACTGTGAAGAATGATGAACAATCAAATAATATTCACATTTATCAAGCATTCCTTGATAAAATTACTAAGAACCAATTGTTTACAAATATTTGAGTAACTTGCCTGACATATGTTGTAGTGAGGTGACAGTTAAGTGTTAATATCTGAGGACAGTGGTGTGTTGTGAATCTCTTGACAAAAGAACTGTACTCACCAATCTCTGGGTACCCCATAACCCATAAACTAGGTCGCCAATCAGCCTGAATCGGGATGTAATCTTGTCATGTCTCAGCACTGGCTGTTTATATTCCCACCAAGCTTGAGTGAACATTATCTTGGCCCATCAAATTCAGTTGCCAAATAGCTCTGTTGAGCAATGAATCTACCATTAGGCTGTTCATATAGTCTGACCAGACCTGGTAATATGGCTAAGGCCATCCAGGTCTGACCGCGGCGGCGCATCAGCTTAGACGGCTATTTAATTTATTTAAATACACTTAATTTTACAAATCAACTAACATAGTCATTAATGTTAACAATATTGCAATATATATTAGCTCTGACACCTACCAGAACGTGTGTATAATTCCGTAATAATTTAATCCAAAAATCCAGTCGGAAAACATGTTGACAAAACGTGGTTAAATGGCCGAAGCAGGAGGGGCTAACATATCACATGACTACGTGCGTCTCGTGCATGGCAAACATGATTCTGCAACTCGCATTACTGTACCAGGATGTTAACAGTACGCATGTGTAACAAATTGGAGTTGGTAATTTGTAAAAACTACACGCATGCGCAGATTGTAGTTCCCCTCAACTTGAATTGTATCAGGGCAACCTGAATTGTACACTCAATGTGAACGCATGTGATTACCTTGCCGTGCGCACGGGGAACTCACAGGGGGATTCATGAAATTACGGGTCACATGCAATGGTCGACGAACACACGACATGTCAGTGTTTACGTTCTGTTATCTGTCGGATTTTAAGGATAACTGACACGTAGGTGAGTGGATGGTTTCACACTTGTATTTGTATTTAGTTGATAAATACATATGCGTTGGTCCTAATTGTTACTTTTATAGGAATTATAGCCGCCTATGTTTGTTTAACCACGCCATGGATCTTTGATGGCGTAAGCCATGACACAAAGATCAAATGGATCTACTGTTCATATGGCTACGCACCGAACGTCAAATGTCCCAGAATGATTGGCTGTATGGCTTATGCCATAGTTATAAGCGATGATGAGTATAATTAACGTTTAACGTTTATTTGTGACAAAATTACACAATAAAATTTCTGGTCTCTGCCAACAGTAACCACTATTGTTCGCTAGCAAAACAAACATACCTTTTTAATTTTAGACCAGAAAATATTCGAAATAAAATTAATATTAATGGATTGAAGCATTTCCGGACAACGGTATTCGATTCAGATCTACATTTTATACCCCAGTAACTATATAGTACATGTTTACAAAGAGATAATCCACCTTTAAAGCGATACTGAGATTAATGACTTTGCTAACCCAATTTTCCCCAAATTTAATGTAAAAAAATAAAGGTTTATGTTCACTTTTATTAGTAATCAGAGTAACCAAACCCATGGATGCATTTTGAGAGTATAATTCGTTATGTTAGAAATTCAAAATGTGAAATTTATAGACGTTTTTAAAATATATTTTTTCCGAACGCAAATTCAACAAGCACACAGATTATAATTACTCCCCTTGCTCCCTAATTTAAAATGGTGCTGTGAAACTAATTCCGAATTAATGGACACACCTGAGGTAATGCTACGACATATACATGTGATTCTACGTTTAGGAGAGACAATAAGGCTCAATGCCGAGTACGTGATTTATTATGGCAGGAATGAGGCAAGCTCATTTACATAGTATACATTAGTTTACATTACATTCAGCTCCATCAAGACACGACTGTCATTCAACTCACATGAGTCACATCATTCGCTCACTTTCAGAACATCAAACATTTTCCTGACATAAAGATTACAGACACCAAAAATAAGTATCTATCGCACAATACAATTAGCTATGAAGATAATGAAATACATATCAATTGACTTCATATTTACTGCTATCACTTTTTGTCAACTTCCCATAAGGGCATAAGCTCAAACTTTACATATCTTAAAGGTGGATTATCTCTTTGTAAACATGTATTATATTGTTACCGGTGTATAAAATATTAGATTTGAATCGAAGACTCCTGTCCGGAAATGCTTCTATCGATTAATATTAATTTTATTTCGAATATGTTCTGGTCTAAAAAGGTGTGTTTGTTCAGCTAACGAACAATAGTGGTTACTGTTAACAGAGACCAGAAATTATATTGTGCAATTTTGTCACAAATAAACGTTAATTATGCTCATTATCGCTTATATCTGTGGAACAAAACAATACAAACAACCAATCTGTGATATTTGACATTCGTTGCGTAGCCGTAGGAACAGCCCAGTGCTCCATATCGCAATACGGTCTCATCCGAATGGTCGGTTCTAAAAATAGTAACATAAACGGGCCCGATTTAATATTTGGAATAAAATCTATTAATTGATAGAAGCTTTTCCGGACAGGGGTCTTCAGTTCATATCTATTATTTTATACCCACGCAACTATTTAAAATTTGTTATTTAAAGATGGATTATCTCTTTAAATAACAAATTTTAAATAGTTGCGTCGGTATAAAATAATATATATGGACTGAAGACCCCTGTCCGGAAAAGCTTCTATCAATTAATATTGATTTTATTTAGAATATTATAACAGACCATTCGGATGATACCGTAGTGCGATATAGAGCACCTGGCTGTTCCTACGGCTACTCAACGAAAGTCAAATGTCACAGATTGGTTGTGTGTACTGTTTTGTTCCACAGATATAAGCGTTAATAAGTATAACTAGAGGGTTAAAATTCTGGTCTGCAGAATTTTGATACTTCCATATAAATTCCCCATCCCCGATCACCATCCACAATTTAATCATCTACCCACCCCTATCCAATCCTTACGCATAAACCACTCCATAACCCTAATATTGGTAGCCAATCCATAATCATAACCATTTCCACAGTATCCACAGCACTTAACTCTAACCCAATAAAATACCCTTACCAATTACATTGCCCTCCTGCGAACCATATCCATAGCCGTACCTTGGACCATTACCATAACTCTTTCGATGAGCCTAGTCATACATACAAGCATACCCACAACCAAATCCTTTGCATAACTGACACCGTCACAATTTTAACATTAACAATATCCACAATTCTAACCCAATTTATAAACCATATCCTGACCATAACGTTAACATTAAGCCTAACCCTGATCTACACATATCTATAACCCTATACTTAATGTATTATATAGTTATCAGGGTATAAAATATTAAATATGAGTCAAGAATTATGTCCGGAAATGATTCTATTGATTAATATTGATTTCATTTCGAATATCTACTGGTCTAATAATGTGTGGTTGTTTAGCTAACGAACAATAGTGGTTACTGTTACCAGTGACCAGGTCTGTTCTAAAAATAAATCAATAACTTGTCCCAATTAAACATCTCATTTCACAATAAAATATTCGAAAAAATTCAACATTAGCTGATAGAAGTCTTACTGGACATGGGTCTTCAATTCATATTTATTATTTTGTACCCACAAAACTATTTCAAACTTGTTATTTAAAGAGATAATCATATTGTTAACCCTTCACATTAATTTTCCTATGTGTATACAGTCATCCGGGAGTATTTTTCTACATGATATAGAGAGTAATCAATTGGTTTCGATGATTACGTGACATAATTCACGAGGGGAGCCGGGCCTGGTAAAACCCGAGTGAGCGGAGCGAACGAGGGTTTTACCAATAGGACCGGCTACCCGGGTGAATTATGTCACGTTATCATCGAAACCAATTGATTATTCTGTTTATTACACACTTTCAACCACTAAAAGTTGCTAATTCTAAAGAGAAGATGTGACAAAATAAGCCCAGATCAGCTGATTCTCCCATTTTGAACCCCAACGTACAGTTGCGCGTGCAGTTACGCGGACGGACACATAATTTAAATAATTGTGACGTAACGATACCGATTGACCTCAAAATTTGATGCCATTCATTTTTTAAAGTTTCGGAAATTCTCTGTAAAAATTGTGTTTATTCTGACCGAACAAGCATGGCACTTGGAACGGAATATTGTGAAGATGCTGATGGTGTGTGTAAATAATGTTGGTTCATACAGGAAATGTTTGGAAATCGTGCTAAAAGTAGAAAGATAAGTTTCGAAGTGACGATATTTTAATCATCGACGTAAACAAACTCTCGAAGTGCAACACGTGGAAATTCAGCTCGGAACTGGATAAATGTATTGTTCACATGGAATTGTTCGTAGTTCATTTTACTGGAATATATATGACATCGTCCGAATCATCGGAGTCGATAATAGGTAAGATTCTTCTTCATTTTACCACTTTATTAACTGCTTCTGTATCATCGTTAGCAGTTCGTTTCTGTTCAACTTCAACCATGTTTGAGCCGCAGAAAGTGAAAATAGTTCCGGCTTAGACGGAACTGTCTAAAATCGCGTGCTCTCACCGGTGACGTAATTCACAGGTGTGACATTATCACTTTTAACTCACCAAGAAATCCTTATAAATCACGTCTAAGTGTGTAATAAAAGTGAATACATGTAATATCTATCGGTCACTTAATCCTGATTAACTCATTGCGCATTCATTTGAAAAGTAAAAAAAAAAATTCATTGAATTTGCACGTGGATAGTACCGACCACATCCAATTTGCTTTATCTCGATTTCTTCATTTATTTCTTTGCAAGATTTACTTGAAGTTGCCAAAAGCCTCGACAAACCGATGCGCGTTCTCCGTTAGACGGATTGCTTTTATACCAGTCAAACATCCAGGATGTATATATGGTATACTGAGGCACATGCTCACGCATTTCACTCACTCCTTCATTAGCCTTCTTGAATTTCGACTTTTGCCATATATCGATGTAGGCTGTGTTCCTATGCATGTAGTACGCATTACGCTATATATCATCGCCATGAGTGGAACTTTTGTTCTGAAACTTAAGCAATCGCACCAGAGTTGGGCTTTGATATCCCCTATCACATCCACTCGTCAGCAAAATTTTATCTCCATATTATATTTTTTTCAAGAATTTTTGAACTTTTGGTTTTTGTTGGAATTTGCCAATATGTACCCACCTGAACACGAGCTTTCCGTTGGTCGGTTTGCTTTGTAAGTAGAGCGGTCAAACTTTGGGATGTTACCAAAAATATATCAACGTACCGGCTCCTGCATTACATCGCTCCTTCATTAACCCGGTCGGATTTGGCGAGAAAAATAGCTTAGTGATACAGCACTTAAATATACTTGTTAACATTATAAAGCCTCGCCACGAGTAAACCTTGTACCTTAGCGCAAATTAAGCAGACATCGATAAGTTGCGTTTGGGTACTATCTATCATAACCACTATTCAAATTTGTTTTATCTCGATGTTTGATTTTTAGACAATTTTTCCCCCTTTGATTTTCGTTGGAATTTGCAAAAGGTGTGAACCGACCGGAAGCTCACTCGCTGTTTGACAGTTTGCTATTATAGCAGAGCTATCAAACTTTGGGGGGCTACCTACGCGATACCGCAGTACCTGCTCCTGCATTAACCTTGCTCACCAATTAGCCCGTTTGGACTTGGCGCCAAAATAGCTAATTTTCTTGTACATGCCGTAGATCGGTAACGATGGGGACAAAAAACTTGCCAGCGATAAAATTCGGTCCGCACCACTCTCCCCATTCGGAATATCCAACAAAAATATTATACCGCTGGACTTTTTTTTTGTTTTTTTTTGTTTTTTGCTAAATATGCCGTTTACATCCGCCACCGGTCAGCCTGGTCTCACCTCCCTCGGCCTGGTCTCACCACCCGACCTGGTATCATTACCCAGCATGGTTTCGTCGCCTCCCCGGTTATGCTTCATCCTCTCCCATGCTCCTTCATTAGCAAATTATTTAATTTTCGATGGTCTGTAACTTGGACATTTTTCAACCGATTTCCAAAATTTATATATATTACGGCAAGTAGGTAATCGTTTAGAAGTACTGAAAATTCCCCATCGAATGACACCAAACACGTGACGATTGGTTGAAGGGATTAAAATTCATAGTGCATCTTCTGTAAACTTGAAAAAAATGAAGGGGCCACAATTTCTACATTTTTCAACCGATTCACAAAATTCACCCATAGTGACACTCTGTACATCTTATAGATACTTCACAACAATTTTGGTTCAAATCGGAGACAAAAAAAATATGACAATTTTTCCCCCTCCCTAATACGGACCAATGTTTTTGGATCTTGGTCAAAATTGCACCATTTCGTCTTCTTTCTATTGATAGCACGCTCACATAAACCAAATCCAGTTCACGTGCGTTGTTTAGGAGAAGATCTGGACACAAGCACTTTCTACACACGGACTCTATTAGTCCATTTTCGATGTGTTATAACTTCTTGGTCATTTCTCAACCGATTTCCAAAATTCTTTCAGGAGGATCATTAGTACGTCCAATAGATACAGTGATACACTACAGTAAAAGTAGTTGAAATCATCGGAAAAAAAAATCGAAAATCTTGCCCCCACCCAAACCCCAAAAATATAAGGCCGTTCCTGTTCAAAACTTGTTTTCATAGCAAGTTGCTAACAAGTAACTGCATAGAAGCCCTCATATCTGGCTACCATGAATGTTATAGGCGGACACAGGATATGAAATAAATCGAATTTTGCGAATCATGGGCGACAACTCTGTAGGGAAAGCTCGGACATAAATTATAATGCATGGACCCAATAGGGCATACTGAATTGTACCTGTGGTCCCAATTTCAAGTTGCTGCTATTCATACTTTTCGAGATACTGCAACCCCCAGTTTTACACATAAATGGAGATAACTCTGCAAAGCAAGTTAGCACAAAATACTATATAGGCCGAGTACCTACAACTATCATAGGGCTATAAACATACCAAATTCCAGCGCTCTATCTCTCATACTTCCTGAGATTTAAGCGTTATAAAATTGCTTAGTATAATACTAAATAATATTGGAAAAATTAAAAAATTGAATAACAATATGCTTCCATATTAAAGATGGATTATCTCTTTAAATAACAAATTTTAAATAGTTGCGTGGGTATAAAATAATAGATATGAACTGAAGACCTATGTCCGGAAAAGCTTCTATCAAATTAATATTGATTTTATTTCGAATATTAAATCGGGCCCATTTATGTTACTATTTTTAGAACCGACCATTCGGATGAGACCGTATTGCGATATAGAGCACTGGGCTGTTCCTACGGCTACGCAACGAATGTCAAATGTCGCAGATTGGTTGTTTGTATTGTTTTGTTCCACAGATATAAGCGATCATGAGTATAATTAACGTTTATTTGTGACAAAATTGCACAATATAATTTCTGGTCTATGTTAACAGTAACCACTATTGTTCGTTAGCTGAACAAACACACCGTTTTAGACCAGAAAATATTCGAAATAAAATTAATATTAATCGATAGAAGCATTTCCGGACAGGAGTTTTCGATTCAAATCTAATATTTTATACCCAGTAACTATATAATACATATTTACAAAGAGATATTTAAAATGTATTCCAACAATCGATTGATGGAAGAAACAATAATAAACTCCACACAGGTATGTGATTCTGATAAAACTAACTGAATAGTCTGTCAGTTTACAGAAGATTTGTCAATGGTAGGGGGTTACCTAGCAACAATGAAACCTCAATACCAATTTGCCACACGAGAATCACACGAGAATGCATCAGTACACAACACAACAACCTTTAGTTATGCATTGTTGTCAATATAAGCATATTATAGCATGTTATGACACAATTATATCATGCAAATTTCTCGAAACTCATACCAAATTATGAAACAGTTATATCAGTTAAATTACCAGAAACTCATACATATGGTATGTTTTCAAAGGTGGATATGTCCATAACAACCACGTGCCAATACGGGTACATATAACTCTTAAGACAATCAATACGGTTTGATTATTTAATTACAACAAAGTCAATAGCATTCAATCGTCGGCATCTGGTTTCTTCCTAGTTGTGTTCGTCTTCCCGTCGTCTGCTCGGGTTAGGGTCTTCTTGCGTCCTCATAAGTTGGGCGTGTCTGCTTGTCGTCAGCGTGTTTGGGTTCCAGTTTGAGTTCGTCGACCTGTCGTCTGCGTGGTTGCTATCGGGTGGTGTTCGTCGTCCTGTCGTCTGCTCTTCTCCGCCGCCGCACCAGTGGGGTGTTGTTAGCATTACAAGATCATAATGTTTACCTTGCATTCCTATCCATACTTCTGGCTAGAGGTCCTAGCTGTCTTCTTAGCGTCCGAGCAGTCTTGATCGCTGCTGGGTAGTCGGTTAGAACTGAGTAATGGGTGTCGGTTTTCTTCTTACTAAATACACAGAGGGTATTAATGACAGCCGAGTGCATATTCACGGCGCATCAATTCTTGGCGTACCTAGGGTAATCGGGCGATCGTCATTTTCCTATGCGTCCTTTAGACTGCTCCTTTCGTACATCGCGCTGCATTGGGTTTCAATAATCTTCTTCTGGATATACCTAGGATAGCTTATCCGCAAATTGTGCTGTATAATTCTGAATCTTCATGCTGCATTAGCTTTCTACTTCAGGTGGTCCAAACTGTTGTTTGCGTGTCGAATATCGTGCCTTCATATAGTTAACAGGGGCGCGCCGATATATATGGTGAATCGAGCGGACCCTAGGAACTAAAGCTTGTCTGCTTTCTTGGGTTGAAAGTTATGTCCCTGGGGTTATCTTGGTACAGCCATTACACACCTGTTAGGTAATGCTGCATTACGTAGGTTAGATTGTGAAAACTGCCATACTATCAGTCATATTTGTATTTCTTCGATGTGGGATAGTTGCATAGCAACCGTTGCCAATGAAGGACCTGTCGCGATGTCTATACATCTGAAAATGATTAATAGTGTATAAGGAACCTATGTGCCAAGTTTCATAGTGTTATCACCATTTGCACAATTGTTACGCCAAACGCCAGGACTATTATGTGGTATTTTTGCCTTTCAGACACTCAAAGACATGGCGTACGTTTTAGGGGTAGTGTTATGTTTCCGGCTATAAAATCTTAAGGATGGTGATGGTTCGATATATCTCATCACTTTCCTGTTCTGAACTAACCACTGTTCTAGTATAATGGTTCATATTTTAGCTCATTGTCGTCTGAATATCTTTACTCGCCCTCTTAGTTAGGAAAGTTTTGAATCACCATGCGATTTATATGCTCTCTTCGACAATAACTGTCATCACAATTATGGAATATCGACTGCTAGTAAGCTCTAGCATCAATTACGCATATCTATCGACACCTGCTTCATGATGGACCGGTATGTGTGAAGATTGAGTCCATACATTAGCCTGCATATGACTGCATTCGCATATGGTCTAATGGAATTTCGTCAGAATTTGCACTATTGCGAAAAATCATGATATCTCAAAAAGGTCAACTCGGATTCTTGGGGACTTTTGCCAAGTTGTTCATAAACATGTTCTTATTAATCCCTAAAAAATTCAGCTTTCCCGGATTTTGTGCACTAGTGAAACCTAATGTGCCTGGACTATAAGGCTAATTGTCTGAGAAAGGTGCTTAGATTAAAACATTCACAAATTTAGGTAAAATACACCAAGATCATTTTGAAATATACCAATAACTTGATTTTGGAGGGCGTTATGGTTTATTAACGGCCCTCCAGAAATGATTAACAGCCCGAGGGTTCATTAAAGGCCCGAGACGAAGTCGAGGGCCTTTAATGGCCCGAGGGCTGTTAATCATTTCTGGAGGGCCGTTAATAAACCATAACGCCCGACAAAATCAAGTTATTACTATTATTACCACTTTCTGAAATGAAACCCAACTAGAACATAGATGAGTGAGTAGGCAACAATATGTCAAATGAAATACATGTAATAACTCTTTTTTTCAAAACGATCACAATTCAAACCATGGGTCGTCTGTTCGTTGTCAAACAAATTGTCACGTGACTAATTATATTATTTACCACGAAAATAGGGACATATCTAACGAAAATTCAGTCAGAAATCTAATTTATTCCATTTGTTAGGCAACACTTACTTGTTGTTGGTCTGTTATTACATCATTTACATCTACTACAGTAAAATTTCAGTTTTATTCGTAATAATATACTATAAACTTGTTTTAACAGAAATTCCGAAATCCGAAATAAGGTTGCGTTCGATTGGATTTCTAGCAAATCGCAAACCGGATGCGGGCCGTTAATATCGTTAACGGCCCGCATCCGGTTTGATGCCGGGCGTTATGGCTTTTTACCGTTCGGGTAAAATACTGTTAATCTACTAGAGAACGCCCTCTAAAGTGGTAATAATATGTAATAACAGAATAGTGAGATAATTATTTTGTAACAACAAATAATTTAAAGATTCTAACTGTAGCTAAAATGATTATAAATATAAGTGATGTTAACACCAAACAAGACCAACGTTGGCATATGCAAGATTAATATAAAATGTTCAGTTCAAATCCGAATGCCAGAATGATTCTTTTAATCTTTCTCCTGTAAGCTGGAAAATATTATTTCGGCAAAGTTCTAGTAGTCGAAAATGCTAGACTTCTATGTATCAGTATGTGCAATGGTTCTCAAGTCGAGGAAATAAGGCATGGGTTCACGATTGTCCCGTATCGAATACATGCACCAGGAATGATGCAATGTACATGTACTTCACACTCAGGGTTGTGTTTGACAACCAGTACAGCATATCGATGTAATATTCTGGTAACTCTAGATACATAATAATCATCAGACTGAATGGTAATGAAATCACAACGTCAACGATGTCGAACTCCGAGTTGGTCGAATTAAACACATTTGGTAACAACACGGGTAACGCAGTGAGTAGTGTTCGTGACACACGACAAAAACAGCTTAATCGGAACACAATCGTCGGTCAATTATGCGTCGCTACAGCGTAAATTGTATCTTCAACATTCTTCAAACTCGTAGTCATTCATTGAAACAATTTTCAATATAAACAAAGAAAATTATCTCTTTGTAAACATGTATTATATAGTTACCGGGGTATAAAATATTAGAATTGAATCGAAGACTCCTGTCCGGAAATGCTTCTATCGATTAATATTAATTTTATTTCGAATATTTTGTGGTCTAAAAAGGTGTGTTTGTTCAGCTAACGAACAATAGTGGTTACTGTTAACAGAGACCAGAAATTATATTGTGCAATTTTGTCACAAATAAACGTTAATTATACTCATTATCGCTTATATCTGTGGAACAAAACAATACAAACAACGAATCTGTGACATTGTAATTGGACATTCGTTGCGTAGCCGTAGGAACAGCCCAGTGCTCTATATCGCAACACGGTCTCATCCGAATGGTCTATTTAAAATTTGTTATTTAAAGAGATAATCTATCTTTAAATATAATCGAACGTCCAACTGTCAAAATTATTTTCAAATAACGTGAAGATAAATGCTGTTCCAGTTGTGAGATATGTTGTAATTTCCGGATCAGATCGACGCCGGAAACCAGAAAGCCGCTGTGCGGGGAATAATTAATTATTATGCTTATAATATCCCATCTAAGAAAAAGATATGGATAACTGTACTGAACACTGTGACGAATGATGAACAATAAAGATATGCCCACATTTCTTCAGTTTTATTAAGATTTTTGGCTTGGAAGCAGTTGATTAGAAATTGTAGATTTTATTGCTCATAAAAGCTATTTGGGAACTGAATTTGATGGGTCGAGTTAATGATCACTCAAGACAGCTGGGATTATGACCAGCAAGTGCTGACCCATGAGAAGAATTTATATCCTGATTCAGGCTGATTTGTGATCTAGTTTCTGGGCTATGGGGTACCCTCAGATTAGGGATTACACAGTTCTTTTGTCAAGACATTCACAAAACACTACTGTCCACAGATATTAACACTTAATTGTCACCTCACTACAATGGATGTCATGCAAGTTACTCAATTATTTGTAAACAATTGGTTCTTTTTAATTTTATCAAAGAATGCTTAAACTCTAAGATATACTCACTCACGCCAGTTGGGATTATGACCAGCAAGTGCTGACCCATGAGAAAAACATCCTGATTCAGCTGATAGGTGATCTAATTTGCTGGGCTATGGGGTACCCCCAGATTGGGGATTACACAGTTCTTTTTCTAGCGATTCACAACTCACCACTGTCCACATATATTAACTGTCATCTCACTACAAGCGATGTCAGGTAAATTACTCAATTGTGTCTAAACACGTGATTCTTAGTAATTATATCCAAGAATAATTGATATATATGAATATTATTTTATTGTTCACCATTCTTCATAGTGTTCAGTGAACATTGACATATTTTTCTCTTTGATATGGACTTCGTGTTTATTGATTTTGGGTTCGAAAAAAATACCTCTAAACATTTAGTATTTCTAACATATTCCACCACGAATTATACTTTTTCATTATATGGGATTGGTTACTCTGATTACTAATAAACTAATGAACATAAACCTTTATTTTGACTCCATCAAATTTCGGGGAAATTCAGGGGGGGGGGGGGTTATAGGGCGAAAAAAATGTTTTTGCCCCTCTCGGGGACCCACCACCCCTCTACGTGCAATTTTTTTCTTTTTTTCCGCCCAATTTTTGGGACCCACCCCCAAAATCTTACAAAAAAACTTAAAATATATACCAAATCATAGCCTAGCAAAGAAATGTTCCATTTCTTATTATTTAATACTATTCCCAGCATTTTAATAAACCTTTAAAACTGCTCTAAAGGGAGATAATTCTATTAATATAAAATGTGGAAATGCTGAATGCATGCACTTAAAAACATTGGGCATAATGCCATAAAACATAATAATTATGAGGTAATACATCTCCTGATATCCTCAATAACTCCATATTTTTTTATATAACAATAGTATAAGATGTTTTAGAGCCAAGGCCCAATAGTAATACTGTAGTAATAGGGGTAGAACAAATTTCATCTTCCCTATTTCTGTTATATATATCTGCACATGGGTATGATGGGACCCAAGGAAAGTCACACTCACAGCAGCTCACAGTCTAAATACATGTATGTATGTCATGTTGGTGTGCAGATTGACATATACCCATATTATATAGTGAGAATTGGTAGTATTATTAACTTATTATCAGAGTATAAAGTTTAGTTTAAAGCCAGCGGAGATATCCAAGCCACGGTCACCTTGTACAAACCGTCCGTATACACGTAGTTGCCCCCTGTGCAATGTGGTTTACTGGATGTATCACATGGAAACCCATTATAAGAACAAGCATCCTGGATCAGACTGTCCAGTTAAGATATGTGACTCTGAGAAAGTTCGCATGAAGAGAGTTGCATAGATTACATGTGCAGTTTGATCCAGGTTAGTATGATTTATAATTAGTTTCAAGAACAAAGTTCATATTAGTCATTCTTATATTCTAGCTTTATGTTGCATATGGAATAAGTTGAGACTTTAATACCAAAAGCTACTTTTATAGTTACATTGCTCTATCCTGCTATATACTAAATTGAATATCAAAGCAACCAATAATGAACAAGCAACTGATAATTACAATACCATATGTATTGGCAGTCAAATAACTGGAACTCCAGATATACTACCTTACTACATGTATATGTACAGTGGGTAACTGCTTAGACTTGTGAATAATAACTGTGGTTGAATAAATATCACAAAAGGCTAAGCTTTCATATTGTTATCCAAACAGTATGAACTTTTTGTACGAGTTATTTTGTTTTATAGTTTTAAAGGTACTCAACCCGATAAAACTCCTCTCAATTACTATTTCAATGGCTTCGGGGGTCAAAAATATTTGATTCGAGTCGAGGAAGTCACCCATCAAAGCTCAGATTTGTTAGATATCGATTTTAGAAATCTATTATTTTTCATTATCGGGAATACTATCTGGCCCAGAACTCAGTCAAAATTGAGTTAAAATTACCACTTGATTTTAGAGTTATCCATCCTTGTCTGTTTGAATAGATTTTGAGAACACATCCAGAGCAGATTACGGCAGTTATTAGTACTTATCTCGAGAATAATAAAAATTTTCAAAAATCAATATCTAATAACTCTGAGCTTTGTTTGATGGGTTCCTCGACTCGAATCAAATATTTTTTACCCCCAAAGCCAAAGCAATAGTAATATAGGACCCTCTGATCGGATTGTTGTTGTTGGAATCTGTTGAGATGGGGACCCTCTTTACGGGTTGAGTACCTTTAAACCATTGGAATATAGTGGAATTGTTATTTTTGTTTGTATCATCAAGTTTATCTTGATAACAAATAATATCCATTATGTGGATTAAGAACAGAAGATGGTAATCATTTCATAATTATGCTTATATGGAAGCATTGTCGACTGATCGTGTCTGAGCATATAATTATGTTATAACAGTAAACAAATTTGTCAAAAGTAATTGCAAAATTCATCACAGAATTCATCAATATAAACTCAGCTTTATATTTTGTTCAAACCCTTAAAGGGATACACAATTATTACACATGTGTATATATATAGCTATAACATACACTTTGACATCCAATTGAAAGGCTATCTTGGATATGCATATTATAAATGTTTGTTCTTGTGTTTTAATGTTTGTTATATGATTTGTTTATATATATATAATGTATCTTTCATCCGTCGAAATCTGGTACATTAATTTTGACATACATCAGCATACATACACCCCTAAATGGTAGTTAGTTCTGGTTAGTATGTTTTAAATAGCCTAGTGTGTCATATGGTTGATATTAACGGATTACATGAGCACAAAAACTGATTTTAAGTGGAGGAAAAAATTTGCATTTTTGGTCATTTACGCATTTTTTCCAGGTCCAAATGACCCACCCACCCCCGCCCTATATATGGAATTTTTGTGCGCGACCCCCCCTGGGAAATTGGGTTATAAAAGTCCTTAATTAACGTCTATTTGTGACAAAGTTACACAATAACATTTCTGGTATCTGTTAACAGTAATCACTATTGTTCGTTAACTAAATAATCACATGTTATTAGACCAGAAAATATTCGAACTAAAATCAATATTAATGGATAGAAGCTTTTCCGGACGACAGAGGTCTTCGATTCATATCTAATTGTTTATACCCGGTAACTATATACATGTAACACATGTTCACAAAGAGATAGACCATTTTAAATTATTCGCTGGTGTAATTCACCGACGCGGTTTGCTTTACGTCATAAATGTTCACTATGTATTTCAGGGAAGTGGCCTTGGCGAGAGAGAAAGTCCACAGTGCACACGGGGGATCATCCGCTGAACAAGACAGGTTAATTGAAGTACAGTGCACACGGTGGCTCATCCGAGGAACAAGACAAGTTAATTGAATTACATATATACACGGTGATTGATCATTCCATCGACACACTGACGAACATTGCTCGCTTTCATCATGCAAAAGGATGAACATAGTGTCGATTTACGCCCACCCAAGACGAGCAGGATATCAGACGATTCATGTGAGCCATCAGGATCGTACACTGAACAAGGAAGCACATGTGGTATCGTGGAAAATATCGGAGTCGTTAGAGGAGAGTACAGCGCTACATTTACACACAACCCGGATCTAGCATGTGAACTGACTGTCTCTGGGGAACCATTTACACAGAACCTGGATCTAGCAAGTGAACTGACTGCCTCTGGGGAAACATTTACACACAACCCGGATGTAGCATGTGAGCTGACTGTCTCTGGGGAACCATTTACACACAACCCGGATCTAGCATGTGAACTAACTGCCTCTGGGGAACCATTTACACACAACCCGGATCTAGCATGTGAACTAACTGCCTCTGGGGAACCGAATATACAGAAGGATGCATTAAAATCTGCCACTAATAGTTGTACGGTGAAATCAGGCGCCCGTGATCCAGCTAGAATCTCCAACCTTGCGAAACTAATACGTAGAGTGGAATCTATCCGCGGCGGAGTATTCCATTGTGGGATTTGTCATCACTGTTGGAAGAATGTGAACCGTCTTATTGACCATATGTGGATTAAAAGGTTCACGCATTGCTTGGGATGGGAGAGTGGCCCGATTCAATTGTTTTACTGCAGTCAATGCGACGTATATCTTCCGACAAGCGACATTAATCTCTTATCGTCGAAGTTTTCATCTAGTGTTGTGAAACATCTCGCAATGCACGTACTCGAAGGGAATACTCCAGACTCAAGCATATGTTTCGATGCTGATGGTCCTGCCTACACATTACTGCAGATATCGATATCGCCTGATCATCTGATTATCGACACAAGCATGTCCCTGGGTAACTGGCCCGCATTGTCATACAATACATCAGATGTACATGCCAAGAAACATATATTCGCCGACCTTTTCTCGTGTCTGTCATGTCCGATGTGTGGACTCATAAAAGATAAACATGACGGAAATAATTTTGCTGTTCATCGACTTATATTTTCAACGACCTGTTTGAAACTAAGTTCGACTCTAGGGCTGTCTGTCGATGTCATAGTTACACGGTTTACCGAACAAGGATCACGCTACACAATTGTGTCCACATGTGACAACGACTTTGTGTTTACGAATCAACCTTACACTATCTTAAGAGGCAAGTTACTGTGTACGCTTGTCCGGACAAAACTAGCAAGCCAGATGAAAAGACTTACTCACCCGGTGATTGGAGTAGATTCTTTAACAGGCTCGATTCGTGTGTATTGTGGCATTTGTCGCTTGGGATTCACCAGTATCAGTAAGTGGGGATTCCATCTTGAGGAACATATCCATATGTTTCCAGTAGGTCGTCTTACAACTTCCGGAAACCGTTTTTTATCCGTGGCGATTTCTTCACCACTCCCAATTTGGAAGCAATTAGAGAGATTCTTCGAAACTTGCGCTTACACGTCTCGTGCAACTAACTATGTTGTAGGTTTGGCTACCACAAGATATGTTTTGAATGCACTATTCGCAACAGGAGCAACTGCACATGTTATTTGCATTCCTTTGTCTACAGTCACCAATGATGCTGTTCCTGATTTAAACAAACGAACTGATACGTTGTGTAACAGCATGAACACCACAGAACCAATGCACGACCGAGGTATCAATTTGCACGTGTCTTCATGCATCGCTAGATCATCCTTGGTGAGTGCCGACAAGGCTGAACAAACTGAGCATGGCATGGTTCCCGTGACTGTTTGCGGCGATCAGAAACGTGATTGTCAGAATATCATAGCGTGCCCAATTATAAACAGCAGCGAGGGTGCTAAACAGTGGAACACCATTCTCTCTCTACAGTCATCCGTGGAGATGGACGACGAATTGACAATTAAAATGCGCGCATTGGGACAGCTTGTTGTTACTTTATACACGTACAATCACACACAAGAAGAGTCTGTCCTATCTTTACACTGTGGTGTGTGTAAACATGACACGACCTCGCCTACCTCTCTTCTTGGTCATATGTGGGAAAACAGCCGGAGCCATTGTGGGGAATGGCTGACTAGTACGAACGAAATAGGCCTGTTTTACTGCGGCAAATGCGAATATTTCTATCCGACATGGAACGCTAATATCTATGAGAAACAGTTATCAGAACATATTGTGAACCATATTGTACGCGACCATGCTGGTGGTGTGTCGAATGGCTGTGTCTCTTTCGGTATCAACGGCCCCACATACATTCTTTTGCATACGATGAGCCCGAACAACTGTTTATCTGTGAATGCGAGTATATCGGTCGGAAATTGGGTGAGTGCTACGCGGGTAGAATGGAACCATGTACTAAGAATTCACATCTTTGAAGATATATATAACTGTAACTGTTCTCTTCCATTGAAAGACAGACTAGCCTCTTTGTGTAAATGCATGAAAATTAGCACAACATTCGTCCAAAATATTCAGGATTATTTCAAGAAGTCTTTGAACCGAGAATGCAAGACTTTGATGTTTGCAGCCAATTCTACAGATACGATAGTCGAAATATCTGAAAGTCTTTCTTCCGATACCGTGTTATCGGACAAGGTCATTCAATGCCTTCAATTTTCAAGCACGATCGATATGTTATTTCTTCCAATTGTCGTGATAAACGTGTTGACTGGGTCGGCTCGTTTGTTTTGTGGAATTTGCAAGAACGGATTCCAGAGCGTTAGTAAATGGGGCTTACATTTGAAGGGACATATACATCTGTTTCCACTCGTTCAATGTTCCATATTGAAAGAAACTGAACTTGTTCGTGAACTTAAATTCGGTACGATTCCCGCATGGAGCATACTTCGTCGTTGTTTCATCGACGGTAGCATCTTTAGAAAACTACAAGAACCGACCCACTTTACGACTGGTTTAATTGCGGTGCAAACTATTCTCAATCTCATATTTTCCCCACAATCCAGTCGATTTGTTTTCGATGTTAATTTTCCACAAGTAACTATATCGCAGAGTGCTGGTGATGTTGAATGTGGACCGGTTACAAACACAGACTTGGGTATTGAAATGAAGTGCCAATCACGCGAATCTGCTTATACCCACCCCCGACTGAAGTCGATACACCCTCAAACCGTTAATAGTGTGGTCGCTATGCCACTAGCATCAACTCAATATGCCAATCAAGTGGGAAAACTGAAGTCGATACAGCCTGAAACTGTGAATACTGCGGTCACTATGCCAGAAGCATCAATTAAATCTGGCAATATAGGGGGACAACTAGAGTCGATCCGTAAATCTGCAATCCGACCCTTTGATATGAATGGGGATCTCTTTTCAAGGATTAATCATCTTGGAGAACTGATGTTTAGACTTTGTAAGATGATGCGCACAGTGTCTTACATTAATGTGAAATGCGCATTATGCGACAAGGTTCAATCCTCCATGATAGACCTTATTCTGCATTATAGCGACCACTGTTCTGACTGGTTCTCAGATGACATTCAGGTTCTATTCTGTGGTCAATGTGAGACATTTATCCCCATATCTGGCATGTATTTAGTTCACGGAGAGGTGCCCACTACAATGTTAAAACACGTGTTTGATAACAGTCATGCCCGCTCCACTCTCAACCACTGTGTGATATTCGATATCAGCGGACCAAGTTATTTTCTCTGCACCATAACAAATAATATGCATTGTCTAAGTATTGACCACAGCCTTTCTCATGGGAACTGGCCATCTGGATCTGCAAAAATGTCAGCTAAACTCAAAAATCATATATTTTGTGATATGTATACCACAAGAAAGCAGACACCTGCACACACACTCTCGTTTTTCTTCACCAACATGAAGCTAGATTCTGTATTGCCGGGACGCAAACTTGAAAGGTTATTATCAATTCGCCGAAAACGCAGAACGATATTTTTTGCTATTGATGCGAAATATCCTGTCGAATTACCAGGAAGTCTAACCAGAGAGACTTGCTGCCCCCGCGTATGCGTCCCCGTCTCGATGTCTGCCGTTTGACCGATCTGATTCGCCCGATGTTTGGTGTTAACGTGGAGACTGGCTCTGTGTTAATCTTCTGTGGCATCTGTGGACAGGGATCAGTCAATATCAGTGAGTGGGGTCTACATCTTAAGCATCACATACACATGTTTCCAGTCGCTCGCTATACGAGGAGTTTAGAAAGAAAGTTTATCAATGACTTTCAGAATACATCCCAACCGGCGTGGAAATGCCTTGAGTTTTTCTTTGGACCTGAGCGTGGTGTCGGCACATCACATTTAAACCTGGCATCACGTCTTAATTCAACTCACACAATGTTGAACTTGCTGTTCTCTCCTAAAGCCAAGGTGCATTCACTTGATGTTTCTTAGCCCGAGACAGGAATATTCGAAACTAAACAGACGGGAATGCTTATACCACAGGATGCTGCTGAAGCATTCACAACAAACGACACAGTTATACCACGTGACTCTGCTGTCGTATTTACCACAGACACAGGTCAGTGTGATGATGTTGATATGAAGCCGGAAACTGTGTCCCTCGATGGTGGTTTATTAGCTGACATTCATGACGTCACCGACACAGTTATACCACGTGACTCTGCTGTCGTATTTATCACAGACACAGGTCAGTGTGATGATGTTGATATGAAGCCGGAAACTGTGTCTCTCGATGGTGGTTTATTAGCTGACATTCATGACGTCACCGACACAGTTATACCACGTGACTCTGATGTCGTATTTACCACAGACACAGGTCAGTGTGATGATGTTGATATGAAGCCGGAAACTGTGTCCCTCGATGTTGGTTTATTAGCTGGCATTCATGACGTCATCGACGATGCGCCCGAAGAACACCTTAATGGGTACGAATCACGTGAGTGGGCCGATACACAAAACATTTCTAGTCGCGGTACACTCAATTCGGGTTCGACCTATTGTGGAACGAAGATAAAAATTGAGCATGAAAGTGAGGAATTTGGTGTACAGTACAAACCGCAGACAAACCAGAATATTGATGCGACAGTTAACCGAATTGAAGTCGGCAACGATACACGTGACACTCGTTGCATGATAAAATACAAAGGGAAATCTGATACAATTCTAACTAAAGTTAGCAACACGTGTTATAATGATCCAGGTAAAAACAGTTGTCATGGAAACCAGGTTTGTTCACCAGTCGTTGTTTGGGACAATGCTCTGGATATCGACGTGAAACAGGAACCTGTTTAGGCGTTTGGACTCGGGGGTACATGTGTTCCGAAAAGTACTTCAAAAAGATACATACTTGTTCTTCTTCGTAACATGTTCAGTAGCATCATCAACAATAAAAAAAATAGGTTTCTATGAAACATTTCCAGTGATGTTTTTGCATTTTAAATCAGAAAATGTATATCATTTAGTGTACATGTAACATATTATTCACCTAAAGTCATCAAATTCTTAGGAATAGTTTTACAAACAACCGATTTCTGGGTGGTCATTGGCTTGGCGACAAATATATCTCCCAGGAAAGAATTGTCGTGTATTATGCTTATCGTGTATGTCCCACGGTAGAAATATACTATGTGAAGTGACTTTTTAAAAAAGGGTTTCTCTCTTTCGCAACATGATTTAAACACCGGGAACTTGTAGAAAAATATTTCAAAAATATATACTAAAGAATAAAATAGAAGGATAGACAATTATAGGTGACACCCCAACACATGGCAGCGTTGAATTTCTTACACATCACGCGGATTGTGGTCGTGTAAACGGCATTATCGCGTATATTTTGACTTTCTAGTGATAGAAACACTCACTACCTTGTTAAATGAGCAGAATATCCATTTAAACGAGTCTTCCAACTTTGAGGTGAGATAACATTGTCGAAGTTGGAAAACTCGTTTAAATGGATATTCTGCTGAACAAGACAAGGAGTGTTTCTATTCATTCGCAATTCGAAATATAACCATCAATATGATAATAAATATGAACTGAAAACCCTTGTCAGGAAAGGCTTCTAACAATTAAGGATGGATTATGTCTTTAAATAACGAATTTTATAAATAGTTGCGTGGGTATAAAATAATAAATATGAACTGAAGACCTTGTCATGAAAAGCTTCTGTCAATTAATATCGATTTTATTTCGAATATTTAATTGGGACCGTTTATGTGTCTATTTTTAGAAAATACCATTCGGATGATACCATATTGTGATATAGAGCACTGGGCTCTTCCTATGGCTAAGCACCGAAAGTCAAATGTCCCATTAACGTTTATTTGTGACAAAATTGTACAATAAAATTTATGGTCTCTTGTTTGTTGGCTAAACAACTACACCTTTTTGGACTAGAAAATAATCGAAATAAAATTATTATTAATCGATAAAAGCATTTCTGAACAGGAGTCTTCGATTCAGGTCTAATATGTTATACCCCGGTAACTACATAAAATATGTTTACAAAGAGACAATCGACATCCAATTCCCCAGATTGATTGGTTATAATGTTTTATTCCACAATTCTAATATGTTATACCCCGGTAACTATATAATACGTTTACAAAGAGATAATACACATTTGAATTTGGATTATGTCTTTAAATAACAGGTTTGAAATAGTTGCGTGGGTATAAAATAATAAATATGAATTTTAAGGCTGCTACCCAGTATTTATTCTCGATATCTCTGTCTTCAAGTAGCATTTTATATTACCATTCATTTAATTCACTATGCCTTTGTGTTTCCTTGTCCAAACTCCCAGATATTCTATATTTATATATATACCTTTACTGGCACAGAGTAAAGCCTGGTAAACCACCGTTTATTGGTCTTGTGTCAAGTAAGTGTTTGTTCTGTATAAGGGATAATCCATAATAACACACAGCGTCGGTTTCTAAATAGGCTGCAACTTAAAGATGGATTATCTCTTTAAATAATAAATTTTAAATAGTTGCGTGGGTATAAAATAATAGATATGAACTGAAGACATATGTCCGGAAAAGCTTCTATCAATTAATATTGATTTTATTTCGAATATTAAATCGGGCCCGTTTATGTTACTATTTTTAGAACCGATCATTCGGATGAGACCGTATTGCGATATAGAGCACTGGGCTGTTCCTACGGCTACGCAACGAATGTCAAATGTCACAGATTGGTTGTTTGTATTGTTTTGTTCCACAGATATAAGTGATAATGAGTATAATTAACGTTTATTTGTGACAAAATTGCACAATATAATTTATGGTATCTGTTAACATTAACCACTATTGTTCGTTAGCTGAACAAACACACCTTTTTAGACCAGAAAATATTCGAAATAAAATTAATATTAATCGATAGGAGCATTTCCGGACAGGAGTCTTCGATTCAAATCTTAATATTTTATACCCCGGTAACTATATAATACTTGTTTACAAAAAGATAATCCACCTTTAATGAAAGATGGTGTCATCCCCTGTCCACCAAAATAGACATAGAACGGGGGAGGGAGTTATACGACGAGATTACTGTCGAGTTTGTGACGCTGAACCGGTCGGTCTTTAACACTAATATACATGTAACATTCTTATTTTCGCTATTCACCATTATTCATTAGTTAGCTATTTTGTTGTAACTAAACATTGGAGTACATGTACGTGTATAATATCGAACCAACATGTTTCTCACCATCCCCCAATACACGAATCCATTCTATAGAACCATATTTTGAAATCTTATTGGTATCAATCTTTTAGGAACAAAGGAAATCTGTGTTTCTTGTCGACAATGATCGTGTGGGCTGTAACGGACGGTTTTTGTGTATGCTGACATTGGGAACAAAGTGGACCTTCCTTTGTCGATCAGACAGCGGTGGTGTCCAGTATCTGCTTTAACACCTCACCATCCGTGTCTTGGACATTGGTCAAGTTGGTGGAGAAGAGAACACTTAGCAGATTAGGATGTTGTGTTATCTTTTGGGGTATGGCAAAGATAAGCTTATTTATATAAGGTTCTCACCTGTTTTACTCTCCTAGTCCTTCCAGCTATATACTTCCCTGGCGTGCTTTACCGATGGCGGTCCCGATTCAAGAGAGCGCACACTTCATTTTTAGCTCCGCCCTTCTCTCCCGTCTTTCTCCCTTATTACCCAATCACAGGCCAGTTAGAGTTCAAGGTGTCAAAGGTTACAGTTCATGGTTTCTTATGGGTCAGAGGTCATAGTTCATACTGACATATTCTACACTCCTCCCCCTCCAGTTCTTGCAGAATGCATTGTGAGGACTTCTGCTATCCTATCTGGTCTGCGACTGGGTGGTTATAAACAAATACATGTAGACAAATTCCGCTTTGTACAATCCCCTCAACAGGATGTCGCCGTTCCTCGTTGACACCATGCCATAGCTCAGCGTTCCTCGCTGTTCCCACATTGCAGCTCAGCGTTCCTCGCTGTTCCAATATTGTAGCTCAGCGTTCCTCGCTGTTCCCATATAGCAGCTCAGCGTTCCTCGCTGTTCCCATATAGCAGCTCAGCGTTCCTCGCTGTTCCCATATAGCAGCTCAGCGTTCCTCGCTGTTCCCATGCCAATGACTTCTTGGGTTTGACCCCTTATTTCCGCCACAGCAGCCACTACTTCGCCTATATTCTTTGGGCTAGAAAATGCCCTGCTCCCTGCAAAGTACGGTCCATCCGTCTCTACCAGCAATCTTTCGTCCGGAACACTCCTCAAGGCCTCTTTCTGCTCTTCATCAAAATGTTTCACCAGCCCAGTAAACCCAAAATAACAATTTGGTAACTCCATCCATTCCCTCAGTACTTCAGATCTCTGTGAGCAACAATGGAGATGCAGTGGTTGGTTGACAAGCCTCATTCTCCTAATGATGTTCAATGCAATCCTTGCCACTCGATCTCCATACCTGCTGGCTCCTCTAAGGTGTAGAATGATGGGCTTACTGGGCATGCTTAGTTTTAGGAGGTCTATGAACAGCCGTTCTTGTAAGTCGAATGAGGATGGGTGACTAGTATCATCCAGGCCAATCTCTCCCAAAGCACACACCGAACGATGGTTCAGATAATCTCTAATAAGATCCAGGGTGTGGCTTGAAGCCTGCCGATAGTTTTTCGGGTGAAACCCTATAGCCGTTCTCCACCTCTGACCAAGATCCACTGTCCAGGGGTAAGACTCCGGATCACAAAATACCGCAACCCCACCGATTACGCTACATGGGACCTTTCCGTCCGGAAATCCCTCAAAATATTGGTCCCAACAAAGGGTATCGGTGCCCTTGTTCGCTCGCTCCAGAATCCGATCCGGGTGGAAATGACTGTCATATAATTTGAGCAGTGGCTTTGGGGGAGGATCAGCGAGAGCGTCTTCACACTCCACCCAGGCCTCCAAACTGTCATCCTCCAGTTCTATCTCCAAAACCCCGCACTTCTCGGTCTCCATGGGGCAGGTCTGGTGTTCTCCCTGGGACTCTAAGAACATTTCTTCCTCTGGTGGAGACTTTGGTGTTGACTCTATACTGCTATCCTGACCGTCTGTGGACCCAGACTGGCTCAACCCGGTGAGGGGTCGAGTCAAAGTACTGGGCTCTTCAGGCACCCTCTCTTCGACTTGAGTCTTCCGATCCATCTCGGTTAGGGGACGGACCATAGAATAATCCTCCGTACTCACCAGTACCTCCTGGGTAGCAATCGTCTGGTCCCACCCGGTTAGCGGTAGGATCATAAGCGACTCTACATCTTCATTGGTGGAGCACTCCTGATCCAACCCGGTGAGGGGTCGAACCACAGAAGCACTTCTCCCATATACTCTGATCCAATGCTCCTCCCGTGACAATCCATCTTCTCTATCTCTACAGCACTGTTTCAACTCGTCCAATTTCTCCGGCTTAAGCATTTGAAGCAACACATAGAGAACCCTCCAATATAAAAAACAAGCAGGGGAGTTAATAGGACTCAACCTACATTGTACAGTTTCCCCATCCTGAAAACATGGATCAGTGGACCGGCGCAGCATATCTATGTAAAACTTATACATGTCTCCTGATATACTAGTATCGGGCGAAATCAGTCGGTCAGAATTAATCTTGTCGATCAAAGGTTTGAAGTGTTCTAAGGTCACCGCCTCAATAGGAATCCTTTGAATAAATCCAACCAGTGTTTTTATTCCCTCTGCCATTTGTTGACATATTATCTCAGCCTGTTCAATTGAAACCGGTTCCCACAAAGTCTCTGGAACATGCGCATACAAGACATGTCGTTTCAATTGTGAAAACCTTCCCCTACATATCAAGCATAGAGTATTTCTGTTCTGCCTTAATCCTGCTTTCTTCAAATTCTGTTTAAGACGCCACCTGCGATAACTTCTAAGGGTGGAAAACTTCTTTTCTGTCCTCGGCTGTGGAGTCGATGGTAATTCTCCCAGTCTGCTCCTCTCTTCATCCCTTCGAATTACCTCTTTGAAAAAGGCTGGTGGTATCGTATGTTCCTCATCCCCTGGAGATAATATTACATTGTTAGCCGATCGAAATAATTTGAAGCCAGCCTGCAAATATTTATTTATATCCAAATATATTGCCACTTCACTTAGGGGCCTCATTCCACTAACCACAGTTTTATTTTCCGGTTCATGGGTGGAGAAGTGGATCATCTGTCTCCCCATGGTCTTAAGCCCTTCAACCTTAATTTTCTCCCAATTTTCCAATGACGTTCCATGCACCGCTTGTTCCAATTCTTCGCATGTTAAGATGGGTGTCAATTCTAGTTTCTCAACTGGTGTGGAGTGAGCTTGGTAAGCCTTGATCTCCATTAGTTCCATTAATCCTCTCTTTGATTGTCTTAATGCAAATCTGTTTTTTTTCATTAGTATTTACTACCCGTGTGATGTCTTCTCTGGTCACCCCATGAAGAAATGGGTCCTTGAGCAAAATCTGTACTTCCATATACCCTTCCTTATTTATTTTTGTGGTATGACGGAGCAAATACGACAAATGTCTCCCGATAGCTTCGTCATTTGGTTTCTTCCTACCTGGCCTATCAGTCCTAAAATGGTGGACCGCAACAGGGTCTTCGCAAACTACTTGTTGAAGCGTGTTCTGAGAATCACGGTGGGATTGATTTAAATCTAGTGACTCACTATGTCTTGATGGTGTCCAGTAATGTGATTTCCTTCTGTCCCTCTCATTCATTCTTAACTTCTTTGCTGACATCTAAAATTTAGGAATAGACTTTGTACGATGAAGCTGAACATTATTAATTACACTCAGGACAGACGTATTGTTTTAAAGCTCGTCCTTGTTTTGCAGTAACCTTAACGCACTCCCCATGATACCATTCCCTGCAGCTGTTACATTGGATCATGAATTTGCCATCGTCTATTTTATTGCACCAGCAGTACAGAATATCTGCAGAGGAAATAGAGGCTCTTTCCTCCCCTCTTTTAATGACGGCCCGTAGCCATTTTGGCAGTTCCTCATCTCGACACAACTTAAAGGTGGATTATCTCTTTGTAAACATGTATTATATAGTTACCGGGGTATAAAATATTAGATTTGAATCGAAGACTCATGTTCGGAAATGCTTCTATCGATTAATTTTATTTCGAATACTTTTTGGTCTAAAAAGGCGTGTTTGTTCAGCTAACGAACAATAGTGGTTACTGTTAACCAAGACCAGAAATTATATTGTGCAATTTTGTCACAAATAAACGTTAATTATACTCATTATCGCTTATATCTGTGGAACAAAACAATACAAACAATCAATCTGTGACATTTGACATTCGTTGCGTAGCCGTAGGAACAGCTCAGTGCTCTATATCGCAATACGGTCTCATCCGAATGGTCGGTTCTAAAAATAGTAACATAAATGGGCCCGATTTAATATTCGAAATAAAATCAATATTAATTGATAGAAGCTTTTCCGGACATAGGTGTTCAGTTCATATCTATTATTTTATACCCACGCAACTATTTAAAATTTGTTATTTAAAGAGATAATCCATCTTTAAGCCGGTCATGATGGAGTGTTACTAAACCGGTCTTAAGTCTGACCTTAAAGGTGCTCTTAGAAAGTAACTGCATTATTACGCCCGGTCCCTTCCAGTTCACCGACAGTTTTTTATTTTTCCCCTTGATAACTGCTGTGTCGCGTAGGTAAACTATATCTCCCAACTTAAATGGTTTACAAAACATCCTGGCATCGTACTTTTTCTTCATTTGGACCTGAGACTGTTTTAGTTTATCTCTAGCAATCTCATGGGCGACCCTCATTGTATTTTCCAGTTCCAAAACAAACTCAGGTATATTTTCCATGCTTTTATGAGGGAAATTTGTGGGGTACATGAGGTCGACGGGTTTGGTTACCTCTCTGCCCAACATCAAACGATTCGGAGTGAAACCGGTTTGCCGACAAACCGATGATCGCAAAGCCCCAGCTATTTGGGGTAGGAAAATGTCCCAACTTTTCTGTTTTTTGCCCACAAAGCAGCGCACCGCGTCCATTAAAGTTCTATTATATCTTTCGCATTGGCCATTAGCGGATGGTCTATATGGCGAGCATCGGAGCTTATCAATATTCAGTGCCTTACACATTTCCGCAAAAAGATCGCTCTCAAAGTTCCGCCCTTGGTCTGTCAAAATCCCAAATGGAAGACCAAAGCGAGTAAAGAATTCATTTATCGCTGCCCGCGCCGTATCAATAGCTGTTTGAGAAGGTAATGGAATACATTCCACCCATTTGGTGAAAGAGTCAACGATCATGAGGACATATTCATTTCCCTGTTCCGTCCTCGGTAATGGCCCCAAAAAGTCCATGTGCACGCGTTCCATAGGTGCCCCCATTTGAATTTGTTGAAGTGGAGCGCGAGGGTGCCGGCTTTGCTTTTTACAAACATTGCAAGTCTTGCAGGCTGCCACCCAGATCTCAACATCGTTATTTAGCCCAACCCAATAACCAATTTCCTTGACCCGCTCTTTCGTTCTACTCATTCCTTGGTGTCCAGAAAGTGGAACATTGTGGCATAACTCAAATATTTCTTTTCTCATATTAAATGGAACCACTATAACTTTTCGCCCAGTCTTGCGGGTTCTATACAAAACATTATCATTATCAAGAACGCAAAGTTCCTTATTTAACCAATAATTTTTGGCAGCAGGGCTAGATATCAGTAAATGCCCTTCCGAAGGTTCCACAGTGTTGATTAGCCAATTCAAAATAAGTTTGAGATCTGGGTCAGCTTCTTGAGCTAGCTTAATATCGTCCGATGAGTGCTTTTGAAATTCCACTAACTGGACCGATGGTTTATGTTCAGGACTTGACCCCTTTCCGGTTAGGGAAACGGCCATAGGATCCTTGGTTTCTCTATTTATAGTCTCTCCACCCGGATCCCAGGTCTCGTGTAGGCCTAATGGAGTATTTGGAATCAAAGGCTGTGTAAGCAACTTATTGGGGACCTCTTTGTGAGGGTTAGTCAGGTTAGTTTGAGGAGAATCCATGGTTGGTGTTACTCCAGCTGAGGCCCAAAATAAACTTAAATCAAAATTAGCGCCTTGCTCCCTTTTTCCAATTCGTGAAATGGCAGACAGAGGTATTATGTCATTCACTTCTTCCTCAAATTTCTTTCTCTTCAACTCCACCCTTTTGCAGTAGGAACATCCCCCACAAGGCAGCGATTCAATCCCAGTCTCTGCTTTACAATATTCGTCCCATGGGATCCTACTCAGCGCATCTGCATTCGAATGTTTTTCACCCTTCCGAAATACTATTTGCATGTTAAATTGACTTAATTTGAGGAGCCATCTAGCCAATTGGCCTTGGGGCTCCTTGAAATTCATCAACCACGTAAGACTGCTGTGGTCTGTACGGAGCGTAAAAGGTTTGCCCAATAAATAATGCTTGTATTGGCGAGTAAAACATACGACAGCTAAAAGTTCCTTACGTGTGGTGCAATAATTCCGCTGTTCCTTTGATAAAGCTAGACTCCCATAGCAAATAACTTTTTCTTCCCCATTTTGTATCTGAATTAATTCAGCCCCCATACACGTTTGTGAACAATCGGTATCTAGCAGATATGGGTCGGTTTTATTCGGAAGGGCCAATACTGGTGGGCTCGTTAGAAGTTTCCGAAGGTTTTGCCAGGCAGATTCTTCAGAATCTCCCCATGAAAAAGGTTTTTTCCTTATAGAATCGTATAAAGGTTTGGCAAGTTCTGCAAAATCTTTAACAAAGTTACGGTGATAGTTAACTAACCCCATAAACCGCTCCACTTCCTTCGCTGATCGTGGACGTGGCCAATCTTTAACTACTTGAGTTGCACTATCCCCCATTTCTAGCCCGTTTGCACTTATGACTCTTCCAAGGAATTGCACTTCTTTTTGGAACAGAAGACATTCCCGGGGTTTTAGTTTTAAGCCATATTCCCGAAACCTCAATAGGACTTCTTTTAAATTGTTTATGTGCGAATCTACTCCCTGCCCCATAACCAAACAATCGTCTACGAATGCCAAAGTGGTCTTCCAGAGGAGCCCGCGCAACACAAGATTCATTGCCCGACAGTAACTAGCTACCGCGCCCGTCAGTCCAAAACTTAAGCGTTCAAACTCAAAAATCCCGTATTTAGTAATAAACGCAGTCTTAGGTTGGTCTTCCTCTCGGATACGGAGCTGGTAATACGCCTGGTTGCAGTCCAATTTTGAAGCCCATTCGTTGTCAGCTAGTGCCGCAAGACAATCATCGACTAGCGGTAGGGGAAATTGATCTTTTTTTTGGTTACCGCGTTCAATTTTCGATAATCTAAGCACCACCGTACCGTATGATCGGGTTTACGGATAAGAACCGGGACTGAACACCACTCGGACATAGAAGGTTTAATTATTCCGGCGCCCAAAAGTTTCTTCAAGTGCGACTCCTCCTCCCCCGCAAAGGCTTGCGGGGTCCTGCGCATTCTTAATTTAACGGGTGTTGCATCACCAGTAGGAATGGTGTGCTCTATAGCCGTAAAGTGCCCAAGATCATATTCGTGGGTAGCAAAACTGTCTTGGAATTCTATTAATAAGTCTTTTAATTTCAATTGTTCTGAATAATTCAAGTGTACTATTGACCTTTCAAAAAGTTGTGATAAATGAGGGGGCAATGTTGAGATATTTCCATTTTCCACCACAGTTTCATTGACTCGTGGGTGATTATCGCAAATCCTTTCCGACGTCAGTGAACTAATCTCAGAAACATGAGAGATTTGACGGTTCTTCCTCAGCGTTACCCAAGACCCGGTAGGATTTAAAATGCAACAAAGTATTTCAGTGGTCCCTTTACTGTGTAACGAACACCCCACAATTATTTTATCCCCTATAACTGGTTCTACTATAAAATCGTGGGCCATGGAATTTACTCTACAACCGACCAGCCTACCTGTACGAGGGGGAATCACACATTTATTGGAAATCATTACCGGTTGAATCCTTTCTTCCGGTTTTTTATCATTCATCCTTTGGTTAGAAAACAAATAGGAACCTACGGGTACGTCACTCTCCCTCCCGGGGCCTGTACCGACTATCATACTCTCGCCAAGTTGGTCCTCAGGCGGTAAGACCGGGAGATCAGAACTTGCAGTCATATTCTCACCAAGTTGGTCCTCCGGCGGCAAGGCCGGGAGCTCAAAACTTGCAGTCATATTCTCACCAAGTTGGTCCTCCGGCAGCAAAGCCGGAAGATCAAAACTTGCAGTCATACTCTCACCAAGTTGGTCCTCCGGCGGCAAGGCCGGGAGATCAAAACTTTCAGTCATACTCACCAAGTTGGTCCTCCGGCGGCAAGGCCGGGAGATCAAAACTTTCAGTCATACTTTTACCAAAAAGATGAGGACACTTCCTATTGACTGTACCAATTCCCACCAGCCCAAATGTACACAAAGGACTACCACAAGATATAGGAATGAGTTCGTTATTGAGGCGGAATTCATCATTTAAGAGATCTAAGGTCATAAAATGTTTTTTCATGAAATCATAGCCTAAGAGCATTTGATAATAAATGGGTGCTACATAGAAATTTTCCTGAAAGATTTGGGCTCCCAATTTAATCTCTACTGGCCCTACATATAACCCTCCCATACCAGAATTCCTGGCGGCTAACTTTAAGTTCACATGATTTATAATTGGCGGTGTTATAGTAAAACCTTCAAAAATCTTATCGGAAATTATGGAGACTTCTGCGGCTGAATCTATTACCGATTCCACTTCCATACCATTTAGAAATACATTCACCATCGCCAACGGTCTTTGAACCTTATGAATCCCAACTTCCGGATCGGCTGGTAAAGAGTTGCTGAGAATGTTAGGTAGAGTTTTTCCCTCTAAATCTCCCAGCAACCCTTGACAGGCCTGGTCCCTCAAAAGTGTTTGGGCTGTGATAAAGTTTGAGACTGCCATCGAGTCCTTTAAACCATTGAGTACCAAACCCTCTCGCGCCGTAAACTCTGATGTTAAATCAATCAAAATTCCCTCCGGTACTGAAATAACCTCGGGTATTGTATCACTTGAGAAATTGATCAAATCGTCAGGTATTGATTTAACTATTGAATCCATTAAGTTGTCGGGTATTGGGTTAACTTTATTGGATACCCGGCTGATATTATTGAGAGGAAATGGCTCCCCTTTAACGGACAATTCATTTACATGTACATCTGTGTAATCAATATTTACATTTATTAGCTCATTCTTACCAACTTCCTTGAGACCATCTACAAATGGAGCCGGAATCAGGCCTCTTGACCCGACTCTCTGAAGTTTGACATGCCCATTTTGTTTCCGGTTTCCGCATTTTCCGTAGGTGCTGAACGATTAAAGGGCTTGCCACTGGGACAATTTCGAGCGTAATGGCCCCTACCCCCACAAGAAAAACAGGTAAACCTCCCTCCATTTTCCTTACTAAACCGGTTAGGCCTCTGATCATTTCCGCGCCCCCTTCCACGACCTACTCCGGGTTGAAGGTTAGATATTTGACGCATCAAAACTCCGTAGCCATCCTCAGTATTGGAGGCTTGCGACTTAACTTCTACTCTCGATACTCCCGGAGAATATTCACTTTCAAATGCCCCAACACTTCGTACTTCCCTTTTTCTTCCCAGGGCTTGAGTGGCTTGAATGTATTTCACCTTTTTTACTGCATCTTCTATGTTTGGTAGTTGGAGCCCGTTGGTATAATCCCCAGAATTCCGATCGTAAAGCCCTTGACAAAATCTGGCCACAGCTTGTCCCATTATAATATTTTCCGGTGACCCTTTCCATACTTTAGAAGCCTTCATAAGAACCCGATCCGCCCACTCCTGTAGGAGTTCATCTCTATTTTGGGTCATACTCAAGAATTGGGCGCTTAGAGTTTCGGGCGGTTGTTGGGCCCCATAATGAACCACCAATTTGTCCATCACGGCTTGGAAACCCAAATCCGGATGATTTTCGGAAAGAAAAGCGTAGAAGTCAAGAACCTTTCCCTCCAAGCTTAAACATAAGGCCGTTAATTTCTCAACTGCAGTTAATTGATGTAAAACAGCGAAGCTTTCAAACTTAGCCCGAAAACCTTCAAAGCTATTGCGGCCATCAAATTTCAATCCATGAGGGAGATTAGGAAACTTATGTCTTCGATCCCTTTCCTGAACACGGTCTCGATCATTCCCATTAAAGTGAGGCGGAGGATCTCTCCAGTCATTGTTCCCATGTCGCCCATGTGCATAGCGTTCACCTTGATCATTTCGACGGACAAGGAATTCATCGCGGTCTCTTAAATCGTACTCGGGTCGAGGATTAGGCTTATCCCTACACCCTTGAGGGTGATATAACATTTCTGGGCTAACGTCCCGACTGTGTCGGCGCATTTCATTTCTGTTTGAAAATTCACGACGAATCGGTCTGGGGCTTTTATCCCCATGCTGGTGCGGAGAATAGCATCTGTCCGCGCGCTCCCTTCGGTATGGTTCTAAACTACTAGCACTAGTCTGTTCAGCCGACAAATCCGGATAAAAACCATGTTTATGCGCGGAATGACGTTTGTCCCTACTCTGTTGGCGCATATCGGGTCTATAATCACTGTGTCCACTTGGGGAACCCTGTCTATCATCGCGTTCTATGTGGCGCGGTTCTGGAACACCAGTAGAGTAATGCCCCCTGCGCGGAGAATCCCGGCGACATTCTATCTCGCCTCGATGGGATTCCGGACTCAAATATTCTCGTCTTCCCGACGAATATGGTCGGTTGTCAGGTTCTAAACGGCGTGATTCTGACTGTATAGAGTGTCGTCTGTGCGGTGAAACACGACTGACGACTGCTTTGTTTGGTCGCGATTCAGGACTCTCTCTACGTTTGAGTGGAGAATGCTGCGAGTCAACATATTTGATACGTCGCGGCGATACAAGTCTGTCTGCGCGCTCCATGCTTGGTTCCGAGTGGCGATGTCGCCTGCGTGGTGAATGAACCTTGTGTCGCGATTTGTGATTATCTCTACTTCGTTGCGTAGAATAATGCGTGTCAACATACTCTGTATGCCGCGGAGAAGCAAGTTTGTCTATGCGCGACTGTAGACGACTCATGGTTCGACTATGTGAGGCGTCTTGTGAAACTACCTTGCGTTTGGCTACCACATTCTTAAACGGAGAATGGTCACTCCCCCCTTCTGAAAGTGAGAGTTTCCTGTTATCATGCCTGCCTGCAACTGTAATATCATGCAGCCTATTCTCCACCCCCAAAATATCCCTACTCCTGTGAGAAGGCTTAGACAAGCCCCGTATAGGCCTAACCGATTTATCCACATCGCGGTTTCGTAGATGCTGGGTCGGAGAACATGCATGAGGACTGACCATTTTAAGAGTCAACTTCGGATGTTGAGGTGAGTTTGGTGAATTTGTACACTCTCGATGAAACTCCGGTGTGGCCCCCTGAGATGTACGACGAGGGTCCACATATAATTGCATTTGTGATAATTGGTGACTTAAATAATTGACATACTTATGTTGATGCTCTAACCGCTCAATTGTGTCATCCCTGTTAAAAGTCGAACCATGATTGTAGGACGCTAACCGACTATGAGAGGCCGTTGATACATTTGACCCTGACCGGCTAAGGTCCGAGTCCGAAAAGGAATCGCGGGGGCTATCCTTACATGGAGTCGGTGCCTTCGCCAATAAATTAGAGGATTTGATATCAAAATTGATCAGCGAACCTGTCAGCGATGTTTTAGCAGTGGAGGTTAATTTATGTAAACCCGATCGGACCGGTTTCGGACTGGAAGAAGCAGGAATGGAACCCTCAAAACTGATAGCAGGGGGCTGAGATGTGGAAATTTCTCCCTGTCGTTGAATGTCAGCATCGCGTTCAACTGACTGGTCCATCCCAAGGTCCGAAACCGAAGATTTTGATTTGCCCTCATCATCGGTACCTAACCGCGCTCTCACCCCATGTAATTCCCTCTCCCTACCCTTATAAAAATGGGTATGCTCCTGTGGAGAATGGTCGGTTGCCGGAGGGGTAGGTGGTCCCTCAAAATCTCCCCGAACAGCCGGATTGCGATCAAACTCCTCAACCAACTCCTCGAGACGTTCAAGCGTTTCTTGGTCGCACAAGCGGGGGGCGCTGGACTCCATACCCGCAAAAATACGAAAATCGATAAGCGGCAACAATTTATCGATCGAAGTTGCTAAAGGCAACTTGTGCAAAATTTCCGGGAGTAAATTCCCATATACATGCCTGTTATACAAAAGTATATCCGCACGTTTTCGCCCGATGCCCGGCAAAGAAAGAAGCTCTCGATACGAGCAAAAATTGATGGCTAACATGAACATGAGGAAATCTCAAAACACAATAGTGTCAATAAAGTCCAGATCAATACACAATAGTGTCAAGAACAACCCCCAAAAAAATGGCAGCCCGTGAGACGTCGGTATATAGGACTTGTAACAAAATAAAGGGAAGAAAACTTCAGCAAGTTACAATTCTGACAGCTACAATGTCACCGAGACTGAGATTATTCCATCATGCACTGGCTCAAAGGAGACAGAAAAAGCAATAACATGATATACCCCTAGCCGGAGACAAATGTGTCTAGTGCTAATACCTGAATAGAGGCATATATATCGCAAAGAATCTGTAAAATGCCCTTGAATCTCCAAATTAGACAAAAAATATCCACATGGGCAACATGAGGTCACGTGACCAAAACATCCGTTTCTGGGAAAAGAAACAGGAAAATATAAACAAAAGCACGTGGAGCTATACCCCGTGTCGCCCACCGCCAAACCACGTGTCCCAGACACTTCGACAAAACACGGAAAGAAGCAGTCTTAATAAACGCCAATTCCGACAAAATACGGAATGAAAAAGTCTTTATAGGCGCCCATTCCAACCAAGGTGGCAAGTGAGAATAACAAAAAATACCCGAAAAAAGTTAGAGCCGAGTGGAATCCCCAACTTTCCCGTTGCCGATATAATTGAATTACAACTTCAAAACACCACGACAAAGCCAATATTCTCGTCGCCAATGTGTTATCTTTTGGGGTATGGCAAAGATAAGCTTATTTATATAAGGTTCTCACCTGTTTTACTCTCCTAGTCCTTCCAGCTATATACTTCCCTGGCGTGCTTTACCGATGGCGGTCCCGATTCAAGAGAGCGCACACTTCATTTTTAGCTCCGCCCTTCTCTCCCGTCTTTCTCCCTTATTACCCAATCACAGGCCAGTTAGAGTTCAAGGTGTCAAAGGTTACAGTTCATGGTTTCTTATGGGTCAGAGGTCATAGTTCATACTGACATATTCTACAATGTTAAACGCCATTAACGGGCCATGAATAGGATTCAGTGCGATATATGTGAGAAATCATTCGGCGAGAAGAATAAATTAATGGCCCATAATATGGTCCATTCTGGCGAGCGTCCGTATCGGTGCGATATGTGTGAGACTAAATCATTCACCCAGACGAGTAACCTAATGGCGCATAAGAGAGTCCATTCTGGAGATTGTCCGTATCAATGCGATATATGTGAGAAATCATTCGGGGGGAAGAGTCAAATAATGCGACATATGAGATTCCATTCTGGAGAGCGTCCGTATCAGTGCGATATATGTGAGAAATCATTCACCCAGACGAGTGACCTAATGAGACATAAGAGAGTCCATTCTGGAGAGCGTCCGTATCGGTGTGATATATGTGAGAAATCATTTAGCGAGAACAGTACCTTAATGGATCATAAGAGAGTCCATTCTGGCGAGCGTCCGTATCAGTGCGATATATGTCAGAAATCATTCACCCAGACGAGTAGCCTAATGCAACATAAGAGAGTCCATTCTGGAGAGCGTCCGTATCAGTGCGATATATGTGAGAAATCATTCGGCCAGAGGAATAAATTAATGGCGCATAAGAGAGTCCATTCTGGCGAGCGTCCGTATCAGTGCGATATATGTGGGAAATATTTCACCCAGACGAGTAACCTAATGGTGCATAAGAGAATCAATTCTGGAGATCGTCCGTATCGGTGCGATATATGCGAGAAATCATTCGTCGAGAAGAATAAATTAATGGCGCATAAGAGAGTCCATTCTGGCGAGCGTCCGTATCAGTGCGATATATGTGAGAAATCATTCACCCAGACGACTCGAGACGAGTAACCTAATGGCGCATAAGAGAGTCCATTCTGGAGATCGTCCGTATCGGTGCGATGTATGTGAGAAATCTTTCGTCGAGAAGAGTAACCTAATGGCACATAAGAGAGTCCATTCTGGCGAGCGTCCTTATCAGTGCGATATATGTGAGAAATCATTCACACAGATGAGTAGCCTAATGAGACACAAGGGAGTCCATTCCGGAGATCGTCCATATCAGTGCGATATATGTGGGAAATCATTTGGGGGGAAGAGTCAAATAATGCGACATAATGCGATATGTGCGAGAAATCATTCGCAGAGAAGAGTACCCTAATGAAACATAAGAGAGTCCATTCTGGAGATCGTCTGTATCAATGTGAGAAATCATTCACCCAGACGAGTGATCTAACGAAACATAAGAGAGTCCATTCCGGAGCGCGTCCGTATCAATGCGATATATGTGAGAAAATCATTCAACGAGACGAGTAACCTAATGAGACATGATAGAGTCCATTCTGGAGATCGTCCGTATCCATGTGATATATGTGAGAAATCATTCACCCAGACGAGTAACCTGATTAAACATAAGAGAGTCCATTCTGGAGGTCGTCCGTATTAATGTGATATATGTGAGAAATCATTCACCGAGAAGACTGATCTAACGAAACATAATAGAGTCCATTCTGGAGAGCGTCCGTATCAATGTGATATATGTGAGAAATCATTCGCAGAGAAGAGTACCCTGACGGTGCATAAGCGAGTCCATTCTGGAGGTCGTCCGTATCAGTGCGATATATGTGAGAAATCATTCACACAGAACAGTGATCTAACGAAACATAAGATAGTCCATTCTGGAACAACAACAACAACATGATAATCCACCCCAGCAATCGACCGGATCAGTGCGATGTGTACCTGTATGAGAAATCATTTGCTACTTCATCCCAAGCCACTGCTTATAAGAGAATCCACACCGGCGATCGGCCGTATCAGTGTGATATCTGTGAGAAATCATTCACCAAGAAGACTGATCTAACGAAACATAATAGAGTCCATTCTGGAGAGCGTCCGTATCAATGTGATATATGTGAGAAATCATTCGCAGAGAAGAGTACCCTGACGGTGCATAAGCGAGTCCATTCTGGAGGTCGTCCGTATCAGTGCGATATATGTGAGAAATCATTCACACAGAACAGTGATCTAACGAAACATAAGATAGTCCATTCTGGAATAACAACATGATAATCCACCCCAGCAATCGACCGGATCAGTGCGATGTGTACCTGTATGAGAAATCATTTGCTACTTCATCCCAAGCCACTGCTTATAAGAGAATCCACACCGGCGATCGGCCGTATCAGTGTGATATCTTTGAGAAATCATTCGCCAAAAGAAGTCATAAGATAATCCACACGTGCGAGTGTCCGCATCAGTGCGATGTGTGATGCGTCAAACCGGCGGCCATTGTTTGTTTTTGTGTTTGCTTTTCCTCCAAAATTGACAACAAACAAGCCTTGTAAGCTTCGGAATGTCACCCGATATTTGAATGAAATATAGAGCGTCCTCCGCGAGTGTAAGTGTTGTAATTATTAATAAATTATGCGCAATTTAATGTTGTTTGAGTTTGTTAAAAGAATGGATTGGTGATGCTATAAATTATGGACAAAGAGAATCTGCTATATTCCATATCTGTAAAAGTATTCATGAAGTAATGACGACATTAAGCTAAAATTGAGATTAGATTGGTTCTTAAATGTGGATTATCTCTTTGTAAACGTGTATTATATAGTTCCCGGGGTACCCATGGAGCGGAAAAAATAAAAAAGCGCTTAGTTTCCGGAATTTTTTTTGTTATCACAAAATATTATGTTAAGTTTGATAATTTGATAATATCTCTCTCTGGGACACTCGAAATACGCAGGTTTTTACGGCGACCGTATTGTTGCAGGTTGTCTAATTCGACTATTATGTCTCGGATGTCAACCCGTCGCGCATCCCGTTCGGCCGCCAGTTCTCGTTTCATATCAGACATTTCCTCTTTGAGCTCAGCAATGTCTTGGTCGTATTTGTCTTTAGACCCCGAACGCATCTTGAGAAACTTTGGCGATCTCAAACTTAGCCATTTTGGTAATTTCTCAAGCATTCCTTCCATCATCATGCTGAAAGATTTTTGCATCCTTTCACTACCAAGCGCCTTTATCAAGCTACATTCGAAGTATGCTTCGGTATCAGGGTTTTCGGAAGATGAATCGCTCGGAGACAAATGTTCATCAATGAGAGAATCCTGATAGACTGGTTTTTGTTTTTTAGGGTCTATGTGATCCGAAGGAGAAAATAGTGACGATCTATCTCTTTTTAAATCAGACTTTTGTTGAGCGTCAGGTTCAAGGATTATTGACACAGACGTGTCATGCCCATGGTGGGTAGTGTTTATTGGACCGGGCTGCCCCTATTCGATTGCAGTAGAACTATTCTGGGGGTTGAATTCGATATGTGGATGATCATCCATGTTTACACTGAGACCGTTTGATCGATCGATAAGCTTATGAGTATTGTTCACGATCTCGCGCATTTGCGATAATATGACGGATTACAGTAATCATACACACGAGTTATTGTTAAGAGTTATTTCAACTTGACAATACATGCATGGCGACTCTCGTTAAAAGGAATAGTTTCACAATTTTATATATAATCAAATAGGAATTCTCTCATCCAAATTCTCTTAGTGTGTGGCTAGGCAGTCTTTTTACTGTAATTCAATATGGCCGCTCTTCTCCAAACAAAGAATTGTACTGAGATTCAACTTCAGATGATAATTACGTCGATTGAGAACACCGTAGACGAAAACATTTTCGATGACCGTTGAGTTGGACAGCTATTGTTACGCCAGCTTTTGAAGTAACTTACCACTTTTGAAGTAGGTCTCCACATTTGAAGTAAAAAACGCCAGCTTTTGAAGTAACTCACCACTTTTGTAATAAAATCGCCAGCTTTTGTAGTAAAGTGAGGTCTCCGCTTTTGAAGTAAAAAACGCCACACAGGTAATCGACCATACGAGTGTGACGTGGTTTGAATAGCCTCCAATCGTACCAACACAAGAGAAATCACACAGTCAATCGCCCATACACGTGTGACTTGTACCAAAAGGCACTTAGTGAGTCCGGTTCCGTGACAAAAGAATCCACACCGGTACGGTAATCGACCATATGCATGTGACGAGGTTCGAATATCCTTCAGTCATACCAACACAAGAGAAATCACACAGTCAATCGCCCATACGCGTGTGACGTGTACCAAAGGGCACTTAGAGAGTCCGGTTCCGTGACAAAAGAATCCACACCGGTAATCGACCATATGCATGTGACGAGGTTTGAATATCCTTCAGTCATACCAACACAAGGGAAATCACACAGTCAATCGCCCATACGCGTGTGACGTGTACCAAAATGCACTTAGTGAGTCCGGTTCCGTGACAAAAGAATCAACACCGGTAATCGACCATATGCATGTGACGTGGTTCGAATAGCCTTCAGTCATAACAGCATAAGATAATTTATAGAGTTAATCGCCCATATAAGTGTGACGTGTACCGAACGGCATTTAGTGCGTCCGTTTCCCTGCCTAATCATATGAACACACATAGGTGATCAATCATACGAGTATATAAGATTGTTCCCAGTCAGCCTGACAACCCACACTATTGAGTGCCCTTACAAGTGCGACCGTTGTCAGAAGAAGTTCGATGTTACATTGAGTCAGACAGGACTGAAGACGTTTTGTCAGTAACATGTCAGTAACATGACAACATATATCAGTCAAATTTATCCTCAACCTCCCCTTAGACGCTATAGTTCTTGAATAGTTATGTATAATATTGTATAGCTTGATCCCTTATCGCCTCTCATCCACATCAACAATTCTGCTATCTGAATCTGTTTTGTTTATTATGGTCAATAAATGAAATCAATATTCTATCATGAAGACAATATATGATGGTATACATATTTACTATTGCTATGTTGCACCTATCAATTGGGGTCAGACTAAGTGGTGTACTATAGTCAGGGAAGGTTGAGGTGTCCCACGGACTGATAACTTAACATAATAACTACGTTAGTTATAAACGCCCAGACCGTGCGCTGCTCGCAATGTGGTAACCCCTTTCCAAACAAAAAAAAACTAAATACCAAATGCAGAACAAAATTACGACAATGAATTTATTGATATACTGCAAACCATCGGTGCACGCTGGGATTGATGAGCAATTATGTATAACACAAAATAGAATATATGCCAGTCCCTTCCCAATAGTATTGCCCTCGACTTACCAGCAACTTACCATAACATACCTGCCCTATACAGGGCAACACCAGTTACTGGCGATTGTGGCCAATGTTGACACCTCCCACTCGCAGAGGACTCACATTCAACAATGCAATCGCAGGCATAGCTACCACATGGTATAATACACGCTCGGAACACGGGCTGCTGCATACAGGCTGGTTTGGCCGGTAAAGGTATATTATAGAAGTACATTGGAAGTATGGGTACATATTCTACTGCCTTATTGTCTTCCGACATCAAAGGAGATCAAAGGAAAGTACCCGCCCCGCACAGTATGACGTAGCGACGCGTGGGTGTTTGAGTATACACCAGTGGGTGTGGGTATTTGTATACGTAACGGTTGTGGGGGGTCCTTCAGTATATGGATGTGTACTTCACGGGCGTGGGTGTGGCTATTTGAGAATGGTTGTATACGCTTTCGGGCCCTTGAGAACGGTACAATGGACAATCGTATACTTCCGTCATCAAAGGAAGCCGTGTAAACTGATCGTCAGGTGCGAACTATATTTGAGGACTTTCATTAACAGGGGGAACCTCCCCCCTCAATTATATTCCTAATAAGTGTATTACCGCATATTAAAGGTACACACGGTAATCAAAGTGTTATCAATATTAAAGGGACACAATACATTCTGATACTCACAAAGTCAATTTAAAGACACACTCGGCTATCATTCTGTGTGAATATTAAAGTGACACAATGTGCACACAGTGCGTGAATGTCAAAGGGGAGCACTCTCAGTATAATGTTAAAGCCACACTCGGTACCCATAAACTAAATATAAAGGCACACTCCACACTCACTGTGTATGAATGTTAAAGTGACACACGACACACAATGTGGATGAATGTTAAAGTTACACACGGCACTCGCAGTGAAAAAAAAATGTTAAAACTTAAAAAAATTGAAATTTTTCAAAAATTAAAAAAAAAATTAAAAACTTCAAATTTTTCAAAAATAAAAAAAAAATGAAAAACTTTAAAAACTTCAAATTTTTCAAAAATAAAAAAAAAGGAAAAACTTTAAAAACTTCAAATTTTTTCCTAACTGAAAAAAAAACATGAAAAACTTCAAAAAACATAATATTTTTCCTAAAATTGACAAATAATTTTAGATGTTCAAAAATTTCAAAAAAAAATTTAGTGAATAGAGTGGTGAATGAGTGTATGAGACCATCACTTCATAGATTTTCCTAGCTATCCAACTTCAAGCATTTATGAAGTATGTAGGGACACCGATCATTATACATTTTCACAAACAGAGGCACACTAATCGGTCCAGACTGGCACACTATTCTCTTGAATTCCACATCTGTTAATAATATTTATTATAATCTATCTCTTCTGGTGCTCTATATGCTTTCTTTAATCGTTCTGCCTTACAAATCTTTACATATTACGTAACAACTCAACTCAATTATTGAATACTTCTCACAACTACCCCCTCTCCCAGCATCTCATCCCCTTTATCTCTCTCTCTTCTCTCTTCTCTCTCACGTCCTCTCTATGTCTCTCTCTCTCTCTCTGGTGTATCCATGTAAACAAATTCTCAGAAATCGTTTAGCGCCTTGGACATATATATTTCAACATATCCAATAATACATATGCAGATTACCTCTAGGAAACAAGAATTTTCTAGAATGTGGAAAAACAATAACAGTGCGTATCTCCTATAATAGAATATTCTCAAAGTCATCACGTGACCTGACAGTTGGGCAGTAAACTCATTAGAATCGACAACGCACTGTCTGTCTATCGAAAGCACTTGTATCACATGATCTGCCAATGCATTTGGAATGTTCGCCATGCCATCATAATATAAGCTTCAGTTTGAATCGCCCCAGTCCATGGTCCCATAACATGTTCTCATTTGAAGACATTTGAAGAGCGTCTGGTTTAATGTCATGGTATTGTATTGCACAATCATTCACAGAATAGATTAATGGAATCATTCTGCAATTTTCGAAGCTTAACATTCTCCAGCCATTAATTGCTCTGCTGTTTGAATCCACATTATTAAAAAGATTAAAATCTCTCGCCTGATGCGCTATAACCTTCATCACAAACACATGTCATTAAGTGTGCTGACAGAGGCAACAAAGCTAAGGTCTCGTCTTTCTTCCCTCGCAATATATTAAACCCTCGAGTTATCTACCTTCTTGAATATTCCCCTTTAGTAAAGTAAATTATCTGTATACAGGTAATATTACTTTCATGGTCGTATGTAACCAAACGAGGCCCATCTCATACTCTAGCAAACATAAAACACATGTGTTGAGAATATCAAGGAGTAGCGGAAGAAAGAGAGAGGAGCAGAGAGAGAGCCAGACGTAGAGGTGTGTGTTGTTTTATGTCTATATATTTCATACACATACAGTAATGCCATAATTAATCGACCCCTTATCCACAACAGAATTATTGGTATTTTCAGGATTTAGTCGGAAATATGGCTTGCTGCCATTAATCGGAAAGCTCTCACTGGGTTATGTGTGTTTATTAACCTTGGAGACGTTCGTACCGATGTTTGGTGCTGCTAGTAAATAACCAATACTTACTTCAGGCGCAACACCTGAGTCATTGGAATTCAATGCAATCCCTGGGTGAACCCTAACGGCTCACTCCCCGCTCATTGGACACATGTAATCTTCAACCACGCAATTTTTCTGGAACATGCTACATGTGGAAACATTCTATTTGACTAGTATTGAAAAATCCTTCATAATTCCAATGGCATCGTATATGGTCCGTTTAAAATACCTGTATGTGGCCCCTTTAATATATGTATCCCGACTAATGGTACACTGTTATTTCAATGGCAAACTTGATTAAATCATCTCTAACAATCGTTAAGCTTTTTTCTCTAACTACCACTTTACAATATGGTGTATATAATCGAACTATCAGGAATCAATCAACGCCTTACCCATAGATATTTGAACATACAACTGAGCGCATTTTGGGTCACATACATTAAATGTACACATCACTTATGCATTTAAATCTAATTCGGCGTATCCATCAATACAAACGCTCTTTATTTCCAAAATTGTCTCAATACCCCCTCGTTTTAATATAGAGTTTAGCTATATGCTTTAATTCATATAAAATTGACGCAAATCTATGTTAAACGACAGCAGCATTATAACAGAGTAGCCACTTACCTTCAAGTAAAAAAAAGTACCATTGTGTTCTCATTTTCTATCTTATCATAATGAAATTTGTCACGTGCGTGCCAGACGTCACTTAGAGGTAAGCACCATATTTTGGTTCGAATAATTTCAATAACATGGCCGCCAGCCAATTTCGAATTTTAGATATTTAAAAAAATAAAATGTCATGTCAGGCTTATTTTCTCGTCGAACCACGGGGGTTGCTCTCCGTCACTTAGCGGACATCGTCACATATTGGGGACGAATCGGTTGAGAAATGTGGCCTCCAGTGGTCATCTTTTATTTAAGTCATAAATGCACTTCGAATTTTAAAGTGTCATAGTTGGCTCATTTTTCCACCAATCGTTATGAAATTTGGCGAGTACGTGCCTGACGTCACTCAGATGTTATCACGAGATTTTAGTTCGAATCATACGAAAAACATGGCCGCTATTTTGTTTTAAGTCAAAAAACTACAGAAGGAGGTGTAGAGTTTGGTCGTGGTATTTCTCAAGTCATTCTCATTCTGTAGTGTTATTACAAAATCACAAGATAATCGAGGAAGGTCATGCCAGAGAATAATTTCGACATGGTTTACTACACGTGGGTCGGCTTTTCCATAGCAGTAAAACGGAACGCATCTTTTAAAAATTCACACATTTTATTATTTATTAAACACAATCCATTTATTCCATTACATAATAATTACAGTTTAAAACGAATCAGGTGTATATATTTTGCATAATTCCGGTGAACAGAAACTACACATTAAAAAGCCAAGCTGATTTTTTTTATGATCCTCTTGCATGTAGCAGGGTACTAAAGTTTGTAGTTCCGGTACAGCCACAGTGACGTCATTAATGGTGGACATCAACTGTTCAAATTCTGAGTGGCTAAGAGTTACACCTGTCTTCGTAGGGCAAAGTCTCTCACTGTCTTTCGGGTAAAAGAATTTTCTGATGTGTACAACACTGTGTTCATGATCATAAGTCACGTGTTCGTTATGTCCGATATGTATCCTTTCCAAAGAAGATCTGCTTTGTAAATGTTCATACACTTTCTGCGCGTTATCAGCTAATTCCAGCCACTGTTGTAATCTCAGGCAGGCGCCGAATTTAGTAGGGAACTTCCCCTCGTTCCATATTCTGATGTCTATATTTTTTATTCTTTTATATTCACCGACGGTAAGGTATCTATCCCGTCCTAAGTGTTTGGTGAAAATTTTAGAATTCATGGTATCGTTTCGATGAACGCTGAACTGAAAATGTCGGAGACACGTGGATGTATTACGTTTATACCCTATATGACGTCATTGGGCGGTCCCATCGCAACAGTTTCAAAGTATATAATCCAATCAGATTGCCCCCGGAATCGCATTAGCCAAATATGGAAGGGCCAATCATGTTTCGATCAGAGGGAACTCTCAGACAGTGGCTCGGAAGTACATTAGCTAAATACAGAATAAAGGGGTTTCGGGGTAAACTGTCTCGGCCTATAGGAAGGGCCGGAAATGACACGCAACTGTGATTCAGGGTATTCACAACGCAGGTATGAATCATTTAACCAAAAGTTTTGGCATAGGCACGCACTACGCTTCTGCACAAGGGACAAGTCTCAGAACCGAGCGCAAACATGCCACACATTGATACGTGTCCACGTGGTAAAAGCACACAGTTGTTATTATTCTCTAGACAAATGATACATTTGCATTCTTCAGAAACGTCTACTGTCGTATCAGGCCAGTCATCTTCATAGGAACCAGACAGTCTCTCATCGTTTATTTCAGTCATTTCTTCGAAATTAACGGTAAGGTCATCTATTGAAAATGTATTCATTTCTTGAACAGAGGCACTATCCACGGGACGTTGCAATGAAAAAATTCCTGGTACATCGGGGATTTTCATTAAATATCTCGGTCTGTTCCCCTGTTTATATCTATCTTCAGGCAGGAAACGTTGCAACTAATTGAGATAGCTACAATTTGGAAAGAAACGGTAATGTTCATATATAGCTACAATTTGGAAAGAAACGGTAATGTTCAGTTCGAGGATCATCTCTCTTTTCCCATTGCCACAACCTACATCCGCAACTATAACATATGGTTTACAGCGGTCTTTGTGAAAAAGAAACCAGCTCCAGCTATTTTAGCAGCCTCCACGGGCGAGGTCCAGTTTTCGAAAGAAGCTAATCTCGAGTGAAAATTTCGAAACTCTGGGTATGACGATTTCCAAGCCACAGTAAGACCATACAAATTTAAAAGTTCTGGTATCGTGCTTACACTATTATCGCTCGAATCAGCTGCGTGCGGCGGGATATCCATCACCTGTTGTTTCTCCCCCACCCTGACAAGCATTATGAACCTGTAAATGTTAGTTCAAGCCTTATAACAATGGTAATGTATAGAAACGCGTTCATTGGCCGCTGTATTAACATTATTATTATTGTTTATATAGATATACTTGTTTTCTTTTTACAGATGGAAAATTTCCAGGCCGAACAGTTTCATCGCAATTGATTCGAAAGTAGTGACCTTATGATGGGAATTAATGCGGGAAGACAACGAATGACCCATTTAAATAGGTCACTATACAACAGACTGGTTGAGTTTGAACCATAATTTCTAATTTACAAAACCCTCTGTTTATTCGAGGAAATCCGCTAACTCAAAGGTCCTTGGACATGAGTTTCACTTCATGGTGCAACATCACGCAATATGTGGCTCTAAATTTGCACGTACCTAGTGAGCATTTGATCTCTAATAGCGATCAGTGAAGTATTTAGTTCTTATCATAATATTTATAACAGCCAATCAAAACCCGTTGCTGGATTTAACTATATAATACACGGACAAACGGAATGAAAACATCTGTGCACCAACTTGTGCAAAACCAAAGGACCCAGCTGATGTAGACTAGTATATAAATACTTACTTCATGTATTCTTTTCATCAATGATATGCATTTAACACCTATAAATATAGTCTGTTATACAGATGAAACATTGCCCACAGTCTCATGCCACGAAAGGCCTACTATGTGAACACATGTGTATATTAATTCCATATTTTCTTGTCAAAACGCTCTATTATATAACGATGTATTCGTTAAGTTAATCGTTCCTTTATCTTTATTGTTGTTAATTTATAGCATTGTTAGTAGAAATTTAATCTAAACTCGATGGTATATTGAACATAATGCGTCAATACTGCTTCATTGGTGGTAACTGAACTTATCACATCATGTCTCGCAACTAAAACAAGCGAGACAACTCATAAATTTGTAATAGTTCTCATGTCTATGGCGGTTCACACAGTGTACATTTTCATTGTTGTTACCATTTAATGCACACATTACTGATTTATGCATAAGAACGCGGGTCTACATTGTTGTCAAGTACATATATATTTATATATGTCCATATTTCTTAAAGCAAGTACAGTATCTGTATCTGCTATGACATATAACAAGTGCCATTTTCACATGTAAATCACGTATTAAAGCTCTTTAATGTATAGTTAAACTGTTGAGATTTCAGACGCAGGTATATGTCCTTGTGGAATATATACGTGGTATACGTCAGTATATACACGAAGGTAATGTGTTCTAAGTATGTGATTTATGTATATGTCCATGTTCCTTGAAGCAAAATCCATTACATATAAATGCGTTGTGACGTATATTAAGTGTCATTTTCATTGTTGAATCACGTACAATAATAGCAAACGTGGTATTTCTCACAAAGGTAAATCGAAACGGTCATTTATCAAACGAAATGAAATGTCTGGGATCAAACGTGCTAATCAGGCCTGTGTTTTCACCAACAAGGGAGTTTGATTATGGTTGTATATGATGGTTCAGTCATTATATGACACCTAATCGGTTGCACACGGTGCTGTCTAAGGTATATCCTGTGCATGTATAATAAATTCTCCATTGATGTTAGGAGTATGGCTCAGTGTCTGATCCATTGCCCATGTGTTTCTTAATTATGCACTCTCTTTACTATGACTCAATTGTATTGTGTACATATCATAACTGGTATTATATGTATTTTTTATTATTTAATGTAAAAATACCGTGTATATGACAATACTTTACTATAGCTGATGTGTGTCTAGAAGCTTATTCATGCTATCATCACATATACTTGAATTAGACACTAACTATCGAGTTATGATTTTTCCCTGTATTTCCAGGCAATATTCGTGAATGGCAACAATCAGCAGTTCTTTTCTGATGAATGGCAAACGAGATTTCTCACCCCCAATGCCGCCTCTAACTGACATTTCGATAACCTTTATTGAATCTTAAACACTGTAATTTCTCTAATTTATCCACGTTACTTCTCCTATACACGTAGTTCGATCAGCTGTCAATGTCATGTCTGGTGTTGCTGTTGTGTTCTTAATGGACCATCTGCTAACTAACGATGCGTGTCAGGTATGCATACTATTTGTTTGAATATGCCTGGTATACATGTATTCTCAGACACTCACTCTCATGTGAATCTCTTCGGTAAAACACATAGATATGATATAGCTGTGCAGTAAGGTTCGTCCATGACATTACTTCATTACGACATTATGATACATAGACCAATCACATAAAAGTAATGAATGTACTCCCAACACGTTAGGCATATATTTTAACCTGAGTGATGTCACCACAAAACGCAAGGTTCAAACACTTAAAAAATAGTTAAAAGTACACATTTTTATTTCGAATATCATTATTTATGGTAAATTTCGTGTTATGAAATGGGCCATTTTACAAACGCGTAATAGGTGATTCAAAAAACGGCTATTTGATAAAAAATTTAAACGCTATTATCACTATATTTGGAATATAAAAAACGTTGTATTTGACGAAGTATGACAATGCAAAATGACTACTTTTTTAAACGCGAATTTGAAAACACTAATATCGAAACGAATTTTAAACTAAGTTCGTGTTATGAAATGACTCATTTTATAATCGCGGTCTAGTCAAGCGGGAAACTAGTATGTATGTGTAAGTCGACTTAGCGCGGACCTCATTAAACCCCCCTTAAACACCCCCCTCCCCCGTCCGGATGAAACCCCGACCAAAAAAGGGGGAGGGGAGGGGGCGCGCCGTTTTTTATGCCAAAAAATATGCCAGATATTTTTCATGCAACCAGTTTCATACCAAATCGTTCACCATATTGTTGTAATTGTTGTTGCTGTGGTTGCTTTTTGATGCTGTTTTTGATGTTAGTTTGGTTGTTGTCGTTGTTTTTCTTATTTTAGTTGCTGTAATGGCAGCGGCACAATTTGGAACATACATTTACACACAGCAACTTGAGGAGGTGGACTACCTTATATCAAAGGTTAAGATGAGTTATACACTAATGCTTTGGAACATTGCACTAAAACATTAGGTTTGAGAAGGTGTGTTTATATTCCTGGAAAGAGTCAGAGAAGTATTACTGGACTTGTCCAAACATGTCACATATAAGTGTTTGCCATTGGTTAATATTAAGATATATAAATGAGGTGCATTTGACATCACAGTCACTGGGGTGAAGGAAAGGGGCTATCGACCATCCCGGGGTAGCCACCCCACACCCCACACCCCAAATCACATACTTCCCATCACTTGCTGAGAAACCATTGAGAAGCATGGAGCTATATCACCAGAAGATTGTGAAACCAATGTATGGCCAACAGAGATACATAACAGTTACTGAAGAAAAGGGTGAAAAATAAACATATGGCAATTAGAAGATGGTATTTTGCCAATTAAATATGGAATTTCTATGGACAAGGATTTATGGTACAATATGTCTTCATATGGTGATGACATCAAAGGAGCGATATTAGAGAAACGTTCGGTAAAATAGCATATTGGGAGTGACTGGTTTCTGTGCTACTGTAATAAATATTGGACAATACGAATAGGAAAATTCTATAAACATAAGGAGTATCAAGAATCGTACTTCAAGTGTACAAAATGTTGCGGTTCTATGGTTGAATAAATATATAGCTATAATTCAATATCTTAGTCAGTTTTCCATCCATAGTTATGGTTTCAATATCATCCTGGGTATAGGCAAAAATACCATATTTACCATTTTTCATACATATTGTATACAATATTATATTTAGTCACCCCCTACAGCATATTTTTTGGCATAAAAAACGGCGCGCCCCCTCCCCTCCCCCTTTTTTGGTCGGGGTTTCATCCGGACGGGGGAGGGGGGGGGGGTGTTTAAGGGGGGTTTAATGAGGTCCGCGCTAAGTCGACTTACACATACATACTAGTTTCCCGCTTGACTAGACCGCGATTATAAAATGAGTCATTTCATAACACGAACTTAGTTTAAAATTCGTTTCGATATTAGTGTTTTCAAATTCGCGTTTAAAAAAGTAGTCATTTTTCATTGTCATACTTCGTCAAATACAACGTTTTTTATATTCCAAATATAGTGATAATAGCGTTTAAATTTTTTATCAAATAGCCGTTTTTTGATTCACCTATTACGCGTTTGTAAAATGGCCCATTTCATAACACGAAATTTACCATAAATAATGATATTCGAAATAAAAATGTGTACTTTTAACTATTTTTTAAGTGTTTGAACCTTGCGTTTTGTGGTGACATCACTCAGGTTAAAATATATGCCTAACGTGTTGGGAGTACATTCATTACTTTTATGTGATTGGTCTATGTATCATAATGTCGTAATGAAGTAATGTCATGGACGAACCTTACTGCACAGCTATATCATATCTATGTGTTTTACCGAAGAGATTCACATGAGAGTGAGTGTCTGAGAATACATGTATACCAGGCATATTCAAACAAATAGTATGCATACCTGACACGCATCGTTAGTTAGCAGATGGTCCATTAAGAACACAACAGCAACACCAGACATGACATTGACAGCTGATCGAACTACGTGTATAGGAGAAGTAACGTGGATAAATTAGAGAAATTACAGTGTTTAAGATTCAATAAAGGTTATCGAAATGTCAGTTAGAGGCGGCATTGGGGGTGATAAATCTCGTTTGCCATTCATCAGAAAAGAACTGCTGATTGTTGCCATTCACGAATATTGCCTGGAAATACAGGGAAAAATCATAACTCGATAGTTAGTGTCTAATTCAAGTATATGTGATGATAGCATGAATAAGCTTCTAGACACACATCAGCTATAGTAAAGTATTGTCATATACACGGTATTTTTACATTAAATGATAAAAAATACATATAATACCAGTTATGATATGTACACAATACAATTGAGTCATAGTAAAGAGAGTGCATAATTAAGAAACACATGGGCAATGGATCAGACACTGAGCCATACTCCTAACAGCAATGGAGAATTTATTATACATGCACAGGATATACCTTAGACAGCACCGTGTGCAACCGATTAGGTGTCATATAATGACTGAACCATCATATACAACCATAATCAAACTCCCTTGTTGGTGAAAACACAGGCCTGATTAGCACGTTTGATCCCAGACATTTCATTTCGTTTGATAAATGACCGTTTCGATTTACCTTTGTGAGAAATACCACGTTTGCTATTATTGTACGTGATTCAACAATGAAAATGACACTTAATATACGTCACAACGCATTTATATGTAATGGATTTTGCTTCAAGGAACATGGACATATACATAAATCACATACTTAGAACACATTACCTTCGTGTATATACTGACGTATACCACGTATATATTCCACAAGGACATATACCTGCGTCTGAAATCTCAACAGTTTAACTATACATTAAAGAGCTTTAATACGTGATTTACATGTGAAAATGGCACTTGTTATATGTCATAGCAGATACAGATACTGTACTTGCTTTAAGAAATATGGACATATATAAATATATATGTACTTGACAACAATGTAGACCCGCGTTCTTATGCATAAATCAGTAATGTGTGCATTAAATGGTAACAACAATGAAAATGTACACTGTGTGAACCGCCATAGACATGAGAACTATTACAAATTTATGAGTTGTCTCGCTTGTTTTAGTTGCGAGACATGATGTGATAAGTTCAGTTACCACCAATGAAGCAGTATTGACGCATTATGTTCAATATACCATCGAGTTTAGATTAAATTTCTACTAACAATGCTATAAATTAACAACAATAAAGATAAAGGAACGATTAACTTAACGAATACATCGTTATATAATAGAGCGTTTTGACAAGAAAATATGGAATTAATATACACATGTGTTCACATAGTAGGCCTTTCGTGGCATGAGACTGTGGGCAATGTTTCATCTGTATAACAGACTATATTTATAGGTGTTAAATGCATATCATTGATGAAAAGAATACATGAAGTAAGTATTTATATACTAGTCTACATCAGCTGGGTCCTTTGGTTTTGCACAAGTTGGTGCACAGATGTTTTCATTCCGTTTGTCCGTGTATTATATAGTTAAATCCAGCAACGGGTTTTGATTGGCTGTTATAAATATTATGATAAGAACTAAATACTTCACTGATCGCTATTAGAGATCAAATGCTCACTAGGTACGTGCAAATTTAGAGCCACATATTGCGTGATGTTGCACCATGAAGTGAAACTCATGTCCAAGGACCTTTGAGTTAGCGGATTTCCTCGAATAAACAGAGGGTTTTGTAAATTAGAAATTATGGTTCAAACTCAACCAGTCTGTTGTATAGTGACCTATTTAAATGGGTCATTCGTTGTCTTCCCGCATTAATTCCCATCATAAGGTCACTACTTTCGAATCAATTGCGATGAAACTGTTCGGCCTGGAAATTTTCCATCTGTAAAAAGAAAACAAGTATATCTATATAAACAATAATAATAATGTTAATACAGCGGCCAATGAACGCGTTTCTATACATTACCATTGTTATAAGGCTTGAACTAACATTTACAGGTTCATAATGCTTGTCAGGGTGGGGGAGAAACAACAGGTGATGGATATCCCGCCGCACGCAGCTGATTCGAGCGATAATAGTGTAAGCACGATACCAGAACTTTTAAATTTGTATGGTCTTACTGTGGCTTGGAAATCGTCATACCCAGAGTTTCGAAATTTTCACTCGAGATTAGCTTCTTTCGAAAACTGGACCTCGCCCGTGGAGGCTGCTAAAATAGCTGGAGCTGGTTTCTTTTTCACAAAGACCGCTGTAAACCATATGTTATAGTTGCGGATGTAGGTTGTGGCAATGGGAAAAGAGAGATGATCCTCGAACTGAACATTACCGTTTCTTTCCAAATTGTAGCTATATATGAACATTACCGTTTCTTTCCAAATTGTAGCTATCTCAATTAGTTGCAACGTTTCCTGCCTGAAGATAGATATAAACAGGGGAACAGACCGAGATATTTAATGAAAATCCCCGATGTACCAGGAATTTTTTCATTGCAACGTCCCGTGGATAGTGCCTCTGTTCAAGAAATGAATACATTTTCAATAGATGACCTTACCGTTAATTTCGAAGAAATGACTGAAATAAACGATGAGAGACTGTCTGGTTCCTATGAAGATGACTGGCCTGATACGACAGTAGACGTTTCTGAAGAATGCAAATGTATCATTTGTCTAGAGAATAATAACAACTGTGTGCTTTTACCACGTGGACACGTATCAATGTGTGGCATGTTTGCGCTCGGTTCTGAGACTTGTCCCTTGTGCAGAAGCGTAGTGCGTGCCTATGCCAAAACTTTTGGTTAAATGATTCATACCTGCGTTGTGAATACCCTGAATCACAGTTGCGTGTCATTTCCGGCCCTTCCTATAGGCCGAGACAGTTTACCCCGAAACCCCTTTATTCTGTATTTAGCTAATGTACTTCCGAGCCACTGTCTGAGAGTTCCCTCTGATCGAAACATGATTGGCCCTTCCATATTTGGCTAATGCGATTCCGGGGGCAATCTGATTGGATTATATACTTTGAAACTGTTGCGATGGGACCGCCCAATGACGTCATATAGGGTATAAACGTAATACATCCACGTGTCTCCGACATTTTCAGTTCAGCGTTCATCGAAACGATACCATGAATTCTAAAATTTTCACCAAACACTTAGGACGGGATAGATACCTTACCGTCGGTGAATATAAAAGAATAAAAAATATAGACATCAGAATATGGAACGAGGGGAAGTTCCCTACTAAATTCGGCGCCTGCCTGAGATTACAACAGTGGCTGGAATTAGCTGATAACGCGCAGAAAGTGTATGAACATTTACAAAGCAGATCTTCTTTGGAAAGGATACATATCGGACATAACGAACACGTGACTTATGATCATGAACACAGTGTTGTACACATCAGAAAATTCTTTTACCCGAAAGACAGTGAGAGACTTTGCCCTACGAAGACAGGTGTAACTCTTAGCCACTCAGAATTTGAACAGTTGATGTCCACCATTAATGACGTCACTGTGGCTGTACCGGAACTACAAACTTTAGTACCCTGCTACATGCAAGAGGATCATAAAAAAAATCAGCTTGGCTTTTTAATGTGTAGTTTCTGTTCACCGGAATTATGCAAAATATATACACCTGATTCGTTTTAAACTGTAATTATTATGTAATGGAATAAATGGATTGTGTTTAATAAATAATAAAATGTGTGAATTTTTAAAAGATGCGTTCCGTTTTACTGCTATGGAAAAGCCGACCCACGTGTAGTAAACCATGTCGAAATTATTCTCTGGCATGACCTTCCTCGATTATCTTGTGATTTTGTAATAACACTACAGAATGAGAATGACTTGAGAAATACCACGACCAAACTCTACACCTCCTTCTGTAGTTTTTTGACTTAAAACAAAATAGCGGCCATGTTTTTCGTATGATTCGAACTAAAATCTCGTGATAACATCTGAGTGACGTCAGGCACGTACTCGCCAAATTTCATAACGATTGGTGGAAAAATGAGCCAACTATGACACTTTAAAATTCGAAGAGCATTTATGACTTAAATAAAAGATGACCACTGGAGGCCATATTTCTCAACCGATTCGTCCCCAATATGTGACGATGTCCGCTAAGTGACGGAGAGCAACCCCCGTGGTTCGACGAGAAAATAAGCCTGACATGACATTTTATTTTTTTAAATATCTAAAATTCGAAATAGGCTGGCGGCCATGTTATTGAAATTATTCGAACCAAAATATGGTGCTTACCTCTAAGTGACGTCTGGCACGCACGTGACAAATTTCATTATGATAAGATAGAAAATGAGAACACAATGGTACTTTTTTTTACTTGAAGGTAAGTGGCTACTCTGTTATAATGCTGCTGTCGTTTAACATAGATTTGCGTCAATTTTATATGAATTAAAGCATATAGCTAAAATCTATATTAAAACGAGGGGGTATTGAGACAATTTTGGAAATAAAGAGCGTTTGTATTGATGGATACGCCGAATTAGATTTAAACGCATAAGTGATGTGTACATTTAATGTATGTGACCCAAAATGCGCTCAGTTGTATGTTCAAATATCTATGGGTAAGGCGTTGATTGATTCCTGATAGTTCGATTATATACACCATATTGTAAAGTGGTAGTTAGAGAAAAAAGCTTAACGATTGTTAGAGATGATTTAATCAAGTTTGCCATTGAAATAACAGTGTACCATTAGTCGGGATACATATATTAAAGGGGCCACATACAGGTATTTTAAACGGACCATATACGATGCCATTGGAATTATGAAGGATTTTTCAATACTAGTCAAATAGAATGTTTCCACATGTAGCATGTTCCAGAAAAATTGCGTGGTTGAAGATTACATGTGTCCAATGAGCGGGGAGTGAGCCGTTAGGGTTCACCCAGGGATTGCATTGAATTCCAATGACTCAGGTGTTGCGCCTGAAGTAAGTATTGGTTATTTACTAGCAGCACCAAACATCGGTACGAACGTCTCCAAGGTTATAAAACACACATAACCCAGTGAGAGCTTTCCGATTAATGGCAGCAAGCCATATTTCCGACTAAATCCTGAAAATACCAATAATTCTGTTGTGGATAAGGGATCGATTAATTATGGCATTACTGTATGTGTATGAAATATATAGACATAAAACAACACACACCTCTACGTCTGGCTCTCTCTCTGCTCCTCTCTCTTTCTTCCGCTACTCCTTGATATTCTCAACACATGTGTTTTATGTTTGCTAGAGTATGAGATGGGCCTCGTTTGGTTACATACGACCATGAAAGTAATATTACCTGTATACAGATAATTTACTTTACTAAAGGGGAATATTCAAGAAGGTAGATAACTCGAGGGTTTAATATATTGCGAGGGAAGAAAGACGAGACCTTAGCTTTGTTGCCTCTGTCAGCACACTTAATGACATGTGTTTGTGATGAAGGTTATAGCGCATCAGGCGAGAGATTTTAATCTTTTTAATAATGTGGATTCAAACAGCAGAGCAATTAATGGCTGGAGAATGTTAAGCTTCGAAAATTGCAGAATGATTCCATTAATCTATTCTGTGAATGATTGTGCAATACAATACCATGAAATTAAACCAGACGCTCTTCAAATGTCTTCAAATGAGAACATGTTATGGGACCATGGACTGGGGCGATTCAAACTGAAGCTTATATTATGATGGCATGGCGAACATTCCAAATGCATTGGCAGATCATGTGATACAAGTGCTTTCGATAGACAGACAGTGCGTTGTCGATTCTAATGAGTTTACTGCCCAACTGTCAGGTCACGTGATGACTTTGAGAATATTCTATTATAGGAGATACGCACTGTTATTGTTTTTCCACATTCTAGAAAATTCTTGTTTCCTAGAGGTAATCTGCATATGTATTATTGGATATGTTGAAATATATATGTCCAAGGCGCTAAACGATTTCTGAGAATTTGTTTACATGGATACACCAGAGAGAGAGAGAGACATAGAGAGGACGTGAGAGAGAAGAGAGAAGAGAGAGAGATAAAGGGGATGAGATGCTGGGAGAGGGGGTAGTTGTGAGAAGTATTCAATAATTGAGTTGAGTTGTTACGTAATATGTAAAGATTTGTAAGGCAGAACGATTAAAGAAAGCATATAGAGCACCAGAAGAGATAGATTGTAATAAATATTATTAACAGATGTGGAATTCAAGAGAATAGTGTGCCAGTCTGGACCGATTAGTGTGCCTCTGTTTGTGAAAATGTATAATGATCGGTGTCCCTACATACTTCATAAATGCTTGAAGTTGGATAGCTAGGAAAATCTATGAAGTGATGGTCTCATACACTCATTCACCACTCTATTCACTAAATTTTTTTTTGAAATTTTTGAACATTTAAAATTATTTGTCAATTTTAGGAAAAATATTATGTTTTTTGAAGTTTTTCATGTTTTTTTTCAGTTAGGAAAAAATTTGAAGTTTTTAAAGTTTTTCCTTTTTTTTTGTATTTTTGAAAAATTTGAAGTTTTTAAAGTTTTTCCTTTTTTTTTTATTTTTGAAAAATTTTAAGTTTTTAAAGTTTTTCATTTTTTTTTTATTTTTGAAAAATTTGAAGTTTTTAAAGTTTTTCATTTTTTTGTTCATTTTTGAAAAATTTCAATTTTTTTAAGTTTTAACATTTTTTTTTCACTGCGAGTGCCGTGTGTAACTTTAACATTCATCCACATTGTGTGTCGTGTGTCACTTTAACATTCATACACAGTGAGTGTGGAGTGTGCCTTTATATTTAGTTTATGGGTACCGAGTGTGGCTTTAACATTATACTGAGAGTGCTCCCCTTTGACATTCACGCACTGTGTGCACATTGTGTCACTTTAATATTCACACAGAATGATAGCCGAGTGTGTCTTTAAATTGACTTTGTGAGTATCAGAATGTATTGTGTCCCTTTAATATTGATAACACTTTGATTACCGTGTGTACCTTTAATATGCGGTAATACACTTATTAGGAATATAATTGAGGGGGGAGGTTCCCCCTGTTAATGAATGTCCTCAAATATAGTTCGCACCTGACGATCAGTTTGCACGGCTTCCTTTGATGACGGAAGTATACGATTGTCCATTGTACCGTTCTCAAGGGCCCGAAAGCGTATACAACCATTCTCAAATAGCCACACCCACGCCCGTGAAGTACACATCCATATACTGAAGGACCCCCCACAACCGTTACGTATACAAATACCCACACCCACTGGTGTATACTCAAACACCCACGCGTCGCTACGTCATACTGTGCGGGGGCGGGGTACTTTCCTTTGATCTCCTTTGATGTCGGAAGACAATAGGGCAGTATAATATGTACCCATACTTCCAATGTACTTCTATAATATACCTTTACCGGCCAAACCAGCCTGTATGCAGCAACGGGCTCCACTGGCCGCCACGGAGAATCACCACAGCATAACGCCTGAACATTAAATGTTATGATAAAACATTACAACTGTAGCGCCCAAAGAGGCCGGATCTACACAGCGATATGATATGCGATTTTCTTGTTATCCTGTTCCCTATTTTGAAGGTTCTAGAGCTGTCACGAAGTCTCGAACGATATAACACAATCCCGTAACAGACGTGAGTATGTTCAATAATTTAGTTTGTAATTACAGGAACCATTATCTCTCGTTATTAAAGTGTCCGAAGGAGATTGTATTCCAGTTGTAAATTGAATGAACATCTTTGACTTATTATTCTGCAGCACGTGCATGATAATATTATTCTAACTGGGACAATGACTCGTGAAATTATGCAGAATCGGTGTCTTGTTGTATGACATTCGTAATCACCTGACATCTGGACTTTCGTCCTTTGTTTCATAGTTAGCCAATCAGAATGAACCACGTTAAAAAGAAAATGGACTTATTTATCATTATTGATAATCGACTATAAAACTACAAAAAGGAGACTGAACCATTTGGCACCAGGAACATTGCGAATTGGAAGTTTGACATAGGACTGTTCTTCCAAAGAAGAGGACAAATAGACCAACTATTTTCCGTTGTAACTGATACATTTGTCACGTCCCCCAATTTTGAGGAAATATACATGTTGCCATGTTACTGGACTGACAGAACGTCTTCAGACACACATCTTGTCACCAGCGTGGGTTCTCTTATATATTGTAAGACTCGCGGTCACGGCGAACTTCTTCTAACAAACGTCGCACCTATAAGGTCGGTCACCAGTGTGGATCGTCGGGTTGAAGGACAGACTGGGAACAACATTGCATACTCGTATGATTGACCACCTATGTGTTCTCATATACTTAGGCAAGGAACCGGACTAACTAAATGCCTTTCTGGTAAACGTCACACGTGTATGGGCGATTGACTGGGTGATTTCTCTGGTGTTGGTATGATTGGAGGCTATTCAAACCACGTCACACTCGTATGGTCGATTACCTGTGTGGATTCTTTTTGTCACGGAACCGGACTCACTAAGTGCCTTTTGGTACAAGTCACACGTTTATGGGCGATTGACTGTGTTATTTCTTTTGTGTTGGTATGATTGGAGGCTATTCAAACCACGTCACACTCGTATGGTCGATTACCTGTGTGGATTCTTTTTGTCACGGAACCGGACTCACTAAGAGCCTTTTGTTACACGTCACACGTGTATGGACGATTGACTGTGTGATTTCTCTTGTGATTGTATAACTGAAAGCTATTCAAACCACGTCACACTCGTATGGTCGATTACCGGTGTGTAATCTTTTGTCACGCAACCGGACTCACTAGGTGCCTTTTGGTACACGTCACACGTGTATGGGCGATTGACTGTATGATTTATCTTGTGTTGGTATGACTCAAAGCTATTCAAACCACGTCACACTCGTATGGTCGATCACTTGTGTGGAATCTTTTGTCACGGAACCGGACTCACTAAGTGCCTTTTGGTACAAGTCACTCGTGTATGGGCGATTGACTGTGTGATTTCTCTTGTGTTGGTACGATTGGAGGCTATTCAAACCACGTCACACTCGTATGGTCGATCACCTGTGTGGAATTTTTTGTCACGGACCGGACTCACTAAGTGCCTTTTGGTACACGTCACACGTGTATGGGCGATTGACTGTGATTTCTCTTGTGTTGGCATGACTGAAAGCTATTCAAACCACGTCACACTCGTATGGGCGATAGCCACTATTGATTATCGGGTTGACTTTGTCATGAAAATCGTTCAGCGCCCGTCAAAATTTATTGAGTCAGTTTACTTCAAAAGCTGTAATTTTGTTACTTCAAAAGTGGAGACCTAGTTTTTTTACTACAAAAGCTGGCGTTTTTTACTTCAAAAGCGGAGACCTCACTTTACTACAAAAGCTGGCGATTTTATTACAAAAGTGGTGAGTTACTTCAAAAGCTGGCGTTTTTTACTTCAAAAGTGGAGACCTACTTCAAAAGTGGTAATTACTTCAAAAGCTGGCGTAACAGCTATTGTTAATTTGCACATACAAGATATCCTCAAGAAAGTAAATTTCATGTTTTATTAACGATTTTCCCCATCAGTCCTCGCAGTGAAATTTTTTAGCTTCCCGCCACCACGAAGGATAACTCTACCCTCTACCAAAATACCATTCGGTTGATATCATATTGCGTGAGTGTAAAATAATAAATATGAATTTAAGACCGCTATACCCAGTATTCATTCTCGATAGCTCTGTGTTCAAGTAGCATTTTATATTACCATTTATTTAATTCACTATTTCGTTGTGTTTCCTTGTCCAAACTCCCAGATATTCTATATTTAGATATATACATTTAATAGTGGCTTTACCTTAACTGGCACAGAGTAAATCCTGATAAACCTTCGTTTATTGGGCTTGTGCCTTAGTCAGTTAGTATATGTTCTGTATAAGGTTTAATCGATATTAACACACATAGTTTGTTTCTAAATAGACTGCAACTTAATAAAAGATTGTAGCATATATCAGGGGAAGAGATATACGACAAATTACTGTCGAGTTTGTGACGCTATTCTGGCCGGTCTTTAAAGATGGATTATCTCTTTAAATAACAAATTTTAAATAGTTGCGTGGGTATAAAATAATAGATATGAACTGAAGACCTATGTCCGGAAAAGCTTCTATCAATTAATATTGATTTTATTTCGAATATTAAATCGGGCCCATGTATGTTACTATTTTTAGAACCGACCATTCGGATGAGACCGTATTGCGATATAGAGCACTGGGGCGTTCCTACGGCTACGCAACGAATGTCAAATGTCACAGATTGATTGTTTGTATTGTTTTGTTCCACAGATATAAGCGATAATGAGTATAATTAACGTTTATTTGTGACAAAATTGCACAATATAATATATGGTCTATGTTAACAGTAACCACTATTGTTCGTTAGCTGAACAAACACACCTTTTTAGACCAGAAAATATTCGAAATAAAATTAATATTAATCGATAGAAGCATTTCCGGACAGGAGTCTTCGATTCAAATCTAATATTTTATACCCCGGTAACTATATAATACATGTTTACAAAGAGATAATCCACCTTTAAAGAGATAATCCACCTTTAACACTGTTTAAGACTTATGTACATTACATTGTAAGCTGTGTAGACATCTATCGTTTTGTGAACTGTTCTACTAAACAAAACCACATGCGACGCATTGTAATTCAACATAATACGGTATTTCGATCGTCCTTTGTTCGACTTGAAAATCGGTACATTGTAAACTAAATAATTTACAGTTACACTGTTGAATTCCATTATAATTGGATCAGATTCTCGCTGTATAGCCTGCCACTTCAAGAGATATACAGCTAACTCACAAATCCCGGCACACGATGGGAGATTCTAACCTGAATTAGACACTACGCCGCCCTAATGATCAGCTCAAACTGCCCATTAGAACGGCTGGTGGTCCCCATAACCTGCATTGAGGTATCTATTTCACAACATTTTTCAACTAAACAATGAATGCTGGCCTTATTATCTCACCATATATTTTCTGTCGGTACTCCCGCCACAAGTTGACGCCAAAAGTTCCCACAATCGGCGCACCTAAATGCTTGTATCAGACATTTGTCAACATCACAGAAAACGACTTCCATCTGTGATATATGCGGGAAACCGTTTAATACATGGAGGCACTTGGCGACACATATGAGAATACACACCGGAGATAAGCCTCACCATTGCGATATATGCGGGAAATCATTTAATTGGTCGAGTGTCTGACGAGACATAAGATAATCCACACCGGAGATATGCCTTATCACTGTGATATATGCGGGAAATCGTTTAATACATCGAGAAACTTGGTGAATCACAAGATAATCCACACTGGAGATACACCTTACCATTGTGATATATGTGGGAAATCATTTAATCATTCGAGCAGCTTGGTGATACATAAGAGAATCCACACCGGAGATAAGCCTTACCATTGTGATATATGTGGGAAATCATTTAGTACATCGAGTGGCTTGGTGAAACATAAGAGAATCCACACCGGAGATAAACCATACGAGTGTGATATGTGTGGAAAATTATTTAGCCAATCGAGCAATTTAGTGACACATAAGAGAATCAACACCGGAGAGGAGCCTTATCGTTGTGACATATGCGGAAAATAATTTTGTGAATCGAGCACGTTGGCGACACATACAATAATCTACGCCGGAGATAAGCCCACATACATCTCTCCAAAATGAGTTTGTGACATTTAATTTGTTCTTCGAAGGAGAATTGGAAACAATCTTAGATTCCGATGACAGAACAGAAAAGGAGGGCAGAATGACTATTCTTCGTAAATTAGCGCTGTGTTATGATTGGATGGTTCCGCACATGGAGTTTGGTCAGAGCTCATAGGATGATAACCCCAGTGGCACATAGGGTGGATCTGCCGCCAAACAGAGGAGCAACCACTGTAACACCGATGTATCTAGGGTGGATCTGCCGCCAAACAGAGGAGCAACCACTGTAACACCGATGCATCTAGGGTGGATCTGCCGCCAAACAGAGGAAACACCACTGTAACACCGATGCATCTAGGGAGGTTTTGTCGCCAGGCAGATGAACAATCACTGTAATACAATCAGGAGATTATTTTCCCAACAGCCAGGAAACATTCCAAATAAGCTCGCAACTCAAATGATTCTGGCCTGTCTAGCAAAAACAATTTTTTTGGACACAGCCCCTCGCGCCAAAAGACAAAATTGTTTTGAAACAGTCCATCACAGAACAAATATAACTGTTGACCATTTTCTTGAAATATATACATGTACAAACAGTTGACCAATTACAGCCACGCGGGCAGTTGCCAATATAAATAGCATTTACAACACAAGACAACTCCACATACAAAATAATTGAAGGCCAAGGTCAGGGTCACGATTTGACCCGTCCAAAACACTCTCCGGACAGAAGTACCCAACAAAAGTACCCGTCGAAATCCGTCCCGTTTTACCCAATTTTACCTTGGTCAGGTCGGGTCACGATTTGACACGTCTAAAACACTCCCTAAAATTACCCCTAGGTATAAAATTTCGTCAAAATCCGTCGGCCATAGCTAACAGACAAACAAACAAACAGATAGATGTCCCAAAATATATGTTAGATATGGTTCAAAAGAATGGAGACATGACTTATAAAACGATCCTTTTATACGTTTGTAAGTCTAGAGGCATTTCGTGCTTCGTTTCATTGCACTCTTCAGTTTGACTTTCGAATCTGATACAAAAACTCATGGCCTTGTTAAAGGTGGATTATCTCTTTGTAAGCATGTATTATATAGTTACTGGTGTATAAAATATTAGATTTGAATCGAAAACTCCTGTCCGGAAATGCTTCTATCGATTAATATTCATTTTATTTCGAATATTTTTTTGGTCTTAAAAGGTGTGTTTGTTAGGGCTAGGACAGTTGTCGTTCGGTGCATAGCCATAGGAACAGCCCAGTGCTCTACATCGCATTATGGTATAATCCGAATGGTCTGTTCTAAAAAAAGTAACATGAATGGTCCCGATTTAACATTCGAAATAAAATCAATATAAGTTGATACAAGCTTTTCCGGACAGGGGTCTTCAGTTCATATCTATTATTTTATACACACGCAACTATTTAAAATTTGTTATTTAAAGAGATAATCCATCTTTAAATCAGCAGAATATCCATTCAACCGTTTAAAAGAGTCTTCCAACTTTGAGGTGAGATAACATTGTCGAAGTTGGAAAACTCGTTAAAATGTATATTTTGCTGAACAAGGCAAGGAGGGTTTCTATTCATTCGCAATTCGAAATATATCCATCGATATGATAATAAATATGAACTGAAAACCTTTGTCAGGAAAGGCTTCTATCAATTAAAGATGGATTATCTCTTTAAAGGTGGATTATCTCTTTGTAAACATGTATTATATAGTTACCGGTGTATAAAATATTGGATTTGAATCGAATACTACTGTCCGGAAATGCTTCTATCGATTAATTTTAATTTTATTTCGAATATGTTCTGGTCTAAAAAGGCGTGTTTGTTCAGCTAACGAACAATAGTGGTTACTGTTAACAGAGACCAGAAATTATATTGTGCACTTTTGTCACAAATAAACGTTAATTATACTCATCGCTTATAATTGTGGAACAAAACAATACAAGCAACCAATCTGTGACATTCGACATTCGTTGCGTAGCCATATGAACAGCCCAGTGCTCTATATCGGTTCTAAAAATAGTAACATAAACGGGCCCGATTTAATATTAGAAATAAAATCAATATTAATTGATAGAAGCTTTTCCGGACATAGGTCTTCGGTTCATATCTATTATTTTATACCAACGCAACTATTTAAAATTTGTTATTTAAAGAGATAATCCATCTTTAAGAGATAATCCGTCTTTAATATTGATTTTATTTCGAATATTTTATTTTGGGTCTACTTATTTTTTTATTTTAGAACAGACCAGTCGAGTGATACCATATAGCGATAGAGAGCATTATGCTGTTCCTATGGCTATGCACAGAATGTACAATGCCCTAGATTGATTGGTTATTATACAGTTATCGCCCGCGATTGAGTGAGACACGGGGATTTGTCGCCCGCTCGAGATCTGGAATGTCACCCGATGGCCGCCAGGCCCGAGAGTGACATTCCAGGTCGAGAGCGCCGACAAATTCCCGTGTCTCACGAAAACAGGGGTAATGACTGTTTTGTTATCTGACAATGGAGTACACACGGATCTCCTTAATAGTAGGCATAAATGCGCGCATATATTCTTGAATCCAGTTCGAAAAGTTAATTTTATGTTGGAATCATCGCTATTTATAAAATAAAACATTCATAATCTGAATCAATTAACAGACCCGCCATTTGCGCAGATGTCCTCCGGTCAGTTTGCTGGTTGCATTGTGGGAATTGGTTGACGGAAAGAGGAGTAAAGCAATTTCGAAGGTGAGGAGCCATGCCGCGAAATGTTCGGGTTCGTTTCAAATGAGCGTGAAGACGCCGACAGACGTGTTAATTTCCAGAATGCTAAAATGTGGAACTAACAAGTTGTAGTAGTGCAAAAAGAAATTGACATCTGTCACAGATCGTTACGCAACATACGGGTATTCTCTGAAGTCTGATGATTGTATTGAAGAAAAGAAATAATCAATTGATAAACAGCAAAGAGTGGCTATTTGGTCTAGTACATAAACGTAGTTGTAACGTATGTACGTCGTATGTGCAATTGTCTGCAGTATACCAACTACATAATAAGATTTATCTATTTGTCCCATGGTCTTTATTATTGATATAAAAAGGTACAATATGAATATTACACCTTATAACAGATATGTGTCTGTGATAAACCATTTATACATAGCGTGCTTTAATTGCAAATAAACAAACACACAATTATGCAAATTAGCAAACACCACAGTTCGCGGTTATGAAACAGTGGGGTTTATAAAAACAGTGTTTTTCGAAATTATCAGAGAGTTTCAGAGAATTGTTGCGCGGTGAGTTCTTCGTAGTTCTATGTTTACTGGTAACAGCTGAGCGGTCAATAACTGAGACAATGTTACCCTCGAGGGTAATATGGTGATGTATCGCCCGCCATGGGACGCACTCTCAGCCAATCAGAAGAGAGGAAAATGGGATGAAGGATAACAAAATGTTTTATTCCACAATTCTAATATTTTATACACCGGTAACTATATAATACGTTTACAAAGAGATAATGCACATTTAAATTTGGACTATCTCTTTAAAGATAGATTATCTCTTTAAATAACAGATTTGAAATAGTTGCGTGGGTATAAAATAATAAATGAATTTAAGACCCCTACCCAGTATTCATTCCCGATATCTCTGTGTTCAAGTGGCATTTTATATTACCAGTTATTTCACTATTTCTTTGTGTTGCATTGTCCAAACTCCCAGATATTCCATATCTATATATATATACTAGAAGGTGACCCGACTTCGTCCGGGCTTTGACATTGAATTGACCATTTTGAAGGTCAAGGTCAGGTCAAAATCCGTCTGGCAGTTTACCAACACCAACACCCCAAAAATGGTGGAAATTGGCCCAGCGGATACCGGGAAATCGGCCCAGCGGATACCGAGATACACTATGTATCAAATTTCGTCCGTAAAAATCCGCCAGTTTTACCCGATTTGATTTCCACTAAAGTATATAAACGCGCCTCATATACACACGCTCGTTAATTATCAAGCTTCAACGTAAAGATAAATTAGCATTGTGTAGTAAATTTTAACTAATTATTTTCTCGCCGTCAAAGTTGAACAATGTCGATGTTGTTGGCATTGACGGTTTGGGGCCACCGGTAGATTCCAACAGCGAAATAGCATTTCAGCTAAATGGATTCTTGGATGAGATTCCAGACCCGCGGGGTAAATGTAAACAACTTGAGCATATGCGTGGTGTAAATTTACAAAAAATAAATCTATCGACAATAGACCTAAGAATATCAGCTGTAACAAAATTTATATATCAGATATTGTAAATGATTTATTTTGGGATAGATACACGATTCTTAATAGCCTGCAAATTGACAATATATATTGTAAATGTTATAATTTTGGGGAAAATACACGATGCGTAATTGCCTGCAAATTGCGTACGTTCGTCAACGTATGGATATAGAGTTATCCTCCCTGCACCGCAGTGCTAAATTCTGGCGTGTTAGCACTGCGGATCCCGAGATATGAGTTTTGACAGTCAAGGTGACGCCGCACGGACACATGGACGGGCCCCGATGCATGTTCGTTCCCGGGTCGAATTACCTGTCGGTACCAAGTTTGGTCGAAATCGGTCCAGCCGTGTTCGAGTCCATCGAACACACACACACACACACAGATCTTCCAAAATATATAATAGACTAGTCGATGAGCCCGACGTTGTCCGGGCTATTCAAAAACCAAATTTCAAGTCGATAGCTCTACCCGTTTCCGAGATCTGGTCTGCGCATGCGCGAAGCTGGCGTCACACGAGCTCGGCGACCCGATAAAATTCGTATCCGGGGCAATATACATTCACATACCAAATTTCAAGTCGATAGCTCCACTCGTTTCCGAGATCTTGTCTGCGCATGCGCGAAGCTGGCGTCGCACGGGCTCGGCGACCCGATAAAATTCGTATCCGGGGCAAGATATATTCACATAGCAAATTTCAAGTCGATAGCTCCACCCGTTTCCGAGATCTCGTCTGCGCATGCGCGAAGCGGGCGCCGCACGGGCTCGCCAATACGACAACGTCCACCGACTGGTCAAACTACACACACGTACCAAGTTTCGTCCCGATCGGTCGAGAATCGTAGATTTGTATCAATGACAGACAGACAGACAAACAAACAAACAGAGGTCTTCAAAATATATATGAGACTAGCCGATGAGCCCGACGTTGTCCGGGCTATTCAAAAACTAAATTTCAAGTCGATGAGCCCGACGTTGTCCGGGCTATTCAAAAACCAAATTTCAAGTCGATAGCTCTACCCGTTTCGAGATCTGGTCTGCGCATGCGCGAAGCTGGCGTCACACGAGCTCGGCGACCCGATAAAATTCGTATCCGGGGCAATATACATTCACATACCAAATTTCAAGTCGATAGCTCCACTCGTTTCCGAGATCTTGTCTGCGCATGCGCGAAGCTGGCGTCGCACGGGCTCGGCGACCCGATAAAATTCGTATCCGGGGCAAGATATATTCACATAGCAAATTTCAAGTCGATAGCTCCACCCGTTTCCGAGATCTCGTCTGCGCATGCGCGAAGCGGGCGCCGCACGGGCTCGCCAATACGACAACGTCCACCGCCTGGTCAAACTACACACACGTACCAAGTTTCGTCCCGATCGGTCGAGAATCGTAGATTTGTATCAATGACAGACAGACAGACAAACAAACAAACAGAGGTCTTCAAAATATATATGAGACTAGCCGATGAGCCCGACGTTGTCCGGGCTATTCAAAAACTAAATTTCAAGTCGATGAGCCCGACGTTGTCCGGGCTATTCAAAAACCAAATTTCAAGTCGATAGCTCTACCCGTTTCCGAGATCTGGTCTGCGCATGCGCGAAGCTGGCGTCACACGAGCTCGGCGACCCGATAAAATTCGTATCCGGGGCAATATACATTCACATACGAATTTTCAAGTCGATAGCTCCACTCGTTTCCGAGATCTTGTCTGCGCATGCGCGAAGCTGGCGTCGCACGGGCTCGGTGACCCGATAAAATTCGTATCCGGGGCAAGATATATTCACATAGCAAATTTCAAGTCGATAGCTCCACCCGTTTCCGAGATCTCGTCTGCGCATGCGCGAAGCGGGCGCCGCACGGGCTCGCCAATACGACAACGTCCACCGCCTGGTCAAACTACACACACGTACCAAGTTTCGTCCCGATCGGTCGAGAATCGTAGATTTGTATCAATGACAGACAGACAGACAAACAAACAAACAGAGGTCTTCAAAATATATATGAGATATATACCTCTACCTTAATTGGCACAGAGTAAAGCCTGGTAAACCATCGATCGTTTACTGGGTTTGTGCCTTAGTCAGTAAGTGTTTGTTCTGTATAAGGGTTAATCCATAATAACACACAGCGTCGGTTTGTAAATAGACTGCAACTTAATAAAAGATGGTGTCATCCCCTGTCAACCAAAATAGACGTATATCGGTGGAATAGTTATAGGACGAGATTACTGTCGAGTTTGTGACGCTGTTACGGCCGGGTTTTTAACACTAATGTACATGGCATTGTAAGCTGTGTAGACATCTATCGTTTTGTAAACCGTTCTACTAAACAAAACCACATAATTCGCCGGATGGTAATTCAACATAAATACGGTATTTCGATCGTTCATTGTTCGACTTGAAAATCGGTAGATTGATACGTGATCCTTCCGAATCACGAACTAAATAACTTACAGTTACACTGTGAAATTACATTATAATTGGATCAGATTCTCGCTATATATAGATTGTCGCTTCAAGAGATATACAGCTGACTAACAAACCCCGGCACACGATGGGAGATTCTGACCTGAATGTTAATGAGACCGCCTACACAAGTAATAAACGGCATCACTGTGACGTATGCGGGAAATCGTTCACCCAATCTGGCATCTTGGCGACACATAAGAGAATACACATCGGCGATAAGCTTTACTGGTGCGATATATGCGGAAAATCATTTAATCGGTCGAGTCACCTGGAGAGACATAAAATAATTCACACGGGCGATAAGCCTTACCATTGTGACATATGCGGGAAATCGTTTAATCAGTCGACTGACTTGGTGAGACACAAGAGAATCCACACCGGGGATAAGCCTTACCATTGTGATATATGCGGGAAATCATTTAAACAATCGGGCTACTTGGTGACACATAAGAGAATACACGCTGGAGATACGCCTTACTGTTGTGATATATGCGGGAAATCGTTTAATCAGTCGAGTAACCTGGCGAGACATAGGAGAATCCACACCGGAGATATGCCTTACCATTGTGACATATGCGGGAAATCATTTAACCACTCGACTGTCTTAGTGACACATAAGAGAATCCACACAGGAGATAAACCTTATCGTTGTGATATATGCGGGAAATCATTTAATTCATCGAGTGACTTGGTGACACACAAGAGAATCCACACAGGAGATAAACCTCACCATTGTGATATATGCGGGACATCATTTATTAAATCGAGCAACTTGGTGGCACATAAGAGAATCCACACCGGGGATAAGCCTTACCGTTGTGACATATGCGGGAAATCATTTAATCAATCAAGCCACTTGGTGCCACATAGGAGAATCCACACCAGAGATATGCCTTACCATTGTGACATATGCGGGAAATCATTTAATACATCGAGCCACTTGGTGATACATAGGAGAATCCACACCGGAGATATGCCTTACCATTGTGACATATGCGGGAAATCATTTAGCAATTCGAGTGTCTTGGTGAAACATAAAAGAATCCACACTGGAGATAAGCCTTACCATTGTGATATATGCGGGGAATCATTTAGTACATCGAGTGGCTTGGTGACACATAAGAGAATCCACACCGGAGATAAGCCTTACCACTGTGATATATGCGGGAAATCATTTAATCAATCGGGTAACTTAGTGACACATAAGAGAATCCATACTGGAGATAAGCCTCACCATTGTGACATATGCGGGAAATCGTTTAATAGATCGAGCCACTTGGTGAAACATAAGAGAATCCACAACGGAGATAAGCCTTACTGTTGTGATGACTTATAAAACGATCATTTAATGCATGTGTAAGTCTGGAGGCCTTTCGTGCTCGGTATCATTGCCCAATCCAGTAGACTGCTATTGTTGTACGTATTAAATAGATTTCAACCGAAATGAAGTCTGCAATGCTATATATGACAATCGTAGCATGGTGAAATCCAAAGTGGAATGTGATACAATTATAACTAAAGTTAGCAACACGCGTTGTAATGATCCAGGTATAAACAGTTGTCATGGATACCAGGTTTGTTCATCAGTCGTTGTTTGGGACAGTGCTATGGATATCGATGTGAAACAGGAAATCGTTTAGGCCTTTGGACTCGGGTTCCGATAGTACACCAAAAAGATACATACTTGTTCTTCTTTCCAACATGTTCAGTAGCATCATCAACAATGAACAATAGGTTTCTATGAAACGTTTCCAGTGATGATTTTGCATTTTAAATCAGAAAATGTCTATCATTTGGGGTACATGTAACATATTATTCTCCTAAATTCATAAAATTCTTAGAAATAGTTTTAAAAACAACCGATTTCTTGGTGGTCATTGGCTTGGCGACAAATATATCTCTTAGGAAAGGATTGTCGTGTATTATGCTTATCGTGTATGTCCCACGATAGAAATATACTATGTGAAGTGACTTTTTAAAAGAGGGACTCTCTCTTTCGCAACATGATTTATACACCGGGAACTTGTAGAAAAATATTTTTAAAATAATTATAATACCTACAATTATAGGTGACGCCCCAACCCGTGGTGATGTTGAATTTCTTACACATCACGCCGATTGTGATCGGGTAAACTGTATTTCCGCGTATATTTTGACTTTCGAATGTGATAGAAACACTCATTACCTTGTTAAAACTGCAAAATTTCCATTTAAACGAGTTTTCCGACTTTGAGGTGAGAAAACATTGTCGAAGTTGGAAAACTCGTTTAAGTTGATATTCTGCTGAACAAGGCAAGGCGTGTTTCTATTCATTCGCAATTCGGAATATATCTATCAATATGATAATAAATATGAACTGAAAACCCTTGTCAGGAAAGGCTTCTATGAATTAAGGATGGATTATTTCTTTAAATAACGAATTTTAAATAGTTGCGTGGATATAAAATAATAAATATGAACTGAAAACCCTTGTCAGGAAAGGCTTCTAACAATTAAGGATGGATTATCTGTTTAAATAACGAATTTTAAATAGTTGCGTGGATATAAAATAATAAATATGAACTGAAAACCCTTGTCAGGAAAGGCTTCTATGAATTAAGGATGGATTATTTCTTTAAATAACGAATTTTAAATAGTTGCGTGGGTATAAAATAATAAATATGAACTGAAAACCCTTGTCGGGGAAAGCTTTTGTCAATTAATATTGATTTTATTTCGAATATTTAATTGGGCCGTCTATTTTTAGAAAATACCATTCGGATGATACCATATTGCGATATAGACCACTGGGCTCTTCCTATGGCTAAGCACCGAAAGTTAAATGTACCATTAACGTTTATTTGTGACAAAATTGTACAATAAAGTTTATGGTCTCTTGTTTGTTGGCTAAACAACTACACCTTTTTAGACTAGAAAATAATCGAAATAAAATTATTATTAATCGATAAAAGCATTTCTGGACAGGAGTCTTTGATTCAGGTCTGATATGTTATACCCCGGTAACTACATAAAACATGATTACAAAGAGATAATCCACGTCCAATGCCCCAGATTGATTGGTTATAATGTTTTATTCCACAATTCTAATATTTTATACCCCGGTAACTATATAATACGTTTACAAAGAGATAATACACATTTGAATTTGGATTATCTCTTTAAATAACAGATTTGAAATAGTTGCGTGGGTATAAAATCATAAATATGAATTTTAGGCTGCTAACCAGTATTTATTCTCGATATCTCTGTCTTCAAGTAGCATTTTATATTACCATTCATTTAGTTCACTATTCCATTGTGTTTCGAAACTTTGTCCAAACTCCCAGATATTCTATATTTATATATATATATCTTTACCTTAACTGGCACAGAGTAAAGCCTGGTAAACCATCTAATCGTTTACTGGGCTTTAGTGGTGACTCAGACGTTCTGCCGATGTGCTCAATGTTGTGTGTACTACTGGGTATACAAGAGTTATTCTACCCAACTGGTGTTGGCAAACGACGTCGATATATCTCAGTTCATGATTGTGCGAAGATTTTGAGCAAAGACATGCACTGATTATTCCAGCAGTTCATGCCTTGAGCGATGCAATTCGACAAGCGCATTCAGTTCTATTGGGAATTTGAAATGGTTCAGAACACTGGAAGATCACCCAGAACTGATCCAGGCGTTTACACAGATGGAGGAGGACCCGACTTGAATTCCGAACATGTGTGGGAAACATTTGTGTCTTTTGTTTCTTTGGTTTATTCCAAACGTAATTCGACATTCCTGCATGACTTGCGCTACGAATTGTTCAGCAAGAAGATCGTGAGAAGCGACAAACTCCCACCGACTCATTCAATTTACACATAAAACGCGTTAACTATCAAACGTATATATATGGACTCATGCTCTTTTCCCAATGGTGTTACTGCCATCACGACGACTCAATGGCTGGATACTTAATAATTATAATGGGCACCTTGTTCCGGAAATGATGCAATCGCTCCAGCTTCGACTGCCGTTCTCGAACTCACAATCTGCAAGTGCAAGTCCGATTGCAGCACAAGACGTTGCCGTTGCAGGAAAGAGGATGTTCAATGCACCAATGCAACTGGCTGCGACCAAGAACTTTGTGACAATAACTGCACGAGTGACGGAGAAGTGAACGATGAGAACAGTTTATAGCATACCCAACTTTCTTTATTTCGTACCAATTACTAATTGCATATGTTATTTTACTTAGTGGCGAAAAATATAATTTTTCCCCCAAAAAAAAATGATTATATTGCCATTTCAGTGCTTGTTGTGAATGTAAATTCTTACAACTAATGATTATATCACCTTACAAAAATATATAAGATAACTTTTTTCAGTTGCTGTGTGAACTTTTAGACATACAGAAGTTGTTCAAACTTGAGCTTTATGTCCTGCAACTAAATATAATATAATCACATCCGTATGGTCCGATTTCACTTATTGAATGGTGAAGGCCGTCTTGAATATTTATATGCAATCACTAGCTTTAGCTTAAAACTACAATTCGGTACTAATTTGACCCTCCGGTGACATTGTGACAACGGCAAGATCAGGTACGGGTGTATTTCCATTGTTATATTACAGAACAAGCGTCTTATTATCAAAACTGCCAAAAAAGACAATTTTCTAATTTTAGGGGGGAGGGTTATATGTTTTACAAAAAATAATCCTTCAAGGCATTGTCCAAAGTTATTATCTGGTAATTTGACTTCCCAGTTTATCGTAGAAAATTATTACGCTTTAACATTCGAAATTCATTAGGGAAATTACAAGCTGTGTGCCATCAGTTTCAGAAATAAATTGAAACGAAAGCAAATATTTGCCCAAAAAGCGCACTTAAATATTTTTTTTTCGAAAATAGTATTTATTTTCCAAAATCTTTTGTGGTGATGTTAAATAATATCTCCATTACCAAGATTTTAAAGGGAAATAATGCTAACATGACATAAACTGTCATCTGTAGTTTGAAATTTTAATTTATGGTTATTTTAAGCCTTATTCAATCAAACACCATGAATATAAAAAATTTGCAACACTTTCAGAAATTACATCCACCCTTGCATGAACCGCAATGTATTTCCCCACTACAGGCAATAGTCGGAAATTTTCTTGGTGGCCGGTTGAACAGAACCTAAAAAAAAAATCCTAGCGTCTGGACTATTGCTTGCTTGCTTGTTGTGGATTTCCCTCCTTTAAGTGAGGAGCACCCCATTATATTGCGTATATAAAATAATGGAAGTAAAAATAAGTCAAATAAAACCAGGTAAAACTGCAGATAAAATAGTTGGTAAAATTATGGTACTTGTGAGTTAAAAGATGTGTGTGTGCGTAAGTTACACATACAAACTTTTAAGTTGAGCTTTCATATGTACATATGTACATGTATATTTTTGTTTTGTTTTTAAGATTGGTATAGTTAAAATTGTCGTATTGACAAGAATATTTACAGGTAGTTGTTTTGCCTGTACAGTTCGGCTAGTTTGTCATTTTATATGTGCTTGTCTGCTTCTGTTTTCAAAGTGTTTACTCTATGCACATGAATTGAGTATAAGAAATTTCTTGCCAGTTTTTCAATTTGTTCTTTTTCTATATCGGTAAGGTTCCAGGTTTCTAGTTTTGTGCAGTCTAAGGTTAATTGAGTTAAGAGTTCTGGTTGATCAATAATGTATTTGTCAGTGGTAGTTTTTGAGAGACATAATTTGAGTTTTTGTATGTAACGATGTCGTTGGTTGCTAGTGTTCGTACATTGTGAAATGAAGTGTATTCTGTCCTCATCAGCTAGTTTGCATAGTGGACATATGGCAGAGGTCAGGTTTTGTCTAAATCTTTTTCTATTTATTTGTAGTAAATAAGTGTCTGTC